>CM020215.1:21728147-22334607 GCA_009819775.1 Phoenicopterus ruber ruber | reverse complement strand
GATAATCCCTTCCTTCAATGTATTGCCTCTGCTCCTGCTCATGCAGCCTAGGACGTTGTTGTCCCTCTTTGTTGCCAGGGCAGTGTGGGCTGATGCTCAGCTTGCTGTCCACCAGACCCCAAGGTCCTTTTCCACAGAGCTACTCCCCAGCCCTCAGTACCTAGGTGGTATCATTCATGAGGAGTTTGCATTTTCTTCTGAAGTGATCATGATAAATTAAAAAATAAGTTATGACTTGTCATAAGAAAATTGATTGTTAAAGACGATTTTTGGATATTAAAAATGCCACTAACCTATGTGGCAAATTTTTAACACTACAAATCCAACAGCGCAAAAAGATGACTCAGAAGTCTTTGATGACTCATTTCTAATTTCTGTAGGCCTTGCTGGCAATTGTGTTTAATAATTAGAAAATTAATAATCTGCTGTAGAGTCAGTTGGCAAAATATTGCACATAATAGTAAATACATTGCTGTGCAAAATACAGAAATGATAGAGGAAATACCAGTGGTGGCTGTTCTGCCATGCATTTGTAAATGATCTTTGCTAAATAAGGGTCTCTGATGGTTCATACCTGCAGCATTTTAAGAATGTCTTTGTAGATTGATTTTTAAATTATATCACACACATTTTACGTCATCTGTGATGACATGTATTAGGAGAATTGTTATCTTTTTCCTTCCCTCCTCGTTACTGTCATTTCTGGCCACTACCCATACCCTGAGCAGGCAGAGGAGGCTCTAAGACATGGGAGTAGGAAAGGGAACAGATGGCAGTATTGGGATATTTTCCTGAGTTTGGCCTCTCACTTTATCCAAGGGCAATAGCTGGGGGTCCTTGAGCCTTTTAGGGCACTAAGTAAAATATATGGGCTAAATTCTGCTTTTGCAATAGGAAGAAGGTAATTCTGACTTCTTATTTCATGGAAGCCACTCAAAAAGTTGAGGAACATCTTTCAAGTGAGTGTGTGATTTAGGGGCACAAGGATATTCAGCTGTCAGTGGGCCGGTGTTCCTCAGCCCCTTAGATACTAACAGATTTCTGCTTTCTTGTACAGTACTAGCTGTAGTCCCACTAACTGACTATCTGTGCCCCATTAACAAATGCAGTGCAATTAATTTTGTAAAAAGGTGCATAACAGATGTGTTTAACGCATGTATCTTCACATTATTTTCTAAGTTTTGAACCGTGAAAAGTTCCACTTTCCCACTTGCCAAAAGTCATGTGAGTTCTATCCTGATGGACAAAAGAAATGCATTTTCCATCTGAAATTTTATATATATATTTATATACACGTATATATAAATCAGGTTAGCTGGGATAGTTAAGATTAATATGTAAAGTTGCACTACTGTACTGTTAGGATTTTTAAGCTAACTCTTGAGACATTTATGTGTCTGTTTAATCCTCTGTAAAATAAGAGGACTTATGAAAACAGATGATTTCTTGCAGAACTTGCTTTGCTGGGCTATCTAGTAACTGTGATAGGGCTATGGAGCATCTTAGGGAAGTTTCCCAGTCTCCTTTCCAGCTCTTGGCACCAAACCAGATCCTAGAAACTGAAGGAAAAGTCTCGTAGTTCTCTGATTCATGTTCAAGGGAGGAAGAATGTCTGGAAAATGGAGATTTGTGTCCTCCCCTATAGAGAGTACTTAAACAGGGATTTTCTAGGAACATTTGCATGGCTTTTTAAGAAGACGGAAAATATCTTTGTCCCAATTTTTCCATATCACTAGATTTTTCTTTTTCTCATCCAGAACTACAAAAATGGTAGAGCTCCAAAAAAAGTAAAAATTCTCCTATTAAGTTTGGCAAATTCATATGTTTTTCCGTGTCTTAATTCTCTAAAACAACTGCCTTTGTTTTTGCTAAACTTTGTGTAAGAGGTAAAACTTGGAACAAAGTTTTGGCAAGGAACATTTCAGCCCTGGTGATCTAGCGAAGTTGTAAAAACTGGAAAAATGACACATAATAAACAGTGTTTGGTAAAATGAATTTAATCTAGCAGAATATTTAGTTCTGCCTATTATAACATAAATAGACATATCTGAAACACCGTTTTGCTTCTTCAAGTTTGTTTTCTAAATCCAGGATAAAAATAAATATCTGATACATATTTATATGTTCTTCCTTATACTCTATGCATGTAAGATGTAGCTGCATGCAAATCCTGTGAAAAATCAGAGATGTCTCATGACATACGAAAAGATAAAACTGAAAAAAATGTATCTAGGTGTTCTAGTAAGGTGGAAGTGGGTTAAAATGAAATTCCTCACATTCTAGCTCACCTTCCTCGTTATGTGTTCAAGTTAAGTTCCCGTGTCTGAAGCTGACAGAGCTGATTGAAAGTGCCAGTTTGGATTTATCAGAAATCTCCTGATAGAAGCTGTTTTCATAAGCTTTTGCTTAATATAAAGCACTATTTTCTAGATTCACTTATTTCTCAAGTTTTTTGCCCTTTCTTAGTAGCAGAAATCTTTCAGAAATTGGGCAATTTCAAAACTGATTCTACTTGGGGCCCAAATCAGGGAGCCTTGAAACCTAGCTCTGTTAAACTTAATTCACATACACACAAGTATTCTTATGTCCATTTTGCCAAAAATATATATTTCTGTCTTTATTATATATGTAAAATTATCTTATGAAATTCCTTTTTCCAGAAATGGTAATATATGTTTTAATTAAAACACACTTAGCACTGTGCATGCTATTGCATGGAATTTTATTTGCATATTTAACAACAGTTTTGGAGTAGTGTCTAGGAAGTACCAGGTTTGTTTTTCATTGTTGTGTTTCGTTTCCTATGTGCAGTATTGTAGGATTTAAGGCAAATATTTATTAGGGTCAGGGTAGCTGAGTGGAAAATTTTTTTTACCCACTCTCTCAACTCTATGCAGAGATGTGATCTCAGACCATTGGACCAGTTTCATTTTGCACTTGGCTGAAATATAAAGGAGAAAAACAGCAAAAGCTACTCTGATCAGATTCACTTTTATTTTAAATTCTTCTTCACATCTGTTTTTATGAAAGTAGAAACAGATACAAAGGCATTACATATTATCAAACAATTATGGCATAAACTGCCTGAAATTCATTGTTGAAACCTAAACAGACATAAACAATTTCCCTTCCCTCCTTTTTTTTTTTTTTTTTTTGTCCTTCTTAAGTGCCAAATGATTGTATATATTGAAAAAAAATTCTTTTAAAGGGTGCAGAGTTGTTAAGGAAAACTGTACATTTAGTAATGAGATCTTAACCTTTTGTTTTGTTCTGACAAATAATCCATCTTAGTGTATTACATGTATGATCATGTGAAGTTACATTACAGATCAGTTAGCAATATATTTTTAAGGAAATTGAATTAATTAGTTGCATAAGTTTGTTAGGTTTCCAGATGTGATTATTAATGCAGATTGTGATATAAATTTAATCTAACAGTAGTGCTCTTCATTTTATGTTAACATAACTGTTATTGTAAACTAAACATTTCACACCATGTCTGTAAAATTCACAAATGGAACTGAAACAATATTCTCAGATGACCTTCAGTGGTCTAGAACATAATTTTCAAATACGCGTATCATAACGGAGATTTCCAAAAAGCCTTTAAAGTAGCTTTCCCCTAGGCTTTCATCCAGTGTGCAGGCTAGAAATCAAAGCTGTGTAATGAATGATGTTGTTGCCTGCTGGATCTTGTGTCATTTGTTATAGAAGTTGATGGGTACGTAGCAGGTGTGGTCAGGGACTGTGCAAAGACTGCCCTATGAATAATACAATTGAATCTTGTCTTAAAAACTAGAACCTACAGCAGTCCTTCCTGGGTACGCCATAGGGTTCCTTTGTATTGCTAAAGAGTTGCATTAAACTTTTTCTTCTGAATGAGTTTTCTGCAAAATTGTTGGTAGATGGTCTTTGAACACTTGTAGCCCTGTGTAGGGCTGCATACTTCTAAACATCCAGGACTTCTCAAGCAAAATTAATTAGCACTTTGATCTCTTGCTATCTTAGTTCCTTATCTGTAATACTAATACTTATTGTTTAGCTCACAACATTGGGATGAAAGTGTGTAAGTATTAACAAACTTTCAAATATGGCAGTAGGGAAAATGGTAGGAAAGCCTGTGAGCAAATAGATGTCTTTTACTGAGAAGGATTTTAATGGCATGCAGTAAACAGAGCACGGGACTCCATGAAGAACAATAAGGAAAGGCAAAATATTAAATAGCTGCAAATTAAGTGAACACTGTCTGTCTTATGGACCGAGCTTCTGGTTGTATAGAAAAATATTATACTAACTGGAATTAAGGATTTGCTGTATTGGATATATTATGGAGAGCTGAATTATGAATGCATAGGCAACCTTATTTATGGCATTGTTTAAGTTTGGGAAGCTTGACTCTGCAATTGGCAGTTTTGCTGGTGTTATATGCATACGGACGTGTATATGAGACTTTTGCATTTTTTACTTATGTTGCAAATGTCATCTGTTACTATAGAAAGAAGTTGGAGAGGGTTATAGTAATCTAAATAAGAGGACAGAATGTTTTGGCTCTGGAGGCATATAAATATTAGAGAAATAAGTTGACCCATCTAGTTGTCAGGTATTGTATTCCTTCAGGAAAATCTGATCAATATATTTTCTGGTTGAAGTTTGTGATTAATAGGCAGAAAGAGATTAAAGTGGTTTTTCTAGGTCTAAACACAGAAGGAATCCTAGAGAAGAAATCTGGACCCTATTTAAAGTCAGTGGGAGTTTTATCATTTGCTTCAGTTGGTAAGAATTTAACCTTAATTACTTTAAATAGAAGGAATTGATTATTCTTGATTAGTTGCTTTGCAAATAAAGCAAGTAAGTGTTGACTGTGTTTTGGAACAGTTGGGAAAAACAGATGCTCATACCAAATAAAAAATATCAATGATGAGCTCTATATAATTACAGCACAACTTTCTAGCAGTACATTGTGACTTTACTATGAAGACATTACACTTCCAATGCAAGTGCTGTGTATTAATCAGTTAATGTGCGTGAAGGATTTTGAAGAGCTACATAAGTGCTGATCATTAATAATAATTTTACCCTATGTGATCTTTTACTATATGCCAGACATAAGCATGGTTGCATAGTTGTGTCAAAAACTTGCCAAAACCGTAATTGCAGTGAAAGAAGTAAACTGGCCAGGCGCCCAGCAGATATTAAAGACCTTATTTAGTATGTCACGCTTGCAAGAATGAAGACTTATTCAGAGCTGGCAAAGAAGACATGCATATTTCTGTACTCATCGCCCGGTAAAATTCAAGTTCTGGTAAAATTCAAAGATTTAGAATATTGTTCAAAACATGTTGAAAATGATCCTGGAAACTTTCAGATACCCTTTTCCATCATGCCAGTGCAAGAAGATTGACTACTAATTAAAGAAAGGTAAATGTAAGACCCTGAGAGATCACGGAGGCCAAGAACGTGATGACATTTTGAAAAGATTATTTGTATGTATCACAACTATAAGCGTACACATTTTTAAAAAGAAAACATGAAGTGTAAAGGAGGATAATCTTTGAACTATAAATGCACACTCATTTAAAAAAAAAAAAAAGAGTTATAAATCTTTATACAGTATAAACTTCTAATAACTGTTGAAGTTTTTTCTGATTTCCCTTTCATAATTTATTGCCAATGGATTTTTTCAGTTCTCCATCAGATGATAACAGACACTGCTGGAGTCACATACTGAGCTGTTACTGATACAATTTGATCTCATATACCTTATCCTGCAAAGCATACCTGCCAATACACTAGACTTGTTATATTTATTGGCAGGAATACTTTCATGTTTGATTCTGTCAGAATAAGCAGAAATCTTTGATTTAGGCATGGGATGCTCGCTCACTCACTTACCATGGTTATTTAATCTAATCATGATGTTCTTTTCCTGTTTGCTTAATTGAAGTCAGTATAACTTACATAAAAATACGATTACATTGGTAATGTTGGCCATATTGCAAACAGCAGCATTCAATACTGGACGAAGATATGGAGTGGAAATGGCATATAATACATTTAGTGCAGATATACTGGACAAGGTTATCTGCTTCAATAATGACAAAAAGCATGGAAACCCACAAAAATGCTATGTGTTTTGAAAGAATCACAATAAAATTGTTAAATCTTCATAGAATGTCTTATAGAACTGTTAACACATTACAGATGGTCATTTTAATGATATACAATTTAATGCTGGTGGCTGGCATATACAAAGTATTTTTAAAATACCCATTGTCCTACACTGCTTCCAATGCCTTCAAACTAGAAATATTGAACCATTATGAAAAAAGGAACTGAGCAACAGAAAGGAGGGGTTTCATTTGTCAGATCTCCAACAACTATAAATGCTTCATCGTTACTGAGAGCATTTAAATTATTGAAAAATCAGTGACATGACCAAGAAAGTAATTTGATAAAATATACAGTGCAAATCTCTATCTGGAACATTTTTGCTGTTTTTTAATCAATTAGGAACATTTTTGTTTTTAGTGGTTTTGAATGAGATATCATTAAACTATTCCCTAGACTAGGGCAAGGTTAAAAAAATGCAGATGCAAGCAGATGTTAATCAACTGCTTTCTTTACCAAATGAAACAACTTGTATTTTATTTTGTTTTGCATTATCATCGTGGTAGTCAATTAAGTATAGCTAGCTCTGTATTGTGTAAATGATTGAGAAATATATGAACATTTTCTTTTGGACTGATATTTACTGTCTCAAATATGTCACAAGTATAGTTTGGTGGACACAGAAATGTTTAAATAATACGTGTTAGAAATTAATTAATTTTTCATTCCAGCACTTCTAAGGTATATAAAGAGTTTTCTATTAAACAAGCCCTGGAAAGTCTTGAGATAGATAGACACCATTAGACTCAGAAACAAAGCTCTCTACTGTCCACTTTGAATGAATACTCTTTTAGGATTCTTCCTTCCCTCTACTGAAGGGAAAGGTAAAAGCCTCCTTTATCATGGGCAGAGAAAATCCAGCATGAATAGATTAAAAAAAAAAAGAAAAAAATGTAGCCATTAATGATTAGATTGTATTACTTCTGAAATTACAGAATCATTTGTTGGAGACCTCCTGTCTGAGTACATGGATCTTCCAGTAGAATATCACCTGAAATAACGCAATGACTAAAGAGAGATCAAAGTACTGAGGGAATATCAAAGATTAATATTCCATAGAAACAAGAGATCAGATTGTTGGAAATCTAAGAAATAGTACTGCAGAGGAAGTAGAAGTGAGTAAAAAAAGAAAATATAGAACTGCAAGACACTTCGGAAGTCTGAATAAGAAAGGACATGAATAATTTTGAAAAAGTGTCTGCCATTCAGTTGTAGAGCACAAGTGTTCTGTTGTATCTTTCTTCACAGACTTTGTTAATGTTCATCACCTGAGGAACCCAAAGAGAACTAACAGTTCCTTTTGCTATTTTAATTATTTTCATTCTGCACAACATTAAAGAAATTAGTTATTGATTGTGTTGACATTTATAGCTAATCAATTTTTTCAATGTTTCAGAATAAAGTATCTGTTGCAATGCACTTAGCACAGTGAAATTCTTCAAACAACCTAAAATAACGCAGACCCATTACTAGGGCAGGGTAAGACTGTTTCTGGTTGGAAAATGCCACTTCAGTTAAATCACATTTTGCAATAGAAATGTATTACTTCCAGCAGTACCTCTGAAAAAAATTTTTTTTAAGGGAACACATTTTTGGCCGAATGTGAGAAAGCTAATAGTCTGGTGGTTAGGATATGCGCCTGAGGTATGACAGGCAAGATGAAATTCCTCCTCTCTCAGATTCATAGCATGTCCTTAGATGTTGTCTCACGGGGTGAGTGCCCTAGCCATTAGTACATTGGCTTCCTCCTCTCTAAGGCTTTGTAAGGTGTTCTGCGCTTTGCCCAGTCTGGAACCAAAAGACCCATCTCAGTATTCTACAGACTGGAAAATCCGTTTCCCATCCAGCTCCATTTGTAATCAAGTATTGTATTTCTCCTTAGTATGAAGATCTTCCTTTAAGTTCTTGAAACATGATGAAATGGAGAGAAATCTGCAGGGTTTAGTCCATTTTCTCACTTCCCAGTAAGTAATGGCCCACAGTCCCTTGCTTTTAGTATATGTTATGAGCCTAAAGAGAGCTACCCTGATCAGCTCTAAGAGCCCTTCCTTCAGCCCCATCGAAAACAAAAAACGTTCTATGAGGCATCTCACTTTGCAGAACAGTGACCTACCAGGACTGGCAGTTCACAGCTATGTAAATTCTGGGCAGATACGTTGGGGGTTTGGTACACCAAACCTCAACTCTGGTGTCCTTCACAACCACTGGCTTTTTGCAGATCAGCTGATGGTGAACCTGTCATTCCAGCAACTTCTTGACAGCATTTCCAGCTGAACTGCTGTCTGAAATTAGGTTCTTTGTCATTGCAGGTAGCAGTAGGAGAAAATATACACTTTTGGGATCAGTGAATACATGCTTTGCAATTACCACTCTTGTAGGGTTTTGCCCAGTTTATAAACTATAGCTTCTGAGAAGCTGGTAACCTAGCTGGTTCACATAACATCAGATAAGTTGTTAATTTCGTCTTGTTCTTTGGTCATTCCTTTCTGTTTTCCAGAGACAATGAAACTTTTGGTTTTTATTTGGGGAGACTGTGGATATATCAAAAGTATCATTGATTCAGTCCTGTTGGAAACACTATCGCTATGTTTGTGCTGGGAAGCTAAACAGTTCAGGCACGGGTTCAAGAGCTCTCGGTGATTAACTATACTGTTAATTGTTAGCATGATCCTTAACTTGGTTTTGGACTGTGCCAACTGTGCCTGGGCACGGTTAGGGAGTCACCAGGGACAGGGGATCATTCCTAATAGGCCATTTGGACTTGGCTGCTCTGTTCTGGGAGGGAACAGGGCTTAGCTCTGTGGGCTGATACGAGCTATGCAGTGCCAGCTGGCCTCAGGTCCATAGAATGATCCATGCCCCATTTAATTTACTGGTGTAGTTGTAGCCAGTAGAACCGTGGCCAGCACAACAAGAGATGAAGAAGAAAAGTTTCAGTAGTCAAGAATATATTCAGCTTAATGTCAGCAGCACTCCAAATCACCTTTTCCTAGGCCTGCATAAAAGCTTCTTTTCTTGAAAATAAAATATAATTTTGAGGTTAGAAAGAATTATCTTTGCCCTTTTAATTTAAGCTGCCCAAGGTAGGAAGTGCTCTAGGGAAGCATTTTCATGGTGCTCTGAGTGATTTCATACTTATCTATTTAATTATCTTCGCTCATAATAAACTCTCCTTTTTAACAGTAGGTAGTGCTCTACCTTGTTCTAATTAATGAATCAGTTAATGGACAACCTGCAGAGTCAGAATATGCTAATTTAGAGAGAATCCAGTTAATTTGTTGAAACCTACTGATGCAGGTCATGTTGCCCAACATTTAGACTGATAAAGTAGAACACTTCTTCCGGAGAGAAACCAATGGTCACTGTCAGTAAAGCTGGGGTTAAAAACAAAGAACTGTTTCTTTAAATCTATCACAGTGCTGAGAGATATTTCCCTTCACAATGATGCTTCTTTAAAGACTTTTCATGAATAATACATTAGAGACATGAAGAGGGTACCTGTGACTGCGTATTAGCATGTAGTTCTGAGGCACAGCCTCCGCACATGGCTCTTCGTGCTGAACCCATGCTTGTGTATTGACGGCAGACGATTCTGGCATCCTGAGGCCACACTGGATGTGCAGTAACTACAGATAATAAATGGCGAACAGTGTACAGCGCTGGCAAGCAGTCAAAAGTTTGGGTGCCTGTATTTTGGAAGGGAGGGTAGCACGGGTACCAGGCAGGGCTCTCAAGATTACTCGAGTCAAACAGATGTCTTTCAGAATATGGAACTCAAGTAATGTCACAGGAACCCAAGTAATGTCACACATAAAATAGGAGATGAAAATTTGGAGTGGTAAGATGGTGTATGAATAGCAAATAGCTAAAACTAGAGAAAAATAAATAACATTTTGTGCTAAACTGTAAACAAGAAAGCTTCTAGGGAGTTAATGGGTAGGTTTGTATGAATATCAGGGAGAAGCAATTAAAAAGAACATTACAGGGAAGATAAATGATTTCTACCCTTGCAGAGGATTGCCCCTTGAAAAATAATAAAGCTCAGGTACTATCAGAAACAAAGGCACTCAGACAAATTGATAGACTGATGAGCAGCAGCTCCTGAGCACAGAACTGTGTGTGTGTCTGAGTTCTGGAGTCTGAGACTGAAGCTGCTGAGTGTATAACAGAGCTCTGCAACTTCTCATTAAAGACTTCTGTAGTTCTGAATCCAAAAGTTTGCATGAGGGTTTGAGGGGGATGAAGAGTATCTATCTAAAATTGCTTTGAGAAAGATCTTGAACACTGAATACTGACAAGTTTTCTTTGAATAACAGGTACATCGATTGAAATTAATAAAAATATAATTTATAAAACTTCCTGATGTGAGGAAGATAAATAAGGTTGACTTCACACATGAATACAATGGGGCTTTGGTCCCAAAGAGTTCCCAGTGTACATAAACAAAATAGTAGGCAAAACAAGACTGGAAACATTTTATCAAAGTTAACACTTTTTCAAAGTGTTTCCTAAATTCCACACGGGAAGAATTTAGGGAAACTAAATAACAATTGGTTTGCAGGAAAAGTACTATCATAGATTAAAAACCAGGTAAGGGATAGAAAAGGCATTCAAATTTCATGAAGGAAAAAAAAAAAAAAATGAGGTTGCCTGACCTTTCATTTCTTTTACATACAGTTAAAAATGTTCATGTAAAAGAAAGGAGTAGTGAGGTGGCAAAATCTGTATATGACACAGCTACTAGCATTAACCAACTCAGGAAAATGCAGAAAGACCTAAGAAGATTAGAATAGCTGTACTGGGTCAGATTATAAATCAGCTTCAACCAGTGCCCTGTTTCTGATAGCAAACATATAGGGAAAGAGCATATTAAGAAGAAAGGCAAACATTAATACTATCCTCCTAGCTTCTAGCTATCTGCAGCAAAGAGACTTCCCAAGACAGAAGATCTGTCTGAGACTTTGTATTTAATAGATTCAAGGAATCTAACGAGTTGGATGTGCAGCTTGATGGCAAATGAAATTCAATAAAGATAAATGCTAAGTAATGCATATTCCAGTAAATAATTTGATTTAGGCACATTACCGGGTTCTAAATTAACTGAAGTCACTCTGGGAAAAATAATAAAAAAAAAAATATAATACTAGGGCACCAATGTGAACCCTTCATTATTTGTTATTTGTATATTAACTGTTCGTATTGCAATAGAACCTCCAGACACTGATTGGGCCTCTACTGTGCTCATGCATTACACAGAGAGAGTAAAAAGACTCCAGCCTGAAAGACCTTGCAATCCGAGCGTAACAACAGACAGGCAGATGTGGGGGAACAAGAAAACAACGAGGCAATATTGATTGGGAGGATAAGCAGTGGTGTCAGATTAATTGACCTTTGCTCATTCTGCATTGGTGGTCAAAAAGGAAACAACGTGTTAGCATGTATAATGCCATTACATGAATCAATGAGTTCTAATCTTCCCATCTCAAAAGGCTACAGTAAAAATAGAAGGAATTCAGAGCCAGCTGACAGAAATTATTCAGACAGCAGAAATGTGGGATTCAAAGGTTGGGAATAGTTAATTTAGATGGGGAAACATGGTTTCAAGATGTGAAATGACAAAGGCATGTGTAATAGTCACAGGCAAAGACAACGTCAAGTGGATGTCCCTAATTAGCTGTTCTATTTAGGCAGGGCATAACAGACATAAATAAAAAAAAAATTTGAATTGTAATGTTTCCTCACGCACTGCATACTTAATGTATGGAATGAGCTGTTATTGTCTGATGTCACCGTGACCAAGACTTCAGTCCTGTTCAAATGGGAACTGCAGGTTAATCTGGATAATGCCATGTGTAATTGTGCTGGTCTTCTTTTGATGGTATGCACATCGCTATGCATCCAGATGTTGTCCAGCCACTAGCTCATGAAGGACAGGAAAATATTTTCCTCATGGACAGTTTAGTCCATAATTGTGCAGCACTGGGTTTCTTGATGCTATCTCTGAAGAACTTAATGCTAGCTACCCACTGTGAAAAATAGGACACCAGGTTAGATTGGTCTGATCTAGAGTAGCAATTGCTGTGACCTTTAATGAGATACTCTATTAAATATCAGAATTGAGATTATAATGTATGCCTATAAATAATTGGCAACATTTAGTTTTTAGTGTGCATTTGATTCTCAGTTCCGGCTCACTGCACGACGGGAGCTGCAGCAGGACTGATAGGAGCATTTCAGGGATGTCTGTCTTTCTCCCTCCTTCTCTAGTCCTCAGGAAGGAGGGAGAGGAGGGGAAAACAGCAACGTTGAGCTGATTTAGCTACAAATGGTACCGCTAACTTCAAGAACAATTAGAAACTGCACAATGAATAATTCAGCATTTTGCCACTTCAGGGGCTTCCCATTCTGCCTTTATAATTCAGAACCCTTACTTCCCTCCCCCTTCTCGTTAAGGAGAAATCCTAGCTGGAGAGGCAATCCCCAGGGACTGCCTGCCTGCTTAACATGCAGGTGGCATTTCCCTGGGGTTTGCAGGAAGCCCCGAGCTGGAGGCATGTTGGCTGTATGCATGTGGGACCTCTGTGGTGTGCAAGTCCTGGCCATGCTTGCGCAACTGCAATACGTGAGAAGGTATTTCCTGTAAAAAGGTTTTTTCTTTCTTATTCCCTTTATTTTTTGAGGAATGGGATGTAATATGAAATTAAAGAGAAATTGTATTACCTGAGAATCCTGGAGTGCTAATAATTTATAACAGGGTTTCTTTATCTTTTGTGGGTTTTGTTTTTGGTTTTGTTTTTTTTCTTCAGCAGAAAAAACTGTTACTCAGTAACAGCAAAGTCTGATTAAAGACAGGAAAAATCAGGACGAGGTGAGTGGGCAGACAGGCACATACTATAAGTACAACAAATTTCTAACACTTAGTTTGTGTGAGGAGCTGAAGACCTCTTCTTGTCCTTCAAATGAAATTGCAGACATTCAATGATGTTTACATGTACAAACAAACAAATAAACAAACAAAAAACCTTCTGTGCAAAAAACCTTCTCTGCTCTTGCTGCCACTTGTCAATAGGAGTATTGCATTGCGGTGACAAAACATTGAGTGAAGAAAACCTGTAGTGAAAGAAAAGCTTTAAAATAGGCTTCCAAGGACAACATATTGTTCCAGCTCAGAATAGAACTGTGCTTTTAAAAAGTCAGGGCTTGCAAGTCAATATATTTATAGCACCACGATTTATTATTGCAGTGTTAGAATTTATACATGCAACACTAAATATGAAGTTATAAGGGAATAGTCAATACGGCCAGATAAGTGCTAATATTTTAGGATTATTTATTTTTTTTTTTTTACGTTGTACAGGAACTCAGCACACTTTCTAGCACATGCTTTAAGAAAGTATTTGGGCCAAATTTTGATCCAAAGCAAAAATGGATCTCAAATCAGTGCACCCGTCTGCTGCAATGGAGATATTAGTGAACCTGTATTCACTCTAATATTTTTCTGCTTAGGAAGGAAACACCCTTCCCATATAAGCCTCTTTCTCACATACTGATAAAATGCTCTGCCTTGCTGAATACCCCTTCAGAGCCCAGGGATCACTTCAGCCCCTTCAGATCACAGGGAATAAGATGCAGATTCTAGGCTGATTGCAGATCAGGGCAGGTATATTTTCTTAACACCTCTTCTACAGTCTTGTCTTTCCAGCGTGTCTCTTTAGCAAAGTACTCAGGCCAAATACTGCAAATAGTGGTTTGCTGAATTATCTCAGAGCCATGGTTTCATCAGCTAAGGCTGGACTGCCATTGAAAGGAGCAAACTCCTCCTCCTCCTTTGCTCCCAGATAAGAACTCCCAAACTCTCCACTGTGGTCACAGATCATGGATTTCATCCCATTCAAAGCCAATCTCACAGGAAAATACTTGATTTTTAGCAGAACAGTCCCTGATGTGTCTGATTGCTCGGTGGTACAGTGCTGTCATAGGGTGGGGGTGGGCAGAAGCAACGCGAGGGATGGAGTGGAACAGGGATTTCAGACCAGCTTCCAATATCAGGCAGCTGTACCCTCAGTTGTTTCCTTTCGTACTTCTCCACACTTGATGTTCCTAACACACCAAGTAAAGGCACAGGAGATCACTTCTCTCTAGTGATGCTAAGCCTTAGTTTATCACTTGTTAAAAATTGTGAATATCAAAATTTGAATATACCCCTGTGGCATTTCAGCACTGTGTTTGGTAGGATGTCATGCTACATAAAACGGCTTTCAGGAGCTCTCACATATTTGGAAGGCTATTTGTAATGTGACGCTGAATCAGCCAGACAGTAGAGAATAACATATGTCTCCAACGTTTCTTTACTGACAATTTTGCCGATTTTTTGTATTACAACACTTCTGCAGATAAGGCTATAAGAGTAGGTTGTTCCATGAACCACGAACAGATGAAATTAGTCATTAGCTGTGACTACCCAAAGCTGTGCACGTTTTTGTTTGCCAGTCAGTATGCTTGGCTGACTGGCCAGTAGGTACATGTGTTCTGCTGCCAAAACAAGATGTATAACAGATGAATTCTGCCTGTCTTTCCCTTCCTGGCATTCTCCTTTAACCAGCCAACATTCTTCATGAAACTTGCGGGAATTTCATTATCTTTGAGACTTCAACTTCTCTTTCCAATTTGCTGAAAATTAATCAATAATGCAAAATGTAGTAAGTGCGGTCTGACAAACAAATGTACAAACAGTTCAATTGTATATGTCTTAGGAAACCAATGTTAAAATACATATTAAAAAGAAAATGTTGAGAGGATCCTTTCTTCTAACTGTAGTTGGATTCTATATTGCAGAGAACTGAAACGTAATGTTTATATCAATCTTGACATACCTGAGCAGAAAGCAGTCCAGCTTTGAAAGCATAACCAATATCTTTTGTTTGTCATGTCTTATCTCCATGTCTTTTTTGTCTATACAGTCCTTTTGAGGTTCAGCCACTCTCCTGTGTATCTCCACTTGCTGGGTCTTTCACTGCAGATCATGTAACTTTAGGCAATGGTAATATTATTATGCTAATATTGTTATAATATGCTATTAATCAGCATTACATAAATATTTCATAAGTTAATTGCCTGAAATTATAAGTGCCATAAAAATCTTATAAGAGGAACTCCACATGAATAAAGACAATGCAGTCCCTTTTCCTGCTCTGAAAGACTTTTATCCTCAGAAGCTCGTCCGTTGCTTCCCATTATGTCAGTTGGCCTGATAAAAGATACTCCTTCCTGCAAAGCCTATCCTTCTCACATGGTACAACTATTTTGGCTACAACGCTTCTGTCTGATGACTGACAGTGCAGTCGGCGCCTGAGCTATGCTGCCTTGCGTGGGGAAAAAAGTTAGCTGGTTTCATGACTTCTAAGGCTGGATACAGCTTAGGATAATGTTTGGGCCACTTTAAATTATTCTGAAGATGCAAATTTCACAGGAAGGCAGGTATTAAACTTTCACCTCTAGCCTTAGCATCTCCTCCCTCACTTTTCCTCCGAATGTATTCCTCCTCATGTATGTATTTTCAAATAAACAGCTTCATTCTCTTTCATATTGCATCTCACCCTTTGGATATGTTGCTCATATGGAAGTGCTAAGCTCTCTTGTATTTCTGGTTGTCAGCTAGTATGCTGATCTTTAAACCATCTTTAAAATTTGTTAATATTTTCTCATTGTCTCCTTTCATTCTCATCTCTATTTTTATATTTATATCTATTCTCTTGACAGATTGTCTTTTTTTCTCATGTTTGCATTGTGCACATTACAATAGGCCTGGGGTTTGGCCATGATTGGAACTCCTGTATATTAGTGCAACATAGTGGATACAGAAGGGCAGGACAAACCTTGTACCCTAGTGGTGTTGAAGAACAGAAATAGAAATGGGAAATTCTCATCAGGTTTTGGGTTTATTTTTTGTGTATGTATATATACAGATATCATAGAATCAATCATTGAATATCTTGAGTTGGAAGGGACCCATAAGGATCATTTAGTCCAACTCCTAACTATATGTATGTGTATATACATACACACACACACATACATGTATGTCTGTGCATGTAAGAGAAGAAAGAAAACAATATTTAATATCTTTCCCCTTTCCTTGAATTTGGTAATGGTGATTCCGATTTTTAGTTCTAAAGCCATGTGAACTGGGTCAGTACCACTGACAGACGGCTGAGGGAAAGACACTGAGATCTCCACAGTAAAAATCATTTAGACAGAGTGGCTGAAATAAGCATGTGCTTCATGAAGTTGGGGAGAAGAGAACAGAATGTTATGACTAGCACATTTCAACAATCCATTTTTAGAAATGCCAATTGCTCTGAGTTATGCAGAAAACAACAGCCCCTCACAGCACCCAGACCCTAATCCTGAGTTTGAAAGATGGCCATGGCTAGCAGCTGCCAACGTGTAGTAGGTGTGATGCCAAACTGTTTCTCCTGCTACATGTGGCTGGGGGAAACCACCACCGCAGGTTATACACCATGTGCGCAGCGAGTCCAGACCACACATGAAACACAGACTGAGGTCTCACATCGCATGTTATCTAGAATCCCTTTAATACAGACCTGGCACCCAGGGTCTCAGCACATTCAGATTCTTTAAATGGTCCTGTCTCTCCATAGTTAAGGTTGTCCAATTTTGGATCCTTGCTTGTCACATAAACAAAACAGTCCCCACTGTCCTAGTCACATTAGCATCGCAATTTGTATGTTAATGCTGTGACTAATATGTTTGTTTGAAGTAATTTGGACAAGCGATCATTAGGTTCAGTATTCCAGCTTTGCAACACTGTTATAGAGGGAAAAACAAATGAAAGAAATAAATTGTAATTTCTTATGTTCTTAATCTTTTTGACTGGTGTTCCATATGCTAGGTTTTGTTCTTACCAACTCTTATCAAGATGCCTACTCAATAGTTTTAGGATACCTGAAAGAATGTCATGGTGACAATCACCATGACAAATTCCATGGTGAAGGCTGGTCGCTAACATCTGTGATGTTAGTCACTCCTGAGTGACGTGGAAGGGTTTCGCAGAGATCGACACTTCACTGCCTGTTCAGGAAGTGGAGGCTCTTGAATAAATTTAGTAGGTGCTAATTTCAAAACAAAACAAAACAAAAGAAAATGGCTTTAGTTAAAATAAGTATTAGATCTATCGAACTTCTTGTGAAAGGATGTTGTGGATGAAAACACGCTTTTTCTTTCAGGGGAAATTGTACAAAAAGAAGAAATATCCTTTGGAGATTACTAAATAGACTAAGTATGTCAAGTTTGACAAATCCCATGGGCACAAAGTAGACAGATGTGGGAAAAAAATGGGGAAAATGCTGTTATTTCCCTATTCTTGTGCTTGGTTGCCTGTTTTTGCCCTCTTCTTTCATTCTCCTGGCATAAGCTTATGGGTTAGGCAAACCCTTGGTCTGAAGCAGTACATCTGTTCTTGCCTTCTTTAACTACTTAATCCTGTAAGCACCTGAGTTCTGTAGGTACCTTCTAGCCTGGTGTGGAACTTCATTAAGTGTATATATTTTTCCCCAACGCAAGTTCAGAATTAGATGAGCCTCCAGCTCCTTCAAGAAATCTGTTCTGCTTCAAGATTTCCAAATAAGCCAGATAATCAACACTGCTCATAGTGAGTAGGAACATTTGCCCAGGCAATAAGTGACCTACTACCCAGGTGACTCTGTGCCACTTTGACGTTCTTGAATGCTGTCACATGCTCAGTCTCCTAATATATCCCCAAAGCAGTAGCTTTCCCTTTGTGAACAGAAAAGCTTGTTCAGATGCCAAAAATATTTCTGCCTAGATTGTAAAAAATCCCTGCTTCCCGCCCCTCAGTAAGAAGTGGCACTGTCCTAGTTTGTTCAGGCTGTTCTCCTTGAGGCACTCTGCATGTAGCACAGAAACCTGAGGATTTCTGTTCCATTCTTCTCCAATTTTACAAGCAAGCCCACCCTGAGACACTGTATCACGACTACCAACCTTGCAGCTTTGGAAGATTAACTGAGAAGCCCCACAGAGCCTGCTAACATCACATAATTGACTGAGGGGGTGCTCCTAAAGAGTAGTATAAGGAACTCCCTCACCACCAGACTCTCATGATTGGGTATTTACTTTTGAAAAGGGTCCTTCACACTGCTTTTTTTTTTGGGGGGGGGGGGGGGGGAGGGTAAAGGAGAACGAAGCCTCGACTGCACTTTTCACTGCTTTCAGAAAGAAAATCTCAGCAGTGTTCATTCAGGCTGTTCTTGTTTGGTCACTTGTCTAGATTGTTTGCCTCTGCTTGGAAGAATTAAAGCATTTTCAGAAAAGTAATCTTATCACATGAGAGGGCAATTAGACATTTCGTAATCCTATCACCCCTGTGCTGAAATTACCGTGCCCGGTTAGCAATAACTCTGCTTCTAAGAACAGAGTGAGCAGCAGCACAACATGAATTATTTAACTCGATGCTGCGCTTCCTGTTTTCGAGTCACCAGAATAATACAGGCACCGCAGACAGTAATTATCCCCAGCATAGAGAAGAAACAGTTAATGGAACCTGCCTTTTAAATCAATATTATTAATTCAAGGAAAGAAACAGCATGTACTATCTGACGCCTATGGAGTTTTGATCCGGGCTTGATGTCACGCTGAAGTAAGTGGTTGCCATGGAGACGTGAGCGTGTGTCTGCGTATCCCTCCCTGGAAGCGAGCTGCGAGGAGTGTTTTTGGAGAGGAAGTGCCCATCTGTAGTCAATCGCTATTGTTCTCTCCGAGCCACATGCCGGCCTCGCTGCAGCCCGCCGAACTGCGTCACGACACAGCGGTATCAGCCCCTCTGAATAAAGACTCCCTGTTGAACCAGATTTATCCACCCTGCCATTTTCGCTGTCATTTGATTATCTGCTTGTATTTTCTGGCTGCGCTAATGCAGCCTCTTAGCACTGTTATCACAGAATCCCTATGGCTTGATATCTCACAGAGCTGGACGGATCTCCTTGTGTTTGCTTGCTTTCTTCGTCGCCCTCTCCATTTGATCAAGGGAAAGCACCTGTACTATGCCAGCCTCTTTGCTTGTTTTCTTCCCTCTTAGACGCAGAAGACCTTGAAAATCTGAATGTGCTTTCTCCCCCTGTACAAATTCATAGCAACCGAAAACTGCTCGTAATAGATCCTTGCATTAAATCATCATTATTAATGGCCAGCGTATGTTTCTAGAACAAAGACTGGCAGTTTGGCACAGTCCACCATGATTATTGAATATATCTGTTTATTAACCAATTAAGTAATGGGCTAGTATGCCAGTGGCATATGAAACCAGGGCATTATTACTAACTGGAAGATGTCAGACAAAATTACCTCTGCTACCTGAAGACAATGCGATGAGACATCTTCCTGAATACCAGGTGGAGTTTGGGGGCTTATTTTCTTTTCCTCCTTAAGTACAATATTCAAAGTAATGTCTCATAAATTTCCACCAGAGATTCTGGGAAGTTAGTCTTGAATACCATGCACAGAAAGAATCAGCTATGATGAGAGCAGAAGATTTATTTAACTATTTTTCCCTTTATTTTTCTCCTCTGTCTTTTCCCCTCATTTCTGTCTTCTCTATCTCTATTTTGTGCATCTTTTATGTCAAATAAAGGTGCATTTGAGCTACCTAGGCTTCTCATTGAAAGAGATGCAAGAAGTTTTCAGAACAGCCAATACATGTATCCTCCTCTGCTATCATTCTCAGAAATGACTGAACCATTTTTTGCAGAAACATCAAAATGAATCAGCTTTGAGCAGACACCTGGCATGGGAAACTGCAGGAAAAACAATTAAAGTCTAGTAAATTCCAATAACGGTAAACATTTTGATTGTGAGGAACGTGCCTGCCAGGGATTCTGGGTCCTTACCTAGCCACTGAATATTGTCTAAATTCACTGCTAGCAGTGGTAGGTCGATTACGGCTTGAGTACCCCCAGCCTGGGTACAGGAGTAGCATTCACGCCTCAGCTTGCAGTGTATGCTAACTTTCCTAATTACATGATGAATGCAATTTCGTATTTGCAATCTGCTTTACTGCTATAAAGAATACAAACATTTATTTCGTCCTACATTGCGTGGCACAAGCACGGTTGCTGAGGCAGTGTGATCACCACCGCACAGGAAAAGAACAACGACTTTCCCCCACTACCACCCCCCCAACATGTTTTATTTATATCTTTTCCATTCCAGCTGGCATGCACACTGGCAACTCTGGGATCTCTGACCCCGAACTGAACTGCTGCAGGGCTGAGCAGGAGACTTGGCAGGTACTTGGTGGAGCTGAACTGCTCTGCAAATGTTCTAATTTTACTGAGTCTATGAATTTTAAGTGAAGTTTCAAAGGGATGTTTCTGAACAACTTTATGAATTCTATGAGCTGCATGATCTTACTACTAGATTCGCAAAAGAATTGCCATATCATGTGATTTTACTTTGTAATTGGGTGCTTTGCTGTGTTGTGAGGGTTGACTGATGATTTTTTGAGCTTTTGGGGCAGCCGGTTTGCATGAAGAGGCCAGCCCCACCTGCCCAAATAAAGCTAATCTGCAAATAGAAAAGCAGTACATCTAAGTCAAGCAAGGAAACATAGACTTTCACGTCTGGAAGTGAGTGGCAAGTTGGATTCCTAGTCATTGGAAAAAAAAAGTATTACTATCTAGGTGAAAACCTCCAGTGCTTGGAAATCATGTAAAGTTTAACAGGGAAACAAACACTTGTTGGAGAGATAGGTGAGCATAAACACATTTATATTTTAAAGTGTATTTAAACTATCCATCAGAAATGCACTGAAATTGGCATATCCCACAGAACATGTAAATGTCAGTGAATTTTCATTTTGACAAGGCTTTCCATTAGAAAACATCTAGGCAAGTTTACTTTCTTCTATACAAGGTCCTGAATTTTTCACCTCGTTGACTGAAAATCCTACCATATCAGCTATAGGAGACCTTGGATTTTGTGGTTTTTTAATAATTGCTCAGACGGGCTACCACACATCTGAGATTTCTGGGGTTTATTGGATGTCCAGCTTTAATGCAACCTGCCAAGGGGTGAAGACAACTCTGGGTGGGCAATCCATGAATTATTTTGGTAACCAATGTGGCATTTTTGGTGAAGCGGGACATACACAGGTGAAAGTCATATGGGATTCTGGACAGGGATATCTCATCCTCTAAATCAGAAGGATTCTCACAGGGCACTTGCCACACTTGAACTACATTCACTGATTTCAATTATAAATGTTGCTGGGGCAATACTCACTTCTACAATAGATGGCTATTTCCAGATATAGAAAACTGTTTCGTGTCTCCAGCCTGAAAGATTTGTTTTCAATTGCTCTCCCATTCTACAAAACTACCACGATGAAACAGATACAACTGCTGAATACAATTGCAATTTTTCCTATTTAATCTGGTTCGTTATGCAGCAGGGGACTAAGAAATTTCAGGACCTGAAAGACTCTGTATGTAGGCTAACAAAAAGTTACGTTGGTGTTGGTCACCACTTATGAGACACTAAGGTGTGAAGCTGCTTTCTGTTTGCTTTTTTAGAAATCGGACATCAGAATTTCTTAGTGTAATGCAAAACATTCGAGGACCTTTGTGATCCTATGTGCTGTAAGTCCTAGGACTTCTGATTCTAGAAAGGCTCTCTAATAAGAAAGCTCCCTACCTTTGCAATAAAACTTTTGTATTGCAATATTTCTAAAATAAAATATTGTGGAATTTCAATTAATGTAAATTTAGGAACATTAGTAATTTGTTTATTCATTTAATTTTTAGGAAGTCAACATTTTCGCAGACCTGGCCAGCTCTTAACTCTTGTATTATAAATGTAGCAAAGTCTTGAAGCTTTGCTCTGAACTTAAAATGAGTGAAGAATATAAATATGCAAATATTTTTTGTTTATTCTATTTTTTTCAGTTCATTCAGGTTCTTTGGCATCTTTTCATTGCACACGAAAGGACACGTTCAACCTTTGTCAGCAGCCATGGTCTACTTTATGTTCTGAAAAATCTTGCCAGAATGACCCCCTCAAGCAACAAATGGCCCAATTTATTTATGACAGTGCCAAAAAAACTATTTCCAGGATGTTCATAGGTCAAGAGCTCCACTGAAATGGAGAATGCCTCGAGGACCTATTGCATTGTTTGTTATTTACTGTGTATGTTGCAGTCATGCCCTGAGGCCACAATCAAAATCAAGGAAGTCGAGGGAGATTGAAAGAATGATGATCTTGCTTGTGGTTTGAGACTATCCTTATAACTTTGTCACTCTATGTCCTGTCACCCCTTTCCTCTAGGACAATTTACTCTTTAAAAATCTCCTCCATTATCCTCTTATTTCCATCTTTGCCTAGCTGCTGTCTTAAGACCGCTAGTTACTCCAGTAAAAGGATGCTTAAAATGGATGGTTCATGATTTCTCTTTTTAGATTCCTTCTTCTTTTACACACACAAAAAATTGTATATGATATGAATGAAGTATCTCAGCAACTTACTTCTCAATGTTTTTAAAAAAATTTTGAAGTTCTGCTTTTGCAGGTAGTCTTTGGGAAGGGGCTCTGTGCACAGAGCTGTAAGTCAGCTAGGGAACTAGAGAAGTGTTCAAGAGTCCTGAAGACAAGGCACATCAGAGCAACTGTTTGTAATAAGACTCAACCCATTCTGTTTCTTTGTTTACCCATCTCCTTCCCAGTCCTCCCAAACTTTCGTGCTGATTTGACATTTCCTTCAGTCATGTAACGAAGTCACTCTGGGTGACTGAGACCTACCTGTCTGCACTGAGAGGTTTTACAGGTATAGTGGAGAAGTTGTGAGCAAAGCACTGAATGTGAGAGTATCAAGAAGGAGCTAGTGGTAGTGAATTTGTCTGGTTGTTTGTAGGAAACATAGATTTTCCCCTTTTTTCAAACAGATCCATAGAAATCACAGTACATTTACTGTAGCTATTCAGTTCATGTGAGTAAAAGTCACATTTATAAATAGTCAATACTTGCCAGTGTTTGTGAGATGTGATGGTTCCTCTTCTTGCTTAGCTAGTCAAAACTTTTAAAATACGATTATATCTAACAATGAATACAGGCTGGATTTGCCACGCTTGTTCTTATTGATGAACATGTCGCAATGAATAACATAACAAAAATATGCTTGTAAATTGTATAGTGGAAAAAAACATATGTGAAATTGTTCAGGCCTCCAGAATTCACATTACAGTTTCCTCCCCTTGGGGAGGAAAGATGGGTCTGAAGGGAGAGTGAGATGAAGGGGAAAATTTGAAGTAATTTTATGGAGTTAAGAGAGTGACTGGGCAATAGGAATTAATCTATATTTGTTCTGGTTTGGGGATAAGTTTTGCAGGGGTTAATTAACTTCATGCTCTGTTCATTTCTTCTTTGTGCACTCTGTGGAAATGGCTGTTATCCTTTAATTTATTTTTTCCTAGTGTAAAATGTTATAATATAATTTTTTTTCTGTCCACTAGGTCAGACAGGGGTCCAATTACTCATTATAGCAGGAATTTGTATTTCTGGAGTTTGATTCTCTTGAAGTCTTTTTATGCTTACCCTCTCAGTCGGGATAAGCAGGATGAAGAATGAGACCGCAGAGCACTGAGATCAGCAGTGTTTTCAGCATCTGCATGCAATAATGTGATTTGACTGACTTCTATGGACCTGAGCCCAAAAACCACAGAAAGGATTTATTTAGGCCGTATTGGCTGACATGTGGAAGATGTTCCTACTATAAAAGTTATGCTGATTACAATATGCAATCATTTTCATAAAAGCAGACAGGCTTGTCTCAGTTTTGTTCCTTAGCTTATGTTCCTCTAGCCAGTTTCCATCCCACTGTTTGTAAAACAGCTTGTACATCTTTAATAATTATATAAAGTTGGTTCAGAAAAATAGCCAAAATTCTATTCATCTGTACTGCATGGAGGTTTGGTTCACAAGTCTCTGAAGAGAGAGACAGAAAAGAATACAAAATGTACTTTATCTTCAGTACAATTCAGGTTACTACACAGAACCTCCTACTCACCACACTTCAGTGAGTCACACATGCTAAGCATAATGATTCCTCTTTTTTTAATATGCTCTGATGCTAATTTTCTCATTTACAATTATGTTACATTCATTTTAAAAAGTTGACAAAATCAGATTGCCAAAAATATATAATAATGTAACTGAATAATTTTAACTCATTCTCAAATCCATTTTTTTGATTGCTGTACATTATTTGAGTTATTTTGCATTAACTTTGTGCAATATGTGACCTGATAAAATATTGGGAAAGATGCTATTAACCATGTTTGTCAAAGCTCTTTCTATGTGATTAGGTTTTATATTACTAATTTTGAATAAAACATCGATCATAGAACTGTCGAATTACAATTCAACTTTTACTAAAATGTTGGCTGAAAAAGACTCCTCTTCACTTAAACCTTATTATCTTTTTTACCCAGGTTTGGAGTTACATAATGGATTTTTTTCTGTTTTTTTGATATACTGTTCTTTCTTAATATTTCAGGAAAATGAGATTATGAGTCTACTTGAATCAAAAGATAGATTTCCGTATTAAAATGAAGCCAGAGAGCTATATAACGTATCCCACCTTTAATAATTTGCAGTGATGTACAGAGGTTTAGCTCTACAGGTCAAAAAACCCCACACCCGATCAGCCAGAAGGAGTTGTTAGGTGATTTTTATGATCTGGATAAAAGTCCCCTTACAAAATATGGTAAGGGATTAAGAAAGGCATTAGCATGCAAGCAGAAGGCAAAGTATTTTCTGTCTTACTTGAAGGAGGATAAAAACCTGCCTGGGTAAACAGAAGTTTTGGCCCGTCACGTCTGATCAGCCTTCCTAAATCCTACAGAACTTGCATTCAAAATATGACAATAGTCCTGTAATAGAATGCAACAGCTTTGCAACCTTGAAGATATTACATTATTTCACAGCTCAAGTTACTTTTCAAAGAGCCCACGGGTCTGGCTATCACAGGCAATAAAATGCTGTTTAAAGGTGCTCAGCGTTCCTGTAACAAAACCGTAGCAATGAAGCCTCTCAGAGTTTTTCTGTACCCACATTGTGAAGCCTCACAGGGAAACAGCCATCCTGAGGTGTTCAAAGTTATACTGCAAGTGAAGTTTAGGTACAGACTTGGCTAAAATTAATGAGAAAGTTTAGTCACATGGCGTTTTTCAGAGAAGACCTCAACTTGCTCTGTGTAAGCCCCAGTTCAGGATGATACAAACAAGTTCTGGTCCAAAGGGTCTGTGCTCGATTCGCTGTGATAAGCCCTGTTGGGTGTACAGTGCCTTTTGGTTCAGAGTTTCTATACCTCCTGTCATGATGAAATGCAAGCAGAGCAAGCACAGGTCTAGGCAACAGACTGAGGATTTACAGTGCATTATGTAAGGCCAAGGCTCGAACGCACAATAGTCCCTTGACCTGGAGGTAAGAGTCTGGGAGACGAGGGGTTTCCCTTACTCACACAAATATGGGAGACAAATAATACAAGCCAAATGAGAGAAAACTAAATATTGTGATACTTCTTAAGGAGCCCTTTGTAATATCTTAATCTTTTTTTTTGAGAGACAATTTGCATTTGGAAAAGACTCTCTGGATGAGCCTACGTAACTCATAAATCAATCACCATATACTCTTGTGCCTTTTCTGTCAGTCTGTATGTTAATAACATAGAATCATAGAATAGAATCATAGAATCGTTTTGGTTGGAAGAGACCTTTCAGATCATCGAGTCCAACTGTTAACCTATCACCGCCAAGTCCACCACTAAACCATGTCCCTAAGTGCCACATCTACAAGTCTTTTAGATACCTCCAGGGATGGTGACTGAACCACTTCCCTGGGCAGTCCGTTCCAGTGTCTGATAACCCTTTCAGCGAAGAAATGTTTCCTAATATTCAATCTAAACCTTCCGTGGCACAATTTGAGGCCATTTCCACATCCAATGTGTACTACTGCTTGTGTTCCCTGACAAGTCTGTAGTCTTTCTTCTATTTCTGGTCAGTAAATTATTTGTACTGGGGTGCTTAGATGCCTCTTTAACACAGGCCAAGTCAATATCAGTCACAATTCACTATGAAATAATGCTAACACTCTTGGACACTCTCACCACATTTGTCCACCTGAAACTTGTTTCTTTTACTCTCATCAAGTTGTGTTACTATCCACTGTACTCAGTAGAGAATCAGTTTTAGAAATCTGTTTCACCATTCAAGAGGGATGAATAGACCCACAGAGGCACCTATGCCTTTCTGTTGTTTGGAGAGGAAATTTAACGACTATCTTAGATTAGAAGCTGAAGGCAGGCTTCAGCTGGCTGCACATATGCATTTAGTGTAGTTTGTTGCCTTGAGTATTCCAGATGTTTGCAAAGCTGGTGAATATGACTTGTGGCCTAAAGACAATCCAGGCATTTCTGGAGTAGGAGCTAGAGTGTAGTTAGAAGTTGCTTAGGCAACTCAAACAACATTAGACATCCATGTCGAGACAGACTGAGACACTAAACTTACATGTGTACAGGAAGGTGACTGCATGTAAGCCAGATGTTTAAGTTTCTCCTATAATCAATGAGGGTGCAACTCAGTTGCCTAATGTATGTGTCATCTGAGATGCCCCAGGGTACCCAGTATGGTCTCCGACTGCCATAACAAAACGGTGTGAGTCTCCTATAGGCTCCATTCCATACCTGACAGCCTTCAGCTGACATCTTGGCCGCCTGGGGAATCTCAAATGCTGCTAAACACCAAAGGTTATGCAACAGAGATGAATGTCAGATCTAGTCAATAAAGCTAGCAGAAGTGAGAAAGCTATTCGGCTCACCCCAAACTAGGCACCCACTTCTGACCATCTCAGTAGCTCTCTGTGCTGCACTGACTCAGTTGGCTGGATTAGCAAAGACTCTAACGGGAGCTTAGACACTGCACTTATACCTAGTCGCGTGCCTGGATCTGGAGCTGAAATCCACCCCTAGCTGACAGAGGCCTGAAGTTGGGCGAGATGACTCCCATTCCCAGCGTTCAGTACAAGAACACACGAGAGGCGATTCTCCCGCCCTCACATTAGCACTGTCATCCTCAGTTTGGAGAGGCCTGCCAGGCTGTTAGCAACAAGCTGTTTATTTAAAATGTCAGTTATGTAACTTATGACTATTTAAATGTTTTCTTCTTTATATTACAGTAAATTAACATAGTTTAAAATTACTCTCACTTCCCACTTTATTCGCTCTGAAGTTACCAGAGTTCTGATTTTTGTCAGGACATCAGTGAATCCACTAATTTAAGCAGTCTGAAATTTCAGCAGCCACCTTCTCCTCCATGTGCAGTTCTTTGGTTTTGTGGGACAAATATGATGTTTGGCAAAAGCAGATTACTTGAAATAATGCTATTAGCTATGCAGCTTTGGAGCGATTTTTTCTGCAGGGCTCTCCATGTGAAAGAGCCTGGGCATCCCTTAAGCACATCATTTTGTAGATGAAAACCTACCGGACTAGATGACACCGCCCCCCCCCAAATCTGTCAGGTATTGAACTTTCCATTGGGTCACTTCCAAGGAGTAAAATCATGTGAAGTATAGCACTAATGCAAATCAATGGTGCAATTCAGTTCATCTAAACACTAGCTAGTTGATATAACCATACTCAGAACACATAATTTTCATTAGAGCTTCTGGCATAGGGATTGTCATCCCTATCAGCCTAGATGTAAATTCAATGAGTTAATTCAGAATTTTATAGGCACCAGTGGAGAGAATATATGCTCTTGCAACATGGGAATTTTGGTTATAGTAATGATAGACTAGAAGGTGAAGTAGAACAGTCAAACAATCAAGCAAATCAATTTGATTTAAGACTAAAACTCCCTGTCCTTAGTCCTGTTAACTTTCTTGCTCAGAAGTATATCTTTGAAAGCCACTTCTAATTTAAGCAGGCTGTTGAGGTTTGATATATGGGCACACACACACAGAGTGAAGGTTTAGCTACACAGAGGCACAGAAGGAAGCAAGGATCTGACCTTTTAATTTTATATATCTATTTAAATGATTTGGATCTTGCCTTCCAGAACTGTGTGTTTGCCTTCTCTGAAGAAAGGATGTGTAAGACGCAAGCAGCTTGCTTGGTTCCTTGCTCTACACAACTGAGGTGGGATTGATCTATGTGATTGGCAGCAGCAAATGAGTCCCAAAAGCAAAGGGGAAGTGGATTAAATTGTGGCTTCTTAATTTCTTTCCTAAGGCACTGATGGACAAATGCAGCCATACGATACTCCTTGCTGTACTGCACTGACAAAAACTAACTCCTATAACATAACAGATTTATTTTTACAAACAGATTTCCATCTGTATTTTGCCTTTTCCTAAGCACATTGGTCTGTAAGTTTGCCCATGGCAGAATCAACTGTGGTGTGTGCAATAGCACTTGGTAAGGAGGTGGTTTTTGATAGCCTATACAAAGGCATTTCATATCTGTATAAAATACAGATATAGCGATATGTTTTGTAATAATGTTAAACCTGTTAGAAGGCTTGAATGAAACCAGAATATCAAAGACAGTAGAAGACCTGTGTTGTTTATGGATCTAAACTGTGCTAAAATTATCTCTGGATGCAAACAGCTTTCAAAAAATTTCCTATCATTCATACACACAGACATAAATTGCATTCTCCCATTATAACAGCTGTGTAGAAAAGTTCTTTTATGTTTCATTCTGAAATTTCTTAATCATTTTGCTCTTGTAGAACTACCTATGACAGCTTACCTTGCTTGTAACAGTTGTATTTTGCTTGTAACAGTTGTAGTTTGCTTCTGCTATAGGCTTTGGAAACCCACTAAGGAACCTTTAAACTTTTAGATGAAACAGGCAAAGAGCTCGTAGAATAAAACCCATGTGTGCAAACCAACACACTGACCCCTAATATTTAACTATAAAAATGAATTACATTCTATCTTCAAATTGCATACTGAGAAAGGATGATCTGGTGAGGTAGAGGGAAAGAGAAAAGGCAGTTTGAAGGGTCTTGTTCAGCAAAAGTCACAGGTAACTGCAGCATTGTGTGTCTCTGTATAGCAGATACCTTGGCCAAAGGTTGCTTACATTGAGAATCTGGGCATCACAAACTATTTCTCTGTCCTCTGTACTATATTATCTTCTACTAATGATATTTGAGATCTAGTGTAGATATATAGCCAGCCTAAGTTGCATGCCCCAAAACCTCTGTTTTCAAAATAACCTTTTTCTTAATAACCACAGAACACCGTTTAGACTAATTTTATTTACTTCTGAAATTATTTTGATATTCCAAGGTTGCTTTGTATTTGGAGAAACACTGGAAACCATGCAGGCAAAAACGATTAATGTTTTTCATGCTAGTACAACAGAATCTGAAATTTTACTCTCTTTCTTGCCCATACAGTACAAATTTGCCAGTTGTAAAGGGTAATTACTACAACACTCAACAAACAAGAAATGAAGGAAAAATAATAAGATTTAATTTTGGAAAGCTGAGATGACAGTGGAACCATTTTTAGTGAAAGATGAATGAGGAATATGAGTTAAAGGGCAAGGAAAGAAAGATGTTTTAATTAACAGACAGAAAATAAGAAGTGAAATTGTATTTATTTAAAGCTCTTAAAACTCAGTTTCCTCAAGAAGCATCCAGAAGACAAATGTTTATATAGTTGCTCTTTGCAGCCATGTTTGAATCCTGTGTATATGAGTGATAGATCCTACGTCTACTACAATATTTGCCTTTTCATGTGTTACCATTCCTGACCTGATTCAATACACAAAGACTAGTGGGGAAGAAAGAAAGACTAAGTAAAAAAGGGTTTTTCCTGACTAACAGCATGAACAAAACTTGTTTTCTGTTAGTTCTTGTCTCTCCTACATTCTCTATTGTCCACTAAAGGGTCAGTATTCAAAAAAACTTCTTCAGACACTTATAAGGCACTTTTGTCACTTGTTGGACACTACACTGCTGGTCCTTCTGCTTTCTTTGAATTTTCAAAGTCTTAATATGCTCTCTATCATTCTGTGGAATTTATTTGTAACAGGAGATCAGATTAAAAAACTATTTGGTGCTACGACAGAGGGGAGCATGTGCGCAGATGGAGATACGCAACTCAGCACATGTGCACATAGAAACAGACACTGTGATTTCATAAGCCCTGCTTGCAAAGGAAAGGTGAAAAGATACGGTAAAAGGTGAAAATATTTTTAAAAGAGCACGTATGACGTATGCCATGGTATATATAACATAAAGGAAGGAAATAATATAATAATAAGAAGAGAAGCCACCACAAATTTGGAGAAAGGAGGGTCAAAAAGCCAGGAAAGTGTCAATTGCCAAAGATTTAGAATGAAAAGGGATTCCAGAACCAAAGATATTTTTGCTGGATGCCACAGAGTTTGCACTCACACAGGTGCCTTGAGAAGCCATTCTTAAATATACTAGAAAATACTAAAAAAATCAAATATTAAATCTTTGCAGGCTAATTCCTTTTCTCTTTGAACACCTCTGCTCTGGAAAATGAATGGCACACTGGAAAAACACCTGTATAATTTTTACGTCCTTCCTAAATTTAATTGCATTTGAGTTATGGCTAATCTCTACAAGCCAGTCTAGGGTGTGGATCTGCACAGGTACAATTCCTGGCTGGCTGTTAATGTTTTTCTTCGACTTTGTATCTCCAACAGCAGCCTTAGGACTGAGCAGCACCCTAATAATATGCATTGAGAGCGTTGCCTGTGAATGCAGGTGCCTGCTATAATCACAGAGACAAAAACTCTGTGGCAATCCCAGCCTCTGCCAATTTCTGTGCACAGATTGAGCCAAAGGTTTTGGCAGAGACCTAACCCATTGCCTTCTCATTACACTTCTAAGCAAGCAACTCTGCACATCAGTTTTAAAGAATTGAAAAGTGGTTTTAGAAAACAGTAAAAACTGCGAAATAGTGTGTCACCTTTCCCAGTGACCAGTATTTCCGTATAACTTTTTACTTTCAGCTGACAGTTTATATTCATTACATTATAAAGTTCTGTAAAGGAGATTACAAAGACTCACCATGCCCTGAATGGTGCATGTGGCTGCAGAGACACAGAGCAGTCATAAAACCAACTCAGTAATCTGAAATCAGTGCATTTATGCCCTTTAACTGCAACACAGCCTTACTCATTGCCCGCTGAGGACGGGGCACGATTGCTTGTGGTCCCTTACTTCCTGTGACATCCAGAGATGAACATGAAGGTTTTTCACCAAACTGATTCCTACGTAAATGCAAACTTTCTCTGTCCCCTCCCTGTCTCCCAATCCTGCTGAAGTGCTGTTGGACACTCAGTGCTTTCAGGAATTGCTTATCTCTATGCCTAATTTTGGCTCCTGTTTTTGAAAAACTTGACAAAGGAAGGGCTTATTGGTATGAGCTCTAGCGTGGATTTGCTAGAAGCATACTTGCTGCAGTGGTCACATCTTTCCAATACACATGAGCTAGCTGCTAACATGAAGGAGGGAGATGAATTACTTATCACAGAAGAAATGAGCACAAGTGGGCACCAGAAATGCCAGCTGCTATATTTAGCTCATAATACTAATATTGGAACGTCATAGTCATGCCCTCTTCCTTAATGGCAACCTGTGAGATTCTATCTAGATTTTATGATCTTATATGGAAAGTAATTCAGCTATTTGGGGAACTATGCTGTGTGCTGTGTACAAACAGTGAGGCTACTTACGTCTGTTCTCTGTGTTATCAGTCCCATTAAAAAGTCACATCAGTTGGGAGGATGTTCTGCTTTATAGTTTCTGCTGTTATTGTTTCTAAGGAAACCACTTTACTTATCCACACTCACTGTGCCTGCCACATCCTCAATTTACACACACTCAGGGCAAGGAAAAGCAGTACATCAGAAAATCCGTTCTTAATAGTACTGTAAATGTATCAGTATTACTCATCTTTATGCTTTTTAAGTTAGACTCTGATCTAGCAAACGCTCTGCGTTTATGCAGGTTTCCGCAGGAGTGAGCTAGCACGGAGATACTGTGGCACGGTTCTGCTCAGCACTTCGTGGGGAATTTACTGGAACTGAAGGCCAGAAGGACTAGAACGGACTGTGTTTTGTTTAGATAGATGATGAATAGAGGGAAACTTATAAAAAACCTTAAGGCTAAAATATTCTTTTAAAAACACTTGTGTTCTCTCCTTCCTTCTCAGTTTCATAGAAAAGGCTTCTTGTGTTTATGGAATTTGAGTGGAAAGATATTTTTTTATAATAGAAATTGATACTGATGATAAGGCCAAGAGAATTACTATTTTCACCTGAATCTATTCCTTCTCCATGCTTTACTGAGTGTTTTGAGGGACTATTTTTGAAAATGATAGCTTTTGTCACACACTGCTATTTTTGGACCTTTCAAAATATTTTTAAGCTTAACACATTTTAGGCACATCAGAAGCTGGATGTGCCCATTGTGTGAATGAGGTAGGGCTTCATAACTACACAGAAACTCCCATGGACATTTTTAGAAGTGTATAAGCCCTTTGGATGACACTGTTGGGAGTAAGAAAGGGAGTCGGAGCTCTCTTAGCTTTCCTGGCCTCCATGTTGCACTTCATTTTAGCAGCCAAAATTTAATAAAGGCTGAGCACCCACTATTTTGCTGAAGAGAAGAGGATTTATTGACCTGTGGTTCTGTCTTTAGCAGTCCTGAGAGGTCTTATGTGAGAGACATGGCAACATGACCTTCCACAGTGGGACATTAACTGTCTCAGTAAAAACCTCTGTGTTTCTGACCTGTTGGTCAGAGACATACCAGTCTGGAATTGTGGTAGATTTTCTGTGAATATGTTTAGCCAGAGCAGTGGCTGACCAAACATCTCAAGGATTCCTTCCAGATGGAAGATGTACCACTATATTGTACTGACAGAAGATTTAGTTTCAACACAACCCAAGCAGGAAAAGAATTTGGAACCAACCAGAGGTTTTCTGACAAACCAATTTCACGGAAGTTCAATTTATTTAAAATTAACTCTTGAGAGTGTTTCGGGAAAAAAGAATATTACATTTCAATATTTAAATCAAGATCAAAGAGCAATAAATCATTTATTAACATAGCCAAAGAGGGATTAATTCAGATAAGATTTTCTTATGGAGGAAGTAAAACGTCTTTGTTTCTGGCTAACACACAATAGAAGTAATGGTACTAACTATGCATTGAAAGTCAGCAAACATCTTAAAATGGTAAAAGCAGAAAGGTATTGCAATAATTTATATAGATTCCCTGGGTAGGGTTAATATGAAACTTCCATTTTTAGGGTACATAGAAACATAGCAGTAACATGTGAAAGAATATTGTACAGGTACAGATTACATCATAAGGGTTTACAGCTGCAACCTAGCTTAGGGTGCATTTATTGGTAATAATAAACACTTACAATTGGCTTTGTAACATTTCATAGTTCCCAGGTATAAAAGCATAAAGCTGGCATAATATTAAAGATATGACTCACAAATACATTTCTGAAAAAGTGTTAAATTGGTTTCATTCATGGAGTGTTATGTACTATAGGTATTTGGTCCTCCATATAGTATATTTTAATATGCTTATGAAAACCTACAGCTGAATGCAATTTAGTATGAATGATTATCCATTTGTAAGTTCACTCATTATTAGCAGTTTTTCATTTATTATTCCAGTCATACACTCAAGGAACTGAAAAATGCTGCAAGTGTTAGGTAGACAGCCACAGCAAGATTCATTTTCAGCATGTAGTGGGAAAGTACGTCCTATGGGACAGTCACAGATTTTCAGGGTGACGAATCCCACGCTTGTGAATAATTATGATGTTTGCAGAAATCAGATCAGGTGTCCTGATAACCTGGGAACAAAAACGCTTGCAATCATGCTAGCTGTTAGTTGCTCTATAGATATTTTTTTAACCAGTTTCATGTTTTAAGATGATTTAGCCGCTTTTCCTATGCATATGCATTGACTGTACAAAGACATTTTGGAAACTTCGAAGTCCTTGGTGGAAGGTGAATGCATCAGCTGGTTTCTCCAGGTCCTATTTCTGCTCTCCTAGACTTACTCTGTTCTTACAGGACAATTTCAGTGCTCCAAAGTGAGACGCTCTGCAAACTTGTGTATGCAGGGCTTAACACAGATGTAAGCAGATAGAGGTTAACATCGTTTGTCTCGGACACGACATGGTCAATATGATTGTGTAATGCAGAACCCTTTTATAAGCAATAATATCACTGAAAATATGACACCACATATTTTTTAATTAAACCCAATATCGTTAAGCAGTAAAGTGAAAAAGTACATGCAGTATCCCCGCACAGCTACTTGATGTTATCTGCCTGGCCTTTTACATGAGCCAGAAGGAGAACCAGAACATTAACAAATAGCTTCTATTCTCACAGCTCCAAGCAGGGAAAGAATAACAAGTTGCGTAAATGGAAGCAGAAATATTAGATTTCACGTTATTCCTTTTTTTCCCCCCATCTTCAGAAGTGTTATTAGTAACAGAGGTAAATAAAAATGTTGTAAAGGTTTAGTGTCCTGTTACCTGCTAATTCCTAATGTCTACCTCAGTCACTGAGATTTTACAACCAGCTATAAGGAGATTACTTCAAATCCTTCTCGATCACTATGAGGAATATTTTTAAAGGGACCCTGACAGGTGTTGCAGGACCATATTTTGTTTTGTCTTTTGAAGTTATAATCTGTTAGAGAGTTGGGGTTTAGGGAGCCTTTTTTAAAATAGTGATTTTTTCAGGTATTGAAAAAAAAAAACCTGGCCTGGTGTGTTTGGTACTTTATATTCCTTGGCCAGCAGAGGGATGCTTATTAAAATAGATTTTTTTTTTCCCCCGTGCCAAACTAACTTGCTTTCTGTTAAAGATTCCCAGTCTAGGAGTAAAAGAAAACAAAAAAGTTACAGCATGACACTCAATTATTTCTTTAAAATAGGTAAGAGTCATCCTGCAGTTACCAGCAGGATCTGCAGGACTCATCCTGCATCCTACCAGCCCCAACAGTGTTTTAGGCACGAGCAAATAAGACAACTCCATTGTCTCAGAGACTCCCACTCACCACTAAAACCTGATGGAACCAGCTGGAGAATAGTGTTTTCGGATATTTTTTAACAACTAGCTTCAGATACTCATAACGACATGCCGTGACGAGTACTGTATGCACGAATAGACCCAAACACACATATGCGTGCAAAAATCATTTAGCAGAGTTTTTAATAAAGAGCTAAGCGATCATTATAGAACCAGTCTGTCTGTCGTTTCCTGGCAAATAGATGCAGTAGAATTAACTTCTGAGCTCATATTTGCCTATAAGACATATTACTTAGATCTGTGGCAACATGCTGATCAGTTCGTCTTTTATAAATTATTTGTAAATGTCCACTAATAAACGTGTACTTTTACTTTTATATCCATAGGACAGAACTATTGGGTGAAAAGTCTGCCTTCTACAAGCCTTTGCCTCTGGCCCAAAAATGAATGCATATGGCTCCCGCTGAAGTTTCAGGCCTGTCCAGTTATCTGTTAGTTGGTTTTGATGCCATGTATACCATATGGCCTAAAATACTGAAATACAATACGTTGTCATTTACTGACTTTAGGGAACTCTTTCTCAATTTAATTAAACAGGATAACTCACTAATGCAAGTGCTTCCTATTATGCATGAGGAGTCTAAAATGATAAACGAGTTACAGGCGAGGCCATTTGTGGAAATTGAGACAAATTCTTTTGACTGGAGAGATGGGCTCCCATCTGCAAATATTTTGTGTTTCTACTTTTCTGACAGCAAGGGGTGAGATTATACAGATAAATACATTCTTTTCTCCCCCAAACCCCAAGTAATTTGCATCAGATTAAGTTGGATTAATGTCTCTCTACTGAAATCCCTATTGTCATTTTTTCAGTCATGTACTTCACGTTGGCAAAAGTGATAGCCGTAGTTTGAATTTATTTGACTGAGATTTTGTATTTTAAAGGATCCTGGCCCAGAATATTAGTGTCCTAGTCACACAGTTTTTCTCTGGCTGATTTAATGTGATCTCAGGTGGAATACTGCACATGAATGCAGGAAGACCATAGATTTGAGCTGGTATCTTTAATTTCCTTGCCCACTGCCCCCGAACCCCAAACTATATAGTGTCAGAGGGCATGTCTGAATCTATCTATCCAGTATCAGAAGAGAACTATGGACTAAACCAAAAGAGCAAAAGGATCTAATCTGAAAATGGGTGGTTTACCTCAAATCTCTTTTGCAAAATCATGTGAAAGACTTCATTTTTCAGGCCAGTGTCAGAACAAAATCTCTAGCAGAAGTCAAAATCTCAAAAAATGCAGCAAAATGAAATCCTTATCCTCCAAACAGCTCTAGCTTGGGCAGCTTGCAAGTATCTCTCTGTGATGCCAAATACAAAACCCTGGAATGTCCCCAAAGTGGTCTGTGAATCTGTAATTGCTTTCTTAATTTACCAGAAACAAGGCCAATGGAACTGGGGATGCCAAGAAAAAGCAACAAGGCATACGAACTGCCTTACCTGGTGGTGCCAAATATATTTTTGCATGAGAGGCTTGCAACTTCATATTTTCTAACATGAAGTTGCCTCTTTGTCCAGTTTATATAAGGAACAAACTGGAAATATTTTAGCTATGTTCATCATGAAATTTGTCGTTAAAATGTATGCATCTTCAAAGAAAATTGCACTTTACACTTATTTCAAGGGGTCTGCATCTGAAATTGTCAGCACGGCGCTTGCAATGCTCCCCTGAGAACGCATAATCCCTGCCAAAAAAAAATCCTCAGAGCGATGTCAGCAAGATTTCCATCACTAGGGCCCCATAAACTAGGATTACCCATTTAGGGAGTTAAACAGGAGCAATTGTTGCTACATCTGTCTTAGAATGAGCGCTCCCCCCGCTCCCCCCGCAGCGGCTCTGACAGCATGAGAGCATTATTTCTCAGTGCCACCTTCTACCGTTGCCTTATGAAGAATTTATATGTTTTGAGTTTTCCTTCATGGCAGGCGTCCAGCGGTGCTGTACTATAAACCTGCCACAAAGAATGAAAAAAGTGCAGTTTTCAGTTCAATTGGGGCCCCAGACTGATGAGCTCAGACAGGCCAAACCTCTAAAGGTTAGTGAGTCTGAACCTCGGCTGATTCACCGAGTACCGTCAAATTATGTACTACTAAGGAGGTAGCAAACATTTTTAAAGACTAATTACTTGAGAAGGTTGTGGAGGGTGATTAATAGACCCAGATCCTTTATTGGAGTTCTCTTGAGGAACCCTAATGAAATAACAAATCCAGAGAGAGGACAAATTCTTTTCCTTTTTTGGCAAGTAGTTATTTAAGCTGAACAATGCTGCCAGCTGAATGCATCATTAAAGGGATGGCTTACTGTTGCACACCAAAACCCCCACTGTGATAAATGGCAAATAAAACACGTCTTTCATCCGCACATCAAGGCAGATGAAGATGAGCAGAGCACGGCTACCAGGATCAGTCTCCTTGGCGTTATCAGGCGTTGATGGCCTGTAGAGGGCTCTCAAGGTCCTCTGCTGAGGCTCGTAACCCAGTTTCACAGGCTGCAGCTGGAGGTTTTCTAAGGTCACCGAGGTCTTTCTCAAAAGGGCTAAACAAAAGGATCCTTCAGCATAAGCGTGCATTTTTTCCCTTTTCTATGGCCTTGCTGTTTCTATGCACTATCTCCAGCCACAACTTTGCCTACATTATTTGGTTTAGCAAACAGATGTTAGAAAGCCACTGTTAAATATAAGTCTCCGCTGTAAGGGTCATTGTGAAAAGAAAAAAAAAAAAAAAAAAGAAAAAACAAAAGAAAAAACTGAACCATCAAAAAACCCAACAAGCTTGGAATAGGAATGAACACTTTCAGCATTTTCTGCCTACTGTCATCTTCGAGGCGACTGTACTACAGGCGCACAGAACACAGGTAGCGTGTTTATATGTAGCTAGCTCATTTTCTGCAGTTCCTGGAATGATCTGGAATATGCTGGAAAACAAATATTGCATTGATCATCGTTTCTTTAAAGCAGACTGTACTGCAGAATGCACATTATCTTTGATACATAAAATGAATAACAGAACCAGCTACACAGGTTACTTATCAAAATGCACACATTAAAACCCCCAAACAACCTGCAAATAAGTGCCATACATGCATAAGGACATGAAGCCTGCAGCAAATTACATTTACATATATATTTCATGGCAATTAAACCCTTGTCTTGTGAGTTAATGACATATTTTAATTGCTTGTAGCCATGGTTTTCTTTCTTAAAAATACGACCTGTACTGGAGGAAGGAAAATGCTCTTTCCCGTTTCACAATAGCTGTATTTTAAATCCCCAATTCTTGCTGTGATTATCTGCACATGTAGAGCTGAAAAATTCAGAAGAAATAGATTATTACAGCAACCTCAGTTCCTGTCTTTTCTTGTCTAGCTATACTGAAAGGAAGAATCCTCTAAAATTAGGATAATTAGGTTGTTTTTCGTTTCTAGTAGAGTTCCTTTATAGAAGGACATATCCCATGACAGTCCTTGACGGCACCTCCTAGCATTACCAAGTTTGTTTGTTTGCCTTTTCAGGAAAAAAAGGGGGTTTTATATTTTACTACCTTTACTTCATGTTCCTATTTCCTTTCCTTGTAGTACTACGGTGGCTTTAGCTAGGACAAAAGTTATATACAAAAACCTTACGTCCTGTTTGTGACTCAGTATGTAGCAACACAGCTGTAGAAGTAGTCTTGTAATTTTTCTTTCTTACTAGGTCTCTGAACAAGCCATTTAAATTACCAGTTGATTCTATTCTCCTTAACTGTAGTGGCAGCTGCCATCGAGCTTCTGAAGCTGTTTGCTGTGACTGTGCAGTACCTCGTGGAAAGAAAATGTGTGATAGTAAGAGAGAGAATTGTAGGTAGCAGGAAGAAGCAATGACAGTGTCACCAGGTGGTACAGACTACAAATCTCAAGGTGCTGAATGACATGCACAAAAAAACCCCCAGGACTCCTCAAGTGTTCCCAGCTTTATAGGGTTTAACTATTTTTTCTTGGCTTTAGGTCAGCCAAGGGTAGAGAACCATTGCTCTCCACGTTAAATGGCTGTGGGCAGTGAGAGCTGTATGTGATAAGAATGGGACTGTGAGGCACACGTACAAACATTATTCCTTTGGCCTGCTATGCAGGCTTCTGTAAGTACCTACAAACTGGTATCATTGAGAGGCTTTTCAGTCCTAAGTCTGTTATATTGTAGAAGTTTCTGCAAAACCTCTAATCTCTTACAGTGGGGAAAACTGTAAATTCCTTTAAGCAGGCAGGTTCTGTGGACGTGAGGAGAAATAGGAGACCTTTCCTATCTGCCATTCCTCAGGAGCCATACAGCATACGCCACTGCTTGATGCGGGAAGAGAGAGAGTCAGGCAGTGGCTAAAATTTTATGAAAATGTTACAGTATATTTAAGTTTTCCTGGATATGTTCTGTTTTTGTTGGGCAGAGATTTTCTATACAAGGATTTTGAAGACTTTATGTGTTTTTCCAGGATTTCCCACTGTCTCTGGCCCTAGCAGGTCATATCCCGCCAACCAAAAGCCACACATCTGGAATTCCTCAAAATATTGCAAACCAGCTCCATGTGCATCAAACCATCTGCAGATGTGCAATGTGGTTTGTTCTGTGCACGCCCAGGAGGTTCAACATGTCCTAAAAGTGTTGGGTTTACTGTGCACGTGTAGAAGATATATGCACATAGATTTCCAGACCAGATGTACTGAGATATTATGCACCGACAGTGAGAAAGGTCACATGGGAAATTTTGATTCTGCAGAGCTTTGTTCTGAAGGGTATTCTAGCCTTCGGTGTTTCAAGCACTACAACTCCATATCATTTTCTCTAGGCATTTTTTTGAAATGTCAGTAGTCACCAGTGAGGTCCTAAGCTGCCTAACACCCGTAGTTTCAGTATAATTTTGTGGAGCTGTCAGAGGCAGAGAGGTTCAAATTCATGGTATTTCTACGTCCATTCAATGCCCATTACCAAATACCTTATTGGGCATTATGCCCCACTGTCCTTACCAAATCATGGAGAAATGAACAGTGTTTCCAGGAAGCATTTTCTCTTAGGAGAATATGATCGTGCAGGTTGGAAGAGACTTTAGGAGGTGTCAGTCCAACCTGCTGCTCAAAGCAGGGTCATGCAGGCCAAGCTGCTCAGTTTGGTCTTGAAAATCTCTGAGAGACTGAACAGCTTCTCTTCCAATGCTCAACTGTCCTTGTGGAGAAAAAAATTCTCTTTACGTGAGGTCAGAGCCTCCTTATTTCATTTTATGGTTATTGTCTCATATCCTGCTGTGGACCTCAGTAAAAAGCCTAGATTCACCTTCTTCGTAACATCTTCTTTAGTACTTGCAGGCTGCTGTTTGCTCCCCCTGAAGCCATCTCTGCTCCAGGCTGAACAGCCCAGCCCCCTCAGCCTCTTTTTGCACGCCAAGTGCTCCAACTCCACACCATCCTGGTGTCCTGCCACTCATCTCACTCTAGTTTACTGATCTTTTGTGAACTGGGGGGCCCAAGACTGGGCACAGTTTTCAAGATAGGTCTAACAAATGTGGAGCAACGATCCTTTCCCTTAATCTACTGGATGTGCTCGTGTTAATACAGACCAGGAGGCTGTTGGTTTTCTTTACTGCCAGGACACACTGGTTCATGCTCAGCTGTCTGTTGTCAGGGCACAACAAGGGCTGGCTGTTCCCTGAGGGATGGGAGGCCAGGAGCTGAGCTCGATGCCAGGGCTTACAGGGCAGAACCTCTCAGCCAGCGTCCGTCCCGCACTACTGGAGTGAGGTGAGCAGGGCAGGTCTGGAGAGGGTACCCAGCATCAGACACAGCCTAGTGGTGGCCAGATAGGTCCATGGAGACAAGGCAGGTCCTAGGTCAAGCTGGGAAGTCAGTTGGGGCTTGGCTGGATTGTCCATCAGCTCAGGTTCAGTGAGGCCATGGACAGGCACAGGCAGGGCTGCAACATGGCTGAGGCCGTAGGTCAGGCAGGGGCCAAGAGCAAGAGCTTTGGCTGAGAGCAGCTCTCAAGGGAAGGATGGGGGAAGCCCTGCTGTGACTTCCTACAGCTCCTTCTCCACAACAGCTGTGCTCAGCCAGCTGGCCTCGAATGCAGCCACCTCTGACAGCCAAAACCCAGGAGGGCTGGGGAGTGCATCCAGAGTGCTGACCACTGTCTGCTGAGGCCCCAGGTCCTTTTCAGCAGAGCTGCTGCCCAACCAGTCAGTCTTAGCCTGTACAGTTTGTCGTGGTTTAGCCCCAGCCAGCACCCAAATACCACGCAGCCACTTGCTCACTCCCCCTCTCCCCAGTGGGAGTGGAGAGGAGAATTGGAAAGAAAGGAAAACTCATGGGTTGAGATAAAAACAGTTCACCAAGACAGCAAGGAAAAAGATAATAATAATATTTTATATTAATAATGATAATAATAATAATAAAATATAATTCTAATAATAAAATATAATGATAATAGAACATACAAAACAAACGATGCACAGTTTCTCACTACCTGATGACCCGATGACCAACACAGTGATCGCGGAGCGAAATATTCCCCAGCAGCAGTCTCGGAACTGCAAGTTCCAGAGAGCGAGTGAGGGAATGAACAGCTGAATGAATGAACAAAAGCCTGAATGAACGGAAGGGACCCTGGCCCACTGGCTGACCCCCACTTATACTGGGTGTGATGCCTATGGTGTGGAATACTCTCTTTGGCCAGTTTGGGTCAACTACACTGGCTACACCCCTCCCGGCTTTTTGCACCTGCACATTAGCAAAACCTGGGAAGCTGGAAGATGTCCTTGATCGTTTAGCAACAACTAATAACATCAGTGTATTACCAACATTCTTCACATACCAAATCCCATACTAAATCCAAAACACAGTAGCTACTGGAAAGAAAATTAGCTCCATCCCGGCTGAAACCAGGACGGAGTTGCAGTGCATTTTTCCATCCCATGTACAGGAGTTTGGATTTGTCCCTGTTGAATTTCGTAGGATTCCTGCTGTCCCATTCTTCCAGTTTGGATAGGTCCTTCTAGATGGTGACTCAATGATCCATGGAGCACTTTAGTGTCATCCACAGACTGGATGAGGGTGAATTCCATCTCTTCCAGAGCAGTGACAAAGATAGCACACTCAGGCAATACCAGTATAGACCCCTGAGGAGCTTCATTTGTAACCAGCCTTGAAGTGTGAACCATGAGCTCTTTGAACTCAGTGATCCACAGGTTCACCCACTGAACTGATGTTCAGTAGACTACCTATCCATCCAGACCATAACATTCCAACTCGGATAAAAGGATACTGTTGGAGACTGTATCTAATGTCTTTCTGAAGTCGAGTTAGTGACATCTACCAGTTTCTCCTCAGCTACAGAGCTGAGGGTGACAGAGCCCTGGAACAGGCTGCCCAGGGAGGGTGTGGAGTCTCCTTCTCTGGAGATATTCAAACCCTGCCTGGACGCGGTCCTGTGCAGCCTGCTCTAGGTGACCCTGCTCTGGCAGGGGGGGTGGACTAGATGACCTCCAGAGGCCCCTTCCAACCCCTGCCATTCTGTGATTCTGTGATTCTGTGACACAGAGCTAGTTATTTTATCACTGCAGATAATCATATTAAGTCTCTTTCATGTTACTAATCCTGGGTCACAGTAAACAACTCTACTTCATTCCTGACTGGCTGTCCTCTTTGGACACTTAATAAAAGATTTAACTAATGGCTCTTTAGTATTTTTTAACCAAGTTATGTGTATTTTATTGCTTTAATATTTTCTTCAGAAAAATACATAAAGGAAAAAGGAGGACAGGAAGAGATAACAAGGGAACATCTTGTGATAAGCTTGTTAAACTTCTAAATTTAATAAAGAATACAACAACAACATGGCTTTATGGATCAGATGCTCTTGCATTTGTAATTCACAGATTAAATGGGAACATTCTTTTTTCAAATGGGTAGGATCACTTGCTGTTGTATATGCTCAAGTTTTGAATTTCATTTTAGAGACTTTGAAGAATATTCCTCCTTCAGCCTGAATGGCTTTTAATTTCACTTTTCAAACCTTGAATTCTAAAAAGCTCATAACATCTCCATTTCTTGTAGATCTTCAGTACCAACTTCATCACCAAAGCAGTTGAGTCAGTACAATTCTTCCTTTAACATCAATCATTTCTGGATCAAGCAGTAACTGACAAAGCATGTTAAGTTCATTTTTAATTCTTTTACCTATGGCTTTTTAATGAGCATGTACAAAGCCATATATAGGATGTAAAAGAAAAATCTGCAGTGAATAGTGGCTTTCCTATATGTCCCAGATGCCTGAGCATAGACTTGTTTTCTTGAATTACTTGTTACTGGAATTTAATTTTAATGTTTGTATGAGAAGCTTAGTATCTAAAAGTTCTCTTGAATATTTAATACCTGATGCTCACAGGCAGAAATCTGCTGGCTGGTTGTGAATGGCCATATTAGGCACACGTTGTTTCTAGTCTCTGATTAGAGTAGTACGGCTCACAGACTACTAACACACTAAGTCATGTGTGGGAAATAATCAGGAAGACCATGGATATCTTACAGCAGACAGAAAAACAGAACAAGGCATTTTAAAAAGTGTTAAGCTGCTCAGGGTATGCCTTTTACGAAGACAGGCTGAGGGAGTTGGGCCTGTTCAGCCTGGAGAAGAGAAGGCTCCGGGGAGACCTTATTGCAACCTTTCAGTACTTGAAGGGGGCCTATAGGAAAAATGGGGAGAACCTTTTTAGCAGGGCCTGTTGGGACAGGACAAGGGGTAATGGTTTTAAACTAAAGGAGGGGAGATATAGGTTGGAAATCAGAAAGAAGTTTTTCACAATGAGGGTGGTGAAGCACTGGAACAGGTTGCCCAGAGAGGTGGTAGAAGCCCCATCCCTGGAAACATTCAAGGTCCGGCTGGACGGGGCTCTGAGCAACCTGATCTAGTGAGGTTGTCCCTGCTCATGGCAGGGGGGTTGGACTAGATGGCCCTTAAAGGTCCCTTCCAACCCAAACTATTCTATGATTCTATGATTCTATGATTCTTTGTAATCGGCTGCAGTTAGCTTTATGGTGCTGTGCCTGAGCTGACAAGCCCTGTGCAGAAGAGGGTCTTAGCTGTTTAAACAACACTAAGGTCACTAATTGCACTAATAGAAGGTGATTTTTGTCTGGTGAAACTGCAATAAGTGAATAGTATCTGCACATGGCCAAGAGGATGTCTGCTGTGCATTGACTGTATAAAAATATGATAGATCCCCAAAATAATGTTCCGAGAAATATTATGTTACTTGTACCTTCAGTGGTTTGGGAGGTATTATAAGGAATTATACATTGCCACACAGATGGAAAAAGGCAAGATTTGTGCTTTGCTGGGTTGTCTTCAGAACTGGAAACACTGATGGCACTGGGTCCTCAGTCCCTAGCCTGGTCCCCTTCCAGGAATTCAGGCAGGAATCAGTGAGATCTTGTCAAACTGCAGATGTATCGGATGAAGTGTTTGGGTTCAACAAATCATCACATTCCAATGAATTTTTTTTTAAATTGGAAAATTCCCATCAGGTCTACCAGCTCACAAGGGGTAACTTCCAACACATTGTCAAAATTGCTAAAGTGTGCTTAGTAAGGAGTTTCAAGAAACTGCCACTGTTTTTTTTTAAAGCAACTTCCAATCCCATTAAAAATAATACTTTTGATACAACTACATGGAAGTAAAAATTTGTATTTATGTTTAGCAAGCATTTCTATGGACAAAAATTGGAGCATGTCTGAAACTAAGTTACTTCGGGTAGAGTACAGAACATGTTTTTTTGGTGCTAGCACAACTATAGCACATAAACACTGGGTTATTTTAATACAGTACAAGTCAGTTAAAAAAAAAAAAAAACAAACCAAAACACTAGGCATTCCTATCTGGGTTTGGATACATGTTTTAAATGAATACCAAGTGATTATGATTTCTGGAATTTATTATGCATAATTGCTACCAAAATATAGCAACGGTCCAAAACCCAAAGCTGCGTGCCATTTCTAAATTTTAACTCAGCTATGAGTTCAGCGCACTTTCCAAATGATGTTATAGTTTGGCACTGGCCTTGAATAGTTCCTTTACTTTGCTTTTGTCCTATGGAAGCAACCACATAGCGCGCTCTTCATGTAAATTCAAATAGCAAGCTCTCTGTGACAGCTGGGTGTCCATGTGAACGCTGTTAATGCTGTCAATCTCAGTGCCATGAAGTTTTCTGCTTGTAGCACAGCACTGGATAAAAATTCCCTGATGGAGCCACTCCAGGTTGCTGTGCGTGGGTCAGACCATATTAGGAGCCCTGGGAAATTCTTACATTTCCCTTGAGCTCAACAAATGGCAATATCATCTCTCCTTTTAAACTTGTTGGGTTATGTTCAGCAGAGGTTATTTGTTAATCTCACATTGAAGTAGCGTACCAATGCTTTCACTTTTTGCAGACTTGTGGCAAATGGCTTCACTTTTTCAGGAAAAAAAATTAGAGGAAGCACACAACTACAGTGGATTTTGCAAAGGCTAATCAAAGCGTGTTTCTACCTTGCAATGAAGCGTGGTGCTTGGTCTCAGGCTAACCATTCTATAAACCAGTATTTCTACACCTATTGACATATCAGTTCAGATCTTGAAAACAACAGTTGTGTTAGCACGAGCCCTGATGCTAATTGGCTATTTTAGGGTTGTGCTGCTACAATTACTGTTTTCTCCTTTCTAATTTAGTTTGAGTCAGTGCTAGCTTAGAATATACACATCATACGCATATGTGGATATGTTCCTACACAAGTAATGTTTGCTTTAATTAGTACAAAGGGTATAACTGATTTAGAACAACAAAACAGATAACTATTAGCCTCTGATTACTTTCCTCATTTTTTTGACGCACTGTGAGATTTGGACATACTCCTGCAAGTCAGCATTTTCTTTTTTTTTTTTTTTTTCTCCCCAGCTTCTGGCTATGCTGGAAATATTTAAGGGTGCTTGTGAAATGAAGAATGAAGAATTTATGTTTCCTATGTTACCTTTTGGAAAAGTCCTAGAAATTCTCTTAGAAGTCCCTGGCTGTCGGGTGTACAGCAAATTTCCTCTTTGCCACATTTTTTCTCCTCCAGGTCACATAGTTTTCTCTCTTTCTCTTGCTTACACCTTTTCCTTTTTTTTTTTTTTTTGCTTGAGGTTTCCTTTTTTCTTGCTTCATGTGAACTTAAAATGCAAAATAATCTCTCTGCAAATAAGCCTTTAATCTCCCCTCTCCCAGCTTCAATTTTTCTAAGAGCTGCCATTAGTATCCTCCTTCTTTCCCCAGCCCCGTTGCTTCAAGCCCAAATCTGTGTTTCCTGTTTCTTAAGTCCTCCTGTATAAACAGAGTGTCCAGTGGTCCTCTTGGGCTGAGAGGACTGTAACACCATCCTTGCTGGTACGTGCCTTCCTCCACAGCTAAATGGTCGGTCGCTAACATAAGAGTTTCATGCTAACGCTGGAGTTTATAAGTCCCATCAAAAAATTTCCAAAAGCATCATAGTGTCATAGCCAAGGAAAATAAGAAAAGCAGGAACATTTTATAGCCTCAGAATGAATGGTTAATGTCTAATAGCCATGTATGACAGAGGACGTATTTTTACAATCAACTTGAAATTACTGGATGCTTTTAATAGCAAATATCTGTATATGACAGTCAGCTGAAACATACTAATGGACAGGCTTGGATTTTTTTCTTCCCTGCTTTCAGCAAATTGAAATGAATGAAAGAGAAATGCACAGAGAGAGAGAGATTTTATATCTGAGCAAAAGTGGAAGGTCCCTTATTAGATGATTTTAAAACGTTGAAAAAGGTCTTGTGACTAATCTAATTTCTATGACAAACATTAGGAGAAACTCTCTTGGAGCTAATACCTTAACCTCCCCCCTCCCTTCATTCATTATTGCCTGAGAGTGCCTTAGATGGTTCTGCAAGGGAGCAGCCCAATTTCTGACTCATAGGGCAAGCTTTGGCATTAGCCTCTTGACTGCTCTTAGGACTTGCACATGAGCACTGGAAGAGAACAAAAGGCTGTGTTTGGCAACTCTCACTCCTTTAAGTCACACCATTTAAATCAGTGGCCAGTCCATGTAAGTAGACCTCAGGGTAATGCGGGAGGATTGCAGTGGCAACACTGAGCTCAGGTGTTCCAGCAAGAAAAATGTGGCACTGAACAGTAAATCCCTCATATTTTTCCTTGATTTCATCTCAAACTTGCTGGAAGTTTGAAAGGAAATAGAAATTCCTTTAAACCAATCTTATTTTCATCTACCTTATAACTTTCCATTATTGATAATGGCTCCAAAAACTACACTGTTTTCATGCCCTCTAGAAATATATTTCTTTATTTAGCTTTTATTTGCCATATTCACTTTATTACTGAAACAGCTACTCTTGCTCAAAGTTATGGTAATTTCACCATTACGTGGAAAAAAAATATCAACAATTGGTATTTAAGAGTGAGTTTGTACATGATTTCTACCACTATTTTGAAAGAGGTGTGAACGAAGTTTACTTTAGAGATTCCGGTCAGCTAGACAAAAAAAAAAAAAAAAGGAAAAATCAAACCAAAACAGAAAAAAAGTGACTTGTGCACAATTACTAGGTACTATGACTTCCAGGTGCATCTTAGAGCATAATTCTGTGCTGTGGTAGGGAGATCCTGGGCAGTTCCAGGCTGGTCGGTATAGCTATCCAACACAGGGCAACGCCTTTCAAAGAGACTAACTTGTGTGCGTGAGTCGGTATAGCTGATTTAGCCTAGCCTGTATGCTTGGGTTAATTAGCCCAAATTAGAGCTAATTAGTGAGCTAGCTCAGGTGGAGCAGTATCCCGCCGCAGCTATCTTGTTTCTGGTTCTGAGCCTGGCTTGCTCTGAGCCGGCTCAGTGCTCTCTGCTGAGCTGCGTGGTGTGGGCTTGCCCTGAATAACTCGCTCCAGGTTCAGCTGAGTACATTCCAGAGCCAGGAATAGAACTGCCATCAGTTGACTTCATGACCTGCCTGAAACCATGCTATTGTTGGTTTTCTCAGAGTTCTTGATTTTATTTTTAAAAAGCCTTCAATTTTACAGCTGAGCAGCTTGAGGCATAAAGAGGTCAGTCAATGGCACTACTGGGAGTAGCACCTGGTATCCTTTTGAGAGCCTATTCCCAGCTCTTTGTCTCTAAGTGGTAGAACACGCAGCCTCCTTTAGACTTATTCCAGAAATGATCTATAAATACAACAGCGTCAAGTTTGTTTTGAGCCCACACATAAGGAGTTTATTTGAGGGCACCCTCAGGCAGCCTTTTCAGTTATAAAATAAATTCTGAAGCAACTCTGCCGTGGCTGAGACTTTTTAGATATTCTTCAGGTTATACAGTGAGTAATATGTAATATTAGTTGCCATTTAAGTCTCCAGAATGGGGCAGTTGCACAGGTCTGTAGGATAACAAGGTGGCTTCCTTCTTCATTTGTATTTATGCATTCTGCCAATTCCTTCCCCCCCTTTTTTTTTTAATTCTCCTCTTTCCTCCCCCCACCCTGTCAGGAAAGGGACAGCCCACAAAAAGCAAGAAAGGTTAGTGTGAGCTCCATTACAACCAGTGCCTGTTGATGCTTGCTGTTAAATGAAGTGTGAAGTGGGTTGTTAATGGACTTTTTTTTTCTCCTGGAGGATTAGCTTTTCACCTTTGTGATAAAAGAATAATTCACATACACATCACTGTTGAGATCCAGAAGTACATGGCTTTATATATTCTGTTTCTGATCTCCACTGGATGAGTGAGATTTATTTACAAGTTAAGGGTTAGCAGGCTGCATAGCAAATAAGCTTTCAAAACTGATTTCATTTTTTACTGGCTCCAGGGTAGCTGATGGCTAAAGCCTTACATTTATCTACATTACCTGAAGCACTGGTTAAGTAATCCTTTCACTGGTGCACACAAGAAATATGTGGTCTTATTCTTCTTGAAAAATAATAGGAATGAAACTACATAATAGCCAAACATATTGTGCGTCAAGTAGCAGGCAAGTTCTTAACTTGTGTGTCTGCATTGTGGATGAGATGCTACAATACCATTTCTGAGTAGAAATTTATTCAGTTTAAGGATGTTTTTGAAGTTAGGCCTATGCAGAAATCAGCTAAAAAGACATACAGTTACCTATTTTAATACTTTGCTAAACAGAAATGGACTATAAGCCTATGGCCTTTAAACTCCATACTTTAAACTCCAAACTGAAGTTCTGCTTCTGGCTATCCCAGAACATTGAAAGAGCACACAGCAGTGACTCAAGCTAATCTGACTGGAAGATAACAAACATCATATGCATAATTAATAAGAGGAGGAAGGAAATAGTTTGGATAAATATAAAACAGTTCACCCACCCCAGTTTTATGCAAGCTTATAAAAAAAAATTGAGGGAAAGAATAATTAAAAGTTTGGAGTTCTGTGGAAAACAGAACAAATATTAAATGAGATTGTTATAGGTAGATTGTGCTAATCTAGCCAGATATTGTTCACTTATAAAAGAGCTGTTACTTTTAGACAAGGGAAACAGTAGATTTAATCTGCCTCTAATTCAATAAAGCGTATGCTACGGTACCACCCAACAAAAGGGATTAGTACTAAGATTGGAAAGTAAGCCTGAGACTGGTTGAAAGGAACGTGACACCAAGTTACCATTAAGAAAAATACTGAAGGAAGTTATGACTGAAATTCCTCAAGGATCTTAGAACCATCCTTACTTAATACTTTCATTGATTTTCTTTTTGTGCTGAAGTCAGTAATGCTTATTAGATATTGTTGAACACACAAAAGTCGGTAATCATCATCAAATCAGAAATGGGCTGGCATACCTTGCAGGAAGAAGTAGATTGCTGGCACAAAAGAGAATTGAGGTGTTAGAAATAAGATAAAATATTAAAATACAGAAAGAAGTCTCTGTGCTGAACAGCTAAGAGGAATTTCTGTTCAGGGGTGATCAGTGGACTTGAGGGCGCATATTACGATAGCAAATCAAAAAATCTTGGTTTAGACTCACAGAATGAAGGCTGAGAAGAGATATGATTGCTCTCTGCAAATGCATCAGACGGGAATAAACAGCAGAGAGGTAGAAGAACTAATTAATCTAAAGGATATTGTTGGCACAAAACCAAAGGATCATTATAAAATTTAAGTTAGAAATTAGGGGAACTATCAGAGGAATGAGGAATGTCCTTCTAATAAAAGTAATGGAATCAACTTCATTCATTTTAAGGTAGAATATACTTAGTTTATAAAAGACATTATATGATATGGCTGTCTGCAATAGCAGACAGCTAGACTAGATGAGTCAGAAGGCCACTGAGAATCTTGTGCCCAGCCTCCTCTTCACCAAGTATTAAACTTTCTTTCTAGAAGTTCATGGAGGGGAGAAAACAATGATCAACCATCACCATGCAATGATCAAGCTTCACCAGACTTAAATTGTTTATAAAAAGAAAGTACACAACTCTCTTCATTTGGTGTTGAATTTCATGTTCATGGACTTCCCTAGAGGCAGGATGGGATCAAGGCAGAACATTACCTGGAAATAAATAAGAAAAAATAAGATCTGAATTTGAATTTGTTGCAAAAAACCTCATTAAGTCCGTCAGTTACGGGCAGTAGTATTAAAGAATAGACACAAATTATGTCAGAGGACATATAAAAGTATAAATCAGTCTTGCAACTTGTATAATAATTTTTTCCTATTCAGAAGAATGCACCTTATCTAGGACTTTGTCCATTCTGTTCTACTTATCCTTCATCCTTTTTCTTTTTCTCCCCCCCCTGCCTCGCCCAAACACCCTTTTTTAAAAAAGTTGTCTCTGTTGCTGATCTGCTATGGATGGGATGAGGACATTAAAAACAGGGTTTTGTGACTCCGTGTGCATTGAAAAGTCAGCACAAATAGAAAATCACAAAAATCATTGTGATTTTATATGTCTTTGCCTAAGGAGTGCCTGGACTGTTAATCAGTGTAACAGGTTGTTTGCTTTTTAATAAGATAGAAAGTAATAAACTCTTTTTTCCCTTGGATGAAGCAGTTCTTTTCTGTAGAAGTCAGAGATATTGTGCCACTTCAAACTGGCAGAAAAATCTGAACTAGTATCTGTAATTACTGCAGAACAACATCTATTCTGTGGATTTTGGTTTTCAATGTTGTCAGTCTAACACTTTCTGCAAGTCATACATTTACCTTCACTGTAAAAGTTTAATCATTTATTTCCTCTGTTAACCTGAAAAACGTCCAGCCTTTGTCCTCAGTTTGATTCAATGTTTAAAAAAGAAAAGCAAAGAAAGAGAGTGTTGATCTGCCAGTCAGTGCACATGAACTGACCCTTGGGCCCTCTCTTGATCTTTATGAGCTGGCAAAATAACAAATCAGAGCTATGATACTACACAAACACCAGTAAATGCAAGGCTTTTAAAATTATTTTTTATCTTTACCCTTCTCTTTTTCCTTTCATTCCTAATCCCATTCATGCAGTTTTGAGTGATGCTGTTATTATGATTCCCATTACCTTATTTTTTCTAATATAATGTTTATTGAAAGTAATATCCTAGATCATGTAAATGTTTCGACACTTTCTGTATTTCATGATAAGCATACTAAAACTATCTTTGTACATACAAATATTTTAAGATATACATATGTAAGAGTCACAACTAAAAACAATTTAAGAGTTTAAAAATATTTCAAGTTTTTCAGAAATCTTAGCTCGGGGATCCCAAAGAATTCATTCATCTTCTCCTCGCCTCCCCAGACGTAAATGAGAAATGATGATGGGAGGAGAAAAATCTGAAACTATTGTTGCCATGCAGAGCCAACTCCTAATTAAGAATATACTATTAACTGAGTTATGTGTTTCATTTTTCAGGGGTTCTATGTTAGTATCTTCAAAGGAAAAACCTGCATGAAAAACTCATTGTTCTGCCTAGTTTTTTCCTACTTACACTCAATATTTTCCCCACTCTGTACAGTAATTTTCACAGAAAAGAACATTCTGAACACAGAGGTTTCACTATGAGCGAGAGATGCAGGCATTATCTGCAAAGGGTGTTAACATAGTATTTGAAAGGCCATGAATTTAAAAAGGCAAAGATCAGCTTTCTGGTGTTCTCTTACTACAGCTGTCGGCCAGAGGATTACAAAACCAAAAAGTTTGATTTTATCATGAGACCTGAATAGGAGGAAAAAAATCCTAAATTATTTTACAAGTCTTGATTTATGATCAATCATTTAAAATTAAAGCTTTTTTAAAAAAGATCATACTGTTCTTTTTCACATGTATTCTCAGTACCCTTGCAAAGCAATTTTTGAAGGAAGCAGCCTCCAAGAAGGCTCAGTCCTAACAGTGGACGAAGATATGCACTCTGACCTGTGCATGTGAACTACTCCCTGCAGATAAAAACAAGTGTCAAACAACTGAGAATTTTCTGTGTTAATTTTCATTAACCTTTTAGAATAAATAATTAAACTATTCTCTGTTATACAAGCTCACTCTCCACATTTCAGTAGGTTGTGATCGCAATTGAAATATAAAAAATATACTACATGGTATATGAGAGGTGGTTCAGTTCTGGTGATATCCAACCAACAGCGTAATTGAAACATGCTTGCTAAATGAGGAATGCCTACACCATCTTATGAAATTAATGCATTATGTATTATAGGACTTTCGAGCGAGTATGCTTGTAAAAACAGCGAATGTAAAAATAAAGAAACTTAAGTTACAGGGAAATGCTCACCTCAAGTTGTGTAGTGACACTCGTGTTCTGTACTATCCAGCCAAGCAGTTCTACTGGCAGAAACATTGCCCTTACATAAACTGGGAATACTTGTGGATTCAATCAAGATTAAGACTCTGGCCAGAGTACTTTTTGCCGGAACATGAGAAGACTCAATAGCTCTAAGAAAGAATTTGGAACTATGTTTAAAAGCACTTAATGATCTAGTATATACATGAAAGTAGTAAAAGTACTGACATAATAGAGATGTGAGACATAAATATTGAGAACACTCTGTTCAGGGACACTTGAGAATGTTGCGTGCTGATTTTGTAATAAAAGATGATTTAATGTGAGTGAATGCTGTTTCCAAACTGTGTATTAATGCAGATGTTTAAGCTGATGGACTCAATATTAAAACCAAATAAGAATATGGGAAAAAAAAACCCCTAGTAAAAGCTGGGGTTTGTTGTTGTTATAGCTGTTCCAGTGTATTTGGAATGCAACAAAACTGACTTTTGGAGGCAGATTTGGGGTTGTTTGTTTTTTTTTTTTTCAATTACACAACAGAGATCTGACCTGTGGTAGGCTTCCAGACACAGACACTCTAGAAAGAATAAATAATATGACCATTTTGGACAGAATGGTTAGCAGGTATTTGGGATATTCCAGATTATTCTTAGGAGGAGAGAAAATATTCCTAGAGCTAGACGTTTTTTTAATGCACACCAGTGTATTAAGTAAGAATGTCAAAAGTCAAGTTCCTTACACACAAGACGACTCAAACATCAAGAGATCAGTCCCAGTTTTTCAGCATTCCACGTCATTCATTCCTCACCCACATAGTAGCACCCCTCCAAAATTACTCAGTCCTCTTGCTCTTCCCTAGTGCCCTAGATATTTTACTATGGTCTCTTTTACTGCAATGATCTCAGAACACGTATATGAATGGATATAGTTAGCTAAAGAATCCCCTAGGAAAAAGAAGACTAGAACCTCATTCTTGTTTCAATTAAGGAAAGTGGCAAAGTTCCCCCAACATTAACAGTACAGAAGCAGTGCATAATCTGTTAGGCTTTGCATAATTTTCACACAAAACAATGGGAGTAAGAAAAACAGAAGTAATTATCAGGCTTGATTTGTGTCAAAAAACAGAGGTCACCTGAGAAAGAGGTATACTGGCCACAGCTAGCCATCCTATTGCAGTTTACACCAGCAGAAGAACAGTCCTTGAGCACAGGTGTTAGTAACATATATCCAAATACAAAGGCATGTTGCAGCAGCAGGAACAGGAGACAGAGAGAGGAACTCATAAAGTTAATTCTGACCGTAACTCTCTCTGTAACATTGCATGGAAAATAATATTTGTCTGGACAAAATGGAAAAGCACACTTGTCTGCTTCACAAAGGTAAAGATTATTTTCACACAGCTAAAGATTAGTAAGGAATGTTTCTTCAGACCTACAAAGATTTGCAAATATAGTAAAGGGAACTTCCATGTGCTTTCCATTACTCTAATTCTTCATGTTTTAATTAAGTCAACAATGTCTCTCATAAATGATAGGTTATGGATTTTGAGCTTGATTTTGTGACTATTTAGCCATATGTATGCATGTTTAAAATGCAAATGCAATTGCACGCCTAATTTGTACATGTAGGCAATTACCTTAACGGATATACAGACAGGATAATTATATCTGCAAATGTGCATAATTCACTGTGTCTGTGTATACAGTTATCTGATTTGTTCATGCAACTGCAATAATTGCGCATGCATATACTTCTGTCTAAATTATCTGAAAAATTTAGCCTTATGTGGTTTTTGTGACTTCCTTTAATTTTATTATCTAATTAAAACAACCATTGTGTAAAACAATGAATATGTGATAAAAATATCTTACATTGTTAAATATTAATCCTTTCCATATGATTATGTTTTCCATATTCCAAACATAATACTTAGCTTGAGACCATTGTTAAGATGTTAGGTATAAACAATGGCAGGCTGTGCTTGAACTGGACAGCAATCTATTGTCCTGGGCAGATGTTCGCTAAGGCACACCCACACGATGTTTAGGCTCCTAAACATCATCTATGAAAACAATCTGAATTTCCTAAACCTTGTTTCCCTACTAAAGAAACTGTAATTAACCATTTTTGCCAATGTCTTTCTTATTGATTTTAATTTCAGCTGAATTCAAATGTGAGGAATAAGGCATAAACAATTTTCAATTAATTTGTGGTAGTATGACAAGTTAGGTGGAAGCTCTTTGGAGTCACTTCCTCCCTCCCCCATGTGCATCCTAAGTTATGATGATTGTAAATAAGAATCTGGTTAAACTTCTATTCTGGTAGACAAGAAATTTGAAATCATATCCAAAAGGTTCATTTTTGCTTTGCACATTTGCAGAGCCACCAAATGCATTCTCAGCATAATGTCTTTTGTTAAAATTACTATTTTTTTCCTAGGTGCTCTTCTCCTTTTAGCTAAACCTGAGGTGCACCTTGAACACTGGAATCTCATTCAAGTGTAAACCGGTTCAAGTGTGTTACTCTGTAAAACTTTATGTGTGTTATAGATTGTTTAGAAAGTGTGGCTAAAGGATTACTAGATATTTTACTAAATAGTTAATCCATTGTTTCGCAGTCAAGCTGTAGATTGCTTAGAATCATTTCCAGGCACTTATTCACATATGTACTATTCATTAATAATTCACTTGTTCTAATTTCTTTTTAAAAAGAAAGTTCTCAACATTGGGTTTGAGAAAGGAGTTGACAGATGCTGAGACATTTATTTTAAATTCTTACCACACTCTCTCCTTGTTTTGGTATTATTGGTAATATAATGCACTGAGCACAAATAGAAATAACTTCCCAGAAAATAGCTTTTTTATGAAGCCTCAGAACATCCTTAATGTGGGAAAACCCTACAGTGTATGGAAAACTAATACATAAAAAAAGAGAAAACAAAACTGCATTTGATTCTGTTGATATATTAACATAAGGGAGAAAGTAATTAATATGTCTTTTCAGAGTCTAATTTCATCTATCATACAGAAGATAAAAATCTACTAGTAGGCAGAGACTGATGAAAATATATTGGTGGGCTGTGCCTATGCATTTTTGTTGGTAAATATTTTTCTGTTCATTCATTCCACTGAACACTAGAAGGGCAGTACAGAAATTCCTTGCATTCCATATCCTGGATGAGGTCCATGAAGTATTTAAGTCATATTAAAGCAGCTATTGTTAAACCTTTCCTTTATTGTCCTACTTAAAGCCGCAAATTAAGACCAGTAAGGAAGTTATCCAAAACATTTCTCAAATTATTAGCATTCCTTTGTTGCATAAAACTTTACCTGCTGACAAAGAAATATGAATTGTATTAAGCATTTGAGCTTCTCAGCAGATTGATGTTAGAGGAAAAATTAAAGAGAAACTTGAAATTGTTTATGCTCGCATATTTTAACCGCTAAAAAATCTTTAGACACATCTACTCTAACTGCTGGTCAGTAGAAGTTTGATTACAGCTTTCTCAAGATCCAGATGCAGTTCACAAGTTTTAATTTGGTTGCTGTTCACCTCCCATCCTCGTTTTATGTACATAAAGTTTTATGCCCATTTGGCAAAGGGGAGCATGTGCATAAAACCTTGACTAATTTCCTGTGTAAAGGTGCAAATTTGAAGGAAACAAACTTGGTGCCTGCACCCACAGCTATAACGTTCTTTAAGCAATTAGGAGATCTAATTTGTAGTGTCACCTCAGATTAGTTTGAAATATCTCCAAGGAAGGCACGTGTTAGATTTCAGTGTGTACATGCAACTGGGAATCTGAAGGGCCACATAATTTTGCACATCTACAGAATTAAGGTGAGCCTAGCTGACAAAACATGTCATGAATTATCAGTATTTATCGAAACATCTACAAAAAAGCGAAGCAAAAAACCCCGAACCTGAATGGCCAGTGCAAATGGCTTTAGTCCAAGTTAAAACTACTCTCCAAGTGTATCTACACACTTTTAATTTGCAAATAACTTTTCCTGTTTTTATATTTGACACTAACCCTCCAGAATTCAAAAATCAGCTGCTATTTCAGTAAGTATGCAATCTGTGCAGTCTGTTTTCAAGTATTTTGAATATTCCAAATGTCCATAAAAATGACTGAAGTTACAAGATAAGAAAATTGTTGCAAGTTTTTCAAAGCCAAATGGAAAACATCATAAAAGAAATGAAATAACACCCCTAGTTGTTCTTCGGCTCAAGACTTGATGCCTCTGTGAAAGTTAAATGTTAGGTAGAACAGAAATTGTTGAAAACTGTACCAGAATAAGAAGTTGTAATTCAAGGATTTATGTTGTGCAAGGTACCTAATGAGGCCTTTTGGCCTTGAAAATATGAATCCATGAGTATAAATCTCTGAAACATAAAATGACATGTTCTCAAGGTTTTGTCAAAGCAAAATATTTTGTCACTTTTGCACAATGTCAGCTGCAGCACTTTTCTAGAATATAATTCTCAAGGAGACACCACTTTATTTGTGGATAGCAGTTATCGTTTTAGCTGGTTAATGAAGCATTGTGTTTAGAAGTGCTTCTCTTTGAGTAAGCTGTCAATCTGCTTTACTTAAAGAGTTATAAAGACATTTATCCAGTGTGTGAGTTCACACTTCCAGGTATTTTCAAAATCTGTTTTCCTCAATGTTATCTAGGAGAAAAAAGAGTGAGGGAAGGGAGGGCCTTTGGGAGATTGCAGACACTCTGTGGTATGCTTATCTGAAGTGTGAATGGACCTTGGCATGTCCTGGCCATTCTCATGTATCTCATTTGCCTTTTTGACAGTATGAGGTGGGCGAGAATGCCAGAAAACTTTCATGTCAATGTGCATTACCCAGGCAGCCTGAATTCATACTGGAACTGAATTCATACTCATTCATGTGGAGAGGTGTAACTAGGTTTTGGAAAGAGCTCAGGCTTAGACTGCAACTGGAACTGAGCAATACACCTAAAAAAAAGGTTGTGTCTAGTTGGGATGTAGGTTTAATAACAATACATAAATTCAGGATATATGCAGTCCCCAATTTAATGCCGTAAAGGTTGGGAAGTCTAAGAACCCAGAAGTAAGATTTTACTGCAGTGCCTGCCCAAAATACCTTGTACTTCATGCTAGCATTTGTATTTCTAAACATATATTCCTCTAGTTGAGCCCTTTTGACTGAGGTCTTTCCCTGGCTGGTGTATTCTGCATTAGGAGGTGTCAGTCACTCTCTTTCGTGCCCCTGAATCCTATCTGAAATCTTGTATTTCTCTCTGCAGTGGTACAATTTCATCTGGAGTGGTGGGTGGCATTGAACCGTGCAGTTCGAGAGGCAAGCAGTGCCACCTCCACCAGCTCCTCCTCGGACAGCTGTCAGAGAGAAGGGAGCTGGTCGTCCTTGCCCCAGGAAAGGCTTGGACATGTATGTTCAGAAGTGGCAGTCAGACGGAAAGCCCAGTCTTGTATGCAAAAGTCCAGGGGAAGGGCAGAATTTCATTGTTCATATTCTCTAATATTTTTTTCTGACCAACTTAGTCCTCTGCTCTGCTCTTTGTGCTGGCTGTTGCGGTCCTGTTCCCAGCTCATGTCCCACCCCAGCCTTCATGGCGCATGTTGTACAGCCTCTGTGGGGTGAATTCCAGGACCAGAGGCACGGACCGAAATCCAGCTGTGGCAATACCCAGGGCCTTGAGTCACTTTGTGACCTGAAGTCTTTCTGAGGCTAATTTGAGCACTGTTTGACTGGTATTTTAATGACAGTCGGTTTCTAGACCACAAGTGTTAAAGGCCTCGGCTTGCAATATAGGATAGAGTAGATATAAATATATATGTGTGCAAAATCCTCCCCACTAAGGCAAGAAGAGTCTCTTCTAGAAAATTACATGAGAAAATCATGCCAATGTTTGAAACTATAGAGTGTTATTAAAGACAAAAGTACATCATAATTTGATCACTATTAAGAATAATATGCAGCTGTCTTCTAAATCAGAGAAAACAATAAAAATACAAGCCTGAGAGTGGACCAGTGCCTTTCTCTTGCCTACCAACAACCTCTGATTTCCAGTATACAAGGCTGCAGATGTTTCTTCTTAGCGAGAAATGATTTAAGACTTGTACCTTGTTAAGAATAACACTGAAAACAATGTTAAGAATAACAGTTCAGTTACCACTGAACAACAGATTTTCTTGTGGTTGGATGATGGCATGTAAAAGCCCCCAGGAGTTGAAAGCAGGCATTTTTACGGTTTAAAGCAAAAAGGAGACACTAGATCATGTATTTTTCCTTGATATGACAGATGGAGAGATTCCACCCAGCAGGGCATGCTCTGGGCTGAATCAGGGGTGTCGCTGAACCATATCTTTTTTTTTTTTTGAGTCAAACTTATCATCCAGAGACATCAACAGTTACAGAATGCACCTTTTCCCTTGGTAGTTTCCTTCATTGACTTATCACTGCCAATGTTAGCAGAGTGCTCATAATTTCTCATTTGGATTTGTCTGTTTTTAGTTCTTTGCCACTGGATTAGACACTCTTCAGTATATTTCTCCACGAGAAGGTTTTATACAATACATTCAAATCCCCTTTCAGTCTGCTTTTTTTAAAGTAAACAGATGGACTTGTTACAGTCTCTCACAGTGAGACATTTCCTTCCACCTTTAAATATCTTTATGGCTTGTTTTCTGGATGATTTATCAATGTCATTTTTAAAAAACAGCAATAAGAAAATGTCATGCCACGTTTCAGTGCTAGCCTCAACTGACTATGCAGTCTTATAAATATGCCCTTTTTTGCCATCGCGGAAGAACGTTATGCAAACCACTGAGAATGCATGTCAAATTGCTCATCCAGCACTACCCAGCTGAATCTCAGCTTTCCAGGATCTAGTCCTTCATTCTGTAAGTATAGTCTGCCTCTTTCCAGATTTTTCACTTTGCATTTAGCAGTGTTTAAATGCATTCTGTGAATTTACCAAGCAATACAGGAATGCTTTATGTGATTGTCTTGGTCCACTAATTATCCGTGTTCTTTCTGAATGACTTGCAAAATACATTAGAATCAATACTGTGTTTAATTCCCGATCAATGAAAGAAGTGCTGAATAACATAGAGTACTGATCATCATTAAACTGGGATCCCATACTGAGATCTACCTATAACTAATTCATCGTCTGTTCAATGTGCATCTTGCTGATATCATATAGAGCTCTTAAAAAAAAAAGTGTTATGCAGTACGAAGTTAAACCCCAATGCTCCTGACAGCTTATGTTATGCAATTCAGAGGCAGATGGAAATAAAAAACTGAATGAAAAAGATCTTTGTCAGGCACTTTGCCTCAAAATGAACAGCTGAGAAATCATGCTGGTTTGACAAGACAGACCTTCCAAATAACCATTCTGACTGGCCTTAAGTAAATCCTTATCTTTCAGGGTTTTTTTAGTTGATTCCCACACCAGATTTTCCATTACTCCTTTAGAATATAATAAAATACCTTAAATTAGAATAATGTACCTTAAATTAGATTAAATCCCTGTTTACTTTCTGGAATGCAAGGTACACTTTTTGATGCCCATCAGCCATAAAGAAATATGGGATGATTGACATTTTCAGTCATACACTGCTGATTTGAAATAGAAGTTTTTAAAAGAAACATTGGAAAAAAAAAAAAGGATTTATATTAAAAGGTTTATTTTCCTTGTAAGAAAAGCTCTTCGATACATTTCAGTTAACTTTTTAAAATTAGGCGTTTTTTTGTTGTTTTGAAGATTATTACCAAATGTTTGCTGTGGGCAGTGCAAATCCAATTCCCATTGACTACAAAGGCCAAAAATGTAGTATTGTTGGAGATACAGAATCATTAATGTGGTACTATATTAGTTTCATATGGGAAAATACCATGGGCTGCTCTCCTTAAGTTGCAGCTTCACAATATGTCAGCTTCAGTGACAATGACAATTTAAAGCATTCCCGACCCCTTCATCTCCTCAGCTGAGCCAACACAAGCTTTCATGAGGTTGGGCTCTTGGCTGACACAATGAACCAACGCAGGTCAAAAATACCACGAAGGAAAAAGCCTCTTATTTTCAAGCCAGATGATAAGCTCAGTGATGCTGGTGAGAGTGCAGCCCCGCAGAGAGCTGTGCGGGCTCAGCTGTGCCTGGGGGCGGCGGGAGGGCACACACACACGAGCAGCTGGGCCAGGGACGCCCGCCCGCAACTTCTTGCTCTTCCGATCTGGGTACCGCAAAACTGGCAACGTTAAAGCAGTGCAAGTGTCATGAAAGTCGGTTATCAGCCAGCAACACGGCAAATGCCAGCTACACGCATTTGAGAGCAGGATTTACCTCAGTTTCTGGGAGGAGAATTTGCGTTTAAATTACTATTGCAGATGAGCTGCCGTGCCTGGATGCAAAATGTAGAGGTTTGTGTTCAGCCGCGACACAGCAAAGCAGCAGCACAAGTTTTTCCTTTCATCTGTGTTACTTAAATCATTCACGTCATATGAAGCATCTCAGGCAACATCCTCAGCCATTCTTCTAAGTTAGCAGTGTCATGCAGTGTAAATTCTAAGTGCAGTGTGAGTTTGGCAGCATTGAATAAATGTAGCTTAAAATGCATATACAAAGAACTCAAGGCCTGATTCCATCTCTCTCTAAATTTCTATGTAAAAGCAAAAGTTCTTAGTTTAACTGAAGTAGTTATTCATGTTTGTCTAAAAACTACCCCAAAACTTATTTTGTATATAGGGCAGTATACATGTATCACTTAATGCATTTCTGCTCGTTTTCTGTCTATTTTTGCTAGTTTGTAAGAAGATGGTGTAGGTTTCGAAACGTAAAAAACACAGGATCAGAATTCTTGTTGGATCATATCCAAGCTATCCATCCCTATTTCAAAGCATCCACATTTTATTTAATGTATTTTCCAATTAGGCAGCTTTTGGAGTTCTTTTTCAGGTTTCAACAATGTAAAATCTTTGTCCAAAAGATACTGTACTAATTCCACCTAATCAGATTACCTGCTAATGCACATTTAACATGTATGTGTGGCAAGATAGGTTTTTATTCCCTCCTGTCACCTAACCAAAGAGATAAAGGATCATCTAGTAGGTGGCTTAACTTAAGAAGCCACTTTGTAGCCACCAGTTTACAATACTCCGATCGCACATTGAATTGTTATGTCAGATTTTTTTTTACTTTTCACTTGCCTAAAACACTTATATGTGAACTAGCATAAATATACATTTTCCTTTATTTTGCCAGGCTTCATCACATAATTCTTCAGAGTGATGTTAACTACAGTGTCAGAATGATTTATTATAACTAGTCGTCTTTCTCTCTGTCTTGATTTTTATATATTACTGTTATGGTGCCCTTTTCCATAATGAAATAGCTTTGTCTCACCTTATGTGAATTCAGCCACCTATCCTTCTTTCAATTATGCTGAAAATATTAAAAATAAAATTGGAGGTTTGAAACAATTTTTAAAAACATGTATATTGCATTTATTTATGTACAACATAGAACCACTTCAGTGATAACTGGCAGAGATACGTGTAGCATCGAGCAAACTTTAGCAATATAGTTTTTTCACTTCATTGTGTGTTTGTGTTTTTCTTCAGTTGAGGTAATTTAATGTCCGTTTTCTCCCCGTTGTTTGCCAACCTGTTTGCTCGTGTGAAACACGATAAATACTGTCTCAGCATGTTGCCATAGCAATTTTTTTGTTTTCATGCATGTAATAGAAGTATGATAAGATTATAAAACTACCATATAAACACTGTTTGAGGGATGTGTCTGAGATGTATGATCGGAAATAAGTAAGGATTCATGCTTCCTACACTTCCTATGCTGTTTTATGACACTACTGATCCTACTGTCCCTAATAACTTAATTAGAATGCTCTCCATTAGAAGAAACAGAAAGCAGGCTGAATTTCATAGTGGGCCCTAATGACACATATAATGATTTAGTTTCAGTCCCCACCCCTCTTCAGACCTCTGCCTGAGAGTATGGGATCTGTGGGTTCAAAAAAGCAGCATGTAAATGACTGAATTCTGCTGCAGAAGTAGCTAGACGGGACGGTTGCTGTTTAAAGGTCTGACTGACACGGTGATGACTTATGTATGTGACAGCTCCATTGACGTCAAGGCCACTTGAAGTCAATGGGAATACTCACAGTGTGTAAAGACAAAATGCAAATTCTTGGTCCATCACAAAGTAGTTTAACATAAAGAAGGGACTGCACCACCAGATGGAAAACACAAACACTAAAATGTTAGTGTCCTGGAGAGAGAGTATTTGAAACTACTCACTCAGTGCAGCTGATCATTATTTTAATAATTTTTACAAGTGAAAAGTATCTCAGCCAATGGTCAGTATGGAAATCCTAAGCAGCAATGTTAAACTGTGTGCATATTTATCATGTGAAATATGTGAATAAATTTATTTTTGCACTTTTGGGTATTTTACAGTTAGACGCTTGTAGGAAGATTATTATACTCTTCCTAGGCAAAGTGAGGCACTGGGGCAATTTGTGCTATTGATCCAGAAAAGGTCTACATCCACCTAGAGAAACATGGTGCTGTGGGGCGTCACTGCACCTGAACTGAAGTCAATTGATCATCAGTGTATTTTGAGACAATAGTACAGACAAAAACATAGCAGCACTACCGCAAAATCCAAAGGTAGAGACACTGCGCTTGCTCAAGGAGGGTGATAACAGTGAAGCTTCATCCAGCAGTTTACTAACATGGGCCTCTTCAGCATGAACTTTTGTCTTCAGGGTGGTGCTGTGGGATTGGAGAAGGGATTTGAAGGTTTTGTGGTTCACATGATGATAATCACTTTCTTGGACTTTAGCATCAGAAGAGCTCATTTCATCATCCGGTCGTGCTGCCCGTATGAGACCATAGGATTTCCTCTGGACCTGCCTTCAAGAATAGTAGCTGTGGATTATCTAGCAAACACCTTTTGGAATTGCAGGCAATCTTGATTTTTAAAATTCTAGTAGAGAAAAAAGCACCACATCTACTGGTGAATTCTTCATATCAAATATTTGTATCTTCTTTCTATTGATTGCATTTTACGTAAGCTTCCCTCCACTGCATCTTGTAAAGCTCATTGCTGTTCAGTCCTCTGAACAGTGGCCTTCACCGAGCTTAGAGGCTTCCACTTCACCTCCACACCAGGCTGTTATAACTCACAATTTTGTGTTTCTACTTTTTTCTTCCAGTTGATCTGCCTCAACTATTTTCATTTTTGTGAAACTACCTCTTTTCAAAGGGTAAGTGTTGAACTATGGATCAGGATTTTAGTCTGCTCAAGTCATGATCAGCATTGCTCATTTAGGCAGTATGCTTTCGTTTTTCAGGCAGGTCCCATTCAGCTATCATGATGAGTTTCATATGGAAGTAACAATACCTGTTGTAGAAATTTTAGGAATAGTCAAGGCAGTAATGTTTCAGGTAGCAAATCTGACAACAGAGCTCCTTAAAATAATGTGTATATATATATATTTTTCCTTTTTACATATACTTCATATAAGTGTATGTGGGCATGGTCACGCTGTTTTCTCATGTAAATAGACAGGTGAAAGGAAGCACTAAATCTGAGCCCATTTAGTGTTTTACCTGTTTGAACATGAACTGTAAGCATTGCTTACGAGTTGTCAGTGACAAGTAATACCTCTTCATTTTCCTCTCTCCTTTTGCTATCTGATTCCCTCTAAATAGTTGAAGCAGAGGTTTCTAACTTTTTAATCATGCAAAGCTTCCCAGCAGGATTAAGTAGTATTATGTGAATTTACAGCAATGAGTGAGCAATTCTACTGTCTCTCCTGTTTGTCATATTGGTGGATAGGCAGCTAGAATAGTTGGGGGATTTTCGTTGCTTGTGTGTTTTTGATGTTCCTCTCACCGGATCTAAAGTTAGGGTAAGATGGCAAGGTTAAGAAGCTGACTGTGCAGCAAAGTGGAGACCTGACTGACAGCAATGAGGGCACAGCAGCTACTGTGCTACGTGCTGGAGTCACTCACCTTCCAGGGAGGCTGGACATATGCCAGAGCTGCTAGAGTTGCAAAATCATCCTGAAGTTGTTACTGAAACTCAATAACACAAGCCAGCAAACACTCAATAGCACCCGTTTCAAGCAGTTCTTTGCTTTCCCTTGCCGACACATCTAAAGTCAGCGTGGGAGGGACAAGTTAGCTTAATATACAGTATTTGGGTCAATGCGTTGAAATGTGACAGCCGTGAAGTTGAGAAATATGAAAAACAAGAGAAAAGGGATGAACAGCAGCATAGATGCCTGATTATCTCCAGGCATTTTGGTAATCATGTTTAGGGCAAATTTCAGGAATCTATCCTCAGCAGTAAAAGCAGAAGCATTGAGGGAACAGTTCTCAAAAGATGGTCTCATAACAGTGAGGTATTGTACAGCAGGAGAACTTTCTGAGTATATGAACCTTGCTGAAAAATACCTCATTGTGGACTGGAAAAGGATGCTTAGGGTGTTTTATTGTTGTTTGCTCACTAATGTGACATATCTATGTAAGACATTTACAGAGTAAAGTATATTAAAAATCAGAAAACAGGAAATTAACCTCATTCTGCCATTACTTTGAAATGCTTTAAGCTCAGGAAATAAATCTGTGAAGAATAAAAGTATTCTGATTAAAACTTTTGAGGCTTTGTCTTTTTACCTTTTAACTCTCCAACCTCACTTAGAGGTCAGCATTTACAAATTTGTAAGAAGGCAGATTTTTATACCTGTTTCATGTAAAAATTAAGAGACTTTCAAGATCATGTAATAATAGAGAGTTTTTAACTGTTACTGGTCTCAGCTGTTTACAAAGTTATTGAAAGGGTTAAGTAGCATGCTATCAGTCATGCATATGAAATTCGGAGTGAGAGGAAGCAAGTGGATTTGAGGTTGTTCTCCTTCAGTTCATTCAAGGTTCACTGAACAGGAAAGTGAATTTTTATTATCACTTCCTGTGAAAAGAGCAGTTGACAGGACCCATCAGGGAACTGCCAGAAACCTCAAGAGTTTTAAGTATGAAGCCCAGAGTCCACTGCAAAGTTTCCATGACAACCCACTCATTAAAATAAAAGGAAATTGTGTCTGATATTTACAGCTTTCAGCATACAGTTGAAAGCCTTGCATCTCAGATTTCCAAAGTATTTACACCTGGGACCCAAGAATGCAGGCTGTCAAGAAATAAAGGGTAGTTGTAACATTTAGCTGTGAAAGTGGAAAGGTTGTTCACAGGTTAGATTTCAGCATCCTTCGATTTCTTGAATTGCAGTGAACATTTTTTATGTCTCTTCCTGTGGTGTGCTAAAGGGTGAAAGGGACTTAATATTAGGTTGGAAACAGTCTTAAGGGAGGCTTTTATTGAAGACAGAGATATTCTTCCAAGAGAAGAGGCTTAGCTCTGAAAATAGTCAAATGAAATTTATTTAGTTACTACTATCTGAATTTCAAAGATAAATCATAACTGATACTTCCTCAGGCTTGGTAGCAATCACCTATATTGTGGGAAAGTACTGCAGGGATGAAGAGAGACAGTAATGACAGAGGTTGTTTACTTGAGGTCCTAAAGTCCCTTTGAGCTCTTTTCTTTAGTATCCCCCACTCTTTACACTGCCCTTTTCCACTCTCTCCCTTTGCAATCATGTTGGCTCCCTCCGTGTGGCTTCTATGCTGAGTTATTTTATTTTTACATGGGAGGTGAGAAGGCTCAAAAAGGGGATAAAATAACTCAATGGAAAAGAACAGGGATGCCAGGGTAAGGTCAATAACAGAACTTGAATGTTTTCTCTGACCTGGGCCGAGAACAGCTCTTGTTGACCCTGACCCTTCCATTTCTGCAATCATACAAGACATCAGGCTATATAATTACTGTGGTTTATTTTGGCCTTAAAATGAGTGAATCGCATACTGTTAAGTGAACAAAGATTCAGGTCACTGTGCTGCATGCCAGGGTAATTGAGTACGTTGCTCTTCATAGATATCAGCACAGAGTTAAAGAAAAACAAAACACCTTACAAAAATTCACAAGCGTGTGTAAATATACTTCAGATTACATCATTGCCCAGTGTATTCACTAATTATATATTATACTGAGTCTTCACCTTCCCTGATTTTACAAGTATCTTTGGGCAGGCTGCTTGCCCAAACAGATATCAAATTGCACTGCATGAATAATGTCTTAGATGAACAAAAGCATCAGTGAGACATGTGTGTCAGCTGCTCAGGAGGATATGTTTATGGATGTGATTATGTCAGAATTAGCCTGTTTATAGGTTCTGATTTGGTAAATTGCCTGTGAGGTCAGACAGTTAAGCTCCTCTCTTTCCCTTGTTCTCAGCGCTTGGGCTTTGACTTCCTTTAGAACTGATCCAGTACAGCAGTTTTTGGTGTTTTCTTTTTGCATCTGGTCAGATGTATTAAGACAGAGCTCAGCAAGCAATCACTACCCCTGCCTCTGAGGTGTCATCAGCTGTGTGCCCTCAGGGAAAGGGACACCTTTTGCTGTCTCTCCAGTTCATCAAATTTAGTAGTAATTCCCACAAGCAATCCTTGAAGGAAGCTTGCAGTTTCTCACTTCCATGCCCACAGATGTAGTCTTTCCTTGCTACCTGTAGCTGATTTTGTTCACGTTATAAGTGACTATACTGTTCCCCAGGGCTCGGTATTGGGGCCAGTTCTCTTTAATATCTTTATCAATGATCCGGACGAGGGGATCAAGTGCACCCTCGCTATGTTTGCAGGCGACACCAAGATGGGTGGGAGTGTTGATCTGCTGGAGGGCAGGCAGGTGCTACAGAGGGATCTGGACAGGCTGGATCGATGGGCTGAGGTCAGTTGTATGAGGTTCAACAATGCCAAGTGCCGGGTCCTGCACTTGGGACACAACAACCCCAGGCAGCGCTACAGGCTTGGGGGGAGTGGCTGGAAAGCTGCCTGGTGGAAAAGGACCTGGGGGTGTTGGTCGACAGCCGGCTGAATATGAGCCAGCAGTGTGCCCAGGTGGCCAAGAAGGCCAACAGCATCCTGGCCTGTATCAGAAATAGTGGGGCCAGCAGGACTAGGGAAGTGATCGTCCCCCTGTACTCGGCCCTGGTGAGGCCGCACCTCGAGTACTGTGTTCAGTTTTGGGCCCCTCACTACAAGAAAGACATTGAAGTGCTGGAGCGTGTCCAGAGAAGGGCAACGAAGGTGGTGAAGGGTCTAGAGCACAAGTCCTATGAGGAGCGGCTGAGGGAACTGAGGATGTTTAGTCTGGAGAAAAGGAGGCTGAGGGGAGACCTTATCACTCTCTACAACTACCTGAAAGGAGGTTGTAGCGACGTAGGAGTCAGTCTCTTCTCCCAAGTAACAGGTGATAGGACAAGAGGAAATGACCTAGATATTTAGATTGGATATTTGGAAAAATTTCTTCACTGAAAGGGTTATCAGGCACTGGAACAGGCTGCCCAGGGAAGTGGTTGAGTAACCATCCCTGGGGGTATTTAAAAGACATGTAGATGTGGTGCTTAGGGACATGGTTTAGTGGTGGACTTGGCAGTGTTAGGTTAATGTTTGGACTCGATGATCTTATGGGTCTTTTCCAACCTAAATGATTCTATGATTCTATGATTCTATGACTACTTTCATTTCTGTGGCTTTCATATTCAATCTTCTTTCCCTTGCATACTATCACAACCCTCTCTCCCTCCCAGCTTCCCAGAAATCCTAGCTCTAGTGCTTTGGTCATTGGGTTGGTCAAACATTTATAAAATCAGTACAAGTTGTTGTAGTTTAGTCTGAGCACTGCGTTACTTACTGGAGGAGGGTAGAAGTCCTAGTCTCAGGATGGCCTTTTTCTCACCTGCATACTGGCTCTGAATGGAATTACTGTGGCAGGACCTCTGTCCGGGCAGAGTCCCCAGTAATAAGCCCATGCTCTCCTGGTCAAAATGCGCTCCATCACTGTCTCTCTAGCAAGCTCCACAGTTTTAGCATGCTACCTTTCTGTGGGAGGAGGCTGAGCAGGAACAGTGCTCTCCTCCTGTTTTCAGTGGGCACTTCATCAGCCTAAGAATATCTATCCCTGGAGCTTGCACAGGGCTCCTTGCCTTGGTTTCCTCTGGAGAGGAGCACATGAGAGGCAGTTGTAGGGTTCAGGTCAGTTTTCTTTCAGTTTCACTTCTTAGGCAAGTTTTTGTTTGTCCTTGGCAAATGGTAACTCTGCAGTGTACCACCTTATCAGCGTCCTGCAATCTTGGCTGATTGGGAACAGTAAAAAACACACAAATCTTCTTATTGTCTAAAGACTATGCCTTCATTTCCTTCTCTTGCCTAAAGCTTGCTTTCGTATTTTAAGCCCTTATTTCACCCCTAAGTTCCTTGGTTTTTACTCTGGCAATTTGCTTTACCCTCTGTATATATATGTAATTTTGGTCAAACTAATTTTCTTGGTTTCACCACCTTCTTACTGTTAGACCACAAACCATATCCCCTCTATCAACCAGACAGATCTAGCCTGTATGTCACTCTTTCTTCCAGACGTACAAGTGTGACCCTCGGGTTCCTCAGACAGGAAATATGAGGCAAGAATACACTAAAAGCTGTTGTGATTGAGAAAAGTCAGTCAGTTCATAAAATCCAACTGCAATCCCAAAGTGTCCCACAAATCAGATCTCACATATCAGCAAATAACCTTTTCTCAAAGCAGAGATTCTTGGCAATGTTCTTCCATTTCTAGGCCCTGTACACAACAGGTTGTATCTCAGGACTTTCTGCTTCATTTCAAGACTTGGTTGATCTCTTACAGAGCTTCTGACAATAATTCTTATAGGAGCTAAAAACCCTGTAACCCTTTGCTTGATGCTGTTCCCTCTCCCCCTACCCCCATATATGAACAGCGGCATCAACCTCTCCATTCTTCAGTCATAAGAAATATATCCTTGAGATACGCTAGAAAAGAATAGGAACTGAGCTTGGAAAGACTAAAAAAAGTGATGAAAGGTAGAGTGGGAAATGAGCTAGTGGCCATCTGGAGAGCAGGGGAATCTTGATAATTAATGTCCTTTTTATGATTCTGATTTTATTAAGAATCAGAAGGATATTTAGAAGAAATTAACTGAAATATTTGGTAGGCTGTTTCAAACATTCAAATGGTGTTGAAAATATCAGAAATACTGACAGTGTTTCTTTAAACGTTCTCTAAATGCTTTTCAGCACAGAAGCCACTGACTGTGTTGAGGGGAGAATAAAACATACAAGAGAATTAGCCATTATTTAGTGAGAGAGAGAGAACTTGGGTACATGAGGCCTTTTAATACAGTTCAGGCTTTTTAAAAATTGTTATTGTCAGGTGAAACCATCAGGTATTCCTTGGAAAATATTTTTGCAAGTAACATCCAGCAGAGCTAGTACTAAAATACCAGTATTTTCTTTTTACAGTGCTTCCATTATCTTGATGATGTAACTCAGCGGAAACTGAGTTTCTGTTTTCCCAGCATCGTACGTCAGTCTTGTGGAGGCATTTCTGTCATCATTTAACTCCAGCCAGCAACTAAGCCCCACCCAGCCGCTCACTCACTCCTCCCTGGTGGGATGGGGGAGAGAATCAGAAGAGTAAAAGTGAGAAAACTCGTGGGTTGAGATAAAGACAGTTTAACAGGTAGAGCAAAAGCCGTGTGCACAAGCAAAGCAAAACAAGGAATTCATTCACTCCTTCCCATCGGCAGGCAGGTGTTCAGCCATCTCCAGGAAAGCAGGGCTCCATCACGCCTAACAGTTACTTGGGAAGACAAACGCCATCAGTCTGAACGTCCCCCCCTTCCTCTTCTTCCCCCAATTTTATATGCTGAGCATGAAGTCATACAGTGTGGAATATCCCTTTGGTCAGTTGGGGCCAGCTGTCCCAGCTGTGTCTCCTCCCAATGTCTTGTGCACCCCCAGCCTCCTCGCTGGCGGGGTGGGGTGAGAAGCAGAAAAGGCCTTGGCTCTGTGTAAGGACTGCTCAGCAGTAACGAAAATACCTCTGCATTATCAACACTGTTTTCAGCACAAATCCAAAACATAGCCCCATAGTAGCTACCCCAGCCAAAACCAGCACAACATCACACGCTGGAAAAAAAAAGTTAGAGAGCTTCAGAAGATGACAGCATAGTGGAGGGATTCTCTGGCAGTACCACTGTATTACAGATGTCAATAGCTCCTTGAGCTCCAGTGTCATGCTTACTGTTTGCTGTGTACTCTTGGCTAGCACCACCCACTCCATGGACCTGGGGGGAAATTCAGGAATGCATGCAGAGTGGTTTAATAGGTTTCTTACAGATCTGAAAGATTAAGTATTTATAAAGATCCTGGATAAATTCTATTCCAAGCACTCTCATGGTGCTGGGGGAGGTCAATAGATATTGCAAATAGTAGCTGATTTATGCCAATGGGCCTGCCATATTGGCTGCCAGCAGACTTACAGGACGAATGTAGTGGGTGTCTTCAAGGTCAGTGCCCCTTTGGCAGCACCTTTGGAAGATTCCCTGTTTTGTCAACCAATACAGTCATCTGACTCCTCTGGGATTTGAGCTTTCTTTTCATCACAAGCATCATATGCCAACACCTAGCTAGTCAGCAGCTTCTAATTAGCCTCTTCACATACTAAAGACACAAAAATCTCAAAGAGCAACCACAGGCCCCACAGCTCTTGCCTCTGTGTATATCAGGTTCTAACAAAAAACACTTGCTCCTTTTATTGTTTTCTCCCTTCTCTAGCAGAAAGCTGTCCACAGAACTTTGTGAAGTGATTTGAGTTTGCGATCTAGAATTTTTGGACCACAGAGTGAATAAAAGCACATGGATGATGAGGATCAGAGGGGTCTCACCATGACTGAAGTGAGATGGCACACACTTCATGCACAGAAATCCATCCATACTGTCTTCAGTTCTTTTCTAGGGTGTGGTGGATGGGTGTCAGCATATTTTCCTAGGTTTTCATTTTATAGAATGGTGATTAGGCTGATGGACAAATTATCTTCTTCCTTGGTAATATCTGCCCATTTTCAACTGTAAATGTGTTAGGAATGCCATTTGGATATGCTCGTGAATAACGTAGGATTATATGATGTAACAAAATCCTGATGCTACAGGGATATTAGTAAGGGAGATTCTGCTAGGATTCCCAGAGCCTCAGCCCCTTCCCAAGGCTGTGCATATAGGGAGTAGGAGGCTGTGAATGTAGGGAGCTGTGTAAGTTCTAGAAACGCTGGGACAGCTTCTCTTTGGTGTTCTCTACCTGTACCTATGTTGTGCTGCAGAAACCTTCCCACTGCCCCCACAACTACACTGCAGTAATTGCCATTTGATTGAGTTTACTGGAGCAGGAACGGGTGACCTGTCTCTTACATTGCTGGGTCTGGAATGGAGATAATGGTTGCAGGAGGGAGCGTGCTTAGCATCATCACCTTGGGAGGGAAATTTTGGGGGTAATATGTTGTGTCCAAGTGTTTAACATAAACTTTAAAAACTCTATTTTTTGCATGAACTTATTTTTGAGTATATAATCTTCTGGATGTGTTTTCAAAAGACATTTTTGAAAATTTTGATGAAAAAGGCACTGTGCAGAAGAACTTTGCAGCACCAGCCATCCAGTTCTGGCTCGCACTGAACATCTGTCAGTACAGCTTGCAAAAAGCACTGTTCAGAGGAATCAAAGAGATCGGGAGCTGGCTATTAAATTCCAATACGTTACTCCAGAAATTCCATCATTAATATTTTATATTAAAAAAATACTAAAGCTACCAATATTGTCTCCTGTTTCTCTGTGTTTTGAAATAAACCCATAGAGATATGAGCTTTGTTTACTATTCTTTTTTTCTTTCTCTGTCTGTTTAATTTTTTATTGCTCTTCGTGCATGAACTTAAGATCTAACTAAACTTTTATTCACAGATGGGGACTTGTGCATGTCATTTTCAACACATACCATTGTGCAGGCACTGTGAAGAAAAGTAGTCCCTCTCCTTACATTATTTATGGCTTTCTCATGCAGAGAGGTGAGACACATTAAATGGTTCAACAACTGTCTTCTATTTAATTGTATCAGCAAGAAGAGTCTATTATTTCCTGTACTTTCCATTCCCTGGTTCTTTGGTTTCCTTCTGGCTATCTATCTTTGATCTGTAAAGACACAGTCCTGTCTTACTGAAATTGTACCTTCAGCAGGGATAGTAGGTGAATTGGATCAGATAAAATAAAACCTGATCTGTACACAACCTTAAAATTCAAGCTGAATCAGAATGCAATAGCTCCAGCTGCCACCAGTGGCTCTTTGACCTTCAAGATCAATGCAGTGAAGAAGTTATTACGTACCTAAATTACATGGATGTCATTGTTACTTACTTAAGCACATTTGAAAGTATAAACATACACAAAGCAATTTATTAAATTTCCTGCAGACCTGGAAGCTCACAGTAAAACCAGCCATGAAAATGTACTGTGGAAGAATCAGAATTCTCGCGGCTTGGGGGAAGGTCAACAGACACAGCGAAAGCATTAAAAATCTCCCGTGGTACTTTTGCTACTACAGCCACAATCCTTAAAAAACATACAGGGAAAAAAAATGTTTCTTTGGTTTCTTCCTAATGAAAGAACCTGTTTCCTGGCCAGCACCAGACCACAGTAAGTAGCCTACTCCCTACCCTTACCCTCACCATTCAGGATAGTACGCTAATAACTAATTATTATCTTTTATTTGAGACAAAATTATATTTTTCTATGAATAATTCCGGTGCTGTATCGGCTGGGGAAACCAGCTGCAAGTGGCGTGTAACTGCACCCATGCTACTTTTTGCATCGTGAGGAGGTCCCTGGAGGTGGGTCTGGCAGGTGGTGTGTCCTTCTGTGCTGCCCCACCGACGGGATTCCTCCAGCAGCGCCCATCATAGATGTCCTCGCAGCGGGGCAGAAGGAGTAAGCTGACAGTGACTCGGTGGCTCTGGCTCCACAGCAGCTGATGTGTGATTGCAAAAGCTGCTCCAAGCACCAGACAGGCTGGCAGCCGCCTGCCTGCTGAAGCCAGGGGTGGCTGCCTGGCTGCCCAGCCACCCTGGGGGACGTGCCCAGGGTCTGCCCGCTCCCCTGGCTGCACTCAGGCGTGCGGTCCCGCGTGTCCCCAGGGCCTGCCTCGCAGACACACTGGTTCACAGCAGGAGGACCAGGTCTGCAGGCAGCCTGAGGGCTAATTTCGCCCAGAAGAGGAGAAGATGGGGTATATACCAAATGTTAAACCTCCAGTTTTGTGATAGACTCCTTGTTTGCTTTTCTTAGGCTGGAGCTTAACGGCTGGTGAAAGTCATCGTAGTGCCCTGCCATTCAGTAAATCCCCATTCTGCCTATCCTACTCTATTTAACTGTACATCTTACTTTGTTTCACAAGAGCAGACATATGTACAGCTAAGTGTTTCTCTTTCCAGCAGCCAAAAGCCAAGGCTTTAGCTAAATAAGCTCATCAGTGTGTAGGGTACTTGTTTTAACGAAAGACAATGAGTAAGAGTACAACTAATAAAACATAAGAATAGTTTGAATAGAAAACAGAGTGACTTTATATTGCTTCATTTGACAAATATTTTAAAAAAAACATGTTTGTGTTTACAGAACCTGTTAACCAATCTGACACTCATAACAATAATTATCGTAATGATAATAACTATAATCATTGTAGTATGAAATGAACAGCAGAGAAAAAGGCTGTGCTAACAATAATTACTGGTATAGACAACCACCAGAGCACGTAATCTAACAAATCACTGAAGAAATTACTGTAACACTATGCTTGGATCAATAACACAAATTGTTTGGTACTCACATATGTGAAAAGAATGACAGCAATTAATGTCATTGTTTCAAATCATTGATCAGCTACTTAAAAAAAAGTGTCAATTTTAAAACCTAAAATGTGCCTTTGTGTCATGGGTCCTTTGAACTTGTAATGAGTCATTAAAATTTGAGGTATATCTTCAGCTGGTTTAAATAAATATAACTCTATTGAAGTCAATGGCATCATGCCATTTTAGATCTAGGTCTAATTACCTTCAGTTTTGATAGTGAAGCCTAGAAGACACCACTAAGTGGGTGTTTCATTTCATCTTTGCTGGCAATGGCTGTCTGGGTATTGTTTGGCTTATTGGTTAACAGAGTGAGTTGGAAGATTGAGAAAGGCCTTTGAAATCAGGAAAAAAAATGCAAAATGGTTGCAACAAACTGAAAAATAATAGGAAAGAAGCAGCGTAACTGAGAGAGAACGGGGGCGGGGGGGAAGAGTGAGTTCACTTAGGGCAAGACTTTCAAAGGCATCCTGGTATATCTACTTGCCCCAAATATCAGTGTGATTTTCAAACAGTGTACATCTTTTGGGTGGCCACATTCGTGAGAACACCCGGGTGTCTGAACTCCAGGCTTGGGCATGGTGTGACAGAGGTTAGGGCTGGATGGACTCTGACAAGTCACTGCAAGCCCACTGGCAGGCCCGTTTGGAGAGGTGCTCGCTCTCTTTCCTCACTTTCCTTGTGGGAAGGACAAAGTTTGGTAGCCCTTGGCCTGAGGACGTAGCTGCGTCCGGGGCTCAGGCAGAATGGGAATGAGGCAGCCCCTGGCATTTAAACAGCTGTGAAAATTAAACACCTTCCAAGTTTAAGCAGCACCTGAGCCGTGCTAACAGGGTGCACAAAGTCCCTTTGTGGATCATGTCCCAAACGTCTTTGAAAATCCTGCAAAGTGCCTAACTTACTTCAGCAATGTTGTACTTAGGTTTAGTTTGGAGCTTTGAGACCCCATAAGATCATTTACTAACCAGTCCAATGTGCTCACGTACATTCTTTGTGCAAGAGTGATATTCATCCAAATAGTGAAGTGTTCTATTTTAAAGGAACATGTGTGTTTAAATGTCTTGCACAACTTCAATATTTTCAGCTACTGACTGTTATATAACTTTTTAATATAATTATTGATCAGGCCAAATTGGTAACAAAGTTAAACTTAAATGGCAAGGGATTCAAGACCACTGATTGGGCCAACTGATTTTCAACAAATTTTCACAATGAATGATGTTGCAAATGATAATCGGTTGCATCAGTTATAAATCAGAACCTATATGTTTCAGTAATTTCTATGATTTTTAGAGTTTCTTACATCCTATATAAGTATAATCATGAAGTGTTAAGTCCTGATAGCTTTGTCAAGAAGAGCTCCCATTAGCAGAGTTCCCCTGCTATAAGAAATTTGTCACAGTGGGAAGTGGATCAGATCTAAAATGAAAGGGTCTGTCATCTATGTGAAAAGACACCAAACTCTGTCACTGTTTTTCTGTAATATGGAAGACAGAAGAGGTAGCAGTCAATGGTAATTTTGCATCAGAAAGGACTTACCTATATATATGCATTACCAAGGTAGCAAAATAAAGCTGTAGTAGATTCTTTACAGTAATTGCATTAGTTGTGTAATAATAGCAACAAAAATATCATTAACAGTATTACAACAGAGCCAAAAGCCTTATTCTTTCAGGCATATTGGGTCCAAATGTTTAGCAGAAGAGTGTTTCTCTTTTTAGCAGCTTTCATAAGCAAACAAGATTGACAAAGACTAGAATGGGAAACAAAGGTAAAATGAGTTGTTCATGGTTACAAAACAAATCAGTGGCACAAGCCAGGAATAAGACAGCCAGTCTTCTGGCTCACAGACTTCTTTTCATATTGTCCATCATAATAATAGCATAAAACGAATAAAATGAACGAGTAGAATGAAAATTAAGTTAGTATTTGTAGGATCACCATTGGCAAATTATGCATGCGTTTTTGTCTTATATTAGCTACCTATTCCAAATATAAAAAAATGCTTTTCATCTGCTTAATGTTAGAATCTTGATTCTGTGTTATAGGAAGTGCTGAAAATAAGAAGACTATGCTAAGGGCAGTTCTTAGCTGACTAGATCAATGATCACATTCATAGAACTTTTAGATATTTTTTAGGTAGGATTCTGATCTCTGATGTCCACCTCTCACTGCTTTATCAGCAGAATGCACCAGTAAATGAAGGAGAAAAGAAACAGCAGCAACAAAAGATCAAGTGACTTGCTGATTTAGGGAGAAACAAATTGTTCTGTAAGCAGTCAACCTAAAGAAGTGAGATTTCCTATTGATTTGTATCCTTTAAAGTTTCTGTACTGGTACTGAACTACTCCAAATCCCATTATGTTCCTATATTATCCTCTCTTTTTCCTCTTCCCTCCAGCCTCATCTAAAGCTATGCATTATCTGATTAGGCAGCTGGTTGATGGCAAACAAAATGTATGATAGGCAAGTTTCCTTTACCTTTTCCTCAGTGAGAGCTGAAATTGGGGGTTATTTCCCATATTTAGTTAACATTTTTCACAAAATTTGTTGAAGCGTGACTTTGTGACCTTTATCTCTCTGTCAAACTTGACTAAAATTGCCCAGTGGGTTCAAAAGTCGTTGTAGACAGTTGGACAGATGTCTGTCCAAACAACACAATCGCATCAAGATCATTTCTTTAGGAAAACATGGCAGAAAATAGATTTAACAGATCTTGGTTTATTTGGGCATTTTCACAATTTATTTCTTGGTTTGATTGTGCAAATGTGAATCACAAATGTGTAGTGATTATTATTCTCATTGAAGAGTTTGGTTTCATCTTATTCATGCACTGGGAGATCCATGTGGTTTTGGTTTTGCAAACTAATATCCGGGGTGATTCAAATCCAGCTGTTATATTATACAAACCACTAAAGCCTAATTAACTCATGATTACTGACAAAAATTATGAAAGAACTAAATAACCTTATTTTGTAGAGACAATGGCTTAACTGTATCGTGAACAGTTAACTAACCAAGAATGAATAAAACAGTTTTTCAGCTCAGTTTTCTGCTTATTATTTAAAAATAATGGTGAACCTTTGCCCAAAATATGGATCAAATATTTTCTTCAGTTCTTTCATTTTCATTCTTTTTTGAACGTCTGGAATTTCTCTCAGAACCAAATGTGCTAAAATAATGAGGGGGTGATATTTGACTGGTATTCAAGCCTGAGCCTTTATAAGAACATTGCATGACAGTTTCAGCCTGAATTTGCCAAACAGACACTTATCGGTCTGAAGTTCTAAAAAATATATAAAATGTTGTTGGTTTTCCCTGGGGGGTGAGAGGGGCATTTAATGGAGGTGGCATTGTGAAATATAACTGCTTTTGGAAAAAATGGGATTCCACAGAACACAGGAAAACGGAGACTGAGTACAGCGTCATATTTACTAGCAATAGACCTATTTGGCAAAGAAATATTCTGTCAAGAAGAGTGGCAAATGAGACTGGATGAAGCACCGAGGAAAGTATCAGAGGAAACAATACTTTATTAGCAGAAAGGACAAGATGATCTATCCAGTGGACATTTCTAATTGTTACAATTCAAATCAGAGTCTGCTGTAACTGAGAATGTTTGGAGTCATTGTATTCCTTTAAACAAGACAGAGATGCTGCCAATTATGCCAATTATCCTTTTAAAGTACCATGTTCACTGAAAAACTGTAGGCTTTTCTTTGATATTTTGGAAGAGTAACAGACATGTTTCTCCATGCAAGTCTTCATTTATTTTTCAGGTGAAAGGCAGGAAAGAAGAAGTGTGGAAGAGAGACATTTCTGTTCATGTACACCGTATCTTTCAAAGATGTGGACAGGACAGGGAGACCCAGGAAAACAAATTCAGAAATAAGGGGTGGAATCTGACATGTATGATCAGTAGCTGATCCTGAACCTGCGTAGGACGGCTTCATTCTTGACAAACCTTTCTTTATCATTTAAATGCTTTCAACATTGAAGAACTGAGCTGGCCAGGCTCTTCAATGAGAAGTTTTAAATAGTGATCTAAGAGCTCTATCCCATTGAAAGCCCTGCGCAACCGGCCTTTCTTTACCCTCGTACTGCATTGCAACAAGCCCACCAGCATCCCCCTGCCCCCAGCTCCCTAAGGCTCCTGTCCTTATGTTCTCACTGGCAGAGCAGACCCTCGCAGGCGGGTGCGTAGCTTGCACAGTGTGATGGGTTCACAGAGGCTGCTTTCTCACACAACAACAGATTAACCCCAGTTTCTTTGCTCTGTGATAACTGTCCATGCACAGGATCTTGTGATGAGGTGCCTGTCTCCTAACTTTCTCTGTCCATATGTCAGATATCTAAAGTGAGTCATTTTGGCTGACACTATAATCCCTAAAGATACAGGCACCAGCAGGGGGACAATTCATCCCACTTGAAAGTAAGTGTTTAAATGGAGTGAACTGGCCTCAGGATGTGAACATCTCTGCTCCACTGACTGTAGAAGAAATATCTATATCTGTCTCTCCATCTCCATCTCCATCTCCCTCTCTTTCTCTTCATCTCCATCTCCGTACCTCTCTCTCTCCCCCCCTCCCTTTACCTCTACCTCTACCTCTACCTCTACCTCTACCTCTACCTCTACCTCTACCTCTACCTCTACTTCTACCTCTACCTCTACCTCTACCTCTACCATCTTCATCACGTCTATAACTGGATTAGGTGATACAAAAACCTTTTGGAAAGTTAAAGCTACCTGAGGTAAATCCAAGCCTGATTCTCATATCCTGCCTTCCACGTAAGATAATTTGAGATCATTATAATAAGAGATGGGTCAAAATGGGAATTCAGAAATCCTGGTACAGCAGTTTGGAAGCCTTGGTTTACCTCTTCTCTGCACCATGTGGGAAAAGGGTCATGTACTCTTTCCGGTATATAATAGCACAGGGAGTGGCATACTGGAGAAACTGGACCATTTCCACCGCTTCATGCAACACTCAGTTTCTAGGAACTGCATCGAAAAGACTTTCTAAAGGCCAAAATGGTGGTGAAAAGCAGATTTGCTTTCTCCTAGTATTATATGGGAAAGGAAATAAGTACTAGCTCCTCTCCAGGAATGTCTGTGCAGGAGAACATGGAGCAGTCAACTGGGAAATGAAAAATGGGAGTACAGAAATTAGATTAGCAGGGTAAAGATATTCTGATCACAAAGGGATCTTTTACTTATAAAGTAAGGGCAGTGCTGAAGCCTGAATCAAGGCTAAAGTAAATTTGACCAGTCTCTTGGCCACAGACATGCTAATAAAAACCTAAAAGTCTCATGTTAGCAATCAAGAGACTGTAATTTGCAGCACAAAATAAATTCATGAAATCATTATGAAACTTCAAAACAAGATCTCATTCAGAGTCTCCAAATTGCCTTCAGTAACTTTATTTCCTTTACAAGGGATAGAAAACTGTAAGGCATTGAAGCAGAATAAAAATGATGAAGGTTTTTCAATGGACTCATTGTAGGAATAAAGAAAATAAACTATCAAACTGGCCTTTATTGTCAAGGTAAAGAGCCATTTCTGTGCTGGACGTTTCTACACTGATTTGTGAGACACACTGTCTCCATGTAAAGTTTACATCTATATCCTATTCACATTTTGGTCCTGAATGCAGCAAGAAAAAATAGGTTAAAATAACTGGGAATTATTCTCCAAAAAATTATGTCACCATTACCTCAGAGTAAATGTGTCTTTAGGTTTTTGTTGCTCCTTAAATAGCTTTTTTGTGCTGCTAGAGTTTAAGCACTGCTGGAACTCTGTCAATTCTTGACCTTATTTTTTTTTCTTGCCGAAGTAAGGAAAACTCCCAGCTGATTGTAAGAGTGCTCTGTTGCCATCACAAAAGACCCTCTTCTTTGGGAGAAAAGCTGAATTTCCGGTGTGAGATCATCAGGTTCAAGAAAAGGAGAAAAAATGCTCTTAAAAAAATAACTGAAGCAGACAGCAGAGCAGGAATTGGTGATTATCTGGCACGCAGTCAGATCGTCAGTCATGGCGAGGCACGAGGAACACTGGCTCTGCAGCTGCAGGCTGAAAAAAATCGGTGAGACTAAACAGTGAGCATTTATCAACAACTGGAAGCGTTTAGACAAAGCAATTAATTTTTCATTGTCCTCCTTTATAATCAGTTTTTTTGCTGCATTTTTCTCCAGTCAGAAGGACAATCAGCATACAGAGTTCTCATCAGTCCTTCTGAGAGCTTTCTCTCCTCTCCTGGATTGACAAAGTAAAAGTGATCGTATACAAGCGGTTTTTGGCCTGATTAAAAGATCTGGGGGCAAAGCAGATAGTCTGCATAATTTATTTATTTTTAATGGGATAAAGCAGGCCCTGTTCCAAAGGAGCTGGATCCTGGCGAGAAACAGGGTGTTCCTCCCCAGTTCTGACTGTAAAGTGCTCGAACCTCCAGAAGTTTAGGGCCTTGGCCAAATAATACTTGGTCCCTTTCAGCTGCTGCAGGCTATATTACTGTGACGGAGAGAAGTAGGGTTCACAGACTGGTCTCTTTTCCACGGACATTCAGTCTACTGTCATGAGAGACATCGTGAAGCTGAGAGAGGCAAAAAGGGGGGACAGACACACCCCAGGCTTGCTCTCTCCTTGTACTGCTGCGGCTTCTCAGGAGGAGGTGTGCAGCGGAGTTGGTAAAAAATTGGGGTAGAAAGAAGCACATGAGTATTGGAAAGTAAGTTGTCAGCGGTGGGATGTTGATACTTATGACAAAATGTTTCACTTTTTCTCTAATCAAGCGTATAAAGTCACAGAGAAGCTCGCACTGTTATGATGGGATATCCTTGTCGTGCACCTTTAGGAATGGCTAATGGTTTCCTTTGCCATGTGGGCAGTGCAGCTACAACCCGTCCCTATCCTCAGCATGCAACGGAGGGCTTTTTCCTTTCTTTTGTTCATGAATTCAGAGACTGTACATATAACATGGAGGCAAAATGCTTTGAAAAGTGGTGTACCACTTGCTTGCAATACAGAGGGAAAGCACAGCATACATGTGAGTATATCTTAGGCAAGAGGGTATGTTGGTAGGAGGGGTAACCATCATTGGCAATATGCCTTCTGAGGCCTTTAAAAGAAGATTAGATAAACACCAAAAAAATGTATGGCAGAAAGCAAGTGTTCCCTAAGGGAAAAGGGACTGGATGTCCTAACCATTTTTTTGTTATCTCCTGTCAGATACATCAACTGATGACTTGGCCCTTCATTTCTACTAATTGTATATAACTCATTGCATGGAGAATTAACTAGGTGGCAGTAATCACTCAATGATCTCAGATGTATATCATAAACCTTACCAGTTTTCTTGTCAGATTAAAACTGGGGGAGGGGGAGGATGGACAAGTTTCAGCTCTTAAAAGAATATTTTTTCTTAACTACACTTCGCAGCAGCTTATATAGCAGATTTATGGCTAGCACAAAGAAAGCATTCATGGATCCTGGTTCATCACTGATATTGCATATGCACAGAGCCTTTAACTCTATGTGCTATGAAGAGCTGCTGAATTTAGAGAACTTTATATTTAGTTCCCAAACTGTTAACAGAAAATACACACTGCGCAGAACATTATCCACTGTTACTTCATCCTCACTGGTACATCAGCGTTCAGCTATTCTGTACATTAAACAGTTGCCTCATAGGAATGTATGGGGAGAGAAAAACAGGAAGAAAGAGGGGGTGTTCTGATGGAACTGAGAAAGGATAATTAAAAAAAGAATAAAAAGATATGGTGTAAATCTTCTGTATGCTGAAACAAGCCTGTGTCTCCTAAAAAGCATTTATTATGAAATCATTATAGACATGAAAATTTTGCTTCAATCTGTGTCAGTAGCAGCAACTGGGAGGACATGAATAAAAATAAAACGTAAGCTATAAGACCTTATTCAGTGTGTAGCAGCCAGGAAAGAGGCCCAAGCAGAAATACAACTCTCTGAATATCTCACTTCAAAATCTTTTGGTGGGAAGGTAGTCAATGTCTGACTGTAACAACCCGAGGGTTTGTTTGTCCCTCAGTCCTGAGTTTCCTCCTGAATTTTAGGAGATTGACTGCAGTTATGGCATATTTGAGAAGGTTGCTTGCTTTTAGTTGTGTGATTTTTTTTTAGTTTTTCTTAATTTTGAACTAATACGGTTCAGTCAATATCTGTCTAGTCTGGGACTAGATGTTTCAAATGGCACGTGTGAGTTCATGCTACAGAGCTCTTACCAGTTCTGAGGTGATGCTTAAGAATGTATAACTTGGCAGGTATGAAAAAAGAAAATAGAAATACAGTTCACCAGACAGAAAGATGGCCCAAACATTCAAATTCCTCTGAAGAAATGTGAAAAAAACTACACTGATATGAGGGCAATGCCTTATATTCATGACCACACAGCATATGAATGGAAGGAAACACAAAATGCAGATCTCGGTAGGTCATTAATCACAAAAAGTCTCAAGTAAGTTATGATCATATGTTGGAACTGACTATACTCTCTTTGTAATATGAACCCATGAAATTCATTATTGTTTTCGGAAATAAGTGTACTTTTGCTCCAAGTTCAATGGTACAATTCATGATTGGTTGCATGTGTACTAAAGAGTAGGAAGTTGTGCCCAGTCTTGCTGGTAGTGGATTTGACCAAGTTATCTGTGGAATGAACCTCCTCCGAGTTTTGGCTCAGAAACAGAGAAAGAAGATGAGAGAAAATATGTTGACTCTTTGAGCTGGGGAAAAAAAAATCACTGGCATGCATTTATGTGGAAGAGAGATTATAACAGCCAGCAGTGGAAACAGAATACTCACACAATTTGCAGCATGTAAGTGCTTTTGACTGATGCTATTAAAGAATCAACTGTGATATCTAAGTAAATACATATTAAAGTAATTATTATTTCTGACTAAGGATCCTCTGTGAAATTCACAATAAAACTCTGGAGTCAAAAGTAAAAGAATCAGAAGTAAAGGCATTTATGAAAGTTCTAAAAACTGAAGGGAAAGGAAATGATATTGTTAATGTAGCAGATTCTTAAAATAGTGGGTGACTGGGTAGAAATATTTCTATACAAGGACTGAAATGTAACAGAGACACCCACATCACTGTAATGCAGCTTTCCCCCTCTAACATTATCCTTGCTTGAGTTAATTTTTTTTTTCTTTTTGTCATAACAAGATCATCAGGAACTCTCTTTATTCAAAGATTATTTTTTCTCCTTTATTCATATATGTTAGCCACCTATTTTCCCACTGATTATAAATGAAACACTGGTTGTGCTTCACCAATTCTACATGGTAATTGAAAGAAGGATCTTTAGATTATGACTAAGAAATAAAAAGGAAAAAAAAAAGAAAAATCTTACTAAATAAATATAAATGTTATATGCCAAAGGTTATTTCACTTATTTATCCAAGGCCCCAAATTATGACAGAATTTACAAGGATCAGTACAGCACCATGGTGGTGCAAAACTGACAGGAAAGAAGTAAATCTCAGCCGGTGTTAAAGGGAAGGGGGAATAGGACAGGAGGGAAAAGCAAGCTATGTCCCGTTCCCTTTGTCATTGCTTTCCACTTTATGCACGTTTACTTATGTTAAGAGACAGAGTTGCAGTTGTTCAGCCTGGAGAAGAGAAGGCTCCGGGGAGATGTTATTGTGGCCTTTCAATACTTAAAGGGGGCTTATAGGAAAGATGAGGAAAAACTTTTTAGCAGGACCTGTTGCGATAGAACAAGGGGTAACGGTTTTAAACTAAAAGAGGGGAGATTCAGACTAGGTATAAGGAAGAAATTTTTCACAATGAGGGTGGCGAAGCACTGGCACAGGTTGCCCAGAGAGGTGGTAGAAGCCCCATCCCTGGAAACATTCAAGGTCAGGCTGGATGGGGCTCTGGGCAACCTGACCTAGTTGAGGATGTCGCTGCTCATTGCAGGGGGGTTGGACTAGATGATCTTTAAAGGTCCCTTCCAACCCAAACTATGCTATGATTCTATGATGGTTCTATGATTTATTCCAGTGCATATTTGTAATGTGTGAGGTGAATTTGGTTTTACCCTCAGTGGACATCAGTGTAGTTTACTGCACACAGTGTAAAGCAATGGAGAAGTTTGCTACAGTCTTTTATCATATCCCAAATCCTTATTGGTGTGCTATAACGAGTGACATCTTAGGCACCGGTTTTACCACAGTGGAGATAAAACATATGTTTGAGGGAACATACATAAACTTATAGGTATGTATACAAACATACATATTCAGGATTAGTGACTTCGTTTTTTTTGCAGGTGTGAGAAGGTCTTGAAATTCGAAAAATTTTGTATTCCTTTTTTATTTTTCTTTTGTGTATTTACAACACTAGATCCAGCATTTAAATTTAGAGTTCTACTTTTTCAAAATGTTGCTGTTTAAGTAATGTACTTACCCACCTGCTTAATTTATTGTCACCGCACAAATCTTTTATGTGCTTAAAGTGAAACATGTTGCAAAGTATGTTGCTGAACAAAAGCCTACATATTACCTCCAACCTTGGAAAAAAATCAAATGCCCTTATATTTTTACTTTTTATCTTAATTTTGCTATTAATTTCATATATGATCTTTAGCATACGTTTTTTTTTTCTTCCTTTTTTTCTTGAAATATCTCTGTAACAACCTTCCCTCTCTTGTCTAGCAATTGACCAGGATAATAGAAAACAACACAGTATTTTCTTGTAGGATTTCTTCTTAATCAATCCATCTGATCTTTCTCATTTGTAAAATAGAGAGAATAATGTTCCTTTACTCATGGGAAGCTACGTTGCTTAATTATGTTTGAAGTGTTTTGAAATCCATAGGTTGTCCATGCTGCAGAAATGTTAATAATTTTGATTTTGATAAAATGTTAGAGAGCTTTATCAATGATTATCTAGTGAATACTAAAGATCTCTGCTACTCTGCTAAAATCTTAAGATCATATTTTAAGTACTCCAAAACTGATAAATTCCTGTTTATATAGGTGCAGGTATATAATATGTACAATATTATGTATAAATTTATGTTAAGCTTGATACCTCCACTTGAGAAATCCAATAATGAGGTTTGTTAAAAGCACATTGGAACGATTAACCAGACCTTTACGAGAGAGGGAATTCAGGTAGCCTAAATGATCAGCATAATAGCTGAAAGAATAGAAAGCCAGAAAAGTATGAAGGCAGCTTGTGATTTCCTTTCTCCTTTTTTTTTAGTTTATACTAAATAACTCTTGTTCATTCAGTCTTCCATTGCGGATCACGGGTTCATTGACCTCTGATCATTTTTGGTTCCCTCAATTTGCTTCTCTCCAACTAGTTCTCATCTTTGTAAGAACAGCCAAACCAATGCAGATATGGAAAAAATAACTCCTCTACATAAAATTACAAAATATATTTCAATTGGCTGATTATTTCAGTCTCAAGTGGCCAGTGAATCAGTGAGATTGCTTCTGAACACATCTTTCTGTTTCAATGCGCATGTCAAGGACTCTTCAGATTGTATGGTGCCTTTCATTATGAATAAAAGCAGTGCTATAACACAGATAAAAGAAATGAAAGAAAGTAGCCACATGACAGTGTTTCTGCAAGATATATTATTGCAAACAAAAATGTTAATAAAATGTTAGGAGTAACATATTAATTTGATACTATTTAAGTATTCCAAAATGTCTCTCATGTTACTCTATTATAGTGACAACTCAAAGATATTGCAATAAAAAAAATCTTAATTATAGTCCTTCCACTAATTGCTATTATGTCTTTTAAGAGCATTAGTCAGTTTGGTTTTTTTTAATTCCTGAGACTCCCTGAAAAAAAAAGAGAGAAAATTGGACTAGATTCTGGAGTCATGTCTATTAGACACTGTTCTCTTCTGGATTTTCTTGCTACAGCATTCAGAGATCCTTAGAGGATCATCCATTTAATATTAAGATCTCCATAATGTCTGCAGGATTTCAACGACAATTTGATTGTCAGGAAATCCTACCAGGAGAGAGACGCAACAAAACTTAACTTTTCTTCTTACTCTTTTCTTAATCTAAACTAGAGCTGTTCTGACTGAATGCTGAATACCTCTTGTTCTGGAAAATATTGCCAAGAGTCAAAGCTTCCCCTCTGCACTCTATGGCTTACGGCAAGGGCACAGTATTGTGGGAGAAAGGGAATTTGCTGAATCTTGAAGTCCAGCTTGCAACTGATTTTATGCCTACATTTTCTTTTTTAAGAGTTATTGCTTGCTCATGAGTAACTGATGTTTTGCACTCTTAAGTGAAGTTTCCAAGTAGAAACAGGTAAACTGATGGAAGCAAATCAAGAAATCACTCAAACCTTCCAGCCTTAAAGTCAACCATTTCATGTTTATAGCAGTTAGTTTGGGGGTTGCTTTGTTTTTAATTCCTTATCATTTGGGACCTTATGATATGATCCTATATCTTGGAATGAAAATATTGTTGCTATAAAATAGATTGAGATCTTCGGGCCCGCACGGACTAAAATGTACCAGGAAGATCCCAGGATATACTGGGTTATTTTCTTTGGTAGTATTTCCAGATGAATTTTCCAGGTTGATAAGGACTATCACTAAAAATTAGTAAGATATCAAATAATAGATTATTTTGCAGTTTCAGATTAGCATGAATGGATCTGAAAACAGAGGACTGTTAAACTCAGCTTTCAAAGATCCAGCCAACAGATTCATACTCTGCTAAAATTTCACCTGAGTGAATAAGAATTGCCGATATATTTGTATACCAAATTTTAATGCATTTCTTGAATACATATAAGCATTTTTCAAGACAAAGAATAGTATGGTCATAAAGCTCTCATTCTATTAGAGGTCCAGAAGTTATTCTTTGAAAGAAATAGTTGAATAAGTTAGTATTTATGATTTCTATGGGAGAAGTGATGTCTGAGGAGGGATTTGGAAGAAAAATGGATGAATGCCAGTGGCACTAGTTTGGAAATGATTTGCAGTTTATTATTCTGATCTCTCTGCACCAAGATTATAAATTGATAAGTTACTGAGGTTCATATAAATTATATACAAAATCTCCAAACAAATCCTGCCACATTAAAAAAACATGAAAATTAAAAAATGTAATTCCTGAAACAGAAGAATGTCACTACTTTAATTCTTTCCCTGTGCACTTGTCTATTACAAAGCAACCTTAAAATTACATGACCATTCACTAGTATAGTCACAAGGCTTTTGGATTATTCAGACTAGTGGGGAAGGCTGCTAATTTATGTTCTTTATTTTCTCTCTATTCTGTCTGATCCAGCTTTTCCTCCATCTAATTTACTTATCTGGCTCCATACCATGCTCATCCCCTGATTAACTGATTGCTCTCATGTCTCAGGTCACCATCAGTTTGGTTTAACTTTCTTTTGTGTTTAGTACTCTTCTGATTTTAGAATCAGCTGCAGAAGTAGTAACCATTTACTCTACAACAAGAATGTATGCACAAGGCAGCTTTTGAGGTGGTGGTGGGGAAGGAGCCAGGCTTATCTTAATGAGTGGGTTCAAAAAGCCTAATTATGTCCCTTCCTCTGAAAAATGCAAGCAGTAAAAATTTGCCTTTCTTATCATTGATAGATACTGCATCATTGTGGCCAGAGCCAGCCTGGGAACCAGAAGAGATACATGAACGAAAGGTGAATGGAGAACCATTATCTGGAACTCTTCGGACCAAAAAAATCCAATCCTGTGCCGAACTGTTTCTTTAATGAGGAAAAGTTAGGAGAGAGCAAACTCCTTTCCTCAAGCAGCAGGTCACTGTGTTCAAAAGGGCTCTTGGAAGGGTGGTAGTTTATTGCAGGCATCCACACACCACAGGTGCAAGTCTCTGCTCTCTGTCCTTGAGGAGTGTGGTTCTCTCTCCAGCTGCTTGGCATTTACGCAGCAATCAGCAGGAAGAACGAAGGGGAGCCGCAAAGCGTTCCTGTGTAGCTCAGCAGAAAAATGTTCTCTGCTCTGCATTCCTTTGGGCTGCTCAGATAAATTCTAACCGACAGGCTTCAGCAGCACTGGCCATTACATGTGCACTCACCATTGCATCGGTCAGGAAAAGATTGAGCTGTATGTAATGTTAACAATGAACAAGGCCAGAAGTTTCTTGTGGAGGCGTAATAGTGAGATTTCTCTTTGCAAGGAAGGATTATACTCTTTCACCTGTTTCCGTGAAGTACTTAAATGATTTGTTTGTCAGAATAACCAGGAATGATCATAATGGTTTTTATGGGGGGAGGGGGAAAAAAAAGGTAAATGATATGGAAGCAGCTCTATTAATTATTGAATGTCACATTACTGAATTCATAAAGGACAAGATAACATTCCTTTGCTTTTTTTTTCCTTGAAATAAAAAACAGAATCACGGTATGTGATACTATATGAAGCCAGAAACAAAGCAACCAACAAGCAAAGTTGTCACAAACACCAAGATGTTAAAAAGGACAACGCTCTATGTCTTCTGATAGGAAGTGTTTTCGGAAGTAACCTAAACACTTCTGAAAAACTCCACTTTCTATATCCAAAGTTTATGTAGCAGAAACCTCTCTCTTTTAATGGATGACACCGCAGGTTTAGATCAGCTGTCTGTAAACCAAAGGTCTTCCAAATATAGTCATGTGTCTGAGAGAAATTAAGTTGCATGAAATGGTGCTTATATCTGCATGTGAGTCACAGAGAAAAAATTGGGAAACCACAGACTTAGAAAATTAAATATGGAGGTTTTTCATAGTCCATGGAGTTATAATTGGAATAAATACAAGCTCAATGACAGGAAAAAAATGGAAATGTGCACAGTAAAGCAACAGCAGGATTTATAAAACAGAGATATTATTTGAAATATAAGCTACAAATGGGACATTTAGACAGAATTAACTACAGTATGAAATAACATTGGAGAGGAGAAGCAGTCATAGAATCACAGAATCATAGAATCATAGAATGTATGACATGAGGAGTTTTCTTTGAAATAGAATTCTGTTTTTAGGGTGTGTCCAAAATGAAGTTTTATAACTCAACAGAACAGCATTGGTAATTGCATTGATTCCTACTTCCACTGCTTGCAAGATCTTTGACAGAGAGAGGTAAATAAGGCTGGGTCACTGACAGCAGCCTGCAGAAAGAGAATCCCTTTCATATATTATAAAATAAATTTGTCAGAAATGGGGAAAACTGTTAGAAATTTTGTGCTGGATGCCCAGTGAATAAAGTCCATTTTGTGTGGGGATCCATCACATTTCTTACAGTGTTTGTTCTCACTGAGCCTTGTTTTTTGTGAGGCAAAAAATATTTTCTTTTAAGGTCAAGGGAAAGAATTAATGTACACACCTTCTCTAATTCTTCTTAGATCTCACTTCTGCAATATAAACATCTGATGCAATTCGTTCCTACATTGTGCTTTTTGTGTAGAATATCATATACAGCGCTCATTATTTGGTCTTCCATATTTGCAATCCCTAACTTCCTACTTTGTAGTGGAATCACCCTGTTCATTGGATTAGCATGAAGGAATGGTTTTTAAGCCTTAACACGACCTCGTCTGTCAAAATCTAAGCAGAACCTCACCATACAAAGGACACACCTGTTACAGCATTAACACAGAAGACTTCCTTTTGACCACCGTAACATATAAAATCCACTTGCAAACTGCTGAGAAGTGGCGATGATGTCCAGTAGCAGTGTGGCGTGGTGAAATACTTACGGCAACAACACTTCATCCAGCACAACGGCAGATGGAAGTGGGAGGCAGTTCATGCTCTCTGACCATGCCTGGAGACATAGCCGCATGAACCTCACTGCGTTTGGCCTTCAACAGAAGAGAACAAGTTTGTAACAGGATTAGGGATCTACCCAAGAAAATCCTTTGAGTGCTCAGCAACATTGCGTTGCCTTGTTACTTCAATCTGTTCATCACGAGACCTTTTGCTCAGTTCTTCCAGAATGCGAAAGCATTTCTGTCTGGCCTATTTGTAACTGCTTAAAATAAATTCTGCATTGAGCATCAAATCACCCATGGTATATTTCTATCCAAATGCAATGGGTTAACTTAACCTGGCTAACGTTTAGTTTCATGTAATCCCTAGATGATTTGGACTGAAATATTCTAGAGAGTGATTATGAGTGGTTTATCCAGAGTATCTGAGAGAGAAGCAACTGTAATGAAATGCTTGTAAAATGCAGTGATTGTATCTGTTACACCTGAATACAAGACAGATTTTGTTTATTTCCTCTAAATGAAAAAGAAATCTCAATGCAAAATCTTGTCTTGGTGTTAATTGGGTTTAGTTGCTAAAAGGCTGGTTCCCTACACTCGCCACTTAATATCTCCCACTCTGCCAAAATACTGTCAATTCTGCAGAATTAACCAGTATCCTGGCACAATGGACTATAAAATTCTTGCCTCCCAGTTTCAATTGGCTATTTTTTTTTTTTTTTTTTTTGCCTAAGCACCTAGACAATGACACATTTACTCTCAACTTCACCAATATAATTCATGCTGACAATTTTGCTTTCTTTCAGTTTAGTATTGGTTTATTTTATGCTTGCTGTCAATCTTTATTGACTACAGAAAGAAGCACTTACTATTATTGGCATTTAAGCCATTACAGTTTGCTGGGCAAAATTTTATCACTTGTTTTTTTAGAATTTGCAAATATTGGATGCTCTGTTCTCTACAAGTATTTCATGTTCTCTGTCTCTCATGACATGTAATTATATATAAAATGGGTGCTGTGTGGCACAAAGAAGCTTTGTGGATATACTTACCAACACCGTAAGACAGTTTCTTTATACCTTAACAATAGTAAAAGTGCACAGGATTTCAGGGTTCATAGATCTAATGGCTTTAAGTGGCTTTCAGTTGGAAGTCTAAGTGCTAGCTACTCACATTTTTATAATGAGTCTGCAGCTTTGAAAAGGAAAGTAACTAATGATTAGCCACACTGTATCAGAGAAGAAAAAGATTTCCCTCTGTGGGAAGAATATTATAGTTGCAGGGAAAAAAATTAAAGGTTTAATAATATTCCTCGTTGAAAGACTATTTCTGGAAGCCTGCAGTCTGGAATGTAAAAAAAGGCTGCTATAAATATTACAATGTTTAATCTCTAATATGTATAGAAGGGAAACACTTTCATCCTGCTGTCTGGGCAATTAGACACACCTCCTCAATGCACTCAGTAACAGAAATTGTTCTTATTCTCCATTGATTTCTCGGCTAATTCTTATTGCTTTGTACCCTGATAAAGTTCTGGAGTTTTGCTCTTTATTCTTTCAAGAACATCTAGAAATTCAGGTTTGTAAACAAAGCAAAACAAATAACTCTCGCAGTCCTTTCTATTATATGGAGATATTATATTGCATAGGTATTTTGCCCAATAGGCAAAATTTTGCTAGATAGGCAAAATTCGCTCGATGTTTAGGCAAACAAAATCAGAAGGGATGGATTAGGGGCTCTTTTCCTATCACTTACCATGATTTGTTTGTCTTTAGGTTTAATGTTACTTAAACAAAGACTGGTTTGCATTTAATTCCTAACACTGTTGCTGACCGTAATTTTTATGATCGTGACGCTGTTCAGAGCCCTAGGCACATTATGACCCTGTGATGCTTGTCAGCGCAGAAACACAGAACAGATATATGGTCTCTACAGCTCTTTCAGGGTCCCTACCTTTACAGCCTCTCGCCTAAAACAGAAAAAGAAAGGTAAATATAGGTTAACAGAGAAGCAGAGTAAACAGTGATCCAGTATTGTCCTTGGCATATTGAGAGTTTTTTGTATGTATTACAGTTATAGAGAGCTTTTAAATGGAAAAAAAAATGAAGAATATTTGGGGAGTCTTACAGGGAACATGGAAAAAAGCTTAAAAGTTTACAAATAAGACAGGCAAAATGAGATGATTGCAGGATTCCACAAAATGAATGAATAACAGCAAGGACTGGAGACATTGCAAAGAGCTTTAAGAGCAGAAACAAGTATCCCTCTCCAATGCAGCAGAGAAGATGTGAAGAAGTGGCAATAGACGTGCAGTCTAAGCTGAGGTCTTGAAGAATATTTTTGACAGCTGCTTTATGGATGGCTGTGTGCATGGCAAGATTGCATATATTAGTGACACAGTAATCAAGCTACAAAATAAAGAATGGAGTTCGACATGTTTAGTTCCATGAAATGATAGGAAAGAGCCTCCAATGTTTAGCCATAATGAGGAGATAAGGACTAGAAAAAGATCTGAATGTGAATTTTTATTCTACTTATGATCTTCAGTGGCAGTCTGTGAAATGAAGTTCTTGCCAGTGATTAAGCAATGAGATAATTAAGTTTAGCCATACTTTCTGTAGCAAACTTTTTCTATATTTCATAACATTTTTTGAAATAAAAATGCTGAAGATTTATGCTGTTTTATTCTGACTGAATCAGCAAACTAGTGAGCACGACACTTCAAGAGGTAGTTACAGAATCACAGAATCACAGAATGGTAGGGGTTGGAAGGGACCTCTGGAGATCATCTAGTCCAACCCCCCTGCCAGAGCAGGGTCACCTAGAGCAGGCTGCACAGGACTGGGTCCAGGCGGGTTTTGAATATCTCCAGAGAAGGAGACTCCACACCCTCCCTGGGCAGCCTGTGCCAGGGCTCTGTCACCCTCACAGTGAAGAAGTTTTTCCTCATATTCAGATGGAACTTCCTGTGTTCCAGTTTGTCTTCCAAAACTTCTTTTAGAGTATAATTTCACTGCATGCACAAACTTTGTCATTAAAGGAATGGTAACTCAGATGGCATTAGTGTGAAATATTAAAAAGGGTTGGTATGAAGTACATACAGCTCCCTCAAGGTTTTATGTGGTATAACCTGTAATGGTAATAGAATCTCTATCCCATGGTATGGTGTCACAGCTAAAGCATTTTGTACTCATAGCCAGGAAAAGATGAATGTCCAGGTTAGGCCGTGCCAGCTCAGTAGCAAGAAAGAACACAGAAAATATTAAAAATGAGAGTTATGTCATTTTTTCGATTATATATTAAGCTTTGCATACAAGGGAAGGAATCAGAGTGTGAACATTTCTTCTGTTGGTTATTCTGGGGCATCAGTGATAAAGAGAGATTAACAGCTTTCTCTTTGCAAGACATGCCTCGCATGTGCTCCCTGTAGTTACTACCAGTGTCTGGGAATTTCTTTGTGCTGGCAGGTCTTTCATTCCCGATTTCCACCCTGTTAGACAGTTGTGCAACATATTTCTACTCAAATTTCTTATCAAAAGCTCTATACAATATAACATATTAAAATCCAACACAAGGGTATGCATATAGACATTATGCCTGGTCTACCAATGTTTTGCTAGTGTACCTTTGTAGACTGGAAGAATTGATCTGCTTGTTCAGAGTTGTAGTTATGCATCTTATCTTTTCTTCATGAGAAGGTAATGGGCTTAATTCTGTGAGGTAACAATGGCTTTATTTCTGGCTGAAACTCAAATCAAAACAAGACATAAATGAAACACGCTGAAGACCAGCTGTGAAAAGAATCTCCTGAGATAAACAGTCAATAGGGAACTCTGAATGAGGTTTTAAGCAAAGTCAAAGATATAAATAAAAAACTTAGCACTTTGGAATAGTCCAAGAAGGTTATGAGTTCAGAAATCAATGTATAGATTACACTAATCTTTAGATGACAGTAATATTGATAATATTCTCCCTGCTACATAAACATTGCAGAATATTTTCATGAAGTCAGCAACTTGTTTTCCACTACATTTCTTAATTGGTAAACCGTCTTTAACAAAATAAACAATGCATCTAAACCAGCATCATCTAGGAGCCCTCAGGAAGGGCAACCATTAATTTTGATTAAAAAATTTCTAACAGCAATATTTAAAAAAAAAATAACGAAACAGAGTAGCTTAATGAATTACTCTGCGGAAACTTCAGCTGAACATACATGAACAAGTTATACCATAAACCCAGTCAGCATGGGTTTATGAAAGGCAGGTCCTGCTTGACTAACCTGATCTCCTTCTATGACAAGGTTAGCTGCTTAGTGGATGAGGGAAAGGCTGTGGGTGTTGTCTACCTAGACTTTAGTAAAGCCTTTGACACTGTCTCCCACAGCATTCTCCTGGAGAAACTGGCTGCTCATGGCTTGGATGAGTATACTCCTCACTGGGTAAAATGCTAGCTGGATGGCTGGGACCAAAGAGTTGTGGTGAATGGAGTTAAATCCAGTTGGCAGCCGGTCACAAGTGGTGTTCCCCAGGGTTCAGGATTGGGGTCAATTCTCTTTAATATCTTCATCAATGATCCGGATGAGGGGATCGAGTGTGCACTCAGTAAGTTTGCAGATGACACCAAATTGGGAGGGAGTGTTGATCTGCTTGAGGGTAGGAAGGTGCTATAGCGGGACCTGGACAGGCTGGATTGATGGGCTGAGGCCAATTGTATGAGATTCAACAAGGCCAAGTGCCGGGTCCTGCACTTGGGTCACAACAACCCCAGACAACGTTACAGGCTTGGGGGGGAGTGGCTGGAAAGCTGCCTGGTGGAAAAGGACCTGGGGGTGTTGGTCAACAGCTGGCTGAATATGAGCCAGCAGTGTGCCCAGGTGGCCAAGAAGGCCAACGGCATCCTGGCCTGTATCAGAAATAGCATGGCCAGCAGGAGTAGGGAGGTGATTGTCCCCCTGTACTTGGCCCTGGTGAGGCCACACCTCGAATACTGTGTTCAGTTTTGGGCCCCTCACTACAAGAAAGACATTGAGGTGCTGGAGCGTGTCCAGAGAAGGGCAACGAAGGTGGTGAAGGGTCTAGAGCACAAGTCCTATGAGGAGCGGCCGAGGAAACTGGGGTTGTTTAGTCTGGAGAAAAGGAGGCTGAGGGGAGACATTATTGCTCTCTACAACTACCTGAAAGGAGGTTGTAGCGAGGTGGGTGTCGGTCTGTTCTTCCAAGTAACAAGTGATAGAACAAGAGGAAATGGCCTCAAGTTGCGCCAGGAGTGGTTTAGATTGGATATTAGGAAAAATTTCTTCACCGAAAGGATTATCAGGCATTGGAACAGGCTGCCCAGGGAAGTGGTTGAGTCGCCATCCCTGGAGGTGTTTAAAAGATGTATAGGTGTGGCACTTAGGGACATGGTTTAGTGGTGGACTTGGCAGTGTTAGGTTTATGGTTGTACTTGATGATCTTAAAGGTCTTTTCCAGCCTAAATGATTCTATGATTCTATATGCAGTGGGGAAAAAAAAAGAATGTATGGGAACTCATCATTCTAACATGTAGCTGAGTAAAGAACGATTATGAATAAGTTTAATTTTATTTATATTCCCACTCGTTCACCCCAGATTTTTCTCTTCAAAAGGTGAAAATGCATCTTTACTACCACAACCAGTTTATATAATTTCAATTTTTTTTATTCTATTTATCACAATTAAATGATGGCTCTCTACCATGACTCGAGCCCTTTATACACATTATATGCACATACAGATTGTAAGTGGGTGACAGAATATTGGGATCATCTATCAGGATCTCCTGGGTGATATAGGTAATGGGGAAATAGATTAATCTGTCCTAATTCAGACATTTAAAGAAATCTCTCTATGGTCCATGCAGAGAGATAAGGGTATCCAGCGAGTGATTCATTTCTTCCTAACTCTAAAACAGACCAAACGTATCACCCTCTAGTGAAACTTATTTCTCTCTATTGACTATCATGGGAGTCTAGGATGAATGGCTGCTTCTTAAACATCTAGCGTGAGGTGAGAGAAACTCATCCCTTGGGATTCTCCTCTACTCAAACAAATTACCTTATTGGTAAGATTGTCTTTTCATTTTTGCCCACTAAAGAAACTAATTTTCAACTCTGAAATTGGAACGAGCTCTGATCCCTAGACCCATCATTCCTTAAAACGTTTCTCTACAAATCTCAAGATATTACAAATAGTCAGTGTAGAACAAGAGAATTGGAATGAGAACTAGGAAGGTAGAACCAAAAATCAAGTCAGGATGTTATATCAAGTTAGAATATTACAGTCTGGATGGGTGGACAACCATATGGGTAAAAAAACTGATTCCATGATTGGGCTCAGAGGACAGTGGTTAATGGGTCATTGTCTACCTGGAGGTTGGTAATGAGTGGAGTATCGCAAGAGTCTGTCCTGGGATCTGTCTTGTTACAGTCTTTATCAGCGACTTGGAGGAGGCATCAGTGCACTCTCATCAAGTCTGTAGATGACACCAAACTGTGGAGGACCAGCTGTGATGCTCAAGGGCAGAGCCACCCTCCAGAGGGACTTAGATAGGCTGGAGAAATGGACTAACAGGAATCTTATGAAATTCACATGCAAATTCTGGCACCTGGGGAGGAAGAACCCCTTGCAATGATACAGGCTGGGGACTGAAAGCTGGGGAACAGCTCTGAGGAAAGGGGCCTTGGGGTCTGCTGGACAGCAAGCTGAGTGTGAGCCAGCAATGCCCTGGCAGCAAAGAGGCACAAGAGCCTCTTGGGCTGCATTAACAGGGTTAAAACCAGTACATCGAAGGAAGGGATTATCGCCTCTACTCGGCTCTCATCAGACCACATCTAGAGTACTGTATCCAGTTTTAGTGTCTCCAGTACAACACAGTCATTAGTATTCAGAGTGAGTTCAGCAGATGGTCACCACGATGGCTCAGGGCTGGAGCACTTGCCCTGTGAGGGGAGGCTGAGGGAGAGGGGTTGTCCATCCTGGAGAATAGATGACTTTGGGGGAACTGAACTGCAGCACCCAGTACCTATGGGGAGGCTATTAAGAAGGTGGAGCCAGGCTTTTCCAGCAGTTTATAGTGAGAGAATGACACAAAAAGGGCATAAATTGAAACAAGAGAGATCCAGATGGATGTAGGGAGAAACTTTTTTCCCATGAGGACAGTCAAACATTGGAAGAAGTTTGACTCAGAGAGATGATGCAGTCTCTCTCTATCCTTAAGGGTCTTCAAGACCCAATTGGAGGTTGGACTTCCTGAGTTTCTTTATAACCTGAATAAATCTATAAGTAGTATCCTTTTCTGAATATATATGGTCAGAAAAAGAGCTATAGCTGGTGGTAAAATTTTTAGTTAGTTAATCCCTTCTCAGGCACATCATGAATTTATCAAGCTCTATAAGCTTATCAGATTCTACCTGAAAAGGTGCTAACATTAAAAGGCTATTCCAGAACACTCCTGCTTTAATAGTTAGAAATCTCTTTCTAATTTGTAGCCTAAATTTATTCAATGTTTTTGTACTCTGGTTTTGTGCCAACTTAGTGTTTAAACTTAAGAGACTCTTGTCCCTCCCTGGTATTTAGCTGCGTGGTGTATTTATAGGCAGCAGTCATGTTACTTTCAGCTTTCACGTTGTTAGGCTAGGGAAACAGGCTCTTACACACTCCTCTCAGAAGAAATGTTCTTCAGAAGAAGTATTCTTCATTCCCTTCTTCATAGTAGCTGCTTATTTCGGTACCTGTCCCATTCATTCTTCCTGAACAAGTGGCCAGGACTGGGCGCTCTGTGTGTTCCCAGCAAGCTTTCAGCGGTACGGGATGACATGTTGCCTTCTCAGACAGTCAATCTCTTCCTGCTTGAACAGTGGCTTACAGTTTCATACAGACATTGCATAATACTAGGTGAAACTAATCAGACTTTGGCTCCCCCGCCTTGCCTCATCACTTAGCCTCGTGTGCTCCATTAACAAGGGAGTGCTTGAAACTATATGTGGAGCCTTAGGGCCTGTCTCACATCGTGAATTTGGATGTACCAATAATTACGTGTTCAGCATATGAGCTCACAAAAGAAATAAACCATCTTCTAAATGTATCATCTCACAACAGAGCAGCAGTCGGTATTTGGAGCGTTTTCATCCGTATTGAAAATGTCAGGCTTGCTCCAAAGCCAGCAGTAGCTGGGAAAGAAAATTACTGATGGCACTCACAAACCAGTAGGCATCCAGATTTTGTGACCTCCTCAGTAAGTTTTGACAATCTGGCATACCTTTGAATAATGAAACACCTATTGTGCAAGCCTGACAAGCCCAGTGAGCAAAACACTTATGACACAAGTCCCAGTTAGCGATGTTTTTTATTGCATTGGCAAAATGCTAACATAGAGTCCCTTCTCCTCTTAAAAATGTGTAAGAACAAGATAAATTATTCATGTAGAACTTATCTGAATTGCTTCTGATTCAGTTCTTTAAAGTCTGAAAAGCACATCTGGACATGCACCAGTAAATAAACAGGCTAGGCTTCCCTTGAAACAGTTTGTACTTTGAAAATAACCACATAATTTGAGATCAGGATGACCCTGGTATTTAGTTGAATAACGTTAAAGCATCCCATAAACAGGAATTAAAAGATCCAAGCTGAGATCAATTTGCTGACCTGGTGAAAACTGGGATTTGCAATGCTGATTTGCTATAATGGCAACAGCCTTATCCAGGTAATTGCATAAATTAATTTATTGGTTATCCTCTCTATTATTTCTGTTGGCTTTAAAAATGGTCAAAATTGGGGCATTTGAAAGCCATTCTGGAAAAAACAATAGCTTGCAGTATCCAAGCACGTCAGCATACCTGGATGCGTACTGATATGTCCAACAACCTAGGACACAAATGGAAGCTGTAATCATTATAATCCTACAGCACTCATTAGATACGTTTCGTATATGTAAAGTTTAGATTGTTTGCACAATTTTGTATTTTATTAAGATAAAATAGAATGCAAGGTTGAAGAAGGCAAAAAAAGAAACTGAGGTGACACTAAAAATATCAAGAACTTGCATCTACTTTAGCAAATAATTTGAAATTTTCAACATTAACTCACCTATATTCTTATTTATATGCAAAAGAGGGAAATTAGGGAGTCACCTTATTAATTCTTTCAGGAATAAATATTAACATATCTTTTAAGAAATAGAGTGATTTTTCTGTATGCTTTGGGTTTTTTTCCCAAATTCTGTACTTTAAGGCTATTTTAATTTTAAATAAAGATAAAAACTAAGGGCTTAAATATAGTTTAGTTAGTACTGATGGAATGTACATTAAAGGTCAGTAGAGGGCTAAAGTGATGCAGAAACTGTGCATGGGTTGCTAAAATCAGAATCATGGTTCCAAAAGTTCTTGCTCACTTGTCCTTTTACTGTGATGATCCTCCTTCTTCAATTTCCTCAGCACTTAATATTGTATTTTCATAGAGGCACAGAAGAGCCTAAATCTTGCAGTGCTAGTTCATACCTGAGCCTTGGTAGAAATAGACTGTATAGACTGGATAGACTGGATAGACTGGAATCATTCTCACATAACTCTAAAGTCAGTGTTTAGGTGGTGGCTCATGTGTGTCTAGTGTCATCTGAGGTGTCCTGAGGTCTCCAAGGCATCCATACAATACTGGGGGGACACTTGTGCCTTTCTGGAACAGTATAAGGAAACCAAGAAAGATGTTGTAGGACTTATGAAATGACACTACACTCTTTTGTGTAGAATAATGTGTAGATACTAGATCTTGTTCAGATCTTGTGGGTGATCTGCACTCTCTGAAACAGCAGATGGAAGCCAGCTAGGAGACCTCACATTATCTAACACAGTCCTAGAACCATATGTTTAAACAACTGAATACTAATTTCCTAAAGATGGGCATCTAGTGCTATTTACTCTGCCATAGGGTGTCCTACCTGGCCTCTACCCACCACTTGAGAAGGACATGGGTTTTTCCTAAGTCCTACGTCACAGTGTCAGACCAATGAGGCTGTCTTGAACATCTTATCAAATCTCAAATAGCATTAACTGCTTATGTTCAGGTAGCTATGTGTACTGGTTTCGGCTGGGATGGAGCTAATTTTCTTTCCAGTAGCTACGGTGTTTTGGATTTAGTATGTGAAGAATGTTGATAATACACTGATGTTATTAGTTGCTGCTAAGAGATGAAGGGCATCTTCCAGCTTCCCAGGTTTTGCTAATGTGCAGGTGCAAAAATCTGGGAGGGGTATAGCCAGCATAGTTGACCCAAATTGGACAAAGAGCGTATTTCATACCGTAGACATCATGCCCAGTACATAAGTGGGGGTCGGCTGGTGGGCCAGTTCCCTTGTTCCCTCCTTTTGTTCATTCAGGCCTTTTCATTCGTTTGTTCGTTTGGCTGTTCGTTCCCTTGCTCACTGTCTCTGGAACTTGCTGTTCCAAGATCGCTGCTGGGGAACATTCCTGTTCCATGATCGCTGCTCAGGATGGGCTGTATCAGTCATTGGGTGGTGAGAAAATGTGCATTGTTTGTTTCATATATTATATTATCATTATAATTATTATGATCATTATTAATATATAGTATATTATTATTATTATCTTTTTCTTTGCTGTCCTGATGAACTGTTTTTATCGCAATCCACGAGTTTTCCTTTCTCTCCAATTCTCCTCCCCACCCCACTGAGAAGGGGGAGAGTGAGCGAGCGGCTGCATGGTATTGGGTTACTGGCTGAGGTTAAACCACGACACGACGTCAAGCCCAAAATGTGGACACTGTATGGTTAATGTTCAGCCTGAGATCAACACTGAACTGTATGCATCTATATGTTAGTGTCAGCCTGTGAGGTGGATATCTGTAATTTGTCTATAATTACAGTCAAAGGAAGTCTATGAGGAAATCATAGAATCATAGAATAGTTTGGGTCGGAAGGGACCTTTAAAGGTCATCTAGTCCAACCCCCCTGCAATGAGCAGCGACATCCTCAACTAGATCAGGTTGCCCAGAGCCCCACCCAGCCTGACCTTGAATGCTTCCAGGGATGGGGCATCTACCACCTCTCTGGGCAACCTGTGCCAGTGTTTCACCACCCTCATTGTGAAAAACTTCTTCCTTATATCTAGTCTGAATCTCCCCTCTTTTAGTTTAAAACCATTACCCCTTGTTCTATCGCAACTGGCCCTGCTAAAAAGTTTTTCCCCATCTTTCCTATAAGCCCCCTTTAAGTATTGAAAGGCTGCAATAAGGTCTCCCTGGAGCCTCCTCTTCTCCAGGCTGAACAAGCCCAACTCTCTCAGCCTGTCTTCATAGGAGAGGTGCTCCAGCCCTCTGATCATTTTTGGGGCCCTCCTCTGGACCCGCTGCAGCAGGTCCATGTCCTTCTTGTGCTGAGGGCCCCAGAGCTGGATGCAGTGCTTCAGGTGGGGTCTCACCAGAGCAGAGTTGAGGGGCAGAATCACCTCCCTCGACCTGCTGGCCACTTTTTTTTTTCTTCTTTTTTTTTTTTTTCTTTTCTCTTTAAAAAGTCAATATAGTTTTAATTGATCTATACGAGCCCCTCTTCTCCCAACATCCTAACACTACTAGGTCAAAACAAATTTTGGTACTTGTATGTAAGAAGTAGGTAGAAAGGTAAGATTTCTTTAGGTAAGAAATCTAAAGCATAGAGAGCTATTTGGCTCACCATAGCTAAGGACTACTCAGCTGCTCACATAAATGGCTAGTGCCTTTTGAAATATCCTAGGATAGAAAAGACATCTGCATGGGGCTAGGAGATTTGACACAGGGTGTATGGGAGATCCACACCTTTATGGGATAAGCTGAATGTCCCATGGGATAGCTTAATGTATTTGGTGGTTCAGTTAAGAGCTCATTCCCCACACTTGAGGAGAATGTCCAAGTTGGTGATTTTAAGCTCTTTGCACGGTTAATAGGGAGAAAGAGAGACTTGTAGGGCCCGACCTGACTATTTTAGGTATCTATCTCTTATTGCATTGATGAATTGCGTTCTAAAAGTGACAGTTGGTATGAAAGGACTTCAGACAAATATCTTACTTGTACATATCTGCATTATAGACGTGTACATTTCACTAGATGAATCTTGCAGGTGTTTGAAAAGCTCCATCTGATAGTTTTCAAGCTCTCCTGTGAACTTTTAAGATGGTGGTGGCTGTATCACTCCCATAGCTCCCTTGCCTTCCTCCAAAACCATTCCAGTCTGCCAGAAAGAGCGAAGTTCTGTCTTGGCCTGAGACAATTTGCACCCATAGCTCCTACACCCTGAGCAGATGCCTACTCTAGCTGTTGAGACATAGGCAATGTACACTTGCATGCAGGCCTCCTAGATCCAGCAGAAAAACACATCAACACCACAAATTGTAATCAGCTATGGTTCCAAGCACTGCAGCCTGCATTGTTCATAGATTTTTCTCTAGATTTTTTTTTTTTTTTTGCATAAAACCAGATGCAGTAGTCAATAAATTGAGGTTATCTCTGTTTGTTAGAATGAACCGATGTATTCATGACACTGTTTTGATACATCCTCTTTCAAATCAGTGAGGCTAAGAGACATTCTCAGAACATATACATCATAAGTAAGGCAGATAATTTCAACACTGATTTAGAATCATTGAGCTGTGTTTGTGCAAGCTAAAGTGCAATTTGCTTTCTTGTCTGTATTCAGCAATTTATGAGGCTGCTTCCAGACACTAATCAATAGTGAAATAGGCACTCTTCAGGACCAGCAGTTTAGTTTAGCTCATTGTACTATGGTCCAGCATATATGTTATACACATATAGAAATATATATATATTGTTTAAAAATGAAGGAAGACATTTCAAAAGGGTTGTAAAATATAAAAGATTATAGTCAACTGTTTGATAGACAAATGAATCAATGTTTGCAGCTGCTCTGCATTTATTAAGTGTATTTCAATCAAATCTTTTATTCTCTGAACAATTGCCAGGGTACAGCTAAGGGCAATGCAAGCTTTTGCCTCTCATAAAAGAGTTCTAATGTACTTTTTTATGATATAGTGCTACCATTTTGTGAGTATGCTGCTCTCACCCTTCTTAAATATTGTAGATATGGGCTGTTAGAAGACAGGTAGTAAACTATCATACCTGTTGGAGAAGGGAGTGACACTTTTTTATATCCACTCATGTAGTTTTCTTTGGTTGCTATGAGACACAGATAGGAACTACAGCGTTTAAATTTACATTTTTGAAATGCTGAAAGTTTGTAAGCATTTGTAACCAGATGTAATGGAATGAGGGATTTACCGACTGGTAGGGTAACATTAGGATACGTGTTTTTTGCGATATGACATTGCTAGCCTGACAGAACAGTTAACACTCTGTTTTCCTTTTAAATTTGTTTGCATTTCCCCTTTTCTAAAAACAAAGAGTGAGTCTCAACAAGTTGTATATATCAAAGAGTAGAAGACAGTTCTGGCAAGTTTAGCAGAGAGACTTCCCTCTGAGCTTTTAAGATTCGTCCTCATCCTCCTCCTCATCCCTTTACCTGGCAGCATTAGGCAGACCATCACTGAGCATAATGATTATCAGTGTCTGTAGCTCCTACACTGCTTGCCGGAATCCACCCTTAACATTATGTCACTATAACTAAACAATGTTTACCTTATAATTAAGAAGCTGAATTATGTTAGAAATGATGGGAAGACATTTGCAAGATCTAGGACTTTAACTTGAATATTCATGATTCAATGTACACTGTGGTGAGTTGACCTTGGCCGGCTGCCAGATGCCCATCCAGCTGCTCTCTCACTCCCGCTCCTCAACAGAACAGAGGGAGAAAATATGATGCAAAAGCTCATGGGTTGAGATAAACACAGGGAGATCACTTACAAGTTACTGTCATGAGCAAAGCAGACTCAACTTGGGGAAAATTAATTTAATTTATTGCCAATTAAAATAGATTTGGATAATGAGAAACAAAGACAAAAACAAAAACACTGGCCCCCACCCTTCTTCGCAGGTTCAACTTCACTCCTCCACCTCCGGCTTCTCTCATCTTGATGTCTGCAAGGCTGTTTCTCACACTTTTTTCCTCAATCCTCTCTCTCACAACCGCTGTGCAGCATTTTTTACCCTTTCTTAAATAGACTTTCCCACAGGTGCTCTCATCTGGCCTGACGGGTTCAGCTGTGTCCTGCGGTAGGTCCGTTGTGGAACTGGCTGGAGCTGCCCTGTGTCGGAGACAGCCAGCGTCAGCCAGCTCCAGCCTCTCCTCGCAAAGGTTGTGCTCCTGCTGCCAGCACCTGGACGTGGACACCCAATACATACACAGATAAACATTAAGAAGAAATATGAATTAAAAAGATGCTGAAAAAATCATGGGATGCAGCTTCAGCATAGCTTGCAGCAGCCAAAGGTTGGTCTGATTTATGCCGGTTTAATCCATCCTCAAAAAATTAATGAAACCTGTTTTGCTCTAGGAACCCTTTTTGATGGCTGTGCGAGGCCTTTGAAGGAAAGTAACTCTTGTCTCTTTACCTTGCAGACTTCCAGGCTGGACGTGTTCTCAGCAAGATTTTAGAGACGTTTGTGCTATCTCTCCCAGCTGCTTACATGCTTCCAGACAGTCATGCTGAGGTTCTGAAACCTCTTTCCAAAACAAAGCAAGCAGAAGTGGGCGATGATAAACATTTGAATGGATTCAGTTTCCTGTGGAGAGGAAATCAGGGGTGCCGTGCTCAACATGTGTTTTAAAATGCTTGCTTAAAAAACCCCCACATCATTTCAGCTCTAATCATAAGTGAGGATTGATACTTCAGTTTGATTTGTATATCTTATCCTATTATCTTCTAAGTTTTATTTTATCTTAACAGTCAAAGGGTTATAAAACCACTCAGAGGTGCTTGGGCAGAAATTAGAAGTATCAGCATTCTGGGAAATCTAAATATTTAATCCCTTCAGTTTATAAGGGTCAAAATATAGAAAAGTTTATTCAAAATTAATGAATAGTATACATTGGGAAAGCAAGATCTGCAGAACATAAAACAAGACAGTGTCCAAACATTAAACTTTGTATCGATATTGCAATACATTCATACAACTTTTTAGTAAATCGTGTGTCCATATCCTTGAAAAATGTCCTAATGAACAGTTAGATGAGAAGAAAACTAAGTTTCTGAGTTATATGCAATTTCTCATGACTTTAATATGTCATTAAGACTTATACATACATTCAGAACAGTAACATCTGTGTTTTAAAATAATTGGAAACATATGCCATTCATAATACAATAATGATTTTTTTCATAAGAGCATTTAATTTGATGAGCAAATGCAGTGTAGCACAAATGCAAGTTTTGGGGTCGGATCAAACAGCAGCTGTAAACCTTTCCAAGTAGCTGCGGCTCCATTCAGAGCTTAATGGAACATGAGTCACCTTGTATAACATCAAAAAAAAAAAAAAAAAAAAGATGAATTTTTACAGTTGTTTTTAATGATGCTGCTGTCAGCCCTCTTCATGGAAAGGCAAGTTTCACACAGCCAAATTAACACAGACAATCTCTGTTACAAAGCAAAAAAAAATAGTGTGTCAATGGCTGCGCCTGCATTTAAAAGAAGGGCACGTAACTTCAATATTTCCTTCCCCCTCAGATCCCCACATCATGCAGGTTTGCAGTGATAGACAATCACTCCCATTCTTCAGGCCACAAAAATGAAAGGTAAGAACTACTTACGCAGAAATTAGAGCCATAAAATGTGAACATTTGTCATTTCATCCGACAGTAGTCATGTGCCTTTGTGCTTGCAGCTGCGTTATGGAATTTACATTCTTTTCAGAGATAATTCTGCTGGTGCCAGACTACAGCTATGGAGGGACAGATGGATTAGCAGAGTATACGCATAAAATATAAAAGCAGCATGGGAGCACACCATGCATTACAAAATCATAAATATATGACTTTCCTTTTAGTGTTAGATTAGAGCAAAGGTTTGAACTCTAAGGTCATATTATTTCAAACCAGTAAGAGTTAGCAATGTATTCCTTTAGCATTATTTGGAAAACACTATTGTTCTTGTGTATTAGGGCAGAGGGCTTCTGTTTTGCTTTGGGTTTTTTTAACAGAATGTGTAATATCCATTCTCATCACACAGTGAAATAACTCCATGAAAAAAAAGATTTTTAAAAAATGGATTCAGATTTGGCTGAAGCTTTCATTTGTTAGATGATTATTCCTCCTCAGCGATTTATCTTTGAGGAGAAACGTAGAATCTGCGTACACATAATATATTAGATCTATGACAGAGAGGTTTCATGCATAAAGTGCAAACTTCCTTTGTACCTTGTGAGTTTTACTTTACTCTGAACAGTCATGTTCAGTTTGCCATAGCAAGCACAAAGGGCTGCGTTTCCTAGTTCTGAGCTGTGGCGGCCACAATAGCTATAATTGTAACAGGGTGTAGTAATTGTAGGGTTAGGATGGGCAGAGCTGTGCAGAATCATGCTCTTTAGTTATACTGAAAGCTCATCTTAATGAATTAATTCAGTGAGGATTGAGCCAAGATAACAAAATTGCTGAGAGCTCTGCAACCCCCCATAATTCCTATTGTTAAACTCTTTTTAGAGTGATGGTTCTGTCTGTCAAAAGGCCAGTAAATACCAATTTTAATTAAAACATTTTTTTCTCTGATGGGTTTCAGAGATTATAAAACATATTTACTAGTGTTAAATTTCAAGTATGAAACTTTTTATGATTCTCTAGGAAGTGAGTACAGATATTTATTATATGAAAGTTTCCTCTTCTGTGTAAAACATCACCTAAAAGAAGATAAAAGATGGGAAACCGAGGAACTTAATTCTCTTTAACTTTTCTACATTGCCAGTAGTAAAATGTGGAGTAGTGAAGGCTTAGAAATTCTTGCAAAAAATCCAAATGAAACCAGGAAAACCCATCTCTCTTAGTAAAACCAAACTATTTACAAATACATTTGCTCTGTTATTCGGAAATACCTTGCCCCTGTGTTCTAGATTGCTATGGGTAGTTACAAAGCTGAAAGGAACACGCTAAAAACCTTCATGATCATTCCTCAGGTTCCTATTTTTCATTGTAGGAGTGTCTGATTGGCTTTCATGAAGGCCCATAAATTAGCTGTATACTTAAAATAAAAATGTAATTTCTATCTTTGTGGTGTCTTTGATGTTTTAATCACTTGATTATTGTTATTTTATTTATATAAGCCATTTTTATCTCCTCAGAGTTTAATAAGAACATTAAAGAGTTTTCTTTTTACAGCCTGAACAATAAAACTCTTTGTTAAAATAATGTGTTATTTTAAATTTAAAGAGTCCATTGTTTGTGGGTTTTTACTGCCTGTTACTTGTAATGGATGGATAATTGTTTCCAGTAGCCTGATTTGAGACCAGAGAGCCTTTTGCAGCCTCACATTTCTTTGGAATCCTTCTACAAACAATATATTGAAAGCACAAAATTATGTTTACCAGATGTTTTGGAAAGATGAATTTTTATTAATGATGTTGTGGAATAGAGCAGTAAGACTTCTTGTTTGGTTTTCGATTTTTGGGGAGAGTTAGTATGTGATCACATTATCTGTCCAATTTTCCAGGAAATGACTAGAATATGGAAAGAAAGGTTTTTCCAGTCTCCAAAAATAGTATGACTTAGAAACTTTTGTATTACACAGCTACATGTTCAGCCAAAGTATTATGGAAATTTTCACTTGTATTCATTACAGTTTTTAGAATTGGGCTACTAATTGGTCATTAGAATCACCAATATGAAATAAAGCAACCAAAGAGGAAATCCTTCTAAATTAAAAGCTTGGCTACTGTTTGCCATGCACTACTTCTTGAACCCTAGGAATGCTAAAAGACCTCTATTATTTTTTTTGTGAGGACTCAAATGGTTCTCCTTAACGCTGATGGTGCTTAGGCACAATGCCTCTGCCAAGGGATGGGATGCATATACTAGTAATCTGTTTTGTGGTCTCTAGTATACTAAGAGGAAAACCAAGAACAGCAGAAGTAATTATGAACGCTTCCTTACTCCTGCAAAACACATCACAGCTCTAAAAGTGGGAAAGAAGGAGCAAACAAATAAGTCAAAGACAAGTGGGTGATTAACGAACCTAGCAATATCAAACCCTAAAATGCTGCATACATTAAGTTTCAAGAGAGGCCCCTCTTTGCTGTCACTCACAAGCAGACTCATTAGAGTCTGCAAGTGATCGTCTAAGCATGTCAATCAACCTCTAATGCCAGTTAGTCCTCCTCTGTGACAAACACAGAAACCTATGTCCAGGAGAAGATTCAATGACTGAGAGCTTCTAGCAATATACAAGCTTAAATAACCTTTCCGAAACCACCTTTCTAGTCTAAAATCCCCATAGATTGGTACGTGCTCAGCTACAGGTGAGGAGGACAATTTAATTTTGGATTCCACCATGTTGTCTCCAGCAGGTGCTTTTTGAGAAGTGAGAAGGATACACTTGGATTAAGAACACAAGGGTAAATGAAAGACCTTCTACAAGGCGTCCCACTTACATTATGGAATAACCTACCATTTAAAATATAATCCACTTCTAAAACAGTTAAGAGAAAGAATATGTTTGGGTTTGTTATTTACATTTTCCTAGATTTTGCCTATCAAAAACATAACAAAATTCTCTACTAAGATTTGCATAATATACAAGGGCAGATATGTTGCACATATGCCTCAGTGATAGACGTGTTGGAGAACTGTAGCCTCAAAGCTCTCAGGAAACAAAAAAGAACGGGATATTACCAATATCTTGGTTTATACCATGCACCATATGTAAGAAGATTTGGCATTTGCAAATGCTATGCTATTTACCCTAAACAGAGACAGTGAAATAGCAGGCGAGATCCATATTCTGAATGAATCCCCTATTGAATGTGCTTAGTTTGCCAATTACTTTTCTTCCCTAATGCTACTTTCCTGATAACAGACATTCTGCAGGGTAGAGCGAACCTTTGCACTTCTATCATGCTCAGATTATTCCTCAAGGAAAAAATCCATTAACCAGCAAGATGGATCCAGATGTAACTCTCAGATTCTCCTGTACGGGTGACATCCCTGTGGTGGAAAAAACATAGATGTTCTGTCAGCACTTGTGCTGAACCTGTGGGATTTGTAGTTAAGGGAAGCTGAAGTATGGTAGAATTGCATTTTAAGAGGTTGGTTATATTCTGTTGCTGCTATATATAAAAGATGCAAAAAAATACAAACAAAAAGGAAGAAAGAAGGGCAAATCTCCCCATAAACTAGAGAAGCATTCTTTCAGTGTATTACAGATGTAAAGGCATTGCAAAACATCAGAGTCTTTCACAATAAAATGGTTGTATTAATGTTTTGTTCTTAAATTGAAAGGGTTTTTTCCCACTGCTTATGCATTTTAATATAGCCAGTTCCATAATAACTCTTACATTACATTGAGTCTCAGGGACACTACCCAAAGAATGTTTGTTTTAGAAAGGCCATAAAATAGAATGATGGCAGCCAGTAACCTCTAAAGAGTCTTTAAGATTTTTGTATCATTTGATAGTATCTGGAGGTTCAATCTATAACTTCAGCAGCTGCCTGGAGAATAGAAGTTTCTGCAGGGTGCTGGACCAGTGATTCATTTTGGTATATTACCTGATCTTTTCCAGTGGCTTTTGCTGTAGACCCTAGGGGAAGACATAAGAAACTACCAAATACACATTTGAAAGATAATTTGCCACAGTAAAAAGCCCTTTTTCTTTTATTTCCAGTACTTAGGAAGACATAAGAGATATGCTCTTAATCAGAAGAAAGAGTGTCCCACATATTTTTTATCTTATTTAGATGTTCTTGGGACTCAATAAAGCTGTCAAACTTGTTTTGAGTTGTATTAACCTCCTGATCTCAGTGACTGCTTGTGCAGGAGAACTGTGCAGGCAAATTATGCAATATCTGCAATACAGAGAAAAATGTTGAGGCTTATTTTTTTCTTTTTTTTTGTTTGGTAAAGACAAGTAAGACACAACTCTTCAAATCTCAAGTCTGATTTGACATCCTGGTTCATTAGATATTGCAGTGGTTAGTCATCAAAGTGAGTTCCACCATATTCTTTTTAATGTGTTCTAAATTGGTTGTTAAAACCTTGATGTTGCTATAATTTTGAACTGAATAAGGAGGGTGTGATTTTGCCTAATTGTTGTGAATTAGAAAAAAAATTGGACTTTATACCAAGAAAAAATGGAGATTGAAACAGTGGAGAAATTCTCTCCTTTTAATATTTCAGATAATTGGGATTTATAATTGAGAAGATTTAATGATCTAGAAGAAGGAAATGTTTATGAAGCACAGCTGTAATTTTGTATAGAAATAACAACCTTAGCTGCAATGTGAATGCCTGACGGCCTCTTATAATATAAGGAATACCTTTGTAGCATAGCCTTGATTTGTATAAATACCTACCGGTCAGAGGTATGGGGATATGAATTAGACAAAATAAAAACCTGCTTGAAATGCAAAGCTTCATTGCTTTGAGAGTCTCAGTAACCTAGCAATTCAATAAAATTCATAATTCTCTTTTTATTTAGGACAGACGATATCAAGTAATGATGAAGTCTTTTTTTATTAAACCCGGTGGGTTAGAGAACTTTTTATACAGCCTAGGTTCAAGGTTTTGTAAGAAAAACAGGGTTAGAGACGGTCAGCAAAATCAGAATCAAAGTTGAGACTTGGTGTAGGAGAACTAACTCAGCCTCAGAGTGAACTGACAGAATAACTCTGTGTGCGCAGCCATGATGCACCGTGCCAGATCTTTTGATGCCTTCAATATATAACTGTCTTTCTGTGAAAAAAATGGCACAATAGCATTTGTAAGTGAGCAAAAGCGAACAATTTGTAATAGCTGAATGATTTTGTGAACTAAATCCTATTATACAGTCAATTCAGAACAGCATGATTTGAAAAAAAAATCTATAAATATACTGGATGAGTCAATAAAATCAAAATAATTGAGCCTTCAATAGATTTCTTCATCGGAGCAACAGGCCTGCTGAAACAATAGCTTCAAAAGGCCCACAAAACCAATATTAGGCTGGTGCTTCCAGTTACAGGTTTCCAAAAACAAGGCCTGGATGTGCTGGTCTCCTGATGGGTGCATTTGGCTTGCTCACATGGCAGGAGCAAAGCCGAAGTGTGATTCACAGTACTTCAGGCTCCATGAATGAATCACTCTTGGCAGCTCCAGAGCTTTCCCACCTCCTGCCTCCCTCTCGATGCACCATCCCTACTCTCTGCTAATCTGCAGCCGTGTCTGCAGCCATTTCTCTTCTGTCACGTATCGGTACCACAGTCAGGCATGCCTGATCGTGGGCTTGCCGGCGGTAATCCACACTTTCTGTTCTCCAGCTGCTAACAGCCGCGCTGTCAAAGAAACAGTTCAATAAGCCTATGATGGAAGAACTCCTTTTCAAAGTACTTAAGAGCTTTAGTGCTACAAAGTCTATTTCCCACCAGTAATTTACGTCTTGTGACAATCTTGAAGTTGGAGTTTGCAGTACTGTCATGAAACAGAGAAAAGACAAAATCACTGTATCTGGAGGAAAGACAATTAAGGACATGCTTGCACAGCCTGTAGTAAAGAGGAAAACTGTGAGCAAAAATGTAATTGACAGGTAAAGAAGTATTTTTTCCTGGACGCAAAGATCATTCTTTCACTTGAGTAGGTGTGTGTACATCCACGTATGCACAAACCAGTTTGTGAGTCTGACCTCAATCTTTAAAGTACGTGTCCTGTTGCCAAATGTCCCTTAGGATGACGGAGTTTTTGCAAAAAAGATCTACATTTTGCCTCAGTTCTCCAGTGAGACTATATATTTACAGCTCTAATAATAGAAAGCTATAGAAGCTCTAAGAAGCTGACATAGTGTCCTAACGGTAGAGGTCACTGAGAATTAAGTTTCAATGTCCGGTTTAAAACTGAATTTTCTCTGTGCCTTTTCTAGCTATGCCAATGCAAGTGATTTTTATTCTTCTATGTCTGCTGGCAAGAAAAGCGTAAATTATGTATGTCTCTTCAGTGTTTTATTACCAAGAAGACAGTGTTCTTTGTATGGTCTTTTTATTGTTCATGTACAAGCAAAGACGGTGATGAAGGAGTGCCATTCAGGAAATAGTACTTGGAGAAGACTGGAGGCTGTCTTCACTGGGAGGAACTATTTCATAGACAGGAAGGCACAAAACAAAACTAGGAAAAAGAAATGTTTTTTTATCATATACTTTGTCTACTTAGACTGTGAAATTCATTGTTCTTAATGCTTGCACTTTGGGAAGAAATAAGCAAGCAGAAAGGCATTTGTATGGAAAAGAGAACTATCCAGAAGGTCGGAACGATTAACAATGAAATATTTTGGAGAGTTTTAGAAAAACAAGTCAACTGTTAGCAACAACTGTTAGGATACCAGGAGAAATATTCTTTTTCTGTTATGAAGTTCTTTATCTTTTTCTTAAGCATGGAACTTTTTTGTTTCCTATAAAGTAAAAATCTTAAACCACAAACACGTCTTGTTACATTTTTTCTATAACTTGAAAATATAAAATTTAAAAAAAAATGTAGTGAAAATAAATTTGTTCTTAATATAGACAGACATAGGACACCAAGTTTCATCCTGTGGCCAATTTTTATGACAGAGCTAGAAAACAGTGAAAATATAGGTTTATACTGGAATCATTGATAAACCATTAACTCCAGTAAAGTGACAAAACAATACTCTGAGAAAAGCTAGCAGAGTATTAAAACCACAAAAAGAATCAACTTATGTACCACAATGGACAAAAAGTAAATATTAAGTTTATTGTGACTGAAACTTGTTTGATTTTCATGTTAAATTTTGCAAGTTTCTGTCTTCAGTAATATTACATATATATTCATCCGTTCTATACTGTGTTTTATATTGTATATAATTAATATATTTTTTATATATTGTCAATCATCCAGCCAACAAAGGAAATATTTGCCTACAGTATCAGTCAGAAAAGTTGTGCAACACTAAATAAGAGTAAACGCTTTAGTTGTTGAGTGGGTGAGAAAGTGAAGATGAGGGGAGGGCATAATTCTGGTTGCTAAAATAAATTTACTCTTTATTGTTCAGTACCACAAGCCAAATAGCAGAAAAATCGTTTGTGTTTGCATTATGTTCATAGAAATATTAAGGACTTAGCAAGCTTCCTCAAAAGCCTAATTTAGCTCTCCTTTTCTTAATAACATGGAATGTATTAATGTTGAAAAGCCACCAAGTATTCAGAAATAACGAGCTCTGAAGCTTCCAAAGTCGTCTAACCGATACTCAGCTGAGTTTTAAAGATGAATAACTAGGCCAATCTTTTTTTGGTAACATAGAGCTAGGGATAAAACTTGGCCAAGCCAGAAGGAAAATGAAAGAGAAGCTTTGTGAGCCCGTTTGCACTCCCTCTGCACGCCATCCACTAGATTGCTGTGCTGCTTCCAAGTCTACTGAGCCAGGTACTCTGAGACGTCCCTCCCTCCCTGCTCTGCGCCCGTCCAATACATTTCCTGGCCTCAGGTTGTCCGTTTACGATTTCTTCCCAGAAACAGGACGTCACAGTCCAGCTGCTCTGGACTTCATAATTAAGGCTGTCTGTTCCATTTTCCTGCCACCTTAAACGCACCTTTTCCCAAAACCTTACAGTTCAGTTCTTCAGGGGCTTGAGTTTAATGCAAGATGCACCCGTCTGACTGAGCACACCAGTCCATATGAAATGAATAAACGCGGCCAGATGAAATGCTACACAGAGCTGCAAGTGTTTGTGTTCTTCAGATAGACTCCCTGTTCTGGAGCTCTTTGTAGCTGGAGAAAGGTCATTTTCAGGTGTTCGGAAACTCTCCTCACTTTCCCCTCCCTTTTTCATAGCTTTCAGCAGTAATATCCAGCTCTGTAAATCTTTGGTTTTTTCAAAATGTTTTTGCATCATGGATATGAGTTTACGGAAGTGCTCTTCACAGATTTGTGTCAGTACCTGCGTTGCAGCCTACCTGAGCTTGCTATGCGACGGCAACTGCCATTCCCAGAAGGTTTTTCTCTGGGGAGAAATGTTTCTAGTATGTTTTAAGGTCTCCAAAACCCATCAAAAGCACAGTTTGACAGAGAATAAACAAAGGGAGTAGAGAGTCACCGGGGAAATGGATAGATTAGATGTTGTAAACCCCTCCTTTGCTACCTCAAGTTAATAGGATGTGTGTCGATGCATTTCTTTATATGGACAAACAGCTGTGGTAGCCCTCGTTTCAACTGACTCGTAACGTCGGTTGCAGTTCAAACAACAACCAATAAACTCCTTCCTCCTTTCCATTGAAAAGAAGTAATTTGATTTTCTTAGAGTTATTTCAGGTTTCCTCCCTCCTAACTATGAAAAAATAATATAAAGGGTACTCATATGCTCCTTGGAAAATTCTAGGAGGCTTTAATAATGTTTGTTATTACACCTAGTCCCCATCATTGTTAAATCAGTGTATAAGTTTCTTCAAGCTAAAAGGGATACATATTTAAAATACAACATACGGGTTTAGCTACTTTAGCCCTGTTTAAGTCAGTGGGAGTAAAACATTTAAATCCTCACATACCTATTTGAAAACGTAACTGTTTTTGCAAGAATACAGTGGTCGCTTGATTGTTTCAATGCCTTAAAAGGGAGAATTATATGAACAGAATATTACTGAAAGTATGTTTTCAGTTTTGATTAACTTGATGTTTGCAAAGGCTATCTGGAGACAGAAATATCTCTCTGTTAAGCATTTTTGAACAAGTAAAAATCAAAATATATACATGTTATTAAGAGAAAAGCAATATGTAAAGATAAAGTCAGAAAACCATACAAATACCTTAGTTTAACTTTTAGCTAATCTGTTTAAGTTCAAATGGAATGAATGTTAACTAAAAAATCGTTAACTAATGAATCCCTCTAAGCTGGACTCCTGTGAGGATGCAACCCAGCCTCTACAGTGTATATAGTATGGCTATGAGCTGGAACGAAAAACTTGGCAACTTCTAACAGGCGTGAAGTTAGAAATTTAACTTCGTTTGCTTTGTACTGAAGTGGAAAAGAATGGCCCGTGCAATCAGAGACAGCTGTGCATTGGGTTAGGAAGCTAACGCATCGTGAAATCCCACTGTGATATAAACCCGGACGCTCTAATGTCTTGGACACTACCATAGGAGATGAAGATGGTTCAGGTCCTGCAGAAACATTCAATGTGATCGTACTCAAAAGCTTTTTCTGGCCACTACTGCAACATAGATATGTTGGTCACTCATGGTCTAGATTTTAGGCAGATCTTCAACGATGTTAAGGGAATTACTCTAGATTTATTCTCTTGCAACATAAGTCACATAAAGGGTGTTACATACAACTTTCCCAAACAGATTTTTTTCCAGCAGTAGGGATTCAGATCATTCTTCTCCACAGCGAACACGAATTCAACACTTTCAGTGTGGCTCACTGAGTGCATTGTGGTTTGTGTTGGAAATCTGTACAATGATCCACAGTTTTAAAAGCAATAAACTGATTAGTCTATCTCACTTTATAAAAATACAAATAACATTGTGAAGGTGTATTATCCATTATATGGTCATTCTGAGATATGTTTTACTGAGTCCCAAAGCATGCTTTCCTGGCACAAACACAGAGGTTTGTTTAAGAATCAGTTTTAGACTAGTCTTATTGAGCAATATGTCCAGTATAAGGAGGACAGATGTTATGACCTCAGATTTGGAATGCCAGCACATAATAAGTTTGTCTAGACCTGTATCACCAGTGTCAGACATACAGTTGATAGCCAAGTGTGACTTATAGAGGACTTGCATTTAAGCTGCCAAGTAGTTTCCAGGTCCTTCTACCAGTCCTGCCAGGCTGTCTTTCTCTGCTGAGGTGAGTCAGCACAAGTCAATGCCAAAGCAAAAAACAAGTTCTCAGGAATTATATTTTTTAGGACGACTTACCCAGGAAGAACAGAACAGCAAACACAAGTTCTAGTCAGGAGATGGATTTGAGTTAAAAGAAGAAAACAAACAAAAAAAACCCCAACAATTTTCCCAAATAGTTAAAAAACAGCTGATGTCTGTTGATTTGCTTAACAATGCTGGCATGATCTTGCATCATGGTTGAATGTTAATAGCTCCTTTCTAACAAAGTATCAAATCTGAAAACAATTTCTCTGTTCCAAGCAATCTTCAGACATATCTACTGGGAATGATATGGGCTATGTTTATCTTCCTGTTCTTTAGAAGCTTTCCAATACCTATTTTTATTGTTGCTTTTAAAGAAGACTAATATAGAACTAGCTTAGCAACCACTCCTTTGTCATAAGAGGTCTTCGGCCACCTCTCCTTAGGGAACCGTTCTGGACCAGAGAACCCATCCCAGCCAACTAAAGCTCATGCTTGGAAGGATTGTTCCTGGGGGTGACATTTTCATGGCGTGACATCACATTTGATTTTGGTGCTATGCTGGCATAGGTGATTGCTAGGCAGTCACTGACCTTGGCTGTGAAGGAACAGCTGGACCAGCCAAAGCCAGCTCACCACCCCTTCCTAGGACCACCTGCATGCTTAGGTCAGCCTTGTAATCTTCTACCTCTGAATTACTCTTATTGCTCCTTCTGACATTTACTGCCTGAGGTATATGGATCTTGGCTATATGAAGATTATGATATCTGATTTGTAGGGTCATTGTTATTCCTACTGGTCAAGTCTCTGAACTTCCAGGGGTCAAGCGGATGAAAAAAATACCACTAAAGCCTTTCTGTTCTACACAGATAATGCTGTTCTTAGTCATAGAAACATAGAATCATAAAATGGTTTGGATTGGAAGGGACCTTTAAAAATTATCCAGTCCAAAACCCCTGCCATGGGCACGGGCATCTTTCACTTGATCAGGTTGCTCAAAGCCTCATCCAACCTGACCTTGAACACTTCCAGTGATGAAGCATCCACAACTTCTCTGGGTAATCTGTTCCAGTGTCTCACCACTCTCATCTTAAAAAATGTCTACCTTATGTCCAGTCTAAATCTAACCTCTTTCAGTTTAAAATCATTATCCCTTGTCCTGTCACTACAGGCCTTGGTAAAAAGTCTCTCTCCATCTTTCTTATAAACCTCCTTTATATATTGAAAGGCCACAATAAAGTCTTCCCGGAGCTGCCTTCTCTTCTCCAGGCCGAACAACCTCAACTCTCTCAACCTTTCTTCACAGAAGAGGTGCTCCAGCCCCCTGATCAGTTTCATGTCCCTCCTCTGGAGCCGCTCTAACAGGTCCATGCTTTTCTTGTACTGGGGACCCCAGAGCTGGATGCAATACTCCAGGTGCGGTCTCACCAGAGCGGAGTAGAGGGGGAGAATCACCTCCCTGAACCTGCTGGCCACGCTGCTTTTGATGCAGCCCAGGATCCAGTTGGCTTTCTGAGCTGCAAGCGCACATTGCTGGCTCATGTCCAATTGTTCATTCATCAGTATCCCCAAGTCCCTGTCCTCAGGGCTGCTCTGAATCTGTTCATCCTCCAATCGGTATTGATATGGGGGATTGCCCCAATCTAGGTGCAGGACCTTGCACTTGGCCTTGTTAACCTTCACGAAGTCCACATGGGCCCACTCCTCAAGCCTGTCAAGATCCCTCTGGATGACATCCCTTCCCTCAAGTGAATTGACTGCACCACTCAGCAGGTGTCATCTGCAAACTTGCTGAAGGTGTACTCAATCCCACTGTCTATGTCGTTGATGAAGATATTAAATAGTATTGGTCCCACTATGGACCCTTGAGGGACACAACTTGTTATTGGTTTCCGCTTGGATATTGAGCCATTGATTGTAACTCTTTGGACATGCCATCCAGCCAATTCCTTACCCATCTAACAGTCCATCCATCAAACCCATACCTCTCCAATTTAGAGGTAAGAATGTTGTGGGGGACCGTATCAAATGCCTTACAGAAGTCTAGGTAGATGACATCTGTAACTCTTCCCTTGTCCACTGATGCAGTCACTCCACTGTAGAAGGCCACTAGATTAGTCAGGCATGGTTTGCCCTGCATGAAGCCATGTTGGCTGTCTCTAATCACCTCCCTGTCTTCCATATGTTTTGACATCTCTTCCAGGAAATTCTGTTCCGTGATTTTATCAGGCACAGAGGTGAGGCTGACTGGTTGGTAGTTCTCAGGGTCTTCTTTTTTACCCTTTTTAAAGTCTAATGTCATTGACCAAGGGGAGCTGCTGCTCCTCAGTGAGGCCAGCCACAACCCAGGTGTTCAGTCTGTTTACGAGCTGGTTCTTAAATAAGGTGAGCTCAGTGTGAGTAAATAACTAATTAGGCTTAGACTGATGCTTCAAAACACAAATATAAAGACATACTATTTCTTCAGTTAAAGGATGAATTAAATTAACTCTACATGTACTACAAATGGGCAAAACTAGTGCTATGTGAGATTTTACTGACCTTAAGTTTCACTGTAGAGGACCCTGAAATTCGGTTGTTTCACAGGCCCCCAGGGGCAGTGCCTTAACACAGTCCTGTGCCTTGGCCAGGACCTTGTTTCTGTTGGTTCTTCCCCAGTCAAAACTAATTTCTTCCACCCAGTCAGGGACTTTATGATATCTGCCACAGACAGTTGATCCCCACTTTGTATTTTCATCTGTTTGTTAAAGCCTCAATTGAGAATATCTGTTTTGTTTCTTGGCACCGAGTTAGTTTCCAATGCATCCTTTGCAAGTAATGCAGCCTTTGTTCCAAGTAAGCTTTTTTGTTTCTTGACTGGTAACTTCCGAACCAGGTTGTTTTGGTCTTGCAACACTTTCTGCATAACGATGGCTCTCACAAATTATTTGAAGTGTGTTGCAGCTTCTGATGTGCTACAGAAGACATTTAGGAGTATCTGGTTACACTGCATCTCCTAGTGTCCCTCTATTATCTCCACATCTCCTTTATTGAAACCCAGCTTGAACCACCATATTTTCCCTCCTTTTTTTAAACTTCTTTCATTTCTAGAAGTGCAGAAACATATCCTGTACACATCCTCTCTGCAGAAAGTTATGCCTAAAACAGAGGAAAAAAACGTCCTCAACAATCCAAACAAAAATACTCACAAATCTTTGAACTGGGAAGCTGTGTACTTTTTTTGCTGTATATGTTATCCTGTTAAAACACAAATTTGCTGGAAACTTCTTAGGGAAGAGATCTTGTTTTATTATTTTTCTTTTTAAAAGAGGAGTCAATTTATATTCATAAACCAAACTGCAGGGTAGAGGAAATAATTGGAACTAACAGAACGCCTGCCTACTTTTCCACCTGGTCCCTCAGTGACTATCTTCCATCCTATTTCCCTACATAATCTGTTTTGTCCATTTGGAGCTCTTAGCTTCTGGGAATCTGCCATGTCAGGTATTTGGAAAATACCTGGAAAAGTTGAGCACTTCTACATTATGAGAAATAAATGATGATGTATCTGCATGCTTTGGAACTGTATGCATGATACACAAGCAAACAAAAAAATACAAATGGGCACTACTTTGGCAAGGAATCGCACTCAGCATGTCTCAGTTGTGTAGTTTTGGTATGATGATACAAAATACCTCTAAAAAAAGGGTTATTAAATATCCACTTATATGCTGGGAATGAATATTTCTCTCCCCATTATCAGTCTCCTTCCTTCTACTTCATTAAATATATCTCTCACTGCTTTTTGTATCTGATCCACTAAAGCAATTTATTGTGTGATAACGAACAATGTTTGTACTGGGGCTTTAAACAGATTGCTGTGGTAGTGCTTTGAAAGAGAAACAGATGATCCCAACCATAAAAAAATCTATAAGGTCATCAGCCATCTCTATAGATGCAGCATGGGACTCAGCTGCTGATTGATTAACTCTATTTGCATTATATTGATATATATGCGATGCTGTTAATATTAACTAGCTGTGTTCTTAGATGATATACAATAACTGTCTGTTCTCCACCATGACTTCTAATAGTTTCCTGAGTGACTATTGCATATTTGACTCCATTACTTTGCTTACTGGCTTATTAATTGAGGTTACTCTACATGGTGCTGTTATCCCTGGAAATTTCATTTGAAGTTGAGTTTATAGCTTTAGTTTCTATAAGCCTTTTCCATTTCTAAGAGCCCGGGGATTAATTATCTTGGGAGGGTTTAAAGAATTGTTAGTCTCAGAAGTCCTTCACACACATTAGTTTACTGTCAATTTCCTAACTCTGTTAAAAGTGTTCCTTTTATTTATACGGGCTTTTCCTTATAAACAGTCAGAACCTCTCCTGGTTCAGTCTATGCCTGTTGCTTCTTGTTCTCCCACCATGCATGTTTGTGAAGAGCCTGGCTCTGTCTTCTTGATGCCCCCCTCACAGGTGCTAGGGAGCAGCTGCTTGGTCTGCCCGAAGCCACCCCTGTTGCAGGCTGAACAAGCCCTTCTCCCTCAACGTCTCCTCACAGGGTGAGTGCTCCAGCCTCCAGCCATCACGGTGGCTCTGTGATGAACTTCTTCCAGTTTATCAATGTCTGTTTTGTACTGGGGAACCCAAAACTGCGCACACTGCTCTACCTGTGGTCTAAGAAGTGCTGAGTAGAGAGGGATAATCCCTTCCCTCCGTGTGCTGGCTCTGGTCCTGCTAATGCAGCCCAGGAGGCTGTTGTCCCTCTTTGCTGCCAAGGCATTGCTGGCTCATGCTCATCTCACTGCCCACCAGGGCCCCCGGGGTTTTTTCTGCAGAGCTGCTCCCCAGCCAGTCAATCCCCAGCCTGTATCATTGCAAGAGACTCTTTCCTCCATGTGCAGAGATTTGCACATCAACTGCTCCTAGCAGTTTGATGTCATCTGCAAACGTGCAAGAGTGAACTCCAGTGCTTCCTCCAGGTCACAGGTAAGCATGGCAAACAGGACAGGTCCGGTGACAGGCCCTTAAGATACTCCACTTGTTACCAGCCTCCAGCTAGATTGTATGATCCATTAAGAGCTACTTTTTGAGCCTGATTATCTGACTGTTTTTTTACCAACCTGGTTGTTCACTCATCCCATCTTAACCTCCTAACTGGGATAGAAGAATGTTGTGGGAAACAGCGTCAAAAGCCCTTCTAAAGAACAGCCCTCCTCTCATCCACAAATCCTGTTGTTTCACTGTAGAAAACATACAATGGGAAAAGAAAGGCTTTTGATTATTCTGTGATAAGGACAGAACTGAATATATGGAAGTTGTGTTTTTCAGACCTTTAAGTGCACTTTTGGTTGGCAAATGACTAGGGTCATTTCAACATACAAGACCAGCTGTTAAGTCACTAATTCTGTGGCAGGTTTCTGTGGGCAAATCTGGGAGTATGTAAAACCCCTTTGAAACTAGTGGTGTTGCCTGTATCTGCAGAGATCTCTTTGTGTGGAATGAACTCTTTGAACAGGGCCTAAATCTGTCACAATTCCTGGTTACTCTATGGGCAACTAATGTACTCTCCTTTCTTTTCGCTTCAGTGTTGATTTCTGTTTAGATTTGGGACACCTGTCCCCTTGATGATAAAGAGCATGTGCTCGTGCTGGGAATAACTTATTTAACATGAGTATTATGACAGGAAGAGTAGCACACTTTTAAAATAAAATCAAATAAACCAGCTGCAACTTGTTACTCTCAAAACTGCTGGTGACACCAAATTTCTTAACTTGGAAATTGTGCAGCTTAGTGCAGTCAGTCACTGCTCAATGTGGACATATATTTTAATAGAGCCAGGAAAGCTGCTACTTCTTTCTTTGCCATCAGCTATTTTTATCCAGTCTGAGAGAGTAGTTTAAACTGTTTCCACTTTCTGAGGTTGGTGTTTTGTTTTGGTTTTTTTTATTCTGCTATATTATGGAAAGAGGAAGATAAATAACATCTAACAGTCCTCAGAATACTTCACTAGCTTCATCTCTTTCTCTACAATGAATTCAGACTTCTCCACCTCGCCTTTCCAGTTCAGCCTAACCTTTCACTAAAGTATTGTTCTCACTTTTTTTCTCTTGACTCTCTTCCTTCAGCTCATGATTCCCAGCTGAAACTTTCCTTTCATATGTTTTTTTTCATACTTGCCTTTTTTGTGGGTCCGTCCCTCCCCATTTCTGCCCATGCTCAAAGCAATCTCTTCTCCTTCTTTTAACAAGTTGTTCTTTTGACATAATACAACCAAACTCAGCTACTTATATCATAAGTCTCTGGCTCAAGCACTACAACATAACTGTATGTTCTCTAAAGCATCTGTATTGATTGGAGTCAAATAAAAAAATTTCCCAGCCTTTAAGATATTTTTATTCAATGGCATTAATACATTCAAACTGCTAGTCAGAAGACCTGTGAAAAATATACCAAAGGAACTGGAAAAAAGAAGTAAATAATAAGAAGAAAACTGTTTGTTGTTTTCAATTGTGAAAATAGCCATATTTTAAAAGCCAAAGTACATCCTACTGTAATAATAGAGAGTCAGTGATCTGACAGCTCATCTCTCGGGCCCTTGCAAGGCCATCTTGGCTCTGAGTCCACGTACAAAGACGTCTTGTGCTTTCACTTTGAAAGTTCCCCAGAGAATTGCTTGGTAGGATTTTTCTTGCCAGGGATTGCTTTTGAAATGTGCAAAGGGACACACAAACAGACTAAAAGAAATCATTACTGCAGAAATATGTGAAATATGTATTCTACTCAAAGTTGTTGTATTTCCTGTGCTCACCGGGCAGTATGTACTTTGCAACAAGGAGGATAAACAAACCAAACAACTAATATCCAAGGGAATCAAAACAAGGGTACAAAGATTCAGGTTACATGAAAGAGGAGCTCATTTGGAGATAACTTAACTCCTGAATTTGATGGCAAATCATTTCAAACTTGGATACCTAATGAGAGACACTAAAGTAGCAGGTGCTACTGAAAAATCATGTGCAGTCGGAGATGAATTTCAAACTCTGAATAAACAACTTCGTTTGCCATAGCTCATTTGTTATTGTTTCCTTGAAGGGTTTGTCCCCCTTGGTATTTGGAAGAATATTTGAGAAGAAAAATCCTTCAAGTACTTAAAAGAAGGAATAGTAAACTATCATATTTCTACTACATTCTTCAACATTCAGTGTTCAGTATTCAGCATTCTTAAAATGTCCTGGATACTACAGGTTACAGAGGCCTTTTTTGTTTCGCTCACTTGTTCCAATAGCTTTAGGCTCTGAAAACTGACAATACTAGTCTCAGCAAGTTATTCCTCATTTTTGTGGGATGTTTAATGGTATTGTCTACGGCTCTTGCATCTGCCTGCCTGAACCTGTGGGGAATTAGTAAAATGTAGGACAGAATTAGGTAAGGTCTGCATGTTGTCATTAACTCTTATCAGTTGGTATCCAAAAAAAACCAAAAAAAATATTTTCCATATTGATTTTTTTCTTTTTGAATGAGTGCTGTATCAACAAAAAGAAAAAAAAAAGTTGAGCGAACATTTAAAAAACCCGCTTAAGTGCCAATTTATGTAAGCGGCTTCAGTTTTTTTTAAGAAAAGTGCAGATATTAGTGCCAGAAGTAAGGACACATTTCCCAGATTCACACCACTCATGTCACATCTTTCCACTTAGCCCATATATAAATAAATGAACTAGATTTATTCATTGTATAATTTCTGATTTAATAGCAGATTCTTCAACAGATTTTACGTGAATTGAAAATTCCCAAAGTTCTTCAGAGTTGGTCTTCCACTAGAAACACCAGATTTTTCTCTACATTTCAGTTAGGAGAGGGCTCTCAGTCAGTAGATCCTATATAAAATGTAAAAGACAAGTTTTTGCTCATGTGGAAGTCAGGCTAGAAGTGTAAGGACAATGCTGTCCTTCAGCAGACACATCCAGTTGAGGATATTTGACTCTATTGGAGCACCTCTCCTACGAAGAAAGGTCAAGAGACTTGAGGTTGTTCAGCCTGGAGAAGAGAAGGCGGCTCCGGGGAGACCTTATTGCGGCCTTTCAATATATAAAGGGGGCTTGTAAGAAAGATTGAGAGAGACTTTTTGCCAAGGCCTGTAGTGACAGGACACAGAACAACATTTTTAAACTGAAAGAGGATAGATTTAGATGGGATATGAGGTAGAAATTTTTTGAGATGAGGGTGGTGAGACACTGGAACAAGTTGCCCAGAGAAGTTGTGGATGTCTCATCACTGGAAATGTTCAAGGTCAGGTTGGATGAGGCTTTGAGCAACCTGATCAAGTGAAAGGTGCCCGTGCCCATGGCAGGGGCCTTGGACAGATGATCTTTAAACATTCCTTCCAACCCAAACCATTCTATGATTCTATGTTGCTATATTTCAAAACCATTCTTTTATTTGTGAGGCAGTGTTGTCCTGGTAAAGTAGGTGTATTCAGTTTATGAGAGCTTTTTAAGCCCTGATGCTGCAATAAACATTAAATAATATTTTCCAGAATCCAGATCATACCTGCTAACAAACTTTTCACAGTGTCTAAATCATCTTTCTCTTCCACATGTGTTTGCACACACACAAAAAACCTCAAGCCTAAAGTAACTGACTCGCCCCGAGAAGTCTAAAAGAAGTCTTTTACAAGCAGCTATGTATAATGTAGTAGTTATATAATTTTTGTATATGTGTCTGTATTTAAACTCCCTTATTATGTACTGGAATAGCTCTTCTTAGCAGGTCTGATCTTTCATGTAGCTATGCAATTAAGATGTTCTCTATACATAGAAAAAATATTTACAACATTTCTAGAAAAAAACATAGAAGACAGAGCTTATGTTTACAGCAATTCCCAGAACTGCTTGGCTGTGGTTTTCAGTATCATTCAAATGGCTCATGAGAGAACTTTTCAATTCAAGAAAGAGACAGGCAAAGGAGCCATCACAATTATAGAAGGCACCAACAAATACGAACATGGAGACCATCTCAATGGGCCTTTCTTTCAGTTCCTTTTAACGCTCAGGAATGTTACTCTTTAGGCTGAAAATATTCACGTTTCGTTTCAGCCCAAAGACCTCTTTTTGAAATTTTAAAGAGAATTCCTTCTTTTTAAGAGTTATAGAGGAGACGTAGAGGAATAATTATGTCTTCCTTCACCTCTGGCTTCCTCTCTGTATTTAAATACCTCCAGCATACTTTTCCTAGTTCACCTGCAAACTATTTATACGTTCAACTCAATCCACGTGAGTTAGTCCACTGAGGCTCCACAGACAGGGAAAGTTTAGTATAAAACATGCAAAGAGAGAAAACGGAGGGGGATGATAAGACCTCTAAGAAAACATGTCACTCTGACCCTGCTCAAAGGCAGAATCAACTGTACTTGAGCATCCTTTACATGCCTATTTAACATAGTCTGAAAAACCTCTGAAAATATCTTGAAAATAGGTCCATGAAAGATAACTCAGGGGGACACCCTCCCCCTCCCAAACCCCCAAACAAACAAAAACCCAAACAAAAACTGTAGGGAAGTTCAGTTTTGCCATAAAAAAGTCTGCACCTCTGGCAAAGTTTGATATACATTCGTTTACATCTCCAAATGAGGGATGGAATCCAAAAGTTTTCAAATTTGAGAACTATTAGAATATACTTCACTTGATGGAATTTTCTCCCAAAATTATATGTAAAAAATGGAGGTCACTCCATGAGAGTTTCTGAATGCATTCATGGGACAAAACTATCTCTGTCTTTAGGGAGGCACTGCCTGTGTGGGTACAACAGAACCGTTGCAAAGGAACCTGAGCCACAAAGATAAAACACTGCGTTTGACATCTGTTTGTGCATGTAAACGACAAGTGTCTGTCGGGAGTCTTATTTGCTTCAAGTATTCCAGTAGAACACCTTACAGGATGAAGACTTAAAATATCAGGAAAGCCTTGTGTTAGATGAGAAAGTGAACCCAAGACTCCTTCATATATATCTCTCTCTCCCTTTATTAAAAAAAAAAAATATATATCCCTTCCTCCCATCTTGCATAATGCCCCTGTTTGAGCCCACCACAAAAAATTACATGTTGACTCAGACTTTTCCTGAGACAGGTCTCAAAAAGATTTGTTTGTTTCAATTAATTCAGCAGCTTTCCCATTCCCTTCTTATTGCTAAAATCCACATACATATTAATTAGGTTTGCCTTGAGTTAGATATCTTGTCTGCCTTAGAAGGAATGGGGGATGAGTTTGCTTGCCAGGCAGAGCTTCTTAAGCTCTTACCGCTCTAATTATTTCTCAGAAATGTTTACTAAAGGGAGCAAAATGAAAAAAAAAAATCACACAGATGGTAAATCAGTGGAAGAATGTTTCTAAAAATAGTGTGTGAAAGTGGTTACAAATTGTCTCTTGTTAATCAGTACATAGAAAATTGGATAAATATGTGTGTTGGCGTTTTCTCTGGTTAATTCGGTATTTTTCTGTTAGCAGATACTCTTGAATCCTTATGCAAATTGAAGTATGAATGACCTCACTCAGGTACTAATAATAAACATAACTGTGAATGGATGTACTTATGTCTTTGTTTTATTTAATTGAAGATGCAAGACAACTAAGTTGTAGCATGATAAGAAATTAAGTGTAAATCTATTTCCAGAATCCTTCATCATTACCTCTTAAATTTTTTTTTCTAAGTTAATTTAACAATCTCCTTTTACTTGAAAGATACTGAATCTTACTTTCCCCTTGTCTTTCTCCTTTTCACTTTCTTGCTCATAGTACTACAGATAAAGTTAATTTTAGGACCATTGCAGATGACTACAAGTCTCATTAGGCCAATGAAATACACCTATGATAATATCAACAAATCATATGTTCCACCCATGTCATTAAAACCAGTGGTTGAAAATGTCATCATAAACACCATACGTCAGAAGACTAAGCAAGAGTTTTGGGTGAACATTGCAAATCACCTGCTGTAAATCAGCATAACCCTATTTCTTAAACCAAGTTATGTAATTTTTTTAAAAAAAAAAGAAAAAAGAAAAAAAAAAAGAATGTGAGATTAAATGAAATGCCATACCTTTGTCATCTGACATTTTGATGTCCATAGGTAACTTGACATAGAGTGTTTCCCATAGGAAAAACTATTTGATAGATGAGATACGTCGTAATTTTGCCGCAATTGGAACCTGATGAGTGCTAACCCAGATGATCTCAGGAGGAGATTTGTTCGACTGCTCAGGTTTCTACCGTGACTCCCTGCCAGATGCTCAAGGTGGGGCTATTACTTCAGAGGTATTCAGAGGTCACTGGCTTTCCAGACACATACCAATTAATAATAAACTGGGTAGTGTCATTAAAGAATTTCTTTAATTCATTGACATCCTTGTACTAAATAGCTGAGTGAATGTTTTTGCTTGCCTTCCAGTTCTTTTTCCATTACATGCATCAGCAGAGTAGGATAGTTGAAGAGATGCTTTAGAAAGATTTGTAGATTAGAGATGTGCCAAACTATGTAGAAAGCAGTGGCAAAGCCAGCATATTGACACACCTATTTTTTATGAAACTGCTTCTGGTGTATTATTTCTAAAGAGCCAGGATATCTCTACAGAGATCATGCGGTATAACAGTTGAAAGAAAAGGACTTTGATCCTTGTCTCCCTGTGCATTTGTCAATCTACTTTGCAACTGTGGCTGAAAAAAAGAGAAAAAAGATACTGCATCTGGATATTTTTTAAACTTCATTGAGTTTTGCACATGCTCATGGGCGTATATTCTGACAGGGGCCTTTGAAAGCAAATCTGTAACACTCCCATTGAAGACCTTCAGGAGTGAGTTAATCTTATCTGATTTTATATGTCCAAAAATTAGGCATCTAAGTTGAAATGAATCACCCCACTACTGGGAAATTCATCTGTCCTATCTTAAACACCTACATTAAGACCAGGCTGCTTGTTCTTTAGACTCACATCTTTCTCTTCACTGATAATAAGGAGTCTAGAATGGCTAGCTCAGGGCTTAGATGGTTTTAGTACCTAAATTGGAGCAACTGGATGCAACCCTGAAACTCCTTCAGTTTGTTTCACAGATCACTGCATCAGCTGTAGCTTTTCATTTTCAGCAGGACATAGGCAATAACATGGGTGTTTATACAGTCACGTAAGTTTACACGCATGCTGATGCATAGTTTCTGTGTTATGAATAACATATAAACATGTATGATATCAATCTTAAAAATAGCTCTTGTCTTCCTCAGTTTTAATCATATTGTTATGCAGTATAAAATCAATGAACCTTAAAGAAGTGCTTCTATAGATTTAAGTGTTGACTCCATTACCATAGACCTCACAATTTTCAGTGTAGGTATTGTAACAATAAGGGGCAAAGAAGAGGAGTGGTCTTATCCTTATTTACAGATGAGGAACTGAATATGTTCATAAAACAGGGATAATAACACTGATTGCAGACAGACAAAATAACTTGCTTAAGGTCACACAGGAAGTCTGTGGTGGATCTGGAGCAAAACCCAGGTCTTCCTCTGAGATCTATGTCCTGAATTCCGGACACAGGAAAAATTCCCACTGAGATGAGTAGATAATTTGTCTGAATAAGGACACAGGGTTTGCTTCCTAAGCGGGAGGGATAAATAGCTTTTTAAATGCAGTTTACTGTGATTAACCAGCTGAGATTAGAAGTATGGATAAAGGCTCATGTTACTTTCTCCATATAAGAAACAATATTCCTTAATGTAACACTATCACTGCACAGATTTATGGGGCTCATTACACACCACACATCAGCAGAAACATTTGAATAAATGTGGTTTAAATTTAGCTGGTTTTGTCTTTCCAATGTGTGGCATTTGCTGTAGATTTAATTTTTAAAACTTGCTACCCACAAATGTTTTAGATCACAACTGGAAACTTTTAGGGTAATTACTGGGTCATATTACAGACATGAAATGGGTGGTTCTGCTAACCAAAGGCAGAAGCATAAAATGCTTATTTCTTTCATTATGAAACTACTAAATGTTTCCACATTTCTGAGATTATCACAATTCAAGGAGAGGCTGGCAATTTCTTTTGTTTGTCACCAGTTATCTTTGCCATTGATTTTGAAAACAACAAACTCTGCTCTCGTATTTTATTATCTGGGTATATGTGTTTGAGTGTCTGTAGCGTATGGGTAAAGGCCATACTGCATGGAGGAATTCCTACAAAGGAATTCCATATACAACTATATAAAAAAAGCAGCCAATCCCTTTAAAGAAAAACGGGTCAACCAACAGATGTAAGTCTAGTAATAGGTATCACTATTAACACTTAACACCTGTCTCTGATAAAGGCTAAAACTGGAATGCAACCAGATGTACCTTTGAACATTTTCCTAATGCTGTGCAAAATTGCTTTCTTCTCGCATTGGTATTGTGTTTAGGATTTTTCAGATGATAGAAAATACCTATTATGATGTTCTGATACTGCAGCTCAAGGACCATCTGATAAAATTTCTCACCTCATCTATTTCTTTTTAAGGATATACTGTGAAACCATCTTTTTTTTCCCATTCACAAAATTCAGAATATACCTGGAAAGTTCAGGTTGACAATGTCTTTCTTTGAACCATCTTTCTCCAGTGTCAGTGACAAACAATCTGTGGATGCACAGAGCTGAGTGGCCTGGAAAACTTGACCCAGAAGTCAAAAACAAATTTAGAAGTTAGCCTTTGTTGGAATACATTCTTCCATGGCTACTTTGCATACCATATTCAGTCACAATGACTTGAAGCTTGCTTAGATAAGCCCAGGAAAGGTGCAATCAAACTTTTGAGTGGCAAGTAGCTGTATTTCTGTTAAAGGTAGCCACAGTGCAACATAAAACGTTCATGAATCAGGGAGTGCCAAAATTAATTTTTTTTAACTTGTCTCTTGGATGCCTAGTGCAGGCATTTCTGCACTTCAGTGCAATGTAGAACTGCTCAGGGAAGTACCTAGATCAAGTTCTGGTATCCTAGTCAAGGTAAACAAGGAGCTCAGTTTGGTTTTTTCAGCATGGTAAAGTAGTCAGCATTGAATCGAGCATCCACCTGGAAATCTTGTACCTGCATAAGTGAGTTCCAGGCTACCTGGAGCATATCTATGCTCCATATGCATTGTCAGTGTCAATGTGTTCATGTTTTAGTTCCCCACAAGGTGCCTGTTTCATGACTACACGCATTTGTTCATGCAGGACAAAGAACACAGTCCTGTGGAGAAAAGGCTATGGTAGGAGAAGAGAGGTATTAGTTTTCTGGCCTTTTCCATGTTCATTTTGCATTCTTAGTATTTCTTTAAAACACTGAATATCCTAATTATTATTTTTTCTCAAAGAAAGTAATAAAGCACATGCCTTGATACAATCCAGCTGCTGTGCTGCAGTAGAAGGCTGGCTCCATGTAGGAGCTAAATTGCATTCATCCAGCAACATGGTAGCCAAGAAAAGTACAGCATCTAGAGGGTGCCTGGCTTGCTCTGTCACAGCACCACCACTTGTTCCAATTGACTGTAAAATGCACGCACAGGTGTCGTGGTTTAACCCTAGTCGGCAACCAAGCACCACAGAGCCGCTCACTCCCCCTCCCAGTGGGACGGGGAGAGAATTGAAAAAAAACCCCTCATGGCTTGAGATAAAGGCAGTTTAATAGGATGGCAAGGGAAGAGAGGACAATAATAATAATAATAATAATAATAATAATAATGATGATGATAAAAGAATATACAAAAGAAGTGATGCACAATGCAATTGCTCACTACCTGCTGACTGATGCCCAGCCCGTCCCCGAGCAGCGATCCCTCCCTGGCCAACTCCCCCAGTTTATATGCTGAGCATGACGCCTTATGGTATGGAATATCCCTGAGGCCAGTTTGGGTCAGCTGTAGTGGCTGTGCCCCCTCCCAGCTTCTTGTGCACCTCCCCGCTGGCAGAGCATGGGAAGCTGAAAAGTCCTTGACTTAGTATAAGCACTGCTTAGCAACAACTACAAACATCAGCGTGTTCTCAATATTATTCTCATCCTAAATCCAAAACACAGCACTGTACCAGCTACTGGGAAGAAAATTAACTCTATCCCAGCCAAAACCAGGACAACGGGTCAATGAGTCTGTATTCTTTGTAATTAAGCCTTTGCAACTAAGAATCTGACCAAAGCTACTTTGGATTATTAATTCTGCTTCCATAAAGGTTTATTTGGAATTTTATTTCAATTTCAGGTTATCTTGCTATATTAGCTTAAGATACATTTTTTAAAAAATATTTTATTCTTATCCCTGGTAGTGAAAACCAGGTCTATTTTCTTTACCTCCAACACTTTCTTCAACTTAGTATCTGTAAACCTCATACAGGAGCCTTCACTGCCCCGTGACACAGCTAAACCATAGGCAATATCCCATGTATTACCAAACCAGTTTCAGGCAGAATGTATATGTATAAAAACCAAAAAATGTTGTAGTTAAACTGAATTAAATCTTGAAATAATTTTGAGAAGCAAGACCCTTCGTTTCATGCCACCCTCCTTTCCACTCTAGTAATGCAATTGTTCTGCAAGATTTGAGTAAGTAATGTTTTGGGTTGTTACTAAAAAAAAAAATATGTTTAAGTAATAATTAAATCCATGCAGTTTGATGATTTTTAAGTATTCAGACTGGCCAGAAAATGGATAGAGAAACCATTCAAAGAAGTTCTCTGAGGCTTAAGGGTGAAATTATAGTCTTTCAGTGAAGCTTCCAATAAATAGACTTGGTGATTGACATGCCCAGGGAAATAGAACCTCTTTGAGCCTGGTAAGTGCCTCTTTTAACGTGCGACTTTTTCAGATTCTCTATGGCTTAGCAGGCAAGACACAGAGGCATTCCTTATGTTCCATTCTTTACATACACTCCTTTTTCTTTTTAAGGGAAAAAGCCTATGATATGTTTACATATCTTTAAGTAAACTGTAATAATCCTTTTGGAAAAGATTTTAATTATAACAGCGCTAATCTTTGTTATACATGATTTTTCTCAAAGCTTCTAGATTCCGCTCTGCATATAAATTAGTGCTCCTGCCTATCCATAGCAATTAAAAGTTGAGGTTTATTATATTTTTTAAGATAATCTTGAATCAAATTTCTTTTAGATGTTTGTGTACTGTTTTGGAAAGGTCTTCACTCAGATAGTGCTTAAGTCAATGCATATTTAATGGCTCTTCACATCATTTACTTAGTACTACAAGTCTTGTTTTGTATGTGACCAGCTGTCAAAGTGAATTGGTCCTGAATTAGTAAAAAGAATTAATAAACTGAACATCGAATCCAAGCAAAGCCCTTTTCTCCTTTTTCTAACTTCAGAGACATACAGTTTTAATGAAAAAGCTGAGCCATTGAAGAAAGGGAATTATTATAACAATTATTCTAACATACCTGACTAAATTCTAATTAAATATACTAATAAAATCATTTTATTCCACTAGAAACTCAATGACAGTGTTCGTTTGGATGGAAAACCGATAATTTGTTCCTCCATTTAATTATTCATTAAAAATTCATTGGGAGAGGTAGCACTGCATATGGAAACAGAAGCTTTAACAAATGATTTTCTGAAAATACAAAATATGAAACCCAAACTTTTACAGTTGATTTTATAATACTGTCTCATCTCACTCAAACCCAGGATGTCCTGCCCCAGCAAAAACTAGTCTCCAAAAGTTTCCTTCTTCCTTTATATTCCTTTTTTGTCCAAATAAGCCCAAATATTCTAGAAACTCCAGATTTTGTCTAGAATGTTTCCAGAAGAAATGTTTATCATGGGAAATTAAAATGAGAATAAATTCAATAATACTCATTACATAAATTTCTATAACCACCCTATTTAGCTTTTGAAAGATGCTGATGCATCTTTCAACACAAAGAGGCTTTTTCAAAGACCAGTTCACGTAACATCTGCAATTTTAACCCTACAGCTAATGCCTTTTCGACAGTAACTCTGCATAGTAGACGCTGCTCTGGTGAAGCAAGAGGGAGTTTTTAAACACCTGAAATCCTACTGTGTGCTTGTGGTTGCCTGTAACATCTTCCATCTTTAATGGATGTCAGTCGAAACACTTTCGCAATCATGCATGATCCTGCTTATGTTCTTAACAGCTGCAGACTAAACATCTCAATTGACTTCAGTCAGTGTGCCAAATCATGTAAGCACTACTAAATGTGTGTGCACGGACATTTGTTTACAGATTTTTGTTTGCAAAATCTTTGGCTCTTCCCTTCAAAGAATTAGTTTTCTCCTTCTGTGAGGCTGATGCGTGACATGTAGACATCACCCCGCCTTGCAGGAATACCCCTGCTCAAGGAAACAAGGGCATTTGCAGTGGCCAGACTTCTCAAGCTTCCTCCTCAGTAAACAGATTCAACAACAGATTTTTAGGGGTTCATTCCATTTTCTGAGCCACTCTGAGGAGAAATCTCCCCTCCTTAACAGGGGTCGACCCTCTAGCGACAAGTTTGCGTCAAGTGGTCTGAGCTGATGGGCCTGGTCACGACTCAGGAGACATCTGGGAAGCGTGAATTTGCCTCTGGAATGGCAGAAGGGTCTCTGCTTCCTTTCTCAGCTTGTCAGAATTTAATGAGAAACTTTTTAATAAAATTGCATTTGCTTTGTGAAGTATGTTTAGGATTTGCTTGCCAGAACTCTGGTTTTGAAAGACACCACAAACATTCTCAAGATAGACTTCTTTAAAAGAGCTACAAGGTTTACAATAGTTAAAAAATGCTATATTGAATGGGCTCGAGCAAATATTAACTGAGAATCAATCTTTTTACAATAAGTAGAAAGAATCAGTCTTTAAACAATGTCCAGTGTAAGATATTGTTGTAAACATGTATTTCATTTATTTGCAAAATGAACTGTCCAATTAAAGAGAAAAGAAAAACTAAAGATATTTTCAAATTATTTTTAAAGTTAAATCAGAATAAAGTTTCCTTTCAGTCCAATCAGTGTAAAAGTGCCTCTTCTGGATTTTAAGTAAGAATATTGCAAGAAATCCTGAAAAAACACTAAATGTTACAATTCTTTGCTGAGACCTGCAATCTTGAGCCTCGAAGATTTGGCTGAAGTAATAATACTATGGTCTATTACTTTGTTCCTCCATCAGCTAAAGACAATTTGCCATTACCTTACTCATTTTCTTTCAAAGAAGTGAATGGCAGTTAGAAAAAATACCAGCATATTCAGTAATACTAATGCTTTGATATGTGCAAATACTAATGTTTTAATATGTTCAGTGTTTTGAACTTTAGGAAATGTTAATATCTTTGACTCATCTATTTCACAGTTCTTTTATAAACACATGTAGATAATTATTGTGTTAATAACCTAATTAAAGTATCCCACTCTGATACTGGAATAAGGCAGTTTGCACCATGTCTGATTTGGACATGACACACAGCCAGCTTTTCCTATCTACATTGCTGGAGTTGCTTCATAAATCCATATATTTTGGGAAATAAGTAATCTGGAGGACACATTTCTGTAAAAAGCCCATTGAAGGGAAAAATTCTTAATTCAGGACAGGAATCTACCTTTGCTAGTGGTAAAACCAGATATCCACAGATAGTCGCAGTGCAGGATCAGACCCACAGATCCCAACAGAATGTTATTTACACAGCGCTTTGCATATTAAAATGTAAGTTTGAGATCAACAGTTTATCCTTCGTATCTGAAGACATGCTACACTTCAGTTACACATCTCATTCTAGTCTGTCAAGAACTGAATTAGCTGTCACTTCAAATGCAGTGTACTACAAGCAATCATAATGGCTCTTGAAGCTTATTTAAATATTTTAGATTTCGCGTCTGAAAAGGTAAAATGCTGTATATATTCTGTTATTTCTCAAACATCTTTTAGTGTACTAACACGTCAGTGATTCACAAGAATACTTCAGGAATAAACACTTTCCAGAAAATAAAGCATCAGCTACAAAGGTTTATATTTTAAAAGCCACTTGAAGCATTCAGGAACAATGTCCATTAGAATAAGTGGAAAATATGTTGCTTGTTTCCTTCAGAAGGATCACTAAAGATGTTGAGAGTACATTTTTTTAATTACATGAGATGAAACCAGGGATATATACATTAAAACTGCTTGATAGACTTTTGGAATTATGCTTGGAAACATCATTGATTGTTGAAAAATACAGCATAGCTTTAACAAAAACAAAATAATATCACATAATAAATTCTTCAATAAACTCCAGTGAACATATGTTTGTCCAAGAAATTGGTGTAGATGAAAAATACAGTTGAGGAGAAACTGTATTAATTTTTGTGGTGCTTGATAAAATGTAACAAATATGGAAACATTGATTTTTTTTTTCCTTCTTTTTTCTTTTATATCAAAAATACATCATCGTCTTTAGGACCATGGAAGGGATATGATTTTTTTTACTGTTTGAACATTCTACCTGATGAAAACCACTCTTTTTTAATATAACGCTCATAAACTAATGGAGTGGCAAACAATGAGAAGAACCACAGCTGATTTTTTTTAGATGGCATAGTCATATTTTTTGTTCTACGTCACCATATAAAAACATAATAATGAATTAGAGGTGCCAATTATGGCTACTGCAGGAATAAGTTTTTTCTTGGAAGGACATAAATAGTACCTTTGTGTAATGTTATCAAGCCTTTACTATGCATTCCTCCAGCATGAGAAAAAGATGCAGCTTGACTTAAATTTTAGCCATCCAGTATGTGCTAATTGCAGCCATTGATAGTCTGATTTACATTATCTCTAGAGGAGCTCAGTGATATTATGCAAAACTTGGCCAAAATTGTTTAACTTTAAACATGCAGTAAGGAGGCAAGATCAATAGCTTTGCTAGTGAAGCTGGAGATTTTTGCTTTGTTTTCTTGTGCCTTTTTTTGCACATTTTGATTTGGATTGCTACACTTTAGTCAAGCAGGCTGAAAGTTACAGCTGCTTTGTTGCGTATTTAAAACCTTCCGTGCAGCAAAGATTTACATGTGTTCTAAATTTTATATACTGTGAATAAAGCCATTATTTCAATGAACTATTAGAGCACACATGTAGACGACCATAGATAAGCACATATATAAAACTTTTATAGCATCAGAACCCATATGAACCCCCATTCTGTAAAATTCATGGTCCTCTGTCTAAAGTAACACCTTCATTAGTCATGCATGATTTACACAATTTCCTTCTTGTAAAGCATGACTTTCATGACACTCATTAAACTCAGAGAGAAATCATGTTATCAACACATTCACCTGAGAAAAACATGTTTTTCTTATTCTGTTGTAAGGTCATACTAAATCCTTTCACAAATCAAACTGTTTCTTTTTCTCTCTTCCTCTCTGTGAAAGACATTCTACATCCATTCATCTTACTCTTTTTTTCTTCCTTTCCTTCTCCTCTACTTTTCCCCTCGCTGTTTCTTCTACTTCCCCAAACCCCTCTTTCCTATTAAAAGTTAGTTGAAACTGAGCTTCTCACATCTCTGTGAGAAGTCAAACAAGAATGAATCAAATACACATTTGAAATGTTCCTGAAACTTTTACTGTATTGCTCTTGGCTTGGCTGAGAGAAAGGTACTGGAAATGTGTGTAAGACTTACGTGAATGGCTAAGGAAGTAAAATGGAAATCAAAAATAGGAGGAAAAACCTTTGGAAATGTATCCCAACTTCTTGAAGCAACTTATTTAGATGTGATCTCTTACAAAAATTGCCCAGAGGTTCACTCTGAATTGCATGTGATTTTATCCCTCACCCTCACAGTTTCTGGGAGAAACAATCTCTAAATGTATTGCATCACCATCCGGGCTGCAGTTGCTACCTAGAACTTGCACCATTGTTCTGTGTGATAAATACAACCATTTTCTGCCTGGGGCTGTTCACGATGGAAATTTTCCACCCACAAACAATCTTGTTAGTTTCATAATTGCTTCCCCCTTCTAATGAATGCTGAACATAATGAATGCCAAGCCAATCTTTTGGGTTCAAATCCAGGGATCTTCACCAAGACAATGAATGTGCATTCATTAAGTAGAGCCATGTTGAAAGTGCTTTTGCCGTAAGTACAGTATAATACATTTTCTTTAATGGGAATGTAGTATTTTAGCACATTACTTAATTAGGGATGAGCAGACAAATGGAGTTAATTCCTTCAGCTTCAGTGAGTGCAGCAGAAGCAGTACGTTTTCATTCATCGCTTAGGGAGCCATTCATTACATAGAGTCACAGGCTGAAAAAAAGGAAAGTATTTAAAATTTTATATATGGTAAAGTATAATTTAATAATTTTAATGCTTACTGAAAGGGTGAGGCTGTAGGTGGCATTGCAGATCATCCTGTCAAGTTTCATCTCTGGGGAAATGAGATCAAATTTGAGGTTATTTTGATGTGCTCAATTCTCTATTGATGCAAAGCACTAAACAACCACTCAATTTGGGAGAACAGAAATAGCCGGAATCATGCCATTCAGTAATTAAACACGTTTACAAACCTGTGTGGGAAAGTTTGAGCTATACAAATCAAGACTAAATCTGGCAGAGTCTATTCTTAATAGGCCATCATAGTAGTTATTGTGAAATGTATTCCCAATTTTAAAAGTTAAAAAACTGTATTTAAAGTCAACATTTTAAGTGAGTGTAAAAAATCCCATGACTATTAAACACTCCAGTGTTAAATTGCTGGGACTCATTTATGCAAGTATCTTGGCCACTGAATATGAAAAACTGTAGCTGAAAGCAGCGAGTCTGCACTGTTTCCTCCCAAAACATGATGAGGTATTACTGTAGTAATTCCAACAAAGTAACCTCACATGAAGTGTAACCTGTAGAAGAAGAACTCTACGCTCTGTGGTCCACAGTGCATCAGGATGTCCAGTATAATTCTTCTTATAATAGTACCTTTGGATGTTATACTATTTAGTCTATGGGAAAAAGTACGTTAAAATGATCATTGAGGTAAGTTTCATCAAGAATATTGCATATGAGATAGTATAATATTCCACATTATTTTTAAATCAACCCTTGCTAAATATTTTCGTTTTGGAAGAAAGGGACTACTGTGGTGAGAGTGTCCACATGTTGCTCACAGGTCAGAGCGTTTCTGTGCACTGAGAACTTGCTTGTTCGATTCCTTCCTCAGAAGATTTGAAGCCATGGTTCCCCCACCTCTCCAAGACTGCCCCGCTTTATCTAGGCGGTTGTGGAGAAGCAAGGCATTCTACATTTCTCCTGTTGACGTCCTCTTACAGTGCACAAAGGCCGGATAATCCACCGGGGTCCAACTCTCATCTGCCATGTGCAGGTAGAATAATGTCCATAGAGTCTTGCTGTCAATCTCAGTAATTGCTTAAAATACTGCATTTCAAATGGGATAAATCAAGCCGGATGATTCAGAGTGCTTTGTCTCAGAACACCCCGTAACTGGCAGTAAGGAAATAGATGACCTTTGTTTAAACCCACAGTACAATCAAACAGAAAGAGCTTTAATTTGGAGCTGTGTCTGCTCTGGAGTGGTCTAGCCTTTACAGTAGAAGACACTCCAAGGAAAGTTTCCTTTCTGAAATGTTCCACTTTCTGTGAACTACTTAAATAATCACTGTCATTTATGCCTGTCTCAACACTGGTCTATGTTTTCTGCAGCATTCCCCAAAGTTTATCTCAGATGCACCGCAACTTACTGTAGGTTTGTTTCAGTATAGTGAGTATGAGGTGAATTTGGATGCTGACTTGCTTTAAACTAGTGTGAATGGATTCCAGTATCTGCTGCAGTGGTCACATAAACTTCTTGGGTGAAAGAACATCAGTGGAAGAGACTGAAAGCGGCATCCTATCCTACCACAGTGTAAGTCAGCGTAGCGTCAAAGAACTGAAGCCAGATGAGAGTTTCACCCCATATTTGTTCTTGTTATCCAGATATAATCTATCATTGGTTCTGCAAAAAGGTTCTATGCCAGGTAATTTTTTTGAAAATATCTCTATTTCTCAGCCAGTTGGATCAAATCTATTCAAGCGATCACACTGAACAGATTTCTCCTCCTGGGACAGAGGAGAGGGCAGCACCAGCTCATGCCATACTCCACTGGATGCTCAGCTATAATAATGATATAAAATAGAATAGTAAATCTCTTTCTGCACAAATAGAACTACGACTGAATTTGTGGTGATATACATGGATATGATTATTCCTAGCATCAGGATTGGCCAATATCCTACTATGATAATTTACTATTTTTCTATCCTTTAAATACCATGTTATTGGGTGTAAAAAACTGATAGGCAGTGTTGTCACTCTTGTATGGTGTCTTCATTCATAAAGAGAACTCTATTCCTCCGTAAAAGGTTTAATATAGAGGCATTCAATTAATTGGCTTCATATCTGTATTGGACTTGTGATGTTCTTTTGTGCAGATGATATTAAATTACAGTGTTTCACTACTAATAAAAACCTACTAACTGAAATGCCAGTTCTTTGAGTCATATTATTTTATTTACAGGAAAAGACAATACAAAGTAGATTGTTTGCTTCCCACAGCTAAGTAATACTCTTAACCAAATAAATAGCTCTAAGCAGGGGTTCCACTAAAGGCTTTAAAGTTGCTAGGGACTTCGGCAAAGAGAGAACCAAGCTGTGTCTCAAGGGGTTGCAATTTGGTGTGGAAAAGTGTATAAGTAAGGCAGGCGGGAATTTGCTTGTTTGAAATTTACATTATTTATTTGAATTTAAATTAAAATATTTAGAAGATCATTCAGGAGGAATTTTCAATAAAAATGCTGATAATACAGAGTTTATGTAAGGTAAAATAAAATATAAAACTTGTTTTCCTGTCTTGCACCATGGTTCATCTTACCCTGAATCCTGGAGAACAGATGATAATGTCACAGCTATAACTACACTTCCAATATTAGATTATGAAGATGCCATTTATCCGTATGAAATGAATTCACAGCTGCAAGGGACTGAAAGTTCCCAGTGATAGATCACATTGGTTTACATTGCCATGCCATTCTTGAATGCATCACTGTAATATGTATGATAGTTCTGGATGATTAAACATTGAAAATAAACATAAATTGTATCAGCATCAAGATCTATTTAAATGCATGAAAAGAAATTCACTCAATTACTGCTCAGCAACTTAGCTAGTTGAGAAAAGAAATAATTGTTCACTGGGATCGCAGAATACACACTCATTTATCAAACAGAAGGTTAGAAACTGAGCTTGAAAGACTTTTTTTTTCTGTTGAGAATCAACAGATCACAATGTAGGAAATCAAATACAAGGTTGAAGTGTTATGAAAACAAATGTATATTTATATTCATTCTACAAGTTAATTCGATGCAGGGTAGCCCAATACATGTAGAGAAAGGGCTGAATTAAGTGTTTGAGGCTACTATTTCTGGACTTTTCTAACTTTTAAATACTTGCTTTCACAATTAGAATATCATTCCCTTCTGATGAAATGCATAGGTATGTGATTTCATAGAGTTCTGAAAACTGTGAAACTCTATCTTGTTGACATTCACATGACTAATTGTGCTAGAACCTCTGGATTCACCACTCAGACTGCTGCTGGGTAACTGATTGCCCTGCATCAATGGAGCACTCTAACAAAAGAAGCAGGTCCCTCAGGTAATGACTTTTGGACCCATATTATACTTGACAGCTGGGTATGTCTTGACACAGTGTTTGCAGACCACAGAGAATGTGAACAACAGCACCACAGACAGTGGGTTTGTACCGGGGACAACGTGGGCTGCACCAAACACAGGTATGTTCTGTCTAGCAGAGCAAACGGACAGCAGCATTCAGACTTAGAGAAAACAGAAATAACAAAATATCTATAATTGATATTCACCACCACCAACAGGTAGAAGTGTACAACACAGATAAGGCTGGGAAGATGATCCAAGCCACTCAGAGACTGAAAGATCCAACAGTATCCTGTTGGTTGGATATATTAACTGTGTAGAACTCTAATGCTTTGGTTCCCCTACTTTACATCCTTTGACTGCCTTATTAACTGCAAGGGTCTTTTTTTGACTCAATTAGTCGTTTGTTTATATCAAGGTTGTACGCCTAACAAATTGCATGAAAAATTTGATGGTTGTAGTCCAGTATGGGTAGGAATGAGTGCAGGTAAGTGTGTGTGGATGGAGCAGTGGATTGCTCCAGAAGGGACTCCTTTGGCCTCAGGATATGTATACATCTGCAGGTCTTAATACCATTTGCAAGGGTCGTAAGGCCATCACTGTGGCATTTTGGCTATAATCTCGCAGAGAGAAAAATGAACTTGTGATCCAAGGCTTAGGTGTTGAATTTCAGTTCTGTCTATTCCCTGTTGCTCAAGAACTGTGTAACAGAGGAAAAAAACCCCAAACAAACAAGGATCACCTATGGTACTTTCTTAACCTTTGAATACTAGCAATTACTGGCTGTGAGAATTTCATCCACGTCTTCCAGGAAAGAGTTTGTTTTATTCCTTATTCAGAGATGTATTTATACTGAGGGGACTATGGACAGAAAGCTGCAGCTAGAGGTAGCGCTCCAACCATTGATTGACTGCTTAGCGGTTCTTCCATGTTCTTTCATGACACTTCTGCTCCTCTTTCCAATGGGCCTGCAGTCTGCTAAGCAAAATATTTGAAAAAAATCCCTATTATCTGAAAGAAACATGGCTTCATGAAATACAAGATTATCCAGAATAAAAACCTATTTATTGCTGTTCTTCCTGGAGCCTTCTACCTTAAAACACTCAAATAGAGTGATGTGATGAAATACTGTATACAAAATGATAAAGGTAACTCATCTCAGCCCTGCCTTTTAAAAATATTATCCCACAGTATCAAGTCCATAAAATTATATAGGTCTGAATCATGTTACTTGTTTAAAATTGAGTCTTTTTTAGATGGTGTATAATAAAACAACTTCTGAAAACTCCAAAAATAAGTGTAGCGCCAGTTCTTTTTTCTATAAATGAAACTCCAGGGCTACATATACATACATTGGGCTTTCAACTTGATGTAACTCAAAATGTATGCCTGGTAAACTGCAGAAGTGACAATATGGCTCTCTTCCTTTCTCTCACAGATTTGTTTTGCTGCACAGCTTATGCTACCATGAAGCAGAACTGTGCATTACAAATACTATATGATTTTTGAAGTGTTTATGCCTTCACCATGCACCTGATTTTTTTCAGGAATTTAGCAACTAGAACTAGTGGATGTTCTAGTTCATCCTGCTCAAAATCACAATATGTGGATTTTTTTTGTGATAGGTGGGAATTTTACTCTGAGTAGCAAAATTAAAATTAATGAAATATGCCTGCTTCACATAACTGTTGCACAAGTCCCTAGATCTCTGCTTTTTGTATGAATTTTCCCTTTCTCTTTCATTTACCTTTGTTAATTAGCCTCCTCTTACAATGCCTTGGATTTTCCCTTGATGTGAACAAAAAGCATGTACATTTTTAATTGGAATTCCATTGAAAGACCTCTTTTATATCATTAATCCAAACCAATTTCATTTTTCAAACATTATCAAGGTATATGATTCCATTATAAAATTACAAAAGAAATGTTTAAAGATTATTACCACTTCTGTGGGCTGCTTGAGTCCGTTGCATGACACTGCTTCCTCAGCACAGTCTTTATAGTTTTAAGTTATCCTAAGCCCTTCAAAATAAAACACTTCTCTAGAAAATTAAACATTCAAAAAGAAAGCAAATTCCAACTTGTAGCAAGGCTTTTACAGAAAAAGTGCTCTTAGGGAAATTTCTGTTATGCAAAAGCAATGATGTGGTACATGAATGACTTGTAACTAATATCATAAATGAGGTTGTCTTCATGATGTGAAATGAGGCAATTGAATTTCATTTTAAGAAAGACCAGTGGGCAGACAATACATAAGAACTAGACTTTGAAAGTACTTCAAATTGGCAAGAAATATAATTTGCTCTGCGATACACTATGGCAGATGTCCCATAGTATCGGTATGTTAGATGTAGTAGTATTGAAAGTGCAGCATTATTCAGGGAGCAAAATCTTTTCTTTGTAGCCATGCAAAGGTCATTTCTGTTTCATAGCAGCTTGAGGATCCATAATCTTGGAACTAGTTCTAATGTTTCCATGCAGTGTTATATCTAAATAGAAACTTAAATTTTGTTATTGAAGTTTAAAACTCACGAACGCATTAAAATGCTTCAAGACTTAAGGAAACTTGTCAGATAAATTGCAAACTCACAGACATGGATTTATTACTGTCATTCATTTCAATTACTTATTAATTAAAAGTAGCAATCAGTAGTTTCCAATATAATCTTTTTACATCGGGTTAAATCAATAAGTACATGAAAACTTCATTAAACTGTAGTTCAGCCAGTAAATAAGGTTTCTCTCTGTTACTCAGTTACTTGAGAAAACAATTCTCAAAGAAAAAAAGCATCATATTTTTTAGAAATTTTAACAGTCCAGCATTTCAAAGTCAGGATTTCTGGTCAGAAAAAGAAACCTTCAAAATAATTCAAATACACACTTAAATTTACTTTACATCTCTGCCTTTCTTCTTTCATCATACTTTGACTGAAAGATGTGGTAATTTTGATCAACAAGACACAGAAAACAAATACAGAATTAAACAGCTGATAGTGAGGGATGTCTGTTCACACAGCATTCCTTAGGGCTGAGGGAAGAGGATTTTGTGTGCGTAAGTGCAGACTACATTAGTGTGAGTCCCTGTCACAAGCTGCCTCTTCTACGTCATTTTTGCTCTTACGGTTACTAAGTTTGTTGCAGCAGGTGGTCTGTTTATGTTACATCTCAGCTCTCTTAGCATCTACGTTTGAAACTTTTAGGTGAATTTTCTAGAACATTTGGAGTATCATCCTGGTGGTTGTCAATAGGAATTTTATGGTTGATGTCAGATTGAACAAAGCAAGGCTAGTTTTGAGGGATGACAAAAGCCCTCCGTACTAAAAATCATCATGATTACTTTGGTCAAGATGTAGACAAGAGTTAAATGAAGACATAACGGTTTATTCCAACGAATCTGGAAACTCTTAGGGAGCCCGCTGCTGTGGTAGAATGAGATGTTCTTTTTTTGTTTAAATGCTCTGGCATTCTGTAATTTTTGTTGGCATGGTGAATCCCTGGAATCAAATAAGACAGTGTTACAAGAGGGAGCTGAGGTGAGTCAAATGCAAAGGGTGTATAAGCATGGGTCTATGACTGCCTTTTGACACAAAATTACTTGCATACTTCTGTTGCATGGTCAATTTACCAAAGTCATAACACAACAGCTCATGTCATGCCTCCAAGGTAAAGACTATGGTGCTTTATTCCCTAGTGTCATTTGTGGCCAGGAGCCCAATCATTAGTCAGTAAATTGTACCCAAACTGGTGTTCCTTTGGTATATCCTTGAAACACCTCCTTGGTCAGCAATATTTCCTTTATTTCATGATACCCTTGGACTGACATATTGTCCTCCTTGTCTCGCCATAAAATATCTTGCTCTTGACATAAAAATGACATGTAAATTGCTCATTAACACATACTTCTTCAACCTTGTCTTTCTATAGCAGACTTCGGCGGTCGCTTTACAGCTGAAATGCAGTATTCTGAATTTGGCTAAATCGCATGATAGTCCATCCAGAACCTGGCATCATGCACTGCAAAAGTTAATCTGACAACATTCAAGCCACAGGGACATAGACAACATGTGTGTTTGGCAAGATTTCAGAAGCAGCTCCAATGACTTCGCTTTATTCATAGTAATGGTGACCGCTAGATCTATCAGATATTCAGAAACAGATTGAAATTGCCACCAGCATTTCATATTTCATTTCAGTCTAACAGGTGAGGCCAGACAGAGTCACCTGCCTCCATGTGTATGTTGAAGTCTTCTGTGAAAGCTAGCATTTAGAAATGAAGTTAATGAGGACTATTTTTTTTCCTTTTAAACTTTGGGGTTCCATGTATTTTATTCTCACAAAGTCAGTGCTGTGAAGACAGGCTCTGACAGCTGAAAACCCTTATTAAAATGTCTTACCCACAGAGTCTGGTGCACTTTGGGAAATCTGGTAAGTCACACATCACTGGTAATATATTAAGACCACCCTTTCATGTAGCATCCTCTAGTATTACCTTATTCAAAGTTCTTTGCATACTTTTCTTTTTCTTAGAATTTGATCCTTGGAAAGTCATTAATCTGAATGCCTTCTTGATTCGGAAGTGTGCCTCAGAACATCTTTTCCAGTTGTAGCAATCTCCCCTCCCCTTCACTTCTTTCCTTTTTTTAGCTGTGTTCACATCAGAAATTACAGAAAGCTAAAATCTTGCCCACTGAAGGCTGCAACATCTGATGGAGCCTTCATCATGACCACAATTGCTGGTCTTAATGAAAATTATTCCCTAATGCAAGCATAGATCAATGGCTCACTTGTATATTCTGTTCCATAGAGTAACTATATGCCCTGAAAAAAAGTCTTTTATATTTATAGAAATCTGAGTCATTCAGAATGGTGGAAAGTGAAGCCAGACTCTTTCAGATATTTGAAAATAAACTTTGAGGACATAAGACAGAGGAAATTGGGAAATTGGGACCCAGGAAAATTTTCAAGCTCAGTCTTTTCACTACTAAACTTCTAACGGCAATATACAGCTACATAGACAAGAGCGAATTACATGAAGTTGTTATTTCTCTAGTAGATGAGCCACAGAAAATACTTCTCCAGACTAATCATGGAGCCATAACCTTTTAAAGCGCTTTTTCAGTTTGTCTCTTCATTAATACTGGAATTGTGAATTACACTCTGCGATGTATGGAACAAGCTACCTTTATAATAATATGTAGTCTATGGAAAAGGCTTCCTTGGCGTGCCCCCAAATCCACTGGTCTGGTAGTAAAAAACTACCAGAGAGAGAGGAACAAAGGTTTCGTAAAAATCCCTTTGTTGTTATCCTCATTGTAGGTCTCTTCCTCTGACACTATTTTGTAGCTCGAGGTAGAAGTCCGACCTATTTACTTTCTTTTCACTGTGTCAGAAAAAGACTAACTGCTTTTCCTTCATCCTCCCAGAACCTCTCCTGAAGTCAGCTGTTTACTTTGGAATTGTTACTACTCCCTCTCAGTCGCTATCTCTGATCGTCACTGATTCTCCATCTGCAGTGACTGACCAGAAAATAAGATAGCCTTTGGAAAGATTACGAGGTTTGCCAGAAGACGGTGGTTTGGATGTGCTTATCCTACACATCTATTTCAGCCCTACCTGAACAAGGACATACTACAGTGAAGGAAAAACCTTTCTAGAGCACTTAAAAGCTCAGGAATGTTTTCACAGTTTAAAAGAAGGCTTTGTATTAGGACAAAGATTGTTTTAAGGTTTCGATAAGGTTCACATCCATTTTCTTTTTATTTGACCACTACATTTATATGTATGTTAGTTATAATTGTCACAGTCTGTCACTCCACAGTGTCTTTTAAATCTTTCTTGTTTATCATTCTCCTTCAAGTGAAAAGCACTTTGAAGTATTATGCTTTCATATTAACCCTCTCTCCAGCTTCCTTTCTAAAGCTAAATACATTTAGATAAAAATGCTAGGTATATCGCATTTTGATATAAGTCCTCTGAAATATTTGAATATTTGTTCTGTTCACTTCATCCTACTCTGAGTCTAAAGGCTCTTTATCACAGGTATTAGATTAAGCCCATTTTACTTTAAGCTGTAAGCATGACCTTTAGGTTAGTGTTCTTTCTGTCTGGCTAAAGTGAATAAACAGCATGAGGAAAAATGGATTTTTTTGTCCTTTGTAAGAAATTAGCAAACAGCCAATATTCCTAGACACCAGCATAATTTTAACCTATGTGACTCCAACCACATTGTTTGTCCCGTCAAGACCTTCAAGCAAATTTCCAAAATGTGGCTTTATTTAAATCCATTCATTTATAGACTACACACTTTCTATGTCGTCAGCTGGCCGAATGCGGTGGAAAATATTACTGAATGTGCAAGGGCAGTTATGCAGTGTTATAGTGTATTTAGGCACAGGGCTCTGCCTCTGCCTTTCAAAACACCACAGATCCTTTGGGGCTGCAATACTTAGCAGAAATAAGATTTGCTATTCACCTTAGTGGCCAGCGTTTATTTAACTAGAGGATCCAGAGTTAAATATGTTTGGAGTCTTACATCTTACCCATACTAATCATCGCAAATCCAAGAACGATAATTTGAGACAGGTTGACACAGTGTCTTTTAAAACAGATATGTGGCAGTTCGAACAGACTAATTTCTGATCCTAGAAAAGAGTAGGCCATCCAAGAAAGAGGTTCTGTTTACAAATTGCATGCCTGGCCTTTTACACTGCCCAATCAATAAACAAGGCCTGCGTTTTTCTGCTCATTTAACATTTCTCTACAAAATCTCTAACAAATCTCTACTCATTTAGCATTTACAAAGGCAGGGATTTTGCTTGAAAACTGTATGAAGGCTTTCTCTGAATTCGTATTTATGTGTATAACTCTCTTAATTTGGCATCAAAAAAGGTAGGAAACATTATCTACGTAAAAGGTGAACCTGTTAAGATGACATTAAGATCAGACACAAACCATTTCCTAAACCATACAGTTAGGCATATGTCTCTGCAATATAATGTAGTGCTGTGTGAGAATCTTCTGCTAACTCTGAAGGCATTGCCTTGTACACTGGAATTAGTGTAGGCAATTACAGCATCCCATCAGCTTAATTAGCACTGCCGAGAAGTGGGTCATCTGTTTTTTGATATGTTTTTTTTCATTAAAAACAACTTTTAAAGATTGCTTTACAAAGTGGGTATGTAAACTGGAAACAAACAGGATGATGGTCTGTTTAAGACCCCTTGAAGTCTATGTGCATGTATGTGCACATATGTCTACGTGTACACCCACATACACTTTGTGTATCACCTGTTATCTGCCTACATCTCTATCTAGAGTTTGATATTGTGCTATAAACATATTTCAAAATGCTATGTTATGGAACTGTATAGATCCAGAACTAAAAAACCCTCCAAGTTATGGATCACACATAGCATTTATTTGTCCAGTGATCTATATGTTGACTCAGTTACTAGACATTTTTAAAGTTCATTTACTCAAAAGGGTGCTTGACCTCCTAGAAATTCAGGTTTGTTTTCGTGTGTTGACAGGGAGAACCATACTACCCTGGTAGGACCTTTGATTTAGGGAAACAGAATCCGCACCAGTAATACTTTACATCCATTTTGTCACCATCTTTTCTTTTCTAAATTTAACTTTTATTTTTTGCAATTTACACATAAATCTTCATTTATTTTTCCCTTGTCTTATCCTGTTACTATTGCAGCTGACACCATATCACGACTCTACTCAAAATCAAAGGATTATTTGCTACTTTGAAACAGAAGCCAACATGAGCCCTCCACTTTCAGTCTTGCCTCAAAACTCCTCTCACTTGCACCAAACTCTTTAGAGGAATTGTTATACTATCATAATTCTTCAAATCAGTAGGGAGATCTGCTTCAAAACTGATGATGTAAGATCCTGAGAATGGCATGCAATATATCTGAATGCTTCTTGCTCTTCCTCAGCTGGCATCACAACAGAGCTGTGTCTTGTGAAAGACCGATCAGCTGTGTTTACATGATGTTTTCAAATACTGGTGGCTGAAACTGTAGTGATTCTTCTCAGTTTTGCCACCGTAGCCTCTCATGGGGTACCTTACATTTGAGCTAGGGTGTCCTAACTCCTGTTACAATTTATGGAGCCCTAGTCAATACTGTCCATAAGGCCTGGAGATCTATTCAGCTGATCAAATATAGATGGAGTGTTTCTCTAGGCTCCATCAAATGCCATGGAAACTTAGAGATCTAATTCACTTACAGACATAAAGTTTAATTTCTTTTATTTGTCAGCTGAATCCCACTGTGAGTGTTGGTCAAAATCCCTGGGGCAAGCGCAGCATATTACTTCTTTAGGATAAGAAGTTGCCAAGGGATTGGCATAGGATCGTGAGTGTCGCTTTAGATTTTAGCTTGCAGACATTTGATTGCATAGTAATACTCTACATTTAGGGTCAGACCTTAGCATTTAATATTATTGTTAAGAATAATTTTGCTGTGCATGTGGGGTCATTTCTTCTGATTTCTGCTTTAAATGCAATTTAGAACCATCTGCTTTTTGTATTCTTCTAGTTAAAATTAAGATCATAGGTGCTTATTATTGATCTTGATTTCCTGGAGTACATTCTAGAGTGAAGCAAGGAATATTTCTAGCTTCCTTCCATGAAATACAAGCCTTTATTAATTTTTCTTGCTAACTCCAACAGAATGTTTTGATATTCTCATATTTAGTGTTGTATTACTTTGTTTTTCTATATAATCTTATTTTTTTTTCCTTTCTCTTTATTTTAATTGTTCTCATCCTGTACTTGGGCTATAGATGTGTGAGAATAAGGATCAGAAAAGATGGGTCTGAAGCCAATTTCCATTGAGCCCATACATAGCAGGGGCATAACAGTTCTTTCTTTAAAATGCATGTGACACACTTGACTGACTCAAAACTATTATAGACCCTGTCAGATAGTGCGTTAATGTGTGCGAAGAACGTGTTTTTCATCGGGTGCGTTAAATAAACGAGAAAAGCAATGGATCTCTAACATATGCAATGGTTTTGCTAGAAAGTTAATTTATACATAGGAACAAGTAACGAAGTATTACATTTTCTATAGAAATGGATTGCTTTATAGGTTCTGGCTGATCATTCAAAAATTCATAGTTTCCCCTATGACAGGTCTTTCCATATTCATGTATCTACATGTGAATTAATTTTTAAATGTAAATGTGATTTCAGACTTTGTACAAAGTAAAAATTAAGAAAATCAGAGGTTGAATTCTTGGAGTTGCAGAATTTCCTGTTGTTCTTTTTCTAAAAAATATCTATTAATGTTTTTTATATTGTTTTATTTTAATTTTTATTAAGGAATTACTATACTAAAAAGCAACATGTTGAGAATCACAGAAGGAAAGAGCAGAAGCCACAGTTTCTTTTTTTCCAAATATGCTCTCTACAACTACCTAGAATTGATGGGGGAAGGGGATACCAAGAGGATTGCAGTAGGTAAGCCAAGGGTTGGCATGACATCGCCAGAGAGTGGCAATCCTAGTGGGAACATTTACACTGTTCCTGGGAGCACGGAGGGCTCAGGAGCGTATCTGAGATGTTTGTACACCAATGCACGCAGTGTGAGAAACAACAGGATGAACTGGAAGCGTTGGTCAGCTCCCACAGCTACGATATCATTGATATTAGTGAGACCTGGTGGAATGAGTCCCACAGTTGGAGTGCTGGGATGGAGGGCTACAGGCTGTTCAGGAGGGACAGGCACGGCAGGTGAGATGGAGGTGTCGCACTCTACATAAGGGAGAGGTTTGATTGCACAGTCCTTACAGTTAGTGATGATGTGGTTGAGAGCCTCTAGGTAAGGATTAGGGGGATGGAAAACAAAGGAGATATTGTAGTGGGTGTCTACTACCGATCGCCCAGCCAGGATGTAAGCACTGATGAGTTTTTCTATAGGCAATGAGGGGAAATTTTTGGATCGGTAGCCCTTGTCCCTATGCGAGATTTCAACTTCCCAGACATCAACTGGGAATATCATACTGCTGTGATGAGCAGGTCTTGGAAATTCTTGAAGTTTGTAGGAGATATAACTTCTTGTCACAGATACTCAGTGAGCCAACTAGAAAAGATGCCCTCCTAGACTTGCTGTTTATTTGTGAATAGAAAAGACTCATGGGGGATGAGATGGTAGGCGGCTGTCTTGGCCACAGTGATGAAATGGTTGAGTTTAAAATGAGAAATGAGAAAAAGGGACAGCAGGGTTGCTACCCTGGACTTCAGGAAAGGGAACTTTAAGCTATTCAGGGAGCTATTGGCAGAGTACCCTGTCAATCTGCTTTTGAGGACTTAGAAGTCCATGAGTGCTGGTCAATCTTTAAGAACCACCTTTTAGAAGCACAGGAGCAGGTAATTCCACCATGTCATAAGTCAAGCAAGTGGGGCAGGAGGCCAACTTGGCTGAAGAGGGAACTCCTCGTGGAGTTCAAGAGGAAAAAAAAAAACTGTATGATCTCTGGAAGCAAGGTCAGGCTTCACAGGAATAGTATAGAGCTGTGGTTTGTTTATACAGGGAGAAGACATTGAAAGGCCAAAGCTCAATTAGAGTTGAAACTAGCCAGTGTTGTTTCAGATAACAAGGGCTTTTTAAAGTATATTAATAGCAAGAGGACGTCTAAAGAAAACATTGGACAGATACTTGTTGAAGATGGTCCTCTGACTAATAGGGATGGAGAAAAAGCAGAAGCATTCAATGCTTTTTTTACCTCAGTCTTTAATCATACTGATAGACCTTGGGCTGCCCTTGAGTTGGCGGACCACAAGTGTGGGAACAGTGACTTTCCATTCGTGGACACTGAAATTGTAAGGGACCAGCTGTATCAGCTTAATGTTCACAAGTCCATGGGGCCTGATGGGATTCATCCCAGAGTTCTAAAGGAGCTAGTGGATGTTATGGCAGGACCCCTCTTGATTATGTACCAAAGGTCTCGGGAGTCTGGGGAGGTCCCTGCTGACTGGAAGCTAGCCAATGTTATTCCAATTGACAAGAAGGGTGTGAGGGAAGACCCAGTGATGTACAGACCTGTTAGTCTAACCTCAGTTCCTGGAGAAGATTATACTGGGTACTATTGAAAGATACTTAAAGAATAATGGAATCATCAGGCACAGTCAACATGGGTTCACAAAAGGAAAGTCCTGTTTAACTAATTTGATATCCTTCTATGATAAGGTCACCCACCTATTGGATGAAGGGAAGGCAGAGGATGCAGTTTTTCTGGATTTTAGTAAGGCTTTTGATACTGTCCCTCACAATACCCTTCTGGACAAGTTGTCCAACTGTGGGATGAGTGGGTTGCTCTCTACAGCTACCTGAGGAGGGGCAGTGGAGAGGGAGGTGCTGATCTCTTCTCCCTGGTATCCAGTGATAGGATGTGTGGGAATGGTTCAAAGCTGCGCCAGGGGAGGTTTAGACTGGACATTAGGAAGCATTTCTTTACCGAGAGTGTGGTCAAACACTGGAACAGGCTTCCTAGAGAGGCGGTCGATGCTCCATACCTGTTGGTGTTTAAGAGGCATTTGGACAATGCCCTTAATAACATGCTTTAACTTTTGTTCAGCCCTGATCTGGTCAGGCAGTTGAACTAGATGATCGTTGTAGGTCCCTTCCAACTGAAATAGTCTATTCTATTCTGTTCTGTTCTACCTGAAAGGAGGTTGTAGCGAGGTGGGGGTCACTCTCTTTTCCCAAGTAAGAAGTGATAGGATGAGAGGAAATGGCCTCAAGTTGCATCAGGGGAGGTTTAGATTGGATATTTGGAAAAATTTCTTCACCGATAGGGTTATCAAGCATTGGAACAGGCTGCCCAGGGAAGTGGTGCAGTCACCATTCCTGGAGTTATCTAAAAGACGTGTAGATGTGGTGGTTAGGGATATGGTTTAGTGGTGGACTTGGCAGTGTTCAGTTTATGGCTGGACTCAGTGATCTTAAAGGTCTTTTCCAACCTAAATGATTCTATGATTCTATGATAGATTTCAGTTACTATTTCATACAGGATCCTAGTGATAACATGATTTTATATCTGATTTCAGGTCCCGAGATGCATTATATATAACTGATAGTAACCAAAAAGACTTTAAATTAACACAGAAATTTTAGTCATGGATGAACGATTTGATCAGGATGCACTGTCACTTTTTACCAGGTGCATTTTCACTGCCTCAGGCTTGTTGACCTCAGCAGACATTTGTCTTGTTATGAATGACACCACAGCTGACTCTTATCTTTGGAGCCTAAGCAAAAGGTGAGGACTGAGTAGGGCATGTGGCAGAAAGCCTTCCCATCCAGGAACTGTCAAGCTGTATCTATGTACCTATGATTTTCAGATCAAATGCAATCTGGTTTCACTGAAGATGACAGGAATTTAGCAGGGAGTCCAATGGGGTCAGAAATAGTCTCTCAAGAGTAGGGAACTTTTATTTTTGAAGGATTTATTAACTCAGGGACATTTTGGTAGAGTAACACTGGTGAGGTCTGTTGTTTCTGTCTTTTTTTGGTTAGCAAAATATCAACACAATGCAAATCAGATGATAATAAAAATAGGAAGACTTTGAGATTCATCTTTTGGCACAGATTCCTCCTCCTTTATCTCATCATGTGTGCTGGGAGAGACATCACTACAGCAGCAGAACTTTTTCCATTATGGTATCTTGAATACAGAAAACATTTCTCTTTAGTCTTTCAATATTTTAAAAACTTTGAAGCTTGCATGATAATAGTGTTATGAAAAAGAAAATTGTAGTATATAAAACAGGTGGTTCTTTTTTGAAAATGTTAGGCAAGTACACAAATAAATACTTACTAAGTTTCATTTTGCCTAGTCTCCAATTGTTACAAGTATATGCCATTATCAGGAATAAAAAGGATTAAGAGTGTTCAAGAACTGTAGATATAATTATTTTGCCTTCTTTTTAATTTACATATCTTTTCCTTGTTGTTAGGATTACAACTGTAGTATGCTAGTTGGAAAAACCGGATAATGGTATTAAAATCTAGCTAAATGTTCTCCTTTCGTTTTGAATGTTTACTACCCAACTATTTCTAACATAGGCCAATGGAAAGGATTTATGCTTGAAGCGTGACAACTACCATTATCAGTTCCAAGTCTCCCAAGACTACTATGAACAAACTCTCCATCATGGAGTAATAAATAGGCTTGTATAGCTTCAGAGAATCCTCTAGCTCAATCTACAAGCATATTCTAAAATTAGTGTGCACTCACAAAGCATGTTCTGTTGGCATGTACATGCAAACTTCAGTGTAATGAATGTGTCCTATCATCTGTTTGTTAGACGTCCTTAGTTTTCTTTATTATTTTCATCTTAGATACAAAAATGACATCCTCCTCTTAGTGGTGTTTGCTGTGAAAAGTGTAAAACCTTTCAATATGCAAATATTCAGCATCCACTTTAATGAATAACTAAATCAATAGTTGTAATGTCAAGCTCTTTGCAAAGTAAATTAAGATAATTATTCAATCATTGTTAAAAATGAATATAGAAAAGACAACTAAAGTCTGTTAATTCCCAGACCCTTCAGTGTCTATATTTCTCTGGGATCTGTCAAAAAAAGATACTTGTAAATACCCTAAGCAAGTGGAGAAAGGCTCAACAGACAATCAGAAAAATCAAATGGACTTTCAGCCACCTTTCCCACAGGAAAAGAAATCCTTTCACCCACAAAATTGTTTCTATAATCCTGTGCACCTTGAAATGCAGCCAACACGGTCCTTGACACATATATGTGTGCAACATAAGAACAGTCTAGTGGGGCTAGTTTGTGCAAAGCAAAGCACATTTCTTAGTGTAGAATCACATCCCAGTTATTCTACATATTTGATTTCCAGCAAGAAAAGCCTATGATTGTAGTACAACTGAGACTTCTTTTCATTTTTGTAGTATGTGTTATCTGAGGGATTCTTTTACTGGGCCACAGAAATACACTCTGTAAATCAAACCATAATAAAACAAAATGAACAAATTCTACAGAGGTCACTACAGAAAGTCAGCTGGGATATGAAGTGAGACGTAGAAGCCAGATTCTCTGTTCTCTGCAGCATTGCTGTGGGAAAAAATGGGTAAAATGTGTGCAAAAATACTGGCTCGGTAGCAAGACAGTGGAAGATTTTCCGTAATTCTATTTTACATCCTGTGTTTTTATATCTGGGATTCTTCCTTGAAAGGAAGTCTGAGTTAATGAAATATTACGTATGGATTTCAGTTCACATAATGTTTTGATGTAAAGTTTAGGTAATCTACACCTCACCTAATCATTGTATGGTCCCACTATGGTCAGTAAAATGAAAGAAGTCCATAGATTTCTTATGTATTTTTGGTTGTCTTTTTCTCTGGAATTGTCTAACTTTGTCCATTCGTATGAAGACAGCCTCCAAAAACTAGCCTAGAATTATATGTCAAACATTTAGGTTCCTAAATTAAGACAAATGAAGTCTACTCTTAAGTACTAACAAACATTCCCGTGATAGGAAAGGACCTCGATTCAGTAGAAATAAAGCTGACTACTCACATTGTCTTTAAGCACTGTTTTGCCTTTTTTTTTTTTATTTTTCCACATAGAAGTTTTTGCTTTAAGAAAGAATCAGCTTTCTATATAAATTCTAGAATCTGCCACTTCAGTTTGAAATTAAATTTGCTTAATCAGCAAGAGTTTTGGTTTTGCTTTTACAAAACTTAGACAAAACAGTATTTCAAGATAAAATGTTGTTTTAAATAATTTGTATTGCTTCAAACTTTTTCAACATGTCTCACAGAAATCCTGAAAGAACCTTACTCAGGAACTTTCATCTGAAATTTCAAATCAAAAAAATATAGTGTTCTAACTAGGTAGGAGTGCAATTTACTTACCTGTTTTAAATGACCACTTAAGTTATGAAGCATGTGGATGGAACTAGCTCACAAACAAGGCATACTTTTCCTTTGTCACAGTTTATTTTCCTCTCTGTTCCTCATACTAATTTTATTTTGCTGTTTTCATTTGCCATCATTTACTCTACTTCTCCTTTTTATTCTCTTCTCTTTATTTTCTTCCTTAGTTTGAAACACAGCAGGGGTCAGGATCTGGCATAGCAATGACATTGGCTGGAGTTACTTGCAGCTGCTTTCAAACCTTATAACCAAACAGGAAGATATGAGGGGAAAAAAACATTTGCTACAAACTTACTGTGGCAAGAAGGTAGATAATAAGAGTTTTGAATAAGTTTCCCAACAATTTAAATGAACATGAGTATTGCAAATGAATGGCGAATTAATTAATGTTAGGAGTAAGTATCCTTGAAAGTTATATAGGCCAAGTGGGTGGCACAATATATTGTAAAAAAAAACCCAAAAATGTTGCTGGAGCATTTACGAGAATGAACATGAAGAGAATTAGTGCCAGATGCAGTTCCAGTACGGCTATTGAAATCACAATAATGCAAGGTATAGGGTACCTGGGACAAGCTTGTCACAGGATACTTTGCGGTTGGAGGAAGGAGCAGGCAGGCAGTGCATTGGAGTGTGCAGGTGGAGGTGCTGTTTCTTGGTAGGTGAAGCTGATGTTGCATGCTGCGTGGAGCATGAATTGCATGCTGTCTTTAAGAGGAAATCTCTGCCCTCAACCTGGCACACAGGTGCCTTCCTCCTGGCTTGCTTTCCCATATCCTTTCAGCAGCTTCCTTGGTTGCACAAACTCCACCCAATATTTTCTGGGTCTCTGGGAAAACATCTTTCTTTCTGTCCGTCACTTTTGGGGCTTGCTTGTTTGTTTGCCTCCTGCTTCAGGTAAATTCTCAGCTCCTCTTAGGGATCTACAAGGATGAGCTGTTGCCACAGGCTCCCTCTTGGCTCTGCCACTGTGCCTCCCCACGATCCTGACATTTCTGCCAGTCATGCATGCTTAGTTGTCCTTCAAAAGCATGCCATCTTCTGCTTTCAGATGCTTCCCCTCGGTTCACAGGTCTGAAGCCAGGGCATACAGGCTGCCTGTCTTGGCAGCAGCAGTTTTAACACAAGTTTGGGTGCTGCCCAGAGAGTACTTACAATCAAAAAAATTAAAAATATTATACCATGCACCATATGCAGTAAGAACTGGAGAAGAAGCTGCTGAAGAGCATTTCATGCTTGGTAGGGTCAGTATGTTTCTGTCCTGTATAAAACCACAATGTTTTATTTGCTTTATGCAATGCTCTTATTATTGAGCCTTAACTGTCTCAAAATGGCACACTTGATTCTCATAAAAACAAGCTTTCTTGTGGATTTTCTGGCTTGTCATGTCTCTGGTATAAGCCTGACAGCTAAGGTCTAACGCAGGAGCACCTCCTTTCCTCCCACTCTAGAGCAAGGTGCAGCTGAGGGAGGGGGTGTTCTGTTGGCACCTGATGGGAAGATCTGGAGAAGATAAATAAGAGAGGAATTTTTATTAAAGAGCTTTTAAAAATGATAAGGCTTGTAACAACATACAGAAATCTTGGCTAATTAACTGTATGAATATTCCCAGGGTTACTGTTTGCGCTAAACATTGGCAATTACTTCCAACATCAGGATGCAAAGGCTAGCACCTAGGAAAAGGAAAAAAAACAGCAGAGCAAGAGACTTTATGTAAATGTCTTCCATGGTGTGAGAGACGCCAGAAACTGCTGAAGGATTTCCTGTGACCCAAGAGACTCTTTCCCGTTAGCAAGGTTACACGCATTTTTTCCTAGGAGCTGAAACAGAAGTGTGAGCAAAGTTGTGGGAGTTAGATGGAGAGGTAGGGAGTGAGGAGCAGCATGAGGCAGAGCTGGTGGGATGAGACGTGGAGTGAGGCAGAGCCAGGGAGGACGCAGAAGCAGCAGGAGAGGCGGCTTGCGCGGCGCTGAGAGCCGAGGGAGCCCCAGGTAGCAGCTACAGCAGTGAGGCAGCCAGCAGGAACAACAGGTCGGGTCGGCTTAAATCAAACCTTGATGCCTAATGAGAGTTAAAAATGTTAATAAGTGAATGAAAATTACTTCAGGGGAGGAAAACCATCAGTCTCACAGTAGGCAGAGGAAAAGGCTGTGAGGTTTTATACTTCGAGCACTGTTTTTACTCTATTTGTTGGATTTTTCCTTTGGAGTTTCTACTTTGTTGGAGTTTTCTTCCTTTAATAAAAATATTGCTTGTAAACAATTTCAATCATGTTTATAAGTGGAGCAAATTAGTCATCTGAGCACTGGAACATTCACTATATTTTCCCCAGGTTTCTTGATGTAGGCCTGACCTGGTGTTTTTGTTAATACACCTTTACTATTCTTTTTCATTTTCATTAGTTATTTCATGTGCTTTGTACTGGCTTCATAGTCTTTTCATCATCCACAATTTAAATTTAAATTGATTGTGTTTTTTCTTCTTTATATGACAGGACAGTCCCTGTAAAGAGATCTGCCTTCAAAATAAACTCAGTGACTCAGTCCTGGTTCTCTCTTTTACTCTTCCTCACTTCTAGAATGAGTTCTAACTCATTTAAAATCTGTCAGTAAAATTATTTAAGGTACATTTAGTTACATTTCATATGACTGAATTTTAACTGAGATAATTTAAAATTCATTATTTAACAGCACTCTGAAGTTGTGTAAACTGTCCATTGTAATGCATCACTGATTGATTTATTGATAAATATGGCTTCTTCAAGGAGGAATAGGGGTCAGTATATATCATCCAAAAAGCTATTAGATTGAACTTCACTGCCTCCTTAGGGTGTAGTTTGACAAAATAGGTTCCAGTGAGTTGATAGGTTGTGTAGTGTATCTGTATCTAGAGGCAGGGAACATTAGCATCAGTGGAGTCTTTGAAAGTAACATTGGAATGAGTGTAATAAAACCTGAAAATAACAGTCAGCCATGCAGTGCTGCAGATTACAAAATCTCCTACCATTTTAAATGTCTGTGCTGCAGTCCTCTGAACAGAAAGAGTGCACCAAGTCATGACGAGAATTTATTCTTTTATGGGCTTGGGTAGAGACCGTGTCTTGCATGCTAATCCAGGAAGGAAAGTGTTAAACACTTACTATGTGTGTAGCGGTGCTTAGCAGTGAACCTTTACATCGAGTACAATTAATACTCCTTTGTGTTTCTTTGATCCTAGTCCTTTTGATTTTAACTCCTCTGATACAGATGTCTAGACGAATCCAAATACATTTACAATAAATGTAATCTGCTTTGAAGGACATATGGTTCAGCTCTAAGAAGTACTAACAAGAACTGGTTTTTGTAATATAGTCTATCCATCACTTCTAGGTTGAAAAATGCAGAAAATAGCCAATCCCCTGAAAATGAAAGTCTCTAAGGATATAGTCTCCAAGGATATTTTTTTCTCTGCATCTGTAAGTAGATAAAGCAGGTAGATACAAAGCTGCTGAGGGCTGATTTATACTTTTAATCTAGAGTTCATACTGACATATGTTCACATGACTTAAAACTACTCAGGCTTACAGTAGTGACACTTCTCAGGACCTTTAAACAGCTCTGGAGAACCTTGCTTGATCCTCAGGAGCTTGTGGGAGCCTAGAGATCACCTAGGTTGCACAAGCAGTAATCCTGTTTAAAGAAAATATACACTGCCTGACACATGATAGAGCCTTTGAAATAGGTAAAATCAATGATGTGGGAAAATTTTAAGAACTGAAAAGGAATGGCAGAAAGATACTATTTTGACTGAAAGTCTGGGATTACACTGAAGAACTAAATTGTTCTGAGTTACTGGGAATCATAAAGCCAAGCTAGGATGCTCTCCCCCTAAAAAACGTGTGAACACACGCTGTTAGCAAGTTGGAGTGGTTAAAGCCAAGTTCACTTCATAACAAGAAATCTCCAAGTATAGGTTCGGTCATCCTTATTTTTACAGTCAAATTCTTGTTGTGGGCAAAAAGTAAATACACTTCTACGCAAAGCCAAGAGATCATTCTTACTGCAAATGAAATTTAAACAGTGTAATCAAAGAAATACTGTTCAGAAAAAGAAAGAAAAAAGAAAAAGAAAAAAGAAAAAAGAAAAAAGAAAAAAGAAAAAAGAAAAAAGAAAAAAGAAAAAAGAAAAAAGAAAAGAGAAAAAAGAAAAGAGAAAAAAGAAAAAGAAAAAAGAAAAAAGAAGAAGGAAGGAAGAAGGAAGAAGGAAGAAGAGAGGAGAGGAGGAAAGTAAAAAATCTGACTAAATACCAGTTAAATTTATTGCATGTGGTCTTGCCAGCACCTACCCCTTTCTGTCTGGTGTTATGCTTACCCTTCCACTGTCCTGCAGGGTTTGGAGGTTCAGTTTCCAGTGATGAGGGTAAGAGTGAGTTGTCTGTCCCAGGCTCCTGGCAGGGTGGAATATTATGGTGGTGATCATGGCGGTACAGTTGTTCTTCCTCTTTCTGCAGTCCACTTGGGACTATTATTTCGGCTACACTTTTAGACTTTCACTCTTTCTTCACTGGTCTGTAGCTCCATGTTATATCCAGATTTACAGTGTATGGAGTGTCTTACATCCTCCGTAGGTTCTTTGTTCACTTTGCTAACCCTATGTACTGGATTTGCATGGCAAGGTTTTGGTAGCAGCAAGACTACAGGAGTGGCTTCTGTGGGAAGCTGCTAGAAGCTTCCCTTATGTCCAATAGAGCCAATGCCAGCCGGCTCCAAGATGGTCTTGCCGCTGACCAAGGACAAGCCCATCAGCAATGGTGGTAGTGTCTCTGTGATAACATATATAAGAAGAGGGAAAAAACTGCTGTGCAACGGCATCCACAGAGAGGAGTGAGAAGATATGAGAGCAACAACTCTGCAGACACCAAGGTCAGTGAAGAAGGAGGGAGAGGAGGTGCTCCAGGTGCTGGAGCAGAGATTCCCCTGCAGCCTGTGGTGAAGCCCGTGGTGAAGACCATGGTGAGGCAGGTTGTCTCCTTGCAGCCCATGGAGATTAACAGTGAAGCAGATATCCACCTGCAGCCCATGGAGGATCCCACACTGGAGCAGGTGGGTGCCCAAAGCAGGCTGTGACCTCGTGGGAAGCCCACGCCAGAGATCAGGCTCCTGGCAGGACCTGTGGATCCATGGAGACAGAGGAGCCCACGCTGGAGCAGGTTTGCTGGCAGGATTTTTGACCCTGCGGGGGACCCACGCTGGAGCAGTCTGTTCCTGAAGGACTGCATCCTGTGGAAAGGATCCATGCTGGAGCAGTTCGTGAAAGGGACTGTGGGACAGACTCATGTTGGAGAAGTTCATGGAGGACTCTGTCCCATGGGAGGGACCCCATGCTGGAGCTGGGGAAGAACATGAGGAGGAAGGAGCAGCAGAGACAACATGTGATGAACTGATCGCAACCCCCATTCCCCGTCCCCCTCTGCCACTGGCAAGAAGGAGGTAGAGAAATTGGGAGTGAAGTTGAGCCCAGGAAGAAGGGAGGGGTGGGGGGAAGGTGTTTTTAAGATTTGGTTTTATTTCTCATTACTCTGATTTTGATTGATAATAAATTAAATTAATTTTTCCCTGAGTCAAGTCTGTTTTGCCTGTGACAGTAATTGGTGAGTGATCTCCCTGTCCTTATCTCAACCCACAAACCTTTGTTATATTTCTTCTCTCCCTCTGTTCAGCTGAGGACGGGGAGTGATAGAGCGGCTTGGTGGGCACCTGGCATCTAACCAAGGTCACCTCACCACACCCTAAAACTGGCTTGGCCGAGTTCCCTAGTCTATACTTCTTTACTTAAAAACTGGTGAGTAGTTTATAGCCTTAGGTCTCCAGCACCATCCTGTGCCTCCTTTCTGGTCATGTCATGTCTGTTCTCCTATACACTGTGTCCTATGTCCCTGCCTTTGGGACCATCTGCTCTCGGGCCAGGCTGGTACTCCTCTGCAGTGTCTCTATCAATCACACATAAATATGCACATTGTTGGAGTCATACACAGAGTAACTACTTGCTACTGTTCTCCATATAAGAATTATGTTAAAACACACAGACAGAGCAGTGCAAGTACAACTCAGTAGGCAGAAATGACCTCCTGGCCTCCTGGTCATTGGAAAAATTGCTGGTACAGCTAAACAAAGTAAAAGAAAGCAGGCCAAAACAAGTTCACACAGAGCAAGCTGAATAGTCTTCAGTGCTCAGGCCTTGTCCAGTTAGTTCAAAGCTTCTGGCCACTGACCAGCAACAGCAATAATGTATATACTCAACTACAGGTCTTCATTATCTTCTTCATTTTGATGTCCTTCTACCCTGAAAACCCTTAATCTTCCTTATTCTTCTAGTCTACCTCTACAAAGATGTTGTGCTAATTCTTCCCAGTTTCTTCACTCATAATTCTTCTCTTTGTGCTGTCTCCATATTCTTCTGGCCTCTGCCTTGACAGAAAGACAAGAAACCACTTATTTTCCTCTCGTCAGACATAGTAGGAACAGTATTTGGTAATATTCATCTCTTTTTGGGGAGGTTTCATTTAAAACTATAGAGATTAAAGACCTGTGGTGGATATCTTGTTGAGGTCAGCCAGTGACTTTTGTCTCACCTACAGCAGTAGAAAACAATGACTATTTTGGGTGAGGATGAACTTTTTTCTGCTGAAAAGATGAAATTGGAAATTACAGAGAAATCATGAAAAAAAGCCACTGTCTTCAACTGGAGGGAAAAACTACATCAGATTTATCCTTGCCACATTTGTCATGTTGCCTGTAGCTGATCATCTATGTTCTAGAGGTTTTATCCCCAAACACTTGTCCTGCCTTTACTACCATTGCATGTGGCTGGACAACAGGAACAGAACTCTGGTCCTGTCTTTATAATCAGTCGTAACTAAAGCAAATGCCTAAATACTTTGACGATGATGCCTGCGTAACGACTGAGAAGAACGTCAAGTATTACCGTACTGCCTTTGACGCTGCAAGGTCATCCTGGGCTGCGATGCTTTTCTCAGCACTACTTCCAAGAATAGCATTTGAACCTTGATTGCAGCCTTGCTTTTCCGAAGTGTCGCCTGGCAACAAAATATGCACCCAGAGATTAGTTTTTTCAACTTAAGCATGTTTTGTGGCTGAATTTCCCCAAACTTCTCTGACTTGAACGTTTTCTGCTTGATTAAAAGGACAGCAAAAGCTTAGTCACAATAAACTATTTTAAAAGGTACTGAGCTTCGAAATGACTGTAACAAGGCACTGCTTTTCATAGAATCATAGAACTGTTCTGGTTGGAAGAGACCTCCAAGATCATCGAGTCCAACCGTTTTGATGCATTCCTGCCATATATTTATATTTGCATTATTAAAAGTGAAGATTTATGTGGAGAGAGGTTTTGTTTTTTATTCTTTTCCTCTAAAACTTTTGCATATGGGGTGCCTGTGTTTGATCCTTCTGGCAGAAGAAGGAAAGCTGTAAGTTGCACATTTGAATAGAGGCATACGGCTGAATATTAAATGAGTGCACAGTTATAGGCAAGCCCCAAAAATGAAATACTTCCTTTCTAGTTGTAGAGTGGGCATACATGGAGTCTTTAGTGAATTAGCACCTTATCCACTCCTGTTGATGTATGCTTTTGTGGGGGTATAAGGACGTATATCTGGGGTAGGACCTGCACCAGGGAAAATATGCCTGCCTCTGAAACATTTGCTGCAGCCACGCAGAGAAAGCTTATGCAGGTAGCAGCAAGAAATTGCTTTCTTCCCTCTTATGCACTGCTCTTCTCTATTTCCGAGCATGGTTCTCAGGATCACTGCCTTAGCTGTTCCACTTGCTTAACCCAAATGGGGAGCCAGGTACTCATCTAGCCACCCCAAGCATCTAAGCCACTTGCCTGGGGAGCAGTACATGCAGATGGGTTGACAACTTAGAATCATACAATCATTTAGATTGGAAAAGACCTTTAAGATCATTGAGTCCAACTGTAAACCTAACACTGCCAAGTCCACCACTAAACCATGTCCCTAAGTGCCACATCTACATGTCTTTTAAAAAACTCCAGGAATGGTGACTCAACCACTTCCCTGGGCAGCCTGTTCCAATGCTTGATAATCCTTTCAGTGAAGAAATTTTTCCTAATAACCAACCTAAACCTCCCCTGGCACAACTTGAGGCTGTTTCCTCTTGTCCTAACTTGAGAGGCTTTTGAAGAAAAGGACAAAGCAATGCGTAACTATCTCTCTCTGGTGCAACTAAAAACATGTGACAGAGCAGGCAGCTGATACTAGCGACAGCAGTCATGAAAAAGAAAAAGGCATAAATGTTTAATGGCAACAGCTTGTGAAGGACACAGCCTCAGCTTTCAGCAAGTGAGGAATAAATGCCACATTTGACTGAATCTTTCCCATCTCATACAGGCTTTCCCTCTGCTTTTATCATGTGTGAGCAGAATTTGGCACAGTAAAAATGGCATCCTCCTCCTGTCAAGTGGGTTTGCTCCTATAGTGCCTGTGAATAGGCACCATCCAGGATGATTCAGAGTGGGGCCTCCTCCAGATAGGCATCAATTGTGCTGCTTTGAATCAGATATGCTAAGATTTTCACTTACTGCTGTAAATTGGCTTTGTTTGCATATCTATGTGTCAGTTTTGCCTACATACCAAAATGTTATCTGCCTCCAGTTCCTTCAGAAAGAGAAGATGCGTGTCTCAACATATCAGGACTGTTTATCCAGGGAGCACTCAGGTCAGGGTCTGTTTCGAAGGCACCTCTCTCTACTGGGACTGTTGTAAATCTGTATCCTTCAAAAGGATATTGTATGGAGGTTGATGACTTCAGAGTGCCACAGCTGCTTAACGCTCATTAGTGAAAGAAAGTTTGTAGAGGCCTTTTAGATGCTTCAAGTTTGAGAAGGTCATGGTAGGAGGGACGGGACACAGGAAGAAATACCCTTTCTGGTGCGGTCAATCACAGGTGGAATACTTGTGGTTTCATAGAGTCTTCTTATGCATTTTTCATCCATCTCACAACCCTCTGAACAGTCCATTTACAATTTGACCCATGATCTCCACCAGTATGGAAGGCCCAGTCTCTGATATTAGATGTATTTTTCTGAGTATTTTTCAAATAATTTTTCTAAGCATATAGAAAAGATGAAAATATTTCTTTATGTATGTTGTGCATTTGTGCACATCTGTTGGTCAGCCTGTTTGGGTGTTCAGGGCTGCCAGTAAAGGCCCAGCACTCAGTCTGAAGCTCTCTTCTTGTATTGTCACACTTAAAAATCAGAATGGGAATGCTTTTCAGGCTGGCTGTATTATAGCTTCGCGAAGTGTGAAGAGGAGATGAAATGTCAAGGGCAACCGCATGCTGCATTTCTGTAATTATTTTATTATCATTTCCGATTTATAGCAGATGGCTGTGAAGCAATTATTAGAAATAGCATTATGTATGTATGTTTGTGAGCGAGAGAGAGAAGGAAAAAGATTACTTATTAGTAATACAGTGCTGCCTTCTGCTTTTAAGTACTAGACATACTGAAGTGATTGACATGCCTGGTGACACCTTCCTTAAACCGTGTTTTCTTAACAGAAGCTGTAGAAGTTATAAAGAGGGTGTTAGGAGTATCATAAAACAAAATCAAGTCAATCTTTAGAATACATAGGATACATTTAGACAGAGACATAGAGGAAAATGATTTATCAGAAAACATCACCAGGCATACAGGACTGTTTGTTAAAGATCACGATGGATGTGAATATTATCTCTTTATAGACCGGAGAGGGCTCAAGGGGCCAATAAGGTATAAATTCAAGCCAGGAAAAATGATAAACTTGTAGTTTGAAGGGGGAAAAAATTACCTTTTTGATGGTTTCATGAAAAAAAGGTGAAGAGAGGAACCTCCAAATTAAGCTGGAGATCACAGGATTATTTTGTTTTCTTTGGTCACTTTGATTCATAGAAGGGAGATACAGTGTATCCTGATGTCACAGTATTTGTGTTATAAAGCACCAGTGTGATTTTATAACAAAAACATTGCAATAGAGCAGGACCCTGGTCCTGTTTCCTACATCTGTTTCCCAGTTCTAGATTCACCTCTCCCTTAAGCTCTGTTATCTGTGTCTTCACTCCCTCATCTCACCCAATACTTTCCTGCCGCTCCATATTACTCCTGCCCACCCTCCAAAGATCAGTTTCCACCAAACCATGATTAGGTTGGTTTCTGGCTCCAGTTTAAGGCTCAGTCAACCCACTGTAATTCAGTATCCCTGTCTCCATCCGCTATTCCTCCTTTCCATCATTGTTGTCTCTGTGAATATGTTCCTTGCTCTGTTTTTATTAATCTCCTGTACAGATATTAGATGCTTTCCACAGCCTTAGTCTTGGGTGTAGCTTAGACTTCAGTCTGCTGCATCACCTCTTACGGAGGTAGGATGCTCCAAGCATGGAACTAGGAACTCAAGAGAATCACTGAGGCTAGAGTTAATCACTTGTTTGCTGTTAAAAAGAATACATTACCTGTGATTCTCCAAGGCTTGCACTTTGGCTGGATTAAGTGACTTTTCATAGGGACAACGGAAGGTACCTTCTTCAAGTATATACAGCAAGGACTTGCTTCAAAGCACTAAGGGGCTAAAGGAGCTAGATTTTCTCAGTGGGAAAAAAGGCAATGAGAAAATTTTAGTCATACATACATACTTTACTTTAATTTTGGAAGTCTTAGAAACATTCCAGCTCGTATTTAGAAAGTAATGCTTAGCATAAGACATTGCCTGGATGAGAAAATTGTGGTCCAGACTGTAAATGTTTGGTTAAATTCTAAACTCAGAAAAAGGTCTTTCACTGGGAAGCGCCAATGTTAGCAGCCCAGTTTACAATCTAAACATCTTTTATGTGTCCTTTTAAACTTAAAGCAGATGTTGAATATCTTTGTATTGGGTTTAAGTGGTAAGGGTTTTGTAGCCAAGCGAGTGGGTGGGGGGCTGTAGGGTTGGCTTCTGTGAAAAGAGATCCAGAGCTACCCCTATGTCGGACAGAGCCAGTTCTAGACAGCTCCAAAACAGACCCACTGCTGCCCAAAACTGAGCCCATGAGCGACGCTGGTGATGCGTCTGCGATAATGTATTTAAGAAAGGGTAAAAAAATGCTGTGCAGCAGCTGTGAGAGAGGAGTGCAGAAAAGAGAGAGGAACAACCCTACAGACACAAAGGTCAGTGAAGAAGGAGGGGGAGGAGGTGCTCCAGGTGCCACAGCAGGGATTCTCCTGCAGCCCATGGAGAAGACCATGGTGATACAGGCTGTCCTCCTGCAGCATGCTGGAGCAGATATCCACCCTGCAGCCCATGGAGGACCCCATGCTGCAGCAGGCAGAGATGCCCTGAAGGAAGCTGCAGCCAGTGGAGACCCCAAGCTGGAGCAGGATCCTGGCAGGAGCTGCAGCCTGTGGGGAGGAGCTCATGCAGGAGTAGGTTTTCTGATAGGAACTGTGGCTTATGGGGGACCCATACTGGAGCAGACCATTCCTGAAGGACTGTACCCCATGGAAAGAACCCGTGCTGGAGCAGGTCTTGAAGAACTGCAGCCCATGGGAAGGACCAGTGTTGGCGAAGTTAATGAAGGACTGTATCCCGTGGGAGGGACCCCACGCTGGAGCAGGGGAAGAACGTGAGGAGGAAGGAACGGCAGAGATGAAACATTACGAACTGACTACAACCCCCATTCCCCATCCCCCTGTGCCTCTCAGGGGGAGGAGGTACAAGAGTCAGGAGTGAAGCTGAGCCTTGGAAGAAGCCAGGGTAGGGTGGTTTTAAGGTTTTTTTTGATTTCTCACTATCCTACTCTGTTATTAATTGGCAATGCATTAAATTAATTTCCCCATGTCAAGTCTGTTTTGCTCATGACAGTAATCGGTGAGTGATGTCCCTGTCCTTATCTTGACCCACGAGCTTTTCTATTGTATTTTCTCCCCCTGTCCTGTTGAGGAGGGTGAGTGAGAGAGTGCCTTGGTGGGCACTTGGCAGCCAGCCAACGTCAATCTACCACAATCTTTTATGAAGTCAGTGTTGTTGGTATTGATTCATTCATGACATTGATTTCCTAAATCATGTTTCTCTTACTCAGACTGGGTGAGCAGTAGATGAGGATATTACTGGCTATTTAGTTGTCTGACCCCAACTTGGGCCTCAGTTACATGCAGACAATTTGGGAGTACTGACAAAGATATTTTATTTTTCCAAATAAAAAAAAAGGTGAAATAAATAGGAAAGCATTCTTTTTTCAGCAGTTCTTTCTCACAGTCTCCAAGTATGAGCAAAAATAAACAGCTGTTACCTAGCAGTGGTAATAATCTCTTCCTCTTCTATGATTGCTTTCTCTTGATTATTTTTTTTATTTTTATGTTTCTATATATATAATATGTACGTTCATCAGAATTATTTTTTTAACCTGAACTCTAAACATTTTGAATGGCACAAATCAAGTGCAAACTTACATATGTAAACTCTATGGCATATACCTGTATGTATGCAATGTTTGATGCTGATAATTTTCATTAACAGCATGGGAGGAACATACAGATGTGCAGAATGATAATAATAATGTGAAGCAGCTCAGTAAATCGTACTAACAATAGTTGTGTTTTGGCATAATAGAATATTATCTGAAGCTTGATTTTTAAATCATTGCTCTTCATTTTAAGGACACATTTTTTCTACTGAGGGTGTGATTAAGCGCCTACTGATGTCAGTAGAAGAAGGACTTGGCTAAAATAAGCATGTAACTCACATTATCATTATAGTAGAGTAATTACATGCATCATCAAAAGTGGAATGTGCCCCTAGGTGCGTTCTAATGTAAACTCTAGTGTGTACTGTACACACATTCTGTAGCTCATTTTAAAACCTGGGGATAATATTTTTTATGGGAAAATTACAGTTTTGGGAATGCATTGTATATCAGGAATGATTATTACCTGCTATAAGTGTGAATTTCATTGTACTGCAAAAACCTGTGAACATCCCTCTGTTCCTTTATACCAGTGTAGAGTTGCTGATAAAAGGCCAAAGTGAGCTCAGTTACTCCAGCTGAATGCCAGGTGTGTGGAATCTGTGGGTCCTACCTCAGCTCGAAGGTTTAGGTGGGACCCTGGTTGTATCTAGCATTCAGGTTGACTTTTGTCTCCATGAATCTGCCTGGCTTCTGATTAACCAGATGTACTATACTGCGGCAATTAAGTTTTCCTTATCAAGATACTTTAAATCTCCATTCAATGTTGAGTTAATGCTTGGATATGACGTTAGTTTTTTACATGTATCACTGATGTATTTTTTTTTTCACAGTAATGAATGAAATAATTACTGCTTTCTGACTTCTCCAATGTTCTTTTCATATAGTACATAAACCCTTTGCTCTCCTGTACCTGTGTCAGAGATGGCATCACCTGAGTATTTTAGATAACTGTCTGTTTTACATGATACTTTCTGTTTTTTTGCTTTTCCTCCTGTAATAGGAGGAAAATCTCTGACTTACATGCCTTCCCAGAGAAATAAATGCATAAGAGACAAAAAATATGTATTTATAATATGTAATTGCATATGTCAATTATGTTCATACTTGCTCAAGTCTCCTTCTAAATTAGCAAAACCCAATTTAGCTGACTGATGCCCTGCCCACAGGTGATGTGTAGCAAGACTGAAAAGTGACTGTATGTTATATAAAGTCCTATATCACAGTATTCAAAATAACAAGATGTCCCGCATATTTTCAGTCCTTTCACTGATATCTCTAAGCGCCATTCCAGGTCAGCTCTCTCTCCGCTGATTGAAAAGGATCAAGCAAAGGAACTTAGGTAAGTAATGGGAAGAAGACATAGGACATTGGTATATGTTGAATATGTATAGCCAAATTAAAGTTACGTATTATATGTCGGAAATAATGACTGTTACATGCCTTAATACAATAGATCTCCTATAAAATCTGAATGGACTCAAAAAGAAAAGAAGAACAGTCAGAGCAGATTAAAAGTTTCATTTGTACTTGGAATCGTTCTATGATACAACCCAGAATGAAACATTTATTCAAAGTAATGAGCTGGATTAAACTCTGATGTAGATAGTTCAAAGTCGCTGCAGCTAAAATCAGGATAAATTAAGCTGAATGTGCCCTGGTAAATCTTCAGAATCAGCTCTGGAACACAATTTTGAAGTAAGTGTTTAGTGTGAATACAAATGTTGCCCGCTGCAAAGTGAATACAAGCTCAACTTTCAATGTATCCTGTGTCTATTCAATACCACATTGTGTAACTACTTCTAGTCCTAGTGTTATATTTTGCCTGTTTTGTAGAGAATTGCTTAGACGAACCTTAGTAAAAATAATTTGAAAAAATTTTAGAGAGTAGAAAGACAATGTGTTGCACTGTCCATTTCTCAATCTCTGAAACAGAAAATAGGGCACACAGGTGGTTACATACTTTACTTACAGTGCATAATATTTCAGCTAATGAACTTCTTAATCTATTTTGTAAAATCAAACAGCATGTACTAAAACATTAAAAACAATCTTAATAATATATATATATTTTTAATATACAAAGCAAAGCCAAGAGAACACATAGGCTTACTTTTCTTATTTCATTTTAATTTCTGTAAGTATCCTCAGAGATGTATAGGATTTAATCTGTGGTTCTATGAATCCCACACAGGAAACTATGTTTTTAAGGAACTATTTAAAAAGCAAGAACTACCTCAAAATGTTTCTAAATTCAACAACATTCTTTTAGAAGATATATTGGTATATTCTCCTTACCAGAATTTTGTGCCTGCAAAATTCCCTTCATTAGTTTTACTGCTCTGTTACTTTTGGAAGGTGAGAGAGAAAAAGTACTATATTTTGAGTGACTGATTGTGTAATCACGTATCTGCAAAAATTCAAAATTAGTAGAGTCTATTGAACAACTGACTAAATGAAATGTCCTGAATTTAATTTAATTTAAATAAGTAAAGATCACATTTTAATAAACTAATCTATGGGTGGAATTTTTCTCATTTAACTTGTAGCCATCTAAAATTACGTACCTAGTCTAAATGAGTTGTGTAAGCCCCTTTTATATTCTATAAAGAGTTAGGCACCTCCAGAGATAGTGAGGATAAATCTGCCTTTGGAAACAGTTAGCTTCCTTCGCTTACTATGTAGAAGGAAGCTAAATTTCGAGTAGACGTCCAACTTTTAGACTATTAAAACTAGATTACTGGAGTCCCATTAAATGCTTTCAAAGGGGGCTACTCATAGACTGAGGTAAGAGTCACTGTAGGAAGGTCATTACAGTCCCCCTTCCTGTTAAACTCCTTACCTTTCACATTTGATGGACAATTAGTTGGATGAATCTCTTGTGTTGCAAGATCAGAACTGTTGATTAGCAATAATGTAATTCATGGAGACCATAGTTCTTTCATAAGTGAATTCTGTAAGAACTTTACATAACAATTGATTAACAGTGGTAAAATGATCATGAGCTCGTTATGTAAACCCCAGTGTGTACGAAAAAAAAATGAGTGAAATGGCCATTTGTTGTGAAATCCATCAAAACATCTTGCAGCAAAATAAACAAAGGAAAGTCACAAAGCCTATTATAAAACCAATAAAAGCAAAGCACAGAAAATAGCAACCAGAACTTTGTTTCTCATTTTCATTCTCTTATGCTGAAAAAAGTTTGGGAGATACAATGAAAGAGTCTGACACTAAAGCAAAAACGTGAGTAGAAAAATGACATCAAGGAATTGTGGAGGAGGAGAGTAGGAACATAGCAGAGGTAGAACAATATAATAAGCAGGTAAAATATTAGTTGACAAGGAAGACAGGCAACAAAATAATTCTTTAAAAAGACAAACTGAATTCAAGTGTATTGAGAATTATATAAGTTAAATTTTCATGGGTATTGTATCAGTAATTTATATGCCTACAGAGACAGAGACTGCAGCTGAGTCTCTGAGCTATTGCATGTTTTGTGAACTTATTGAAATTGGACTTCTCTTTAATTTAATGAAGGTAGAGAATGAGAAAGATGGTTTCCTGAATATGCTCATGGATTAATTTCTTCTTTTCTAGTAAAACTGGACAATGGATATTATTTGGCAAAAAGGAAAGCTTTGAAAAAGTAAAAATTTAGTTTGTATTTTTGTATGCCGCAGAAGTATCCTGTTTGTATCCCGTAGAAGTTTAGAAAATAATTACTGAAAAGTTTGCTTTAGCCAGTTTGCAAAACAAATGCATTTCAGTTCATACACTATTCTGTTTTTGCAATAAGTGTTATTTTAAAAGACCAAGTTTTAAAGCATACATACAATTCAGTATGGTTAGGGCTAAGCAGAATTTGATTTGATTCCATTATACAATACAATATCACCTTAATTGCACCTCTGTACTGGGCTGTCCTTCTTTTTTATATCAAGAAGAAATACTTGTTTTCACTGTCAGGGATATGTGTGACTGATCAGATCTCTGCATATTAGATCTTATTAATTGCTGAAATGTTGACTTTCACATTTGACTAATCAATTATGTCAGATTTCATCTCTCAGTTACTGAATTCTGAAAGAACTTTAATGCTTCTTTCCATGCAGCCTCACGTGGGGATGTGCTCCCCATAAACATCTGCCAGCTAATGTTATTATGGAGATCCAAAATGCTTCTTCTTTCTTTTATGGCTAAAAAGGAGTCTTCAGAGTAATTAAGCTGTTGTAGCACTAAAAGCACTGCCTATTGGGCTTTCTGCTGTTGCCTTTATTTTTGTACATGCCTCCATTCTTTAGATGTAACTGTCTGTTTTCCCCCATGTAAACTCTTTGGGATGAGGGTTGACTTTATTTCTCTTTGTAGAGCAGGTGCTATCCATCCGATTGATCCTAGGCAGCATGGTAATAGCAACGCACGAGGAAATCGTTGTTGAGCTGCTTCGTAGTATGGTGCTAGTTTCTTAACACTAGTAGTGCTATGGTAATATTACACTATCTCACACTAGATGAGACACAAAAGACGTAGTTGTACTAGGGCAAACCAAAGGTTCACCTGCCCCAACAGTCTTCAACAATGAGCAGAAGCAGATGCTTAAGGGAAGGGCAGAATAAAAGTTTTATAAACTACAGTTATTCTGAGTACTCCCCCAGAGACTTTTGTTATAAGAGGCTCAGGAAGTCCCTGAATGAGCTGCTGTTTCTATGTATCTAAGAATTCTCCAAAGATTTCTATTCAATGAACTTGACCAGTGTCCCCTCGAGAGCATGTAAAGTTTTAGTGTCACAAACCCTTTGGCAAGGCATTCCACAGGTTAGCTAAGTGAAATTGTTACAATTAGTGTGATATCCATCCTAGCTCACGTAATTCACCAGTAGAATTAAAATTAGATGTTTGTCATTGTAATACACAGTTGTCAAAATGTTGGACAATGTGCTTATTCACATACTTGTAGCTTGGCACGTATTTCTGTTCCCTTTGATATGCCATCCTTTACACAACATATCACATCAAGATTCCCTCTCTGTCCTTGGCACTTGCATTGCTGCTTTCAAAGCAGAATAAAAAATACAACTGACAGCATTCCACAGCTATAATGGCCTAGCTATAAACTGCTTTGTGGTACCTAGAATAAGAAAGAAGCAATAGAAAAAGTTTGTTCCATTCCCAGAACATTTCCTAACAGGATCTCACAAGATCCATCATTTTGATGGAGATGTTAATTATGATCTATTATAATGGCAGCTGAATGCAGTCTCTAAGGACCTCCATTGACATTTTCCCACCATTCTTTCATATCCTAATGACATTATAACAATGATATTAAAGGATTTACTGTCTTCTTGATATGGTTGTTTTGGCATCGTTAAACACAATGGAAGTTTTGGATGCATAGAAGTGGAAGATATACCCACCGTGTTACAGAAAATCCACAATACGTAATTAGCCACTAACCATGATGTCAACAGTTCATGTTCAAACTGTCTTCAAGGTTCCAAGTATTTCTTTTCAAAGAAAATTTCATGAGGATAGGGAACGGGACTTTTACATGTTCAATTTCCCCCTTGTTTTCCTGAAAGGCACAATTTGCCCCTTTCTTTTAAAACTGACCAAAGATTCAGGCCACAGACATCAAACAAAACCATGTACTGAGGCTCACAAAAGATGTTCAGCTTTGCCAGAGTTCTTGACATAAGAATTGCTTTGCAGTCAAGACGATCCTTGTTCATACAGCCTTCAATGAGCATGGATCAGCTTTGAGGAAAGTATAATTTTCTTCTGCTAAATTGCTATGAAACTGGTGGGTGATCATAACATATCCCAAATGACACCGCTCCTAGTGGCTGCCTTTACCAAAGAGGTTCTTTCAACGTGGCCTTTGGATGGAGAAAATGGTCTCTCTGAACTTAAGGAAATGAGGGAGTTGTGGCAGCAGAGGTGGATGACTCCTCCTTTTTCGATGTAGATGTGGATGTGGGTAGATGTGAAAGGCATGAGTAGGCCCTCGATCTGTAGGTTTCCAGATTATTATCTTCTCTTTGGTATTGCTAAGTCTATTTAAATAGGCTGAAAAATGTGTGTCGGTGGGAGTTTTTCCTTCACTCTTCTTACTCATGAAGCAAGAAGAACTCCTGATGTAACCAAGTGCTCTCCCACGCACACTGACAGCCACCCACTCATGGCAGATATTTAACTGAAAAGAAGGGAACAAGCACAACAAAAAATAGAAAGCAGTCCTCCACAAAAGAAGAGAAATTTTGCACCCTTGAAAAGAGGGAGCACAAGTACCGTGACTGAAATATCTTCTGATACTCAGTAAGCCCTGATATGTCTTTTTTCAGTTAGGGCTGAATCTTATCCATGCACCACAGGATAACCCTTTAAATTTTGGTCACATGCCCATATCCAGTCTGTCTACACCTTTCCTATCCCCATCCTACCCTTCTTGTCATCAACTTGCACTCCATTCGTGCTTACCATCACTGGGAGCAATTATTGACAAAGACGCAGGTCCTTGTTGATGGAACAGAAACTGATGGTCTTTCTAGGATTTTGAGGACAAAAGACAAGTTATCCTCAAACGGAAGAGAGGCTGTCCTCTGTGTAGGACTGTGTAAGATTATCCCGTAGGCATAGATATCGAACAATTTTGAACTGAAGGAATTAAAATGTGGAATGAAGACCAAATGAATGGAAGAGGCAACAAATATACAGAAACTTGTCTTTCACTTATTAAAATAACTCTTATGAATACCTAAACAAGATGACTTTTTTTTTTTTCTCCTTTATTTACATCTCAAGGTATTATTTAGAGTATGTAAATGTGATGTGTTCCACAAATCAAACCTGGCAACTCATAATCACATCCTGCTGTATATGATTTGATATTCATAGACAATCATTGTCACTGACAAAAGTGTGTGTGTGGGAGAAGTGTCTATCATTCTGCTATACAAATTAATCAATAGGAAAGTGTGTATGAGGGCATCACATGGATATCAGTAGATTTTCTTTAGGAAGACAGATAATTCCTCTTCCATTTCTTTCTCCATGTCTCCAACTTGGACTCTTTCTTCAACGTGTATCTTAAACTTTCATTTGTTTAGTCTTCCTGCTCCTCCCTTTTTCTAAAACAATATACTTAAATATGAAAATATATACTAAATGCAAAGTATTTTAAAATATCTTAATCATTTTCCGACTGAGTTTCTAAAAGTATGTTGCTCAAATTGAGTAAAAGATCTACAAAGAAATTTCTATAATGTTTTTCTTTTTCTGATAAGGTTTCCATTTGAAGATATTGGAATAAATAAATTTCACTTCTTGAAAGTTGTCATGATTTTCTGGTGTTATGGGATCATTGTATCTCCTGAAAAGAGCCAGCCTAAATGGGCAGTGATTCTTCTTACCAGATCAAACTGTTTCATAAGTCCTAGGAAGGCTTTTGTTTCTCAAACAGGACAATTAATGGTGAACTACTTTTCAGATTTACTCAGTGATCCCAAGGTACAATGAAATAAAGAAGTTTTTTTTCTTACTTGTAATATATTTGAGAGATATACTTATCACATGATTCTTTAACTCTTCGTATTTTGTACAGGATTTCATGCAGTTTTACAGGATTTCATACAGTTTTACAGGATTTCATGCGGTTTCTAACATGCTTCAGGTGATCTATGGATAAGTATGTCATATATCCATATGCTGACATACGCTTTGGATAATATACAAAAGAACATTTTTCCGAATCTTTAAAGACTGTGTAGAAGGTAGGCACTGACCTGGGGGTGGGGTGAGAGGGGAAGGGAAGCATGGGAGAGCTTTTGTGATAGCAATACTTTTAAGGAAGAAAGTGAGTCATTCAAAATAAGGTGTGTGGAGAAGGATTTCCTCTTCCTTGCCAGAATCTACCTTGTTCTTTCTATCCAACACTCTCGTTTATAACCTGTGCCTACCATTTTGATTATAAGGCTAAAGAGAGATGTTTGCTGAGGGCATTCACTCACATGCTCCAAGGTCATCGTACAAATGGAAGAGTAAGTAAGTGATCAACTTACCTTCATAGAGATTCCTTTTCCAATACAGGAGACGTATTCACATTTTATTTATTCAAAGGTTTTCTTCTGTGCTGACAAAGTAAGCAGAGTGTTTACTTTTATAAACTAGGTCATAGATACTATTATGAAGGCCTGTCCTAGTAGCCAGTATCGAGTATATTCTAGCCTATTCCATCCATCAACAGCCTTCAGCATTTGTTTCTGAAATAAGGCTAAGCCATAAGCTGTTCCCCTATAGCCTCTGTGCTTTGTAAGTATTACAGCTTTGTTTCCTTCAAAAAGAAATGGATAGTTCCCCTTTCCATGATTAATTTAGAAAAGGAATAGTATGGAAAATAAAATATCTTTAAAAATTTGTCTGTCAACCTGTTCCAATCCGCTGTTGTACTGGGTTCAGATATTAGTCTGAACACAAAAAATATTTCAACTTCCCTTCCTCTGGTGATGCTATCCAGGTTTGACAATCATGTGTTTCTAACGAGGGGTAGTGTTTTGCAAAAATTTAAAATTTCTTGCTGTTGAGCTTTTTGAGGTAGATAGCCTTTTATTAAATGGCTGTTAACATCTGTCATCCGTTCAGAAATAATCACCTGTTTTTCTTTTTTATTCCTAATTAACAAGGTCATTATATGACCAATTTTTTTTTCTTAACCTTTCTAGCTAGGAGCCTGCCAGCTGCCTTACGTAAACAAAAACATTATGAAAAGGGTACTTTAACATTAGTTCTGCATTACGTGATTTTTGAAACACACAACTTTGACTGAACTTCAAACCTTTTCTCATAATTCTGCTTGTTTCTTAATGTTTTAATTCCAGCACTAGAAGGACTTTACACTATTCCACCTCAGGCTTTTTGATTTTTGTGGGGTTTTTTTTGGAGGTTGTTGGATTTTTACAATAGTGATTGCCTTCATCTTTGCAAGGTACTCATAAATGTTTCCCACCTGCTTGGTCTCCACATTTGCTCTTTAATTTCTCTGAAATTATTTCATATTTCTTTAATCCTCTGAGGATCATAAGTTAGAACTCTCCTACATTTATTTATATTACCTACTGTTTTTTATTACAGGTATTTTAATAACATATGTACATTACTAACCAATCAGAGCAAGTCAGCACTCTCCTGGATACCGAAGAAATCTGATTTATTAAGGTGATGGAGTTATGGAAAACCTATCAACCTTAGAATACTGAAAAGCATCACAGAACATGGCAAATGTGTGAAAAGCATTTCAGGGCATTTCATGTGTGTATTGGGTCTGGCTGAGATGGAGTTAGTTTTCCCCACAGCAGCCCTCACAGTGCTGTGCTTTGTACTGGTAGCTGGAAAGGTGTTGATAACACACCAGTGTTTTGGCCACTGCTCAGCAGGGCTGGCACAGCACCAAGGCTGTCTCTCCAACATCCCCCCTCACCAGTAGGCTGGGGGTGGGCAAGATCTTGGGAGGGGACACAGCCAGGACAGCTGACCCAAACTGACCAAAGGGATATTCCGTACCATATAACGCCTGCTCAGCAACAAAAGTTAAGAGGAAGGGCGGGGGGGGGGCATTTGTTATTATGTTTGTCTTCCAGAGCAACCGCTACGCGTACTGAAGCCCTGCTTCCCGGGAAGTGGCTGGACATCGCCTGCTGATGGGAAGTAGAGAATAAATCTTTTATTTTCCTTTGCTTCCACGCACGGCCTTTGCTTTTGCTTTATTAAACTGCCTTTATCTTGATCCAAGAGTTTTTTCCATCTTATTTTCTCCTTCCCCGCCGCCTCCCCCTGCCATCCTGCTGAGGAGGGGAGTAATAGAGCAGCTTGGTGGGCACCTGGCGTCCAGCCAAGGTCAACCCACCACAATGTGTTGCACATTCCGATCTTCTTGTTCTGAAAGATTTGTCAGTAGTTTAGATATCATTTCTACATAACTCTCAAGTATGTATCCTGGTCAGTCCAAGAGCAAGTTTACCTCATGACACACCTTTGCTTCCTAAAGATAATGTTCTCCTTGCAAATATATTAGGGAACCTAGAAAACTGCTATAACAAGCTTGACCTTGGCTGGGATCATCTCAGGTAGTCTGTCTTCTTCTTACATGACTGTTAACAGGTTTTCAAGATGCAACTGGAAAGAATGCTAGATAATGTCATCTAGGCTCCCTTTCCCATGAAAAGTTGGACCAGATGATTTTTCGAGGTCCATTCCAACCTGGGCTGTTCTATGATTCTATGAAATTTCCCCACCTTTTACAACAGAAGATGAAATGAATATCCAGAAACCCTTTTAATCTTCACAATGTCTCTCTCTTTTTTTTTTTTAATTTCCTCTTACATAATTTAACATTTACATTTTCTTTACTAGTGTTTTCATTCTGCATGTATTCTCCTCTTGCTCATAGGTTGCCTATCCTTAGAACCTACTTTGTGCCTTTTGCAGTCCTTCTAGAACCTCCAACTATCCTTTTTATTATTGATTCTTTCTTTTTCTTATTTCTCCAAAATATGGAAAGACCAAACCGTCACATTTGGAGTGTTGTTTTTTTGTTGGTTTTTTTTTTCCTCCACATACAGAAAAACCTCTCCCTTCCTGGAAAGCTCTTTCTGCTGTTCTCGGTGCATAGCATAATACTCCTCAGAGCTGGACGAGTTAATATTCTAAGCCTCTTTACTTCATATGTTACACCATATTGACTCCCTTAATTTTTCTCCTAATATTTGTGAGGGGCTTTTTAGCTGTAGAATATGCCTAAGCACTTCACTTTCTTTACGAATAGATTGCCTGGAGAGACTCTGGAGTGTCTGCCATGGTAGAAAATAATCTGTCAGGAACGGTAGGGATATAATTGATTCTATCTTGGTCAGGGAAATAAAGAATATGACATTTTGAGGTCTTTCTGTTCAACCCTGGATTCTATTTCACTCCCTAATTACTAATTATACTCTTCCCTCTCCCCATGAAGCTCTTCTCCCATACTTTTTTTAATCTTTTGCATATTATTTTATCCATTCTCCATCAACTCTTGCTGTGGACCCATGAACCAGTCTTTTTTCACTATACCTTTCTTCTCATTCAGACTTTCTTCCTTCTGAGGTTAACCATTCCATTCTCTGTCATTCTTCTGATTCTTCACAACTACATCAGACCGAGCCCGAGTTTTTGGCTTGTTTTCCACACAAGATTCTAACCTTTTTTTCAAAACGATCTTTAATTTCCTGAAGATTTTAATCCCTTACTTTAATTTTAGTTTTATGGTGTGGCGATGGCTTTGCTATACATTATTTTAAAAAGAAAATAACCTCCGACTATGTTTTTTATTTTTGCCTAGGAAAGTTTCTAATTAATTTTATACCTTCCTTTTCTGTATAATAGTCTCTGCCATAGTCTGAAACACCTGAAATCTTATGTCCTCTCCAACTAAGATAAGAAAGCTCTTCAACTTTCTTAAGAATCAGCTCCTTTTATATTTTTTATTATTTCTTATTTCAAGATTCGCAGCTCATTCCCCATCCCAATTAATTTTGATTTTATTTTGTAGATCTATGTTTCATGAGGGTTTTTATCCTGATGTTGAAAATATTCAGTACCAAGAATTTTTCAATCTCTTACTCTTTTTTGACAGTTAATATTTGAGAAATCTAGCTTAGAGCACTAATTTACCAAAAACCTTTCTAGTATGTTTTATTTCCCACTACAGTTTTCCTGTATGTTAGGATTCTCCCAGGCTTTTTTTCTCTGAGGAAAAAGATTGTCAAAAAGCCCCCTTCCATAAGGCATCCATTCCACAGACAAGGTGGAAACTAGAAAGTTAAGGGTATCATCAGTGTTTACAGAACACACCATCTTGCCCTTGTAACTCCAGATACAGACATCTGCTTGCTGTGATAACCTCATGTGTGGTCTCCTTTCTCTTTCATCTAGGCTATAAGACTGTTAAACATCACACAAAGACAGAGATATACAAATTGAGGCTGATTTTGTATTTGGTCAATTCATTTCCCTGTCAACAGCAGAGCCTAATGACTGGTATAATGTCAGTCTCTTCTGCATTTTGTTTTTGAGACAAAGCTTTACTTTTCAAGGCTCGAAGCGTTTTAGACTGATTAAGGTCTTTAGACTTGATATAGGCCATCTGGGTGAAACTTGGTGGCCTGTATTACATATGCCATAATAAATGATCTAACATGGCTTTTTGGCTTTACATTGCATGAACATCTCAAAATGTACTAAAAACTGAGTGTACATCTTGAATCTGAAGTCTTTAAATTTAGGAAAAATTATTCCGCTCCAAATTCTGTGGTTATATCTACAAAGATGTACAGTTGAACCACAGTCTTGAACCCAGTTACCCTTGACTGAAAATGATTGACAGTGACAAGACTGAAAGTGATTGACAGTGACAAGTCTGAAATGTGTGTGTGTATCTGACAGCAGGTACCCAGAGGTCAGAGCTCTTGTTGCCTTGGCCAGAACCTTGTGCTTGGACAACTTGAAGACCAATCGCCTCCCAGTGTCTCACTTCATTGCAATTGAGCTAATCTCAATTGATTTTTTATCCCAGAAGAATACTCTTACCATACATATTCTAACTAGAGAAAATACCTGTAGACTATTCCATGGAGGGACATAAGTTTTAATGGGAAAAATAAAGGGAGAAATTAATGTTGGGACAAGGATCTCAATATTCAAGATTGTAAGAAAAGAGGCAAAAGAAACACCACTGACTAGAATTTTAGATTTAAAGAGAATCAAATCATAATTGCTAATCAGGTTATCTGGAGTATTAATGACTAACGAATAACATTGATAAACAATGTAAGATTTGGCCTTTATTTGAATATAAAATGAATATACTGATTTTTTTGTTTAAATCACTTTTAGGAATTGTTGCATCATATTTCTTTTGTAAAGCTGTAACTAAAGCCACTTCTGGGTAGTCCTTCTGTACTTATTGGCTTTTGGTAAATTTCATCAACAGAAGATGTTGGGTTTTTTTCAATATGTAATGAAGGTTCCACTTTAAATTGGAAATGTCTTCCACCATCTATTTTATACATCTCTTTTTTACATCAGCGTTTTAAGAAAAATAAAAAAGGAATTGAAGTTAAAAAAGGAGTAAAAGACAATGAGGCTTTAACCAGTTTTGGGTATTTTGTGTACTCTCCCAAATAGGCCTTAAAGATATAAGCACTGGAAGAAAGATGTTGGCAGAATTAGACATATTTACATTGCATTGTAATGACTAAATACAGAAATTTAGTGAAATTAGATATTAGTTGAAGTAATGGAAGGAAAGTTTCATCAGTATTATATTGTATAAAAGTTTAACTTGTCTGTTTTGTACAGACTGGTAAAAAATAGAAAAGCACATGAAATTATAGGACTGGCAAAATGTTCTTCCAGTTCAGATATTGTTTTAAAAAAGAAGTAGGATTGGGCCAGCTTAGTTTATTTGTAGAGCTAAACATAGTAGGAAATGCAATTGTCCTTGCCAATATTTCTTGCTAAGATTTCAGAAGTTTTACTCAAGAGCTTGACTAAACTTTTGTGCTGTATCAGGGAATGTTACTCAGTAGCTCTGATGAGCCATTTCAGGCAAACTCTTCCTAGACCTCTGGCCTATAAATTTCCCCATGGATTTTTTTTAATCCCTCACATTAATTCTAGCTACCAGTCCTTACTTTACCCTAAGTATAATACTTCAGAGGGAAAAAAAAAGATACAGCTAGCCATTGTTTAAAAGTTAGATGAAACTCTTTTATTTTAGTATTATCACTATAATCATTATAACAGCCTATTTTACATTTGGATTCAAGAAAGTGTCCATCTTCAAGAAAACTCCTAATTAATAGTACTTAAACACACAGATAATTCTATTCTAATTTAATTACTAAGCTGACCATTCTGTTCAATGAGCCAATTTATGTGAGCAAAGGCTGGAATACACTATAAAGAACATAATAAAACTACCCTCCTATTTTTTCTGGTCTAAAAACATGGACAGTAATGTAGGTTGCACTGTTTTAACACTAGAAGAGAGCTATAAACAGCTGTTACTGCAATAATCACTCTAGGGCCACTTGCTGTAAATCTAGTAATTTATAAACTATGAAATATGAGGCAATCCCTCGTCAAAAAAGGGGAACACATTTGGTATAAAGAAGAGATAAAAGACATAAAATCATAACTATTTCATGGCTGGATGCCACATTCATTGTCTAAAAGTAGTTTCTTATATTATAAAAAATAATTCTGCTGGCTCAGAGACATGTAACATATGCAGAAAATCCAGGCCATTCCTGGTAAATTCAACAAATTCTGAATTTCACACTTCACAGTGCAGCAATGCTCGTTAGCAGTTAATAGGTTCTAAATTTGGAATATGTAAATGTGTAAAGACAAAAAGTGGCTTAATGAGGATGAAGATCCTTGCTGTCATTCTTTTTAGATAAGTATTAATGAAACACTGAGAACGTCAGTGTTTTCATTTGGTTTCTTTACTAAGTCAGAACTCATGTTAATGATTGATTGCTTTTATAAGAATGAAAATCTGTGTTCCTGAACAGTCAGTGCACTGCTCAAGCAAACATAATGGCTCCTGTTACTTTGTGTTTGTAAAGCAATGACTCCTTGAAAAACAAATGTGGTAGAGAGAGCAACATGCAGAGTATACAGACAACTCAAGGAGAATAAAATGTTCCTGCTGTATATTATAAGTAATAACACTGAAATGAGTGACAGGATTTATTTTTTTTTTTTAAGGGAGCACGGATGTGATTCTGAGAAATACCAATTCGTTGGAGCAGTGCTGAATGTGGAGTAATTCCAGTAACACTCCAGTGCTGCTATAAGCTGCAGAGTGGAGCGCAGACAGTGAATTACAATAAAGAAATGTTGACTGCTGTGAAAGTGATTTTAACAGGCTGTCAAAATACCTTTTCTATTAAATTCTGGTTCTTACGCCACACCCTTCATTCTAATTATTGATTCAATCTGTCAAAGTGTTAGTGCTGACCACTAGATACTCCTTTGCAATGTAAAGAACTAAAATTTCACCAGAAGGATCCATTTATTTAGGGACTGCTATATGGATGTTACATTTTTTGATGTGCAGAGGTGAATAAATGGAATGGAAAGAATTAAATGTCATGCAAACTGGAAAGTACTGGAGTGAGTTTTGGCAAGGGAAACAGATTGTAGAATTTAAAAACAACAGCAAATAGGGATTGTTTTCTGTCTAGGCAAAACATGCATTGGCTGAGATAACATTTCCTAGCGGAGTTTCCTCCTAGTGGTGCTGTGGAGAGAGATTGGGACAAGAATGTGCTCCTTTTCAAATCAGTTACATGTGATTTTTTCCACTTTAAAGGATATATTCTATCTTACATATAAACAAGTAATGTTTTAAATTATGGATATCAGAAATCCTGCACTGTTGTATTTCTCTTCAGTGAATTCAAGACTTCAATTCTCTTGTGAGTCTACGACTATGAAAAAAACAGCTTACGTTGCTTTCAGAGTCTGTGATGTCCATCTATCCCCTTGATTTAATTATGGTTTGCAAACTCGTATCTACATCACAGAACTGAATTATAGCAGTTTCTTAGAAGAAGCAACTATATTTCCAGGCATCTGGAGAAAAAAAAAAATAGCCAAGGCAATGTAAAATGACCAGATCTTCAATGAACAGTTGAAATTTTTATAATTTTAATTTCTGCATACCTAAACCAACATTCTCAGATCATACCTAATAGTCCCAGCATTGCATGGAGGGGAAGAGAAAAGAGGGGAGTTCTGCTGGGACACCTAGTTCTTCAGAGCACAGCTTCGTGCTGACACCTGCACACATGCAGTTTTTGTGCAGTTTTCGTGCGCTGGTCTGGAACTGCATAATGGCATTAGCATAGTGTTCAGTGAAAACTAAGATATCTGTCCTCTTAGTGAGGCTTATTAGCTCAGGCTTAACACCTTTCTGCTGTGGCAGTCCGGCTCAGAGCTCAGTCACAGTGGACACACACCTTCTGCACCCAGACATGTAGATTTATCCTCAGGCAATGTGCCCTAAACATTGGGTTCCTAGCGCTGGGATTTCATATTTCTGTTCTTTGGAAGGAAATCAAACTTTGCTCCTCAGGTAAGTTTCCTGTAACTTTTAGGTCTGGTCAAGCCAAAGAAAATGTCCTCCATCACTGGAATTCAAGTCATTTCGTATATCAGCTACTTAAAAACTGCACACACATGTGACAGGCAATGTAATTTGTGTTCAGCTGTAACAGGTTTTGTGAATCTTCAGCTGCACACATTGTCACTAAATCTTAACATTCCCATTTTAATCTTAATACCGTAACATCTTAGCATGTTCATCGGAAAGAAGAATACAAGATCTCGATTCAGTACTTAGGCAGCCTATGATCTGAGGACTAGAAAGTGATGCTGAAACTGTTCTTATGAAAAGGAAAGAGATTATTGCTCCTGCGCTAAAAAATTACGATCATTAAGAGATGTGGGAAAATGTGCAATATAGGGAATTTACTTATTGTACTTGGCTAATAAAAAGATATTTGGCTAACTAAAGAGTGGTCTGAACTTTGAACTTTTAACTCATGGCTTTAGCTGAATCTCAGTATAAAAGGCAGTTCCACCCGAAACAAGGTGCATTTTTCTGTGAGCATATGGCAGGTTCTAGGCACAAGGAAATCAGCCCTTGATAAAATTCAGTGGGAACATCTGTTCAAAGAACCTACTTGGAAAGTAGCCCGGACATTTGGACAAACCGCAGTTCAGTGTCCAGCTGCTGCAGTGCTGAATAATGTAGGAGAAAAAAGGCAGGAGACAGAAGCAAAGCTGGCTAATACATTTCACATTTCCATGGAATCCCAAGCCTACAAATAAGTGGAATTATTTACTAGGGAAGATACCAAACACTTTTAAATGCAGGGAACAGAACCAAGGATCTAGCTTTAACTGGGTTTTTTTTCCATGTGGTTAAAAATCTTTCTGACTCAGTAAAAATCGAGAGAACCGAGAACAGAAAATATGATTATGTACTGTGACTTGTCCCCATTTAGATACACAGACTTGAAAATGCCACCTTTTGTAGCAATTGCCCAAATTGTGTCAAAAGAAATTGAAGCCCTTATTTCAGACAACAGTTAACAAGTAAAGCAGAATTTTCAGTGTAGTACACGTGGGAAGGATGCATATGCAAATGTTATGATGAAGGTAGATTTTAATATTGCACACAAATAATTTGCAGTGCAACTAAGAACTTTTGCTTTCAGTATGCAAACTGCCAAAGCTTTCTTCACAAGTAAGAGGGAGAAGGTGGTGATGGAGGAGGATATATCAAATAAAAATCTTGATAGAGGATTGTTTAGTCACTAGGCTACTGTGTTACACTGTTACTAAGGAGAAGACAGTTATACATGCAGGATGCTTTAATTAAAATCTGTATTTTCATAGCAGGGCAGGATGCTGATTTAGGTCAGGATGGTATAAAGTGAATCACTGCTAAATTTTTATCATGCCTCAGATACATCTGCTGACTTCCTAAGGCGTTATCTGCCTGAAAGATCATGAGCTGGCCTTTTTGTTAACTCTGGTTAGAGTTGATTTGATATAATGATTTGTGGTTTCCTGCACATGAAAACTGTGGTGTATGATTGAAACAGTTCTCTTCTGCTCCCCAGCAAGACCTAATATAAAAAGATTTAGTGAAAAAAAGGTGAACAGAATTCCTCCACAAATCTGCTTTGTCCAAAACTCCCTCCTCTGTTTCTGTTCACTACACAGAAGTCCTTACTCGCATCATCTCACTCTCCCGCTGCCTTTACTTTGAAGTCCCAGTCAAAACACCCCATGGAAATGCTGAACCCCTTTGGGCATCGGCCGTTAACTCCAAGGCACGTGACTGCCCTGCTGTCAAGCCTGCAGAGCTAGGCAAGGGGCTCCCACTGCCCAGCTGTGTCTCGACATTTTGTGGTCTTGGAGTCAGCAGGAATCCTAGTGGCAGGTAAATCTCTGGATTTTGGTTATTTCACTTTTCCTTAAGGAGGTTTTGCACTGTCCTCCCTTCTTGTCTCCCACCTCTGATCTCTCTCTGGGGGATTGACCACCTCTTGGCTACCATGCTGCTTTCTGAAGCCCCTTCCCAGTACTTTTCAGACAAGTTCATTATCTCTTGGACATCATGTATGGGAAAAGGCCTAACAATAAAAAGCATAGTTAAAACAGCTCAGTAGCCTTTAATTTATGTATGTTGCTTTTTTGGGGTGCAGAGTTGGTAACAGCCAAAATACAACTATCATTTATTTTCTTTTCCTTTTCATGGGGCCAAAGAAGAACAAAATTATAATCAGTTAGGTGTACAAATATTATGTGCTTGTATTACAGCAGCACTGACAGCTCTTATCTGTGATTAAACCTCCCTTTTAGCAAACCATACCAACACATACTCTGAATCATCCTGCAGAATCTAGTTAAAATAAGCTCATAACGTTGCAACAGACTGCTGGAACTGGTTTTAGCTAAGAAGTCAAGCAGTTGAAAAGGAAACAGCAGCGGTTCAATGGTCAGTGATTTAGGTAAAACGGCGTTATCTGCTGCTACATAATAAATATTTTGGATCTCCTTAATCATGACAATCATCAGAAATAAAAATTATGTTGTGGCCAGCTGTTGACAGACCTTACCCTTCTGTATTTCAAGCTGGCCAGATGTGAGCCAGCTCAAATCCTGAAGTCATATAGCTACAGCATCACATCACTGGGCCTGGCCAGCCAAAGTGCCCTTCTACAGGATGCTTGGATCTGATTGTGTCTTTTGGAGTAGACATGTCTAGACTAGTTCTTTGGTGCTTTGTACAGAGTTTACAGGAAACTAAGGCTAGCTCTGGTTCAAATGACTTGGAAACACAAAGACTAACAGTCCAAAGTTATCTTCTTTTGCTCACTGTTGTCCAGATCTTATGAAACACATTGAAATTTCTCATGGTTTCCATCTGAAACCATTAAAAAACCCTCTTGAGTAGGCAAAATTCAGCCAAGAATGTCCCAAAACCCGAACAGACCTCAAGAAATACGTTTGTAAACCCTCACAAACATCTGGACTGTAACAAAAGACAAATCTAGCAAATTTAGCCAAATGCCAGCTTTTGTTAAAGAAATTTCTTGTAACTGTAAACAGAGTTACTAGTTTGATAGACAGCATCTGTTACATTTTCATGAACTTTGAACATAAGTTCCCCGCTTCCTGGAAGGTTTCACAAGATAGCAACCCCCATCGGTTTTTATTCTCATTGTCTTGCCATATTTGTATACACAAGATCAGTCTGTTACAGATGCAGAAAAACAATCTCCTGGGGCATCCAGCAGTAGCCCATTTTGCCTTGTATTTGTTCTCCAATTAAGCTCGTAATCCTATGAGTGAATGATTCTAATATAATTAATCAGAACTGCATGCATTCAAATCACTGCTGTGGACAAATGGTAATGCAGTTGTGTTAAAGATCGTTCACAGAACAGCTAAGTCCGGCTACAGCTGCAGAACTTGTAAAATGTTAAAAATGGGAGGGAAGGAGATCTGGTTTTTGAGAGGAAACTTCATAAAATCTGAAACTGCAGATTGTCTGCTCACTATTAGCAGTGTGCTGGGCTGGCACCCAAAACCAGAGAAATGTTTTCAATCACTGTCAGTGCCATTGTAAGAATAGTAAGCAGCTGATAAAGGCCTTTTGATCTATTTCTTCCAAGTCTACTATTAACTGTCTTTTGTCCTTCAGCATATATAATTTGAATGTATAAGTCCAATACATTTTAAAGATTAGTCATTCTAGAGAGAAAGAAAAATTGTTATGAAATATTTCTATTACTCTTCTAAAAAAAACAGTGGAAAAAAATGTACTAGAGATCTTGACTGCTCTGTTCTACTTCCCTGTGCTGTAACAGCGCTTGGTTGTGCAGGCTGGAATAGCACTTTCCACTCTGCCAGTTGGATGAATGCAAGAGGAAAGGATTATTTTTGTGCTGTACAGGTTAAACAGGGAAAGATACAGCTTTTTACTCATCCAAAGCCTAATGAAAATGAAGCTGTACAATAAAACTTCTAATAGTGCACATCATACAGATGCCAGATCTCACCACCACAAGCCCCTACACAGAATACATTCCGGGTGTTGGAAAGGAACAGACCTTTCCCATCCACATACTGTGATATCTAAACTGTTTTTACTTTATTCACCAACATCTTTGAATCTCATTCTTCAAATCCAAGATGCATTTTCACAATTTATTTTGAGTAGAAAAAGGAACAAGTCCGTTTTCTGACAGGACTGCATCACTGAGGTGATGGCAACATCACCACTGGCAACTGATGCCTTGGTTTAGTGAAGCACTACTGCAACTTGAAAACTGCTTTTACTGTTTTGAATAAGGAAGGAGATACGCTAGGAAACACACTGACACTCTTTCCTTCTCATCTGGGCTCATGCGCATAATCTGGGATTATATATTATGTGTGTTATGTGGAGACTGTGATTGCATTTTATAGCGTGCACCAACATCAGGAGGTAATTTAATTTATAAGAAACTCTTTGAAGGAGAGGAGGAAATACACCAGCAAAATGTGCAGGTTGGAAATAGATCTGCTGTTTTACTTTTGTCCCTGTGTTTACCCCAGGTTGATTCAGTACATGTTTTCATTTTTCTGGATACTACCTTTACTATGACGGTACATTATCTGTTCCAGCTATCCTGTTTGTGTCACCTGAATTTGCACGTAGTGCAAGTGAATTTCAAGTCACACTGGAAGAATATATACAACTGGCCAAGATGTTTAAAACTGCATAATGATCATGAAAGTTTGTACTGACAGACTTTAAAGAGGTCTGACTTTCAAAGGGTGGATCCTTCCTAATGTGGGATTAGTACTTTAGGTGCCTATAACTAACTCAAATTGCAAAGCAAGATAGAAAGATTCGAAATCTGCTCAAGAAAATGATGAAAGGAAACATTTTTCCTACTTTCTTTGATTAAAGATAATTAGATTGTGAAAAGTAGGTTAAGTAGGCAGTTCTTGAAGAGATAGGTCACTAGTATCAGTAACATTTCTAAAATCTGAGTCAACAGTGTTGACCTCAAGGATGTTGTCTCCAAGGTTCAGACTCAAGAGCTACTCGGGGCTTGGTACCTGCCTGAGAACCAAGGCAAGCTGTTTGTTTAACATTACTAGGCATTACTAAATATTGCTGCACATTTGAATTATTGACAGCTATCTGTTAGAAACTGATAGCAGCCACCTTTGGCAAGTAATGATTTTCAGTGACTGTCAAAATAGATTAAGGAGGTAAGAAATCGTGTCAGAATCTTTCCCAATGGACCTTATGAAAATACAGACAAATACCTTGTTTACCAAATATATTTCATACCCAGCAGTTTCCTTTAAAAAATAACTTTTCTGCCTTTGTGTCTGGGAACTTACTGATAACTGGTGTATCCAAATACCACGATTAAGGTGTCTGAACTGTTTTCACTCTAGTAGTACATTTGGTCTGACTAGAGTATGTATATGTGGATATTTACTTGCTGTCCTGTTAAAGTCCACCCATGGACATAGACTAAAGAGGTGGTTTAAAAGGCTCCTGATGGATGACTTCTCCTGGATAGCACTCACATCCTGAATGCAGAATAAGAACATTGACAGGAACGTATGGTAATATATTTGATAGGTTAAATTAATTATTTTTCTGTGTTTCTAACTGACTCAGCCCTGCCAGAATGGAATTATTGACGTTGATATAAACATTTACATAAGAACAGTCTGTCATAAAAGATTTTGAGATTTGCTAAATTAATCTATAAGAACTTTGAAAATTGTACGAGGTATGAACTTTGTATGTATGAACTTTGAAAATCGTATGAATTGTATGTACTGTCTTTTTCTTGCGTAGAAAGGTCTGATAACAATAATAATAACAATAACTTGAACAGACTTTCTCTGTTTATAAACAGAAGGCAATAAAAAGGCCTCATTTATTTTGTTATTCCTAATTAAAGAAGATTATATCCAGAGCAAAATAAGAATCCAGTTGACAAGCTTGCACAAGGACAGTCCTGCTTTTTACAATGCGGTATACTGTTGTCTCAGTTTTACTAGACACACATTAATTCCTGCTTTCTTCTCAAGTGGCACTGCCAAGAGAAAACATCATTTATACCTGTCACACCGCTTGTCTCTTCATCAGCTTAGTCCTGCCTGCTTGTCGTGCGTTGCTTTGCTGATACAATGGCGGTGGGAGAGAAGGAAGTAACCAACGACGGTATCGAAACGGCTCTTAGAGAGCGCTGGACGCTTGTCGTGCTGGCGGGCGGTATGCTCATGTAGCCAGCACCTGCCCTGTCTTTTGATTTAAAGCTTAAGCCATAACACAGAAGAGAAAGGAAACATATTTCTCTCACTGACTTTAAAACGCCAGAGGGACTGTTTGATAAGCTGATATATACACAATATGCAGGTTTTAAACATCTTAGAAGGCTTTTAGGCCTTTTTTTCTTTTTTCTTCTAATTAAGTTTAGAGGTTTTAATTTCCTTTAAAGCATATCTGTAGAAAGCCTGTTAAGGTGTGTTTAGATTTTCAGGTTTTAAAACGTTTCAAAGAAATCTCTTGGAGCTACCAGTAATATGAAAATACTATGCAGAAGTAAATTTTCCAGAAAGAAGGGAAAATTCCCAAATAAATATCAAGTTCATCTGATGATTAATTGGCTATTCATGTTCTGTCTGAATTTTCCCAGTTTCTCTCTTCCAACTCTGATTTGAGAGTAATGAAGGATATTATAAACAGAGACTTTCTCTTCCTTTGAATAATATTTGATCTAAAGCAGGTTGAAACAGAACAGAAGCCATAGAAGTCCTGCAATATGTGCAGAATTTTCAGATGGGTTAAAGCATGTTGAGCCTCCAGATTGTAAGTTAAACGTTTGGCAAAGAGTATGTCTAGCATCTCCTACTCCTTTTTGGTTGCTAATATAACTTACAGAAGCCAAACTCAAACAGCAGAAGTGACTTTGTGGAGAAAGAGTAAATGAGTAACATTTACAGGACATTTTGTTTTATACTGTGGACCTCTGGAAATCAAAATCAAAAGCTAAGAGCAGAGTAAGAAGTGAAATCATGCTGCGCTCTGACACACAGTAAAAACAGTTATTCCATAGCGTCACCAGTTTAGTTACGTTTACAAAGAATATAGGCTACTTGGTGTCTGACATGAGCGCCGTTGAAGATAACTGCTTAAGTGGGAGAATATACAGTTCATTGTAAAACTGACTGCTGCCCCGTTCAGCACAGAAGTTTCGGTTCAGTTAGAAAAAAAGTCCTTGTAGTGCGGTCTCGAACAATTGGTATTTGATTGCGACAGTTACATGCAGGGGAACTACTTAGATGCTGTGAGGGGCCTTGTCAAAACAAATGACTCACACAGCACGTTTTTACTCACGAGCATTTATGTCTATAGGAAACCTATCCTCACATGAGACGTTTTCTGCAACATAAATGCAGTTGTGTGTTAGCAGGACTAGATGGAAATGAGAAAAGAAGCATTATGTATTTGTTTCCGATACCAGATGATTTGATTAAGCTAACTTTTGAAGGCAAAACTGCTGATCTGGTCAATGGGAGTTTTACTTTAAGTTTCAAGATTTAGTTTTTAGCAAAATCTACGTAATACAGAGTATCTGGAATCAATCACTTCCTTTCTTTTCTACATACATACTAGGCAAATCAAACGAGATACAAGCCTGAACAAAGAACTGCAGGACTTAGCTTAACTAAAACTAAGCCTGAGGAAAGTTAATAAGAGTAATAGCAACATTTCCTTAATATTCTCCAATTTATCATATAGCCATGAGACTCTCAAAGCAATCCCTTTATTTTCTCTTTCCTTCTGTTCATGTGATATATTTAACCTTCTTCATTTTCCCTTGAATATGCTATTTTCTTCCCCTTCGTGTTTAGCTTCTAGACTGTATTCTCTCACTCCCCCTCTTCCCATCTTCCTCCCAGCTTTCAGGCGGTAGATCCTGTTTTTCTTTCTGCGCTACCATGCTGTCCGCCACGCTTTCTTTTCTCATACAACTGTTGCCTCTTTTATTACCTTCACTCTAATGTGTTTTCCGACATACCTCTCACCAGCCTGGTAAAAGTCTGGTCACTGAAACTCATACTCATGTCTTGGTGTTGTTGGTAAGTACAGTTTTTAAGGTCCTTTCCCTAAATGGAAAATGGATGTAGAAAAGACAGGCAATTTTACTCAGAACACAATGATTTGGATAAATATTAAACTATGTAAAAATAAATTGGATACAGGTTGTTAGTTTGGGGCTTCTTAGGCTGGATATGACTAGGTATTCAACTCTTTTTTTTAATTGTGTGTTTTTCTGAGAAAGACATATTTTGCTTCCACTACATTTGTATATATTATATCATAGCTGTTTTAATGCTACGACCCTATATCATTTTGCAAACTTATACCAACAATAAGGCTGGCAGATACATTATATTAGTATATGTTATGTTAGTAATGATTTAGTAAAAACTCTGGAGGCAATTCAGTTATCCAAACACAGGCATGTAATGCCAGTTTTGGATATGCCACGGTATCCTGCCAACACCTCACCTGCTGGTCCAGAAAGCTGCAGGTCTCAGACCGCTTAGGGCACCTCAGATAACATCATGAAACACCTACGTCTAATTCAGACAGGTGAATTGTACTCTATGTCTCAGATATTAATCTGAATTAATGTTGTCTTAATTTGGAGCTGAATCCCATCCTTAGAGTCACTATATGCATTATCCCAGTATTAGACTTCTCTCTGGGTCCGTGTTTCAGATGGGACATAAAGTAGGAGTCCTGATGACATCTGGCTACCAATGATTACCTGATGTTTACAATTCTAGCTACCTTAACTAGGGCTATGAGGAAATTCCAGATTTCCTATTTAACATTTGTGTTTATTATGGTTGAGTTGGTAAAAGAAATCAAAGTCTCTGGAAGGTATATTACTATTGCTACTTATTTTATTAAATCTCAAATACACGTACATGTGTGTGCACACAAGCATGCATGATCTAGCTTTTTAATCAAAAGGAACTCACGAATCAATGCTGGAAAGTAGAATTGCTCTATATAATTGAATATTTTGTTCACAGTTGAGGGAATAATGATTTTGAGGTTTGTAACTGCTACATATACATGAAAAATCTCAAGAATAAAATATGTCATAGCAGTATATGGATTTATTCACCTCAATTCTTTGCTCCCAGAAGAAGACAGAGATGTAGAAGTGTTGGTAAATCAGGACAGTGGCAGTGTGGAGGACCAAAGCAAGATTATCCTGTTTAAATGTGGAGCATGATTCAGGGCATGTAAGATAAAAATTGAGAGGTGACATCTGCAGTTACCTGTTGGTGCTCTCTAGGGCATGTCTTGGTTTCTGGTCCTCCACATAGTTGGATCTCAGGAGCGGTTGATTGGAGCACACTATAGTTCCTACATTATTGGTATATCTAGGTTCCTTGTATATGTAACCACGTGTCCTGCCTGTATATGGAATAGAAATGCATTAAGGTGTGCTGCCAGACGGAATGCAAAAATGCTTCCGTATTCTGTGGTCTAGGTGTAGCCAAAACACTCTAAAGTAAACAGCCCAAAGTGTCTCCTATGACAAAATAATATATTTGGCACCTATCTTGATCTTATCTGACGATTACCTCATGTTTCAAGATTTCCTCAGTCCCTGCCCAACATAGAAAGTGAATTTCCGACTGGTTCATGACATGATTTATTTATTTTTCCGGTGTTATTTCTAGGTTAAGCCTTATTTGTGAGTCTCTTCAATGCATGGCGATTCATGCCAAGGGTCAAACAGGCTGGTCAAATCAGTCCGTTGCCCTGAAAATGTGGTTGCAAATAGTGGAGAATCAAATGCTGAAGATCTAATTAATGCCTGAATCCACAAGTGAAGAGGGGGGGAAAAAAGAAAAAAAAAGAAAAGAAAGAGAATTATTGTAAAAAATAGAAAGCTGACATTGATTCCTTCTGGCTCAGATGAGAGGATCAGCTCAACTTCTCTTTGCTAGTGGGGCACTCGCTCTTCTTTGATCATGCTGCTAGAGAGACTCTCTGTGCTCTGTGGTTTGCTGAAACTGGCTATTATTCAGCAGAACTGAGCTAAAACCCTTAAATTCCCTTTAAGTGCTCCTCAGTCAAAGCTTTACCTCAGATCACCGGCTATGGATTTAAAAAAAAAAAAGGAAAAGATAGGATAAAATCACCATCAAATCTGCTGTCAGATTATTTTAAGACACTCGATTCCAGTCAGTTAAACTGACTCAAAAACATGCTGGTAGAAAAACAGTATAGTGGAAATGAACTTAGTGAACTCAAAAGAAAAACAATAGCATCAGACAATGTAGACTGCTTCCCTGAGCTTCCTGTCATACAGTTAGTCCCTAAATCCCAACAGAGACAGTGAAGGCAAACAACATTTTATAAAGCAAACACAGAAGTCTGGGTCTTTCCTGTTTTTCATAATGAGGTCACCTGAAAAAATGAGCTAGATATATCTCAGGTGTTTGTTTTCTGTTGTCTCCTGCAGCTGTTATGCAGAGAAAGGAAGAGTTTTCTTTCCTGTTATTTGGTTTTTTAACAGATCCTGTGCATGTCAACACTGAAGAAAGAAAGAAAGCATGAAAAGCATGGGCTATGCAAACAATTTCTCCTTATACAGGTCATCGATGCTATGAGTCAGAAGAGAAAAACAGAATTCAGGATGCTGGGCAAACATTAAAATTACTCACAAATGAGTTGTAAATCGCCCTGTTAAAAAGGTAACAACAAGTTTGTATGAGATGTTTGAATGGCACAATATTATTCAGGAACTGCTTGCCATTGAATGTTGTAACTACAATAACATAACCTCATGCATTGTTCAAAAGCAAAGGGAAGTCCCAACAAAGTACTATATAATTCTTATTATGAAATAGTAAATTAAATAACAAGTTCTGGAAGCACGTAAAACTTTGTTTACCATTGAATTTTTCCATTTCATCAGTATCATTTACGGAAAGTTCTTACTCAGGTCCATTGGATCCATCTATATTTTACAGGCACTAGAATTCGGCGATCTTCGACTGAGAAAAATTTGTTGTTGCTATCCATGTGAGAGATTATGTTGCACAAGTAACATTGATTCAGGCAGCAAATGACCACTTGAAATAAGAGGCATTATGCAGAAGCGATTACAAAATGGTATGGCTGTTAAAGTAGCCCAGGCACAATGACTGAAAGGTGATCCATAAAAAAGAGGAGAAAACAAACAGCTACAGACCTAACATAAAACTTTAACAGGGCAAAAAGGAAATCTAGTTCTTAACGCTTATCTTAACTGCACCAGTTTTGCGCCAGTGTAATTATTATCTTCAACGTGGCTACTTTTGTTCATCCATGCGAGCTGGGTCAGATTTGAGCCTACAGTATCTCTCTGAACGCTTTAGCAACCTGCGTACTAAACATGAGTTCTTTTAATAGTTCCTAAAGCTGGTATGTGAATTCCCCAGTGACCAAGTCCACCAACGTGTAGGTACATAGCTAATCAATGTCTGCCTTTGAACGATGTGTATGACTTCACCTAGAACATAGTAAGGACTTCTTTCTGGGTAGAAGCCTCAATGCTGAAAAGTAAGTGTTGTGGGGGTTTTTTCCATACTGGGAGCTTTCTAGGTGGGAATTGTGAGTGAAGATATTTCGTTATGTAACTGTTCATGAAAATGACATTTGATAACAATAAAATAATCACGCACAGATAATTTTTATGAAACTCCAAGAATGACACTATAGCTTTCATTTCTGCAGACTGAAAGGAGAAAAAATTGGAGTAATGTTTATTTAATTTCATACAGTCACTGTGTCTTTTTGCCTTACTGAAAAATGAACAAACAAATCCCCAAAACGCTTCAAAGGTGATCACGTTCATTAAATTTTAAACCACAGATATATGCAGACATTTACTGCCTGATTGGATTCTGAAAGATTAACTTAGCATAGGAGCTGCAAGTTCAGTTAGATGGCTCAAGTGGCTAACGTGTGGCTGATTTATTGTTCTCTGGGGACAAAGGGAATTGAAATTTGACAGACAGGATACGCTGTACCCACTTACTGAGAGAACATTAATTCCCAGAAGTCAGAATGTATGCATTACAAGCAATGCATCTTTTCATTTTGTTTTGTTTTTCAAGCAGTATACAGCTGAAAATAGCCCAGACGATGCCTGAATACCTAAGTAACTCCTGTATAGTGAACTGGTGCACAGGAAAAGGAAGCGTGGCTGTCCAAGAAGCGCTTCAAGGAAGCCCTGCAGGCATGCTTGATTTAATGCAACGTACCAGCCGCATCTTTGGAGCTCTTAAGCAGCACAGGTCTCTTCGAGCAGCAGAAGCAACAGTAGCATGCTTTTCTGGGAAGAAAGCACACAAGATAAAGAATGTGTGAGCTATGGAGATAAACTAGGTTACAAGTTGAGAGCGTCTGTAAAATGTGATTCAAAAAATGCTTATCTTACCAAGTTACCTTCTTCCCTACTGTACTTGACTCATCTAAATTCTGGGCCATACTTGCCTACGAGGAAAAGACCACAGTGAAAAGACAATTTAAACTTCTGATTCTTCTTCGTATAATGAAGTTTTTCTTCCACATACATAAAATCACATCCTTTAAAATTAAATGTCTTTCAGAATCTGCTCCAAAGGTTTTAGTTGAAAATTTTCTTGCCATAAAGTGCTGTAATGTCAAAAGTGAAGATTTTTATGGGACTCGATGCTTTTTTGACACTATGACACTAGTAATTCTAAACAAATTAGATTGACTTTATTATGACGATAGAGTAAAATCTAGTAAGATCCATGTATTACATGGCACCTTTGGAAAATAAAGTGTGCTTACATAGCTAAGTGCACTCAATGTGCACACCCACATGGAGTCTGTAGTAGTGTCCACAAGGGCTAACAATATAAATTTCAAAATGATTTGGAGGCTTTTCTGGTTGCTAGCACAGCACTTTCTCAAAGTCAAGTGATGGAATGTTTTAGAATGAACACTACTTACAGGAAAACTATCATCGACAGAATCAGAGCTCTTAGTTTTGTCCTCTCCACTCTTGCTCAGGTTACCTACGAGTACAATATCCCACCTGGCACTCAGTGAACCAAACAAGGCAACCAATAAAGCAATTGGGAGTTTTCTCTGCTATGTCTTCAACCACTTTTCCTGCAACTACCTCCTTTTTTTTTTCTTCTCTCGCAGGCTATTAATGCTTGCGCAATACTTTGTCTCTGTTTTGCCCTGAAGGTGGAGCGTTTGCCATAGGTATACTTATTTCTGGAGTTTTTCCATCTGTAGGGTGCTGAGTTCAGAGATCCCATTTCAGCTACAAACACAGCTTACATTCTGGGAAAGCGTAAAACGTTCTGACTAGATAGCTAATGATTTATTGTTGCCAACAGTGGTTTTCTAATTCCATTACCATAATTTCCACTGAAAATTCCATTTACAGCACTCTATGTTTAGACTCCAGGTAAATGAAAGTTAGTAATTTAGTGCTGTGAATGTGCTTCACTATTCTAATTAACATGTTACTTGTTATAGGCCGCCTTTCTTTCTTTCTAGGAAAAAAGATCCCAGAGAAACAATTGCCACACATTTTTATGAGGAAAACAAATGAGGGGACTTTGAGTGTTACACTACATATATCACATAAATTATCCTCTATTCTTAATACAAACTGTGCACTGTAATTTAAAGCCAATGCGCAGTCACCTATTTTCCATTGCTGCTGAACTGGATTACCACCTGCCTTGACTCCATCCTTTGGGAGGCTGCCAGCATTGTTACAATTTAATGCTATATCCCACTATGTCAGGAAAGACATGCCTCCCCAATCTCACTGTCAAATGAGTGCTTGTCAACATCCCTTAATTATTACTATTATTAGGAATGAAGATTAAATACATGTGCTTTGTGAATGGGAATGTCTATTGTCTGTTTTAGTTTTGTTAGGTTTAGTTGTACTACTAGGAAATAAAATATTTAATTGAAAGATGATTTTAGAGTCAGGTCTCTGGGTTTATTTGTCATTGCAGTGAATTTTGTGCAAGCTGTGTTATCATTTGCATTCAAAAATGCCAGTACAAGAGGAGAGAATGCATGTTCAGCAAACTAGGAAAAATATCTCTCTCAGTAAAAATAAAATAAAACTCAAATCCCCAGGACACTACACAGGCACAGAAGAATACAAGGGACATTTTCCTCCTGAGCAAGATGAGGACTACGAGAAAGTTGGCAAGTGGGCACAGCTCTCATACCTGATGTTTTGTACCCAGGTGAATGGTTACTTCTAGGAACTGTGGCCTTGCAACTGGTTGACAGAAGACGATAGGTCAGAGAGGTTTTTATGTCAGTGGAAACAAGTAAAGTCTTGTAAAACTTTCTGAGATACGGCCAAGTTACCCTTCAAATTATTGCTCGTCCTATTTGTTTCCAGTATATATGTGGCCTATATATGCTAGTCTTTGAGGAAGACAAAATTTTTGTTTTCATTGTCACGACATGCCACTAAGAAGGTATTATAATTGCCTTGGTATCAGGCAAGACACTGGCTGCTGGAGCAGGTATGTTACCTGTGTTGACATGGCAGCTCACCACAGAGCTATTCAACTCCTTACAGTTTCCAGCCTCTCCTCTAGCGGTGTAGCTCCTCCTCTTTATGTAGTTCCACCTTCTGTCTTTCTGGCTCTGGTGCTCGTTAAACACATTTTTTATTGCTGCGTTAGCTTTCTCCTCCATTCATGAGTTCAGCTGGCCCGTGGAGGGAACTGCAGGTCACAGCCAGTGCAGGAGAGAAGAGAAAGAGTTTAGTCAAGAATGAGGAGGGAAAGAACCCAGTTAAATTTGCTCAAGCTATCTTTCTAGCAAACTGACTATCTGGCTAACTTCTGCCACATTCAGCAGAAACACAATTTAGGTCAGAGTGAACTTCCCCCTCCACCCCCTGCTCTTCTTCTTCCTCTGTTCATCTCATCATCACTACACCTTCCCTTGCACTATATTTTTAAGGCTGTAGTATCTGTGAAGTCAAGGAACTGATTGAACTGAAAATAATACTGCTTTCCAGTTGCACCAGGTTAAGTTCACTGTGTGATCACATAACCTTCTGGTCTGTCAAAGTGGGAGTAGAGGGTAGGTTGCAGTAGCTTAATCAGACATTGCTATGGGACTTGTCCCTGCAACTACAGCCTGAAGCTGGCTGTGCTGCCGACGGGTTACAATACCTGACAAACATGCGTTGCTCCCAACAGGGTGATCCACGGCCCTCCACATTCCTATGGCACAGCCAGTGGCCCCACCAGCAATCTCACTTGTTGCATACATAAATTAGGATACACTCAAGCATTGTATCTTAGCAGGGAGGCAGCAAAAAGAAACAATGCTTTAAACCATGTCCCAGTGGACTAGAAGAGCTTCTTTTCCAGACTGGAATACAGAAAAGGTAGAAGCATTTTAAGTAACTGTTTTATTCTTGTCTTCAACTGGGAGTTTACTGGAGTATCACACGGCTCATTCTCAGTACTGCCTCTGTGAGAGCTGTCGCAAGATCACTCTAGGGAGTGGGTCTTCTCGTACTCAGTTTCTCAGCTTGTGCCAAGCAGGCCAGAAGGGACATCAAGGCAAAGCTAGGATGTTTAGCAGTTTGTGTGGTTTACTGGTTAGAATAAAGCAAGGACATTCTACAAATCTAGCTGGTTAGATGTAAGACAATCTAACAGTATATTGAGTGGGGATCTACTCATACATACACAATAACTGATGACAGGCACAGGGGAAGCATCTCAGCCTGAAGTTTATGCGTCTGATTCAGAGCTGTACACTGGTCATTTCCATCTAAGTTGGGTATTAGAAGAAACAATCCTCTTGTGAGGTTAGTTTCTGACTTGAAAAAAAAGTTTGAACTTAAAATGCAGCCTGAGAAAGAGGAGGAATTGGAAATAGTGCCAAACCTTTCCATAGTAGTCAAGTGTCCTATCTACTCATCCAGAAACAGGGAGATCTACGTTCAACCTCCTTCTCAATTAAAGGGTTCAGACCTCTATTTCGCCCTTCCTAGGGCAGTAGCATGCACGTTTCCTATCAAACGTCCTTGGCAATCTTAAATGAAAGTGTTACTTGAATACAGACACCTCACCAGCCAGGCAGCATGTGAGAGCAGGCTTCTTGGACTTAAAAGGCTAAATTCCTTCCAAGTGTTGTCTTAGGTCCTAAAGCAGATGGTCCTAATTCTTGCCCTCAAATATTTGCCTTGGTTTACAGGGAAGACCAGATCAGGGAAGTGAACTATCCTAGTTTCCCACATGGTTGTTTTAGTGACTATTGCCTTCATTTTCTGTGCTGTTTCTCTACAGTAAGAAAATGGCAAATCTAAGTCCATCTAAAACATTTCAGGAACTTGAAAATAAAGTAAAAAGTCTTCTATAGTAATTATCTTCAAGGTTTATTGTGAAACAAGACATAACATTATTATTATTTTTTTTTCAATCAGGAATGTGTAGCTGACTAGACGGTGGCTAGTTTGAAGGATATAGGAAATAAACAGAAGGTCATTTCATAGATTGTGAATACACAGCATTTAGAATAGATGAAGTAGGGAAAACAAACTGAAAGTATGCAGTATTTTGTTAGTTGGTGGCCCTGAAGAATGGTTATCATGGGTACTTTCATGTATACATGTTACCATATTTTGAAAACAATATCTGCTTGTTCTGTTAAACTACTCCTTACAAATCTGAACAGCAAAACATCTCTAGAATTTAGGGAGTTTCTGTAAATATTAAAAAATATCTGTCTTTGAACACTAAGTCGAAAATTATTGTAAATATTAAGAATCCTTTATTTTTTATCTAGACAACATATTTTTCTCTTGCAGAAAACAAATATTCATTTGATGCATTAACTACACCAGCCTATTAGTACATTCTCTAAGCTGGAGTTTAAAATACCAGTTTCAATTAAAAAAAAAGCTCTACCCTGGAAGCACTACTTTTCTTTCTTTCATAGAGGTTTAATCTAGCAGTTGATATTACTAATATCGCTTTCTTCCTTATTCAGTACCAGTGATGTTTCTCTCATCCTTTGTACCACTGAGCCTACTGTGGTAATACTGAATATTTTCTTTTTAGTATGTATTAAATAGAGAACCATCAGTAACTCACCCACACATTTGGTAAAGCACTGAAAGTCATATGCACGGTGACTTTCAACCTCACCACGGTGAGCTGCAGGTGTTGCAAGTTGTTTGCTTTAGCTTTTGCCTCTCACCCCTCACCCTCCCTTAAAAAAGAACTATATGTTCCTTTTTGAAGCTTTTTTTTTCTTAAACAGATGTTGTTGAATTTGGCAAGGAGAAAAAGTATTGGTTGCCTGTATTGGACCTTTTGGAGAGCTACACTTGGCCAGTTGTTACCTTTCTTTTAGTAAGATTTCATCCGTGCTCAGTTGTTTCCCTCCCCTTTTAGAAAGACTCAGAACTCCCCTCCTCCCATCTCAGCAGTTCTGGCTGGGCTCCTGCTTAACTTCAAACACCCCGCCTTCCTGGGCACAACTTTCACGGGTCTGTTGAGACAGAGTTCTTAAATACCACCATGAAGCAAAAATTCTGGGATGTTAAATGTACGTTATCCGGTCCTTTCTCTAAAAATACAGTATTTACAAGAAAAAGAGTTGGTTTTTTTGTTGTTGAAAGTAAACGGTGTCTTGGTATGTTCTCTAAACGAATTCATTAATTTGTCTTCTCTTTCTCCACCTCCCACTTTTCTTGGCTTCTTTCTAATATTTGAAACTCCACTTGGCAGTTTTTTTTTCTTTGAGTTTCTGAGAGCTGCAAGCCAATCACCTGCTTATTGAACACAGGCCAGAGATCACTCATCCTCTGAATATTAAGAAAAAATAAAATTTTAATTAAAAATCTCAGATTTTTTCCCCCTTTAGGACATCTACCTCATTGCTTGATATCACTGTCACTCTTCTGTGTCCTTTGTCTTTTAAGTTATTCTGTTGTTATGAGTTTGTCTTCTGCTTAGAATTTCTAGGCAAGATTTCTAGAAATCACCGAGAAAAGGGTTCTGAACCTTTTGAATGCAGCTTAAGAGTCTAAATTTAGGTATCCATTTTTAAAACTCTGCTCATGCAATTCTAACACACAGAATTAATGCATTAATTCTACATTAATATGTCATCTAATCTTAGAAGTAGATTCCAGTTTCACATTTTGGATACCTAACAACTACCAAAACTGTTTGGATCAAAAAAGAATTTTTCTCTATTTTTACAGACAGCTAAAAGTCAAGATAATTTTTAAATTCAAAAGATGGTCTAATTCCTCTTTGTAAAGTATATGTGTTCGTGTAGGAAGCAGGAAGGAGGAAGAAAGGAGAGTGGAGAGGGTTTCATCACCAGGGCTTGATTTGGGTTGAACCACACTGGTCTCTTAACACTGTTTTGCACTTCAAAAGCACTAAACATACACTAGGGTGATAGCCTGATTACGCTGGATTGAGTCCTGAGTAACCCTGCCGTCTATTTTAGCACAAATAATGTAAGGGAATTAAGTAATTCAAGGAAAATGAAGGCTCCTCAGAGATACCGACAGCAGAGCTACAGGCAGCGCTGGTATGGATGGAGCCAGTGTTGCTCTTGACCTGCTTCCCCTGTTGTATGACCCAGAGAACACACCACATTTGGGAGCCCAGGCTACAGCCTCAATAACTCTTTACTAAACACACCCTTTCCATCTAGGGATTTTCTTATAGGAGTAAAGTGGATCCAGGTACATATAGAAGTTTTTAAAAAAAAAAAACCAACCCTGGGTACAGTATAAATATAGACTATAATAGACTATTTTTTAGACATTCTTCCTTCCTCTTGACCATACAGCTGTTACCGTGTCATGGGATTCCCTTGTCTTCAGAACAGTTCATTTGGTCATCCCTCATAACTATAGTTTTCTGAGTTACAAATTTTACCATCCACATCTGCTTAGAGGAGTGTTTAATGCTCAAGTATAATTCTGCTCATATCTGTGGGGCTGGGCTCAGAAGAAAGTGTTACTTATGATAGAAGTGGCAGAAAAAAATGTATGTGCTGGTATTTCTTATCAACCCTCTTTCACGTAGCTGTGTTTTGAAATACGATGCCCTCTACTGAAGTCCACCTAAAGCCAAATCAACTGTGAACAGAGCAGAGTAATTATATGGCTTGTGTTACTCAGGGCACTCCTAATTTTAAACTCACCATACCTGTTCATTGATAGCACTGTATTGTTTGCTCATGGTCAGTCTGTCACAGACTGTAACCTACCATTCATCTGTTTCCATCTGAGTCAGTGTTTTCCTCTATGTTCATTTATGGACTGATCCTGAGAGGCACAAAGAACCTGCATCTGCAATGAAGTTCATGACACTTCCTGGCAGGATCTGACACTTGATTATTTCTTCCTCCTTTACACATGCTGCATCTGTCTATGTTGGCTCTCATTTTATTCCAGTGGTTTATTGTAATAATTATTGCCCCTGCTCCTGACTTCTTCTATGTTTAGCATACTGTCTGATTTGTCATTTCCAGTTTTAAACGAAAATCTTGAATGACACTGAATGTAAAATGGTCTCTAGTATCAAGGCTTCCTGCTAATTTGATGAAAACATTCCAGTTACGCTTTGTGATTAACCTTCTAGCCAAGTATCTTGTTAAATATACAGTGTTCCTATTACATTTGCATCCACAGTGTAAATGGAAAATACATGATATATGATCTCTTTCCACCTACTATCGTTGCAGGACATGTCAATCTGTAGTTTTCCTAAAACTGATCCAATCTGATTTTCAATGCCTTACACACATTGAAATTTCTCATCATTCATATAAGTGATTAATTTAAGCCTAAGGCATATCACCTTTTTGAAAATTTTTCCTCTTACAATTTCATATTACTGCTCATCCAAATATTTCTTTTCTCCCATATCTCCAAACATTTGGAGCCATCCAGTGTGATGCATGCTGCTTGTTGAATACGCGCCCGAACGGTGGAAGTGCAGAAATGACGCTACACCGAGGAAGAGGTGGGAGCAGGGCTGCTTCGTGAGGGACGTGGAGCTGGGAGCCAAGGGTGACCCAGTCCCACGGGGGCTGGCCACGGCGTGCAGAGCCAGTCGCTGGTATCAGGGTTCATCGACAGCCCCAGACGAGGCAAGTGACAAGCCAGGTCCAAGGGCCATCCTGGGAGCTGAGTTGGGAGCAAAGCAGAGTCAGGGACGGGGCTGGAGACTGGCTTCCTACAGCAACACCAGGGCGGGAATCAACAGTCCTGGGATGGGCTGAAGCGTGGTCCTGGGCAATCAGCAGGGACAGTAAAGCTTAACGGTGCCCCTAGGGCTCTGACAGCAGCCTGGTACTTAATGTTTACCTCATCTTTGTATTGCAGTAGTCCCAGTATGCGATATATAATACACGTTATGTACGGGAATGATATGAAAGTGTGTGTTTCCATGATCGCTCTGATTTTATTTTTGTGGAAGGTACATGACACATTGAGCACAATTTTGATATGACTTTTTGCAGTCATGGTTTTTTTAGTATTCATCTTCAATATCTTTCCTTTCTCTGCTACATTAGTTATAGAACAGGAGAGTGTATGAAAACAGTACTTCTTGCTGACATTGTTTCAAGTTCATGGACCTCTATATTGAATGAGATGTTTATAGAAACCATTGTGATTCATGAGTTATGCATTCAAATAACTACTTTGTCAACACAATTTCAGTTGCAAGCATAGTAGACATCTCTAGCAATTCAATTGTTTGAGTCTCAAGCCCTCACATTTACTGTGCTAATAAAATGCACATATTATTGTAAGGCATGATCAAATTTCACTAGTTTCTAATTTTAAATAGCTGAAATACCTGTGCTTAGGTGTAAAATCTCAATGAATCTCTCAGCTTAGAACTTTAATATTTAAACGTGAAAAATACTTTTTGGTTCTCAGTATCATACAGATAATTTTCCACAATTTCTATTCTTTGATGAAAAAACAAGTTGCTTTGGGAAAGGTAGGATTAACAAATTTGAACGCTACATCCCCTTTGTGACAATTATCCAGCTACACCGCATCCTGCTGGGATACTGGCTGGAAGCTCCCTGCATCCCCTGTAACGGTGCTGGGAGTAGTTCGCTCTCCGCCGCCTAGTCCCCACCTAACCCCGGTGTCCTCTCCTTCGTCGAAATATACTGTATTAGCAGAGCTCCTCCGAAGGCTTTGCAGACAGGTGCGAGGTGAGTGTCTGCACTCACAAAGACCATAAAGTGGTAACAGATATTAGTCTGTTGGCTACACCTCAGTAACTAATGTCCCCATTTGAGCACACAGAATGGCAAGAAAATATTTAAAAAAAAAATTCGCTCTTCGTTTCTAATGAAACATGGAATTATCTGCTCATTTGTGGTTATCTTTTACTCTTTTCATTGTTACTTTTGCCTCCTTTTTATAAATACATCATATTTAAACACCTCCTGTAAAGAACAGCAAATATATTTTTAAATAGAAATTGATCTAAACTTGGGCTTTGAGGCAACTGCTGAGTACTGTGGGACCCTTCTCTCCTGTTTTTATTTTCTTTCTTCAGAACTAGGTCCAATTATCACTGCTGTGCTTGCTGTTCCTGTGTCAATCGCTTCACTGTTCATAGTAAGTGAAAAAACAAAGGTAAAAATGTTTTTATTGTTTTATTTCTTTGCTGTACTGCACAATCCATTGTTTAATAACTAAGCTACCTCTTACCTCCTTTTCTCTTGCATAAGGAAGGTCTGAAGAAGACTTATGCAACATTAAGAATTTTTACAATGACTCGGCAGGCAGATTGATTTTAGCACGTGTAATGGTATTATGAAACCAATAAAATTCAAGTTCAGCAGGTCCTAATAGCATATTTGGCTTGCACGGTATTGCATTCTGATGGTAGTATAATGGAATATAGGATGAACAGCAAATTTTGACTTATTCAGAAGTTGTTTGTGATTTTATGCATTATAATTTAGCATACATCTATTTTTTTCTCACAAGGTTTTTCAAAATACAAAAGGCCTTCACTATCCAGCTTTGAATATTAACTTTATTTGTGAATATATTCATCTTCTCTAGTAGAATGTAAAAGCACCTGCTGGTGATGCTAGCTGCTCCTACATGAAAAAAAAATGCTTCAGCTAAATGCTGGGAAGAGTTAATAAATTAGTATCTTGGATTACTTTGTATGTTCAAGGTTTTCTCAGTATTTAAAAGTACCTGTTTATCCAATGTCTTAATCTACAAATCCACAGTTCATTTTTAAATTCAACGAGTTCAAAGCTCAGTTTTTTTATCATGACAGCTTCTGTTTCATCATGAAGCTTCTGTTTTGTGACTTTGGTAAGCTGGATACAGTATTTTACAGTTAAACTTGTAAACTATTGTTATTGTTATTATTATTATTATAGGTGGTCACCACGACACTAAGACAAATGCTTGGTGTTCTGCAGAGACAGAACCACAGACTGTGCTGTGCTAAAGAACATGTAATTTCAGGCTCAGTTCCACTAACATTCATTGATATCTGCAGGCTCTAACTGAATTTGAGGATTGAGTCTGAATAGACTGACAAAGAAAAGGCTGGAGAAAGGTGGTCTGGCAGTCTACTGGCCAATTACTTCCATTTAGTCAGTTGCATCTGGAGAATCAGAAAACTCTGGATGTTGTAATAACCATTTTGCACTTCAGTAATCGTTTTATACTTCATTGGAATTCTGAGTAAATGATTGTCTGTAAGACTCAAGAATTATCTCTTAACGGACATTTCATATTTGTACAAATGTACTTGCTTTTCATTTAAAAGAAGCAACGTCATTCACTTCTAAGGCCTGTGTTTTTATCAGCGTTCTTAAAAACAGAAGAAAAAAATATGAATGCCACGTAGCCTATGATTGAGACTACTAGACCCAAAGTAATCTGGCTTCCTTTGACATTAAAAAGACTGGAATTTTCTCATTCTTTGCAAGAGAGGAATTGTATTTCTCTGCATGTGTCTTACACAACTGATACTGGATGAAGTGGACATACGGCTGCCATGGTCACAGTGGGAGTTGCTGTATCAGTGTAAAAATAACTACTGGAGCTAGAAGTCAACTCAGGTATGATGCAGCATTATAGTAGTTACTACCGCACAGGCTGATGGAGTATTTAATTTCATTTTTTTATTTATTTATATAACCACCTACATAGATGATTATGAATAGTTTTTTTTTCCTCAGAAGTGAGGTGAGCCCCTTTCCACCTTCAAAGGAAAGATTTGCATAGAAAAATGCCCTTAATTGAGCAAAACTTTAACACTCACAAGAATCTGTGTCTCCAGTTGTATTACTGCTGAGGATTTTCTTCATTGCTTTGAACACTTGGTGACCATATCAGTTACTGGAACAAATTCTGCTCTCAATTGCACCATCATTAGCAAGTAGGTTCCTAACTGCTAACGTTTTGTTTGGTTCAGCACAAAGAGGACTTGGGAACTTTGGTTCTAAAGTGAAGAATATTTTACAGTCAAGGCATATTTTGTATTCTGTCCATAATGCACCTTGTCCACAGACTCTATATGTCTTTCTATAACAAAGCCTTTCATTCTGGGGTAGGTTTTCTGTCTGAGATGGCTGACATGACAGAGGATACACACATACCCTCTCTCTGCGTGGAGACTTGACTTCTCTTCTCTTGCTTCTCCAAACATGGAAACAGTATAACTGGTCCTTCTCACTCACACTAGATGGTGCTGCAGAGTAGTTTTCGGAAAAATAAATAAATAAACATAAATACAAAGCAAATTGTTCCCAGAAATTGCTGGCTTACATTTCGCTTTTATCATTGGTAAAATAATGGGACAACTACTTAGAGGGGAAAAAGAATCGTAGGCAATGTAGGTGTAATGGAATTAGGATTCACAAATAGTCCGGATCACTAAAGTTAAGTTCTTTACAGATTTTATATGTCAAATTAGGAGATTAAGATACTAGGATTGTAATAAGAAAGTTTCAGCACAAATTTTTCATTGTGTCTTACAGTATTCTGCAGTGGGAAATTATTTATTCTTTCTTTTTATACCCAAACTAGTATCATTGCAGACCTCAACACCATGGTGTCTTCCCAAGTTAACCATTTGGGATTCACAATTAGGCTTTGCTGCAGGCAGTCTTTAAGATTTGTCTCTGAAATTCTCTGACAGGCCCAATCTAATGCTCAGTAACCACGAGAACACAAAACAACATTTTCATTCAGAAACACAGGAGGAGAATGTGCCTTCTGTAAAGTAATAGCTAAAAGGCTAGGACAGGTTTCCAGCAACTGGGAGGCTAAGATATCCCGTCTTCAGCCTGATGGGGTGCAAGTGGGCACAACTCATCTCCATACAGAATGCTATAGGCTGGGGGAGGCAAAAGGGGAAGGGATGAGAGCCCTCGTTCCACTGCTGGGGTCACATCAGTGCACAGAGAGAAGAACGGACTTGTGAGCTATGGAAAACTGGGCAAAAAATACAGCTTCATGTTGTAGCTTATTGATGAGAATATTCACTGGGAAGAAGTTGTTTGAGGAAAATAAGAATCGTTTTGGGTTCTGATCTGAACATTGCTTATTCCATTTTCATTAAACAGTCTTAGATAGGATATGGAAGCAGCTGAAGACAAAGGACTAGAGTTCAGGCTTTCTGGAGGAGTGTCTCAGCACTGATGTACACGCTCAGGCTCCTTCCTGTGCTCTCACTTGTGTTCTCTTCCCCACCTCGCAGCTGCATCTCAGGAGCAAAAAGTTGATTTCTGCCTTTTCCAATAGGGATGCGAAAGGAAAGGAGGGCCTTGGGCCTTACATTTTAATTTCCATGGACCTGTCTAATCCAGGCCTACAGGTAGATAGATGGGGGAAATCTGAGATACACATCTTTTTCTTTAGCATTTCTAATGACTGTGTCCCCTGTTTAGTATGCCGTGCATGGGCGTCCCATTTTGAGGTACCTAACTACTATGCTATATAGGGAGTACAGGTATTTCACTCACATCGCGTTTCAGTAACTGGGAATCTATCAAGAAAAATAACTGAACTGGTATGAAACGCTGATGAGGAAATTTTAGTTGAAACACCAAGAAAAATCCTGGCTGTAAATTGTATTTACCTATGAATAATAATCCAAAAAGAAAAAATCCATCTACTGGGTCCCCTCCCCAGACAACTTTTAAAATGAAATGTGTCAAATCCATCAGGCTAGCACTGTTTAAATTTTTTTTCTGACTGTTAACTCCTAACTATTCTGAGTACATCTTACTGTACATCTCAGGTGTGACTTTTTTTTTGTGTTTGTGGTGTTGGGTTTTTCCTTTAGAAACAAGGTTAAATAATAATAAGCTCTCTAGCATATCTATTTAGTAGCAATCTTACTGTCTATATTGAAATCAGGGTTAAAAACAGTTTAAGAAAAATTGACAATATGTCCTAATATTTGTGGGAGGCTAAGTATTAGGAAATATATTGCATATCTTTGAACTGGCACACAGGGGAAAAATGATACGTCCTTGTACATACAATACCAATACAAATGCACACACAATGCAGGCATATGTAAAGCAGACGCACATATGTCTGGTGTAAGAATGACTACACAGAAGCTGATTTCTCCCCATTGCCTGTTTTAAATCTGATTCCATTAATTGCCAGCTGGCTGTGAGCTTGAAGAGGGCTGTCAATGGAAACAGCAAAAACAGATTCATCCCTTGATTTAATAAGGATGGTTCAGTACACATCATCTGCACTATGCATTTATTCATGCCCTTTTCTAATTGGTCTGTTCAAATTGTAGAAGATTACATAATTTTACTTAAATTATATGAGAGGAAGAGAGAGACCAAATAAGAGAGAGAGAGGGAGAGAGAGATTATTAATTTATATTTCATTTTAATTCACATAAATGTAGTTAGACATTTTGAAATGTTTAAAGTTAAAATGAAAGACAAATGAGAGTTTCTTTGATTTGCTTATATCTTAATTCCAAACAACTATCACTAAGTGGAGTCTGGGGCATAAAGAAAGCTACTTCATGTCTAAACTAAGAAAGACATAAAAAGAATAAAAGGAACAAGAGTTTAAAAATCTAAGGTTTAAAAAAAAAAAAGATAAGGATTTCAATTGGCTCAGTGAAAGACTTGCGCGTTCATGCCAAGTTACACCACCAGTTGTATTTTATGTGAAACCAAAGAAGGTTATAAGTATTCTATCTCCCAGAATTACACACAAAAAAGTCCATTCAGGTATTTCTTAAAGTCTTGAGGAGTAAGGTCATGCTTCAGTGACTATACATTTAAAGGTACATTTAATCCTACTGCAAAACTGGTGAGAATCTAAGTCTTGGGTCCAGAGCAGGACATTTGGCCAATGCTTTGTATAAAAGACCCCTGACTTAAGCTGCAGACAGATCCTGATTCATGTGACGAAAGCTAAGTCAGACCTGCCTTTCTCAGCCCTCTAATATAGTTAAATACATAACATACTTAATCTGCATATATGGAGGGAAAGAAGAATGTCACTTAAGGATGTCATCACGTCCATGCGAGGAAAAGGCGAGGTACCAAGGCCATGTCTGACCATAAAGGCTGATTCCTTTCACTTTGATGTGTTCCTTCATTTGTATAATATTTTTTTTTTCTTCCCTGGATACTTTGAAGGTGTGTAGAAGTGGAGTTTGTTTGGAATACCTATATCCCTCAGCTACTAGCCTGGAAACTTTTTCCCATGTCAGAAAAACATTTCTGTTCCATGGAGTGTTACCACTTTATTCAAGACCTCCTTCCACGTTAAGAGTGAGCAGTACTGTACTACAGTTGGTCTTAGAAATATGTGACAAAGTTAAAAATTTCCAAGGTACATTACAGCTAAACTGAAAAAAAATGGTTAAAGTCAAAATTTGAAGAACTAGCCACATTATGCAACTGTGAAGTGTTTTTTCTGTTCTATACATGCAACCTTCCCAGTGAACCACAGGGATTTAAAGTGCTGAAAATATAACTTCAGAGGTAGTAAAGTCTTTGAGAAAATGTAGGAGATTTTCAACTACTTGCTTACAAAAACCTTATGGTATTTAAGAATATTTGATAAACAGCTGAGATTTGAATATCCAGGATACACTTAACACTTTGTGTATTGTTTTGGAGTTTGGATGGCATTTTGCTTTGCTTTGTTTAGGTGAAAAGGAAAAGCAACTTGACATATCAGGTTTGAAATGCCTTGTCCCCCATATTCTTGACATGTCTATGAAATTTTTCCCCACTCTAGTATTTGGCTGTTGCTATGTCCAGTGGTGATTAATACGTGCAGTATAGTACGTTTCTTCTAAAATGAAATGATGAAGAATTCTGACAATTCCATTGTCATTGATATATTTCAAAAGCAGTTGTCTTTTCAGACATACAGCAGCACCTTCTCTGAACCATTCAGGTTTTCTGCAAATCTATGTCCTGCCTCACTTTCATCTATACAAGTATGAGAGTGAGAGACATATTTTTTATTTTAAATGAGGTTTCACAATTGCATGGCTACTTAAAAATGCCCATTTGTACAGCTACACAATTGCAATACATAAAATACTCTGGTAATAAATGAATTAACTGAATGCAATTCCAATGTTAATATAGTTTTTATTTTATCTAATTATATCTGAAAGCATTATTCAAGCAGTGCAGATTTCTGCACAAAAAACTCTTTATGACTTGGCAGAATGGAAAGCCAGAATGAGAATTTTGCTTTGCTGTGCAGGATGCAGGCTTTGGTATAAACACTGTGTTCCTTTTACATATCCTTCTTACACACAGCAGGGTTTGACACTATTGATGTGCATGCCTTGTTTCACCAGGCCTTGATGTCAATAGGAGCTTTTCCATGTACTTAAATGGATATAGGAAGAGGAGGACTGGTTACATATTTACTGAGTATATCCTGTTAAACGACCCAAAGAATGGTTTACCAGCTGTTTTGCAGGATGCTGGCCTTCTTTATTAAATTATTTATTTTCCTGCCGTCTCACAGCTTTAGGACAATTACCTAAATGAGTGTGCTGCAGTGCCTGCAGGCCATAGCATACTCTACAGGATTCTCCTATAGATATTCCACAGGCAGAGGCCATACACTGCATAATTGGGCTGTAGTGAGTGACTTGCCACAGCAAATTACCCAGGGAAAGTGTTCAGCTTTCCATACCCACCTTTAAGTGTAAAATGTCTCTCAACAGGGACCAAAGGACTGTGTAAAGGCACCAAGAACTTTTAATTTCATTTTCGTAGCTGAGTGTAAGAGACCAAAGACTCCAGTCCATGAGTTCATTACACAGCTTTTGCCGGAACAGGTATACTGACTTTAGAGGAGGTATTATGGGATTGATCTGCACCTAACCTCTGGGGAGAGAAGTCCTGCCAGGTCAGACCTAGGATGTCTGAGTTTGGAACTGTCTGCCTATACTCATCCACATATAAATTTTTAAAAAGACTGCCTTCTGCAGTTGTGAGAGTCTGTTAAGTCACAAAACCATCAGCGTTTATTTGGGAAAATCACACTATGAGAGAGGTGAGGCACTGGAGCAGGTTGCCCAGAGAAGCTGTGGATGCCCCATCCCTGGAAGTGTTCAAGGTCAGGTTGGATGGGGCTCTGAGCAACCTGGTCTAGTGGAAGATGTCCCTGCCCATGATCTTTAAAGTCCCTTCCATCCCAAACCATTCTATGATTCTATGAGGGGAAGCTGCAAGTAAACTTTTGATGGCAAAGCACAAATTTGAAAAAAAATCAATTTGAAACCCTATTAAACCAGTAATGAGCAGGAGTGGAAAGTCTAATAGCCCTAATGTGAGCAGGGTTTGTCACTCAAGTCTCTCTGTGACTCTTACCGAATAGCAATGCCTCATTTCTCATTGAAGTGTATCCTGTAGGTTTGTGTGTCTCAAAACATCAATTTAATGATTCCAAAGCCGCCATGGGCATTGACTACAGCTTTTGGAAGAGCTGTAGCAACCACGATAGCCTGGGGTAAAATGCATTAATTGCACTTCAGCATTGCTTGATAATACTGCCATTTACATACATCCAAAATGTAGTTTGGTCTTTCATCAGTGGAAGGAAGACATAAGAAAAAGAAACAGAAAAGCTTGATCAGTGGTATGAAGTGGCATTTTTCTTTCGCGTCCTTACTGTTTTTATCCAACAAGCAGGTCGCAACCCTGAAAACAATGTTTCCCAAACGAGCCGGTCATTGGTGCATGATTGTGAATTAACACGAATTGCTAGCACATCAGGAACTGAAATCCTTTTTCCTGTTTTTCAGAGTTTGTAAAGGATAAAATCCTGGAGCCTGATGTTTTCCTGAGTGAGAAACATATCATCCTTCCGGAAGCAGACAGGCTTGTTTTCTGTCATTAAAATGGTCTGGAGAGAAAAAATTTAATTGTTCCTGTCTCTTCAGGTTTAAAATAGATCTCTGAAGCTGTTGGCATAACCCGCTGCACCTCTGTATCATTTACTGTCACAAGAATTCTACTTTCTGGAGCAAAGTTCAAATTAGAGAACATTATGTTTAGAAAGGAAAAGGGTAAAAGTATAAACTTTTTCTTGTTATTGTATCTTGAACTGAATGGAGTTCCACTGTGTTTTAATAGCTTCACAGATACTTGCTTATTTATTATAGCTCCCTAGAAAAATGAGACACTGATGTCAAAAAAGCATGGAAATCTTTTCTTTGTTGGTCTCCTCTCTGTTTTGTTGACTTTGGTGCCTTAGCTATTTTGTGTAATGTCTACTGTCTGTTTAAAATAAATAGAGGGTGTGTTTTTTTTAATTGTACATGCATACTTTTTAAATCCTCCTTTTTTTGCTCTTCAGTTATTTTTACAGAGTTCCTGACCAGGAGAGGACTTATCAGTCTCCTTGACCCCTACTGACGTGAGGGAGATCCTCAAAATGTCCACTCAGCCTCCTCACCAGTGGCTTATCCAAAAAGAGGAGAGGTGAGAACTGCAGTCCCCTGATTGTAAGAGATAACTTGGAAAGATGGGGATAGATGTGAGATCAAAGACTACAGACACCAGAAGGATGCTGCAGGACTCTAGGAGCCTCTTTGTATTCATAGAGTAAGGTTAGCTGAGGAGGTGGCTAAGTAAAGTTTCTGAGTTGACTTATACCTGCTTTGGCCACTCTTGAGTGAAAGTCATGGAAAGGTCACCGTACTTAAGGAACTTGTTGCAAGACTTCTGCTCAAGAAACTATACTTCAGAGTTGAAAACTTACTATTTGATAACTGAGGTAAGTGGTCAGTGGCAGACAAGTTTGTGAGGGTCCAGAACCCTTAATGTTTTATGACCCCTGTCCATCAGTATTCAGGAAGGTGTGAAATGGAAAATACATAGTCTGTAATGTTAAAAAGAAATTCTTGGTAGTAGATAAAGATGAAAAATCTGTCTCTTATTTACTCTAAAGCCCCCTTCCATGTCCTGGCAGTGTGCACATTTCTCAAAGTGAAACAAAACTGAGTTTACTTTAATTTATAATTGTTTAAATTACCAGAGCTGTGAAAGAAGGATGTGGTGTAAACAAGAACTAGGTCCCAAAGGAGAGATCCATAAAAGACATGTAGGTTTGAGAACATTTTGTTTACTATCTTTGACTTCCACACGATGACTTGCCAGAATTCATAACCTAGGTTTGTATTCCATGTTCCCAGTGCACTACACACAGAGAGTGAAGTTGAGCGGGATCTGCTGAGACCAACATACCGAGCAGAGCAGTTGCCTAACCTGTATCTCACATCCCTGGTGGGACAAGCCTGTAGCATTCACCAGGATATCTGTTTAATATTGAGTTCAGTTCCCCTCTGCTCTCATCTTAAGCATTTAAGTTACGTGTTTAATTTAGATGATCAGCTCACTTAAATGTTTTCCTCATCCATCTTGTCCTCTAGAGAACTTAAGTATCAGTCTGGCAGCTGAAGGACTTGACCAGGAAATTGGAGACCTTGGTTCCTTCTCTGCCCGAGCACTGTTACATAGTTTGTGTGGTAAAATGCATGGTCAGTGTTCAAAGGGAACAGAATTTCCCCTTGCTAGATAAATGCTCCTGTCCTGACCTGAAAGACCGACACTGTCTCACGTGCATTCTCTTTCTCTGGATACCGTTCATTTTAATTTTCTTTCTTCATTGTAATAGTATCATCTAAAGAGAAGACAGTAATGTTAAATAAGTCACTTCAGCCTGATCTTCAGGATAATGGAAAGGCTAAGGATAGTGAGGACAGATCTCTGCATTCCCTTTTAGACATCATAGATAACTAGCTTGCAATATATACATCTGCATGGCAAAATTGATTGCAGTGAATCTGCTTTCTGTGCCCTGTCTTCAAACCAGTAATCTGTGAGCTAGATCTAACCTGGAAGTCACATTGCAGTGGTTGCCATGCCAAAGTGCTCCAAATTTTAAGCTCTGCTGAGTGGCAAAGTTTATTAGCTTGGGCTTGGTGCCACACTGACGCAAACATGCAGCATCTGGCCAACTCAGAGGGCAGGCAGCGAATGCCTGGATCTGCCTTCAGAAGGCCTTGTTGACATACTCTTATAAGTGTTAATGGGAAGGCATGGGTGGTAGCGTCTTTAGTTCTACATCACTGGAGTTAGGGCTGTATAAAAAAATCCAAGTGCTTGAAAGCGATTGGGCTGGGAGAAGTGGGAAATAGCTGAGCTCAGCCCATGACGTAAGGTAGACTACAGAAAGCTATTACTAGAATTAATGTGATTGCATATTTCCTAATCCGAGATATGTCACTACTGAGTGTGGACCTTTGCAATTTGGGATGCTCATGATGCCCTAGTCACTGCAGGAGTACTTTTCCATTTACTGTTGTCAGGGTGCTGCAACGCTTTCATACACTGGCCTTGCTGTCAGTCACTCACATTTCTATTGCTTTGAGATAACTTGATGTATATAACTCTGTGTAGGACTACCCACTTAGAAAATAAAGATGAGGCAGAAAGTGGATGCTATTTATTATTGATGTATGATTCAAGCTTCCCATCTTTACTCTATAGGTATAAATACAATATATGATGTACTTACTACACAACAGCATACATACTATACTGTAACATGTCATAAACAAAGGGATTGCATTTTTGGAAATTTTTGGACCTGATAAACACTATGTTACTGAAGATAGGTTAGTACAGGTTCTTATGACATACTATATTGTTTTGTCATATGCAAATTGTTAGTTATGTACAAATTGTTATCTTTTATGTCACCTATTTTAAAGTACCCCAGAATAGATGCTTAATAAATCAAACATAGCAGTAAGTGCATTCTGAATATATGAATGTAGTACTTGCATAACCCCCTGCTATAAACATTTATAATAGATCAAAATCCTTTTCAGGTATACTAGTAATTTATCAAAACCAAATGAGCTGCTTTAATGCAGTCAATAAGTGCAGTTGAATTGTGGAAATGAGTTTCTTTCGGTTCACTAAGGTCAAATAACTTCCAGGACACCAATATTGAAACCTGTTTCATTAATTCCTAATCTTGAGTTTGCATCCCCAGCTATGGATTTAAACTTTATTGTCAACACACTTACATCTTGACTTAAAAGCTTATTCTTTCAACTAGTCACACATAAATGTTTATGAAGACCTATTCACTGTGATTTGTTTAAATGTCTTTAAACCTGATCTATATCATCCCTTCAACCATTTAATTTTCTCTTAAGTTTTCATTTCTTTAAATTCCTTCCAATTCTACAAATTTAAAATGCAGATACAGAGGTCATGTGAAATCACTGTTTATCTCACATTAGTGGAAGGTACTTTTATTATACAAATATAGATATTATTCCCTATGTTTCATAGTGTCTGATATACTCCTGGACTGATTTAGGGCTTCATCATGTATCATTTGGAATCAATGGGAGAATCTCCACTTAATCTTCATTTTATTAGACTTTCACTGAATCTATTCAGTAGGTTTTTTGGATATGACTAATCTAAGTTGTGTCAGTATTTTATTTCTCAATGCTTTTAGAAGAATATTATTCCATACAACATAATACAAAAAAAATGCTGGTATAAAAACATTTTCCTCTCAGTAATGAAATGAAGTGTCCGTTCAGCCATGTTGATAAGGAAAAAAGAAATCTTTTCTTTATTGACTTACTGAAATCATAAGTAGTCTGTGGTACTTTAAAATCATGAGTACAGAGGCCATCTGCTTTACTGAAGGGTAAACAAAAGATGGAAGGTTAAATTGCTCAAAGGCACATATTCAGTAACAGGAAGAGTCAGAAGTCTCAACTCTCAGGCCTCTGCTTGAACCACTAGACATAGGCCCACGTACAGCTCAACTTTCTGTCAAAACTTGTGTCTGTAATTAATCTTTCCTTTAACACAAAAGAAAATCCCTATAGACATCTATGATTTATTTCTTGGAATTCCACCTTCTGACCCTTTCCTGGAGGTCCTTTGCAACTTGAAATAATTTCACTTCATGCACCAAAAGACATCATTACATTCCTTACTGATGAGATGTCATATACTTACAGACACTAGTAATTTCTTACATGGCATGGCTCAATAGACCTAGCAAAGTGAAAAAAGTCAGGAAATCTATTTCGGCTCTTCAGCAAAGCGATAGACAAAGGCTTCTCTGTATATAAAATCAACCTTATAAATATGTATAGATCTTCAGGTATCGATGACTAAATGAAAAAACAAAGCTACAAAACTTGCAATGTCTCATTTGAAATCATAGTGTAAACATTTTGCAAGGTAAAGCATGACTTTTAGAATATTAACAGTAAATGCATATTTTATACCTATGTTTGGTGCTGTGCACCTGCTTATGATCCTGAGTGAGAGCTGATGGCTAAAACGAAAAGAGTTCAGGGAGTATCCAGGGTGTGTATTAGGAAATCTGAAAGCTTCAGACAGGTCATCCAAATCTGTACAGACGTCAGGTTGTTCTTAGTAAAGGGCCAGGCTTTGCTAATGCAGTATCTGAATGCTCATGCAGAGGTTGGGTTTTCCAAATCAGACTTCAAGTTGTTGGCAGGGCAATTGTGGGGAACTCCCTTGCAGCTGTTTGTACCAGACTTGGCCTGTAGTATATGGCTGAATAAAGGACTACAGTTTCCACTGCAGCTTTCAGAAAGTAAATGTTCACTAAGAGAGAATTATTATAATGCACTAAAGACTATTTAATTATGTGGTGCTGTTCTTGATTCCAAAATCTCCATCACAAGAAATGAATGCAACCGTTCATAATACGGTACACTGTAGAAGTCATTTTTCTACCAACCATGAAATCTTTAAATATCTTCTCATGTGCAAGCTGAATCTAACAAAAACAGAACAAAACAAAACTTGCTTAAACTACTCTATATTTGTCTGAAGTGTAGCATAGTAACAAACCAACTTAACTGCTGTGAAGTGTCTGATTAAATCCAAAGACCCAACGTGGACCCTAGATATCGAATCAATAGAAAAATAGATGATTTCCATAATACGAACATTTTGTCAAGTATAGTTCAAAGCAAATCAGAAGGGAGAAAGTTTTAACAGGGATCCATCCAGAGGATGCTGGCAACATGATCCATGATCCCAGAAACCAATATATAAACTGTCAAGTAAGGAAGTAGTCCACTGAGGTGGGGTTTTATATTGTACATGATTCCTAAACTGTATTTGTTGATGGCCATATGTTGTTATTTTACTTCTTTTGCTAAGATATGAACTGAATGAGGGATTAGACAGGATACACATTTCTCATTCTGTTTAAGAGTCAAAAACATTCACTATTCATGCATTCTCAATTCATTAATCTATCTGGATACTAATTTGCATGCTTTGTTCAAGGGAGAAAATCTAGTTGGTGGTATGTCATTGTTTTTCTAACGATGCATGAATAATTTGTAGTGATTGAATTCCTTCAACAAATTAGATTTTTTTATCTGTTACTAAATGTCAAGACCAAGTCACAATTTTAGATGCAATTCCCAGTAAAAAATTAGTCTAATTATTTCCCATCAGTAGTTCCTCTAATATTCAACAGTCCAATTTTGTTGGAGATACTTGATCAAAGAAAAGGTCATAAAGTTTTGGTTTCTCTTCATAAATGAGCCTTCTCAAGAAACTCTGTATTCTGCCTGTCATGTCTCCTCCTCTTACGTGACAGATTTATGGAGATGTAAGGTGTGTTCTGTCACGTTTTTGAAGATGATGTTTTTGTTCTGATCTTATTGACTGAAACTGGAAGAGCAGGAGCAGAAAACAAAAACCTGTTCCCAGCTTCCACGGATTCAAATGGTTTTCCCCATGCAAATAAAGACTACTCGTTCCTAAACAATCTTAACCACCCCCTGAAATGTAGACAGTTTATTTGATGATCATTATAGAGATCATTCAGACTAATGAATATTTTCCCAGTGGTAATACCATGAACTTATTTTAGCGGTGAAATTTGTGAGAGTAGCACAAAAGCCCCATCCCCAGAAAAACTACAACTGCTTTCAAAACCTCAGTTTAGCAATTAAAAGTGCTTTTCAGAAATAAACTGACATGTATTCCTGCCAGATCTTTTCAATGCAACTTTCAAACCATTTAAGTTGCGGCTTCTATTTTATCTCACTAAATAAAAGTTACAAAACATGGAAAATTGTGAAGGGGGGAAAAAAAAAAAAGAAAATAGAATTTAGGGTTACCCAGCTCCTCTTTCCATTTGGCTACTGGGACCTTTTGGAAGTGAAAACAAAAAGCAGGATAAGGAAAGATTTCTCAAAGACTAGCAAACTTTATGGTAGAGTTTTGAGCTGTTAAGCGCTAGTCAATTCAAGGACTCATGTAAATGAATTCTCAGGGATTTATAGCTGATCATTCCCTAGAGACAAAGCTGGTCTTCTTAAGCAAAAGCATGATGTGATTTTACAACTTTATTATGGAAATGGCTGTAGCTCCCACTGTAATTACTGCTTGGTCTTTTATAGACATAGCTCCCAGAATGCTTTATAGTAAGCTGCTTCATTATGCACGCGTGTAAGGAAATTACACTTTTCTTTATGTTTCCTATGTTCTCAGTTTGGCGATTACTTTCAGTTATGGTGATTATAAGGTCTCAACTTATATTTACAAAAGAAAGACAGAAAAAAAGGAATAGACACACTGATATACCCACGTCATATAGGCTCACATTACCTTCGGCCTCTTAGTGCATTGAGCTAAAACTACATTTTTTTTGCTACTCTTTGTAAACTCTCTTGGGCTTTTTAAATACCTGCTCCCTTAGCTAGACTTCCCTATGATCCTGGCTTCAAAGTTTTGGTTTATGAGGAAACTACGCTGTCTCCCTGTCTCGGTGTGCAATCTTTCCTGTCGCCCGCTCTGGGGGCCCGCTAAGCGTGGCGTGCTGCACACAGATTGTTTGTGAAGCTGCCAAACGGAAGCCAGCAGCTCAGCTCAGCTGAAAGAGATAAAACACCATTATTTCATAGCTATAAAAACCACAATAGACTTGTAATGGTGCCTTGTACAAACAGGGCTTTTCTCAGGAAAAGAATAGCTCCTTCAACAGAGACTGAGACATCTGTATTGTTCATTCACCTCTTGTGCAATGAGTTGCTATTAATAGCTCTGCGTTAGAAAATCTTGCTATAAATAACATCTGAAATCTACTCCCATAATACCCTTTGTCCTTGATATGCCTTCATTGGGACATTTGTATATTTACCATGAACAAGAGAACAAAACAACTTTGGATAAAAAAGGCTATGACTATATTCAATGATTCAGTTCCTGGGATGGCTTTCCTTTGGTGGGAGGAGGAGAAGGGAGAAGAAAGATATAAACAATAAACATCTCTCTGACTTTTCTCCAATATTCTAGCTAGACTAACAGGCAAACAGACACAGCTTGACAGACAGATGATTGTCTTATCAACTGTAACCATCTTGGAAAGAGTATATCCAATTCTCCTAAAATAGCTAATTAATTGGGAACTAGTCCCTCTGTTCTCTTGATATGGGAACTTTTCACAGCAGATGGTCTGTTCCATGATACAAACTGTATATTAGTTTTCACATCTTCCTGAAATGGAAGACATCACTTAACAAGCCCTTCCAAATGAATGGTTCCAGTAGGAAGAGGCTGATGATTTATCTCAACAGATAAAGATTTGACAAGGTGTTTTAGAAATTTCATTTGTACTTCTTTGAGTCTTTTAGTCTGCATAATGGTTTTGTGATATATCTTTTGTTACTTGGTTTTCATCCTTGAATATAAGGAATATGTGATTTGCTCTTCTCTGGTTTTATTGACAGTAATGTTTATTGCAAGAGTGAAGCTAAAGGGACCAGATTTTAAACAAGCATTTTCCTTAGTTGTGTCCATTAGTTGTTGTTAATCAGAAAACAAAAATGCTGTAAATGTCTGTTTGGCTATGAACTTCTTAGGTTTTCAGGCTCTTGTTTCTTGCTGATTTTAACTTCACTGTAGCTTCTCTACTGTATGTCTCAAAACAGGCTATATTAAAAAAAAAAAAAAGTAGAGATAAAAAAACTGAGAACATGATAAGAGATATAACTACCATTCTTCATGTCCTCAGAAAACATAAAATTCATGTTTAATTTGGAACAAGGAAGATTTCCTTCTGTCTCCCAAAATCAGTTTTGCCTTCATTCACGCACAATGCTCAGTTCACCTTTCATTACTGGATTGACCCTGGGTTTACAGGCTTTCGTTGACATCTCTCTGAAGAAGCTCTCCACAAAATCAACATTAACTTGTGCTGCAGCTGTTTGTCATAGCTGTTTCATTTTTGTGGAAGAAAATACTCTTCTCATTCTGCTTCCTTCCTTTCAGCTGGATTCCTACTTCCAGGATCATAAATATTTTGCTCTTTTTAATCACTCCAATAGTTTGGTACCTCATCATGGTTCCTCCAGGTGTCTGCTGTGCACCTAGAGGAAGCATGTCATTGTATAAGGGTAATAAATTTGAGAAAGATGATATACTTCCTGAGCATGTCTCCTTTTTTTACTTATATATTTTGAAACAGAAATCAGCTGGGTATCAAATCCCACAATGGTACAGCAATGCAATACTGCAGCTACATCCTAGCCTTTTACCCCTGTTTTGTAAGAGGTCCCACTTGCAGAGGCATAATATATAATGTTAAAGCAAAACAGTATGGTAGGGACAATATATGTCATTTTTATCTCTTACGCCTTCAGGAGATTCGGCTTGCAAGCATCACATTTCTGTATGGCAGCATTTCTTTTCCAGACATTCCGTAGTGTGTGTGTATGTGCGTGCATGTAAGCGCTTGCGAAAATATGGTTCTTCAACGCCTCAGTCTGCACTGCAACACCATGGTACCAAGACCACCTACAACTTAAGTAGGTTAGCACATCACGATTCCTTCCTTTCACACCTTCAGCAGTCACCTATGGCGTATGTATCCAATAATGTACTGGCAGTCTCTAATTTAGTCGTTCAATGTTATTTATGCAACTGTTCAGTATGTGCTCATCTTTAGGCAATGCCTGTATCTGCTTGGTTGAACATGAATAAAAAGCTGTGTGAAAAGAGACCACACCACCAACAACGTTTTGCCCAGCAGAGCAATCAAATGTTAAATGAAGGCATTCAGCTAAATCATGTGAGATGTTACACAGATCTTCAGATGTGCATATATGCTAAATGCGGTATCTTTGGGAGCTTTGGCCCTTTCATAATTAGCTACCAGTGATGTGGAGTTTGGGTCTAAAAGCTACATTTGCTCTTGCTTAATTTAAAGTAGGCAACTGGCAATGTTGAATAGCCTTTGGCCAGACCTACCATTAACAGAGATAACTCATAATAACTATTGTAATGATACATATGAGTTTTCTAGCAATAGAATATCATTTGCCATGCTGTGCATTACAATAGAGTGGGATGTTCAAGTTTAAAGTGTATTTGGAAAATTTATTAATATCTCAGTTCTTGAAATCATTACTAGATTATGAGTAATTTTGAACAGAAAGATAAAAAAAAAATATTTCTTTTTTTCCCGTTATCCTAAGAAAGCCCTGCTCTAAAGGAAGCAAATTGTTTCAATGCAGATAAGTAATTTTCATCACAGTAATTTTTATTCTGAACAAACTATTCACTTGAAACAGCTACTGTTGCATTGCTATAAGTGGTCTTCCTAATTTTTGTGAATCTACACCTGAATAATGTCGATTTTACATTATAAATTTGAATCGTGCATTGCGGTTTTCTTTAAACACTTGGTTTCATGGAAACAACGGTAATCAATTCAAAATTCATGACTTAATAAATAATACCAATTCTTTGTGATAGGATACCATGCTTGCTGACCTTGTGATAGACATATATATTGGTAAAGCACGAAGACATGATTCTGGTACACTAGAAATAGATGTTTGTGGATATTGTAAGTAGCTAGGGTCAATAAAAGGATTTCCAAAGCAGACAGCTTGTCTCTGTTTGTTTAAACAGAATAGAAAAAATATTTCCAAAGAAATCAAGCAGTGATGGTGAACTGATATTGCAAAGTTTTATTTATTATCATCAGCCAAAATTCTTTACAGATTTGTTTTCTTGGGAATTAAAATCTATTAAAGACCTTGAAGAAGAAGAACTCTTCAGTGAAGCATTCTGCTTGTTCTGAGACTGTGGGTGATACAAAATTGAAATCAACATACAAAATAGAAGTATATGGAATATAAATAGAAGCTTTTTTTTATTGCATGAGATAAATACTTATTGGAATGAGTCGGACATGTATTATTCATGACCTGTAATCCACAAGCAAGTTATCTAATTTTCTCACGTAAATATTGGTAAATTTATTTATGTTTTCTGTTGTAGCTAAATAAATGAAAAAGGTACTTTTGAAGAATTTAAAAAGTCAGTTTTGAGGATTATTTTTACATTTCATATTGAGAGAATGGATGCCTTGGTTATCATGAATCCATACTTCTAGGGCTTTAAAGAAGCCATAAACCCCTAAATTGATCTAAGGTAGGTTTATGCTGATTTTAAATGTCACATTTTAACACATCTTAATGCTATGCAACTTGGACTCTCCTGCAATGTATCCCTACTATCCAAATCCTGAGACATGTTAGAAGATGCTGGAGCTCTTTTCTAATCTATGTGCCTAAATTTATTTCTTAAGGAAACCAGAAGAAATGAGGAGAATGAATGGTAATCATCCAGCCCTTGCCTCTGCATCATGTCCCTGACTGTGTAGTCTGTACCTGCTTCTCACAGTCTCACGGTTCGTATCTTCCAGGAAAAGATCCTTTCCTTAACTTCCAAATCACTTGTTTCTCTTTCATGGTAAAATATATTTTTTTTTTATTATGTTGAGCTTTGTCATTGGTGATCATGATAGATATAAAACTGTTCACTGCGTGAGATGATACTCTGGCAGGTGGTCCCCTACCCAAAATTCCCCAAAATTCCAGGAATGCCAAATTTGAAAAGACAGATAATAGTACATGGAAGTATAGAAGGAAGAATCTGAATCTCTGAGAAAAGGGAAAGTTATTCCATGCAGGCTGGGCATTGTTTCTCTTTATCAAAATCTTACCGAACCCTAAAGAGATCTCTGTTTACAATGTAGGTAGAAATACTTTTTCCTTATTATCAGGCTCATCCAGAACTTTGTATTCATGCTTAAAAATAAACTATTTGAGAGAGGAATTGTTAGCTTCACTTAATTCTTATTATTTTCTTGCTTAAGCAAGCTTGACTTGCTTACCTGGACAGAAGGAGGGACCTCAGTGTCTGTTTTCATTGTCCCAGGATCACCTCAGATAGCAAGTCCACCTAAAAACTTCTCCAGGAGTGTGTCTGGTGTTGACAGTGCTCCAGACTATGTTTCAAAATATTTGATATTTTAATTAAAAATCCAGCACATGGAGAGATGTAAGCGTGGTTATTAGAAATAGTAATAAAATTAAAGAAGGAAAAATTACTGAGGAGGCAGGGGGGGAAGTGAAATCTTATAAACCACCTTGAATACTCCAGGAATCAGAAAACAATTTAAAAAAATAGACCATTGGAATCTTGGAATTTTTAATACAGTTTGTGATTTGTCAGAGCCTTACTAATGACTTTTGAACAGTGGGACTTGACAATACTTCTCCTCTCTCTCTTTGGCATAGTTTTTTCTATCCGTACCCATTTTCTTTAGTTTCCAGTAAAAAGTTTGGGTAAACCAAAAGTGTATTAACTTCCAGGATACCTGAAATTATCACTATACCTGTCTCAAAGCTTCATTTGCTATGCAGAATATTTGTGCTGCAACGTAAGAGCTAGTAGTGATGTGGAAAAAATGAGAAACTGAGATACTTCTGTTAGTATGTTATGCGCTCAGTGCTCTGGCTCTGTGTTAAGGCCACGGACGAATAATGGGAGTCTAACTAAAAAGATTATCTGTAGATAGTGGCAACTATCTGATTTATGAAAGAAAGCTGTAGATACTAACCTTTTACAGTGTTAGTATCTAGCTCGTCAGCTGAGGAAATGTTACCTTTTTAGGTGATTAAGTAATTGGAAGCAGTGAGAAAACACATGATAGATTTTATGTGTTTAAATCAAAACTAAACAGTATGAAGAAAATAGTAAGTGTCATGGTTTAACCGCAGCTGGCAGCTAAGTACCATGCAGCCACTCGCTCACTCCCTCCCCTCTTGCCAGTGGGATGGGGAGGAGAATGAAAAAAAAAGGAAAACTTGTGGATTGAGATAAAGACAGTTTACTAGGACAGCGAAGGAAAAGATAATAATAATATTCTATATTAACAATGACAATAATAAATAAAATATAATGATAATAGAATATACAAAATGAACGATGTACAATTTCTCACTGCCTGATGACCTGATGACCGATACAGCCCGTCCCGAGCAGCGATCACAGAGCGAAACTGAAAGCGATCTCGGAACCATCCCGAGCAGCAATCTCGGAACAGCAATTTCCCAAGCAGTGATCTCAGAAACCAAGTTCCAGAGAGAGAGAGAGGAAGAGAGGGAAGGAGGCAACCTGGCCCACTAGCTGACCCCCACTTATATACTGGGCATGACGTCTATGGTATGGAATACTTACTTTGTGCAGTTTGGGTCAACTGTACTGGCTATACCCCTCCCAGCTTTTTGCACCTGCACATTGGCAAAACCTGGGAAGCTGAAAAAAGTCCTTGATCTCTTAGCAACAGCTGATAACATCAATGTATTATCAACATTCTTCACATACCAAATCCCCTACTAAATCCAAAACACAGTAGCTACTGGGAAGAAAATTAGCTCCATCCCAGCCAAAACCATGACAGTAAGATAGTAGTGTTTATGATGTTGTGCATCAATTCTGAATGATAATGACTGAATAAGAGAAGGATACCATTTCATTTGGTTGTACCAACTCCCTTCTCTTTCAGTAAGGAAATAGTTCATCCTTGAAATCCAGTTTTTCATTTTGGTTTAGGACAATCTTTATGTCAACAGTAGCACAGTACAAAAGTATAGAAAAAAAATGGATGGATCAATGAGATGGCTGAGGAAAAAAAGGCTGGATCGATGGGCCGAGGCCAATTGTATGAGGTTCAACAAGGCCAAGTGCCGGGTCCTGCACTTGGGACACAACAACCCCAGGCAACACTACAGGCTTGGGGGGAGTGGCTGGAAAGCTGCCCGGCGGAAAAGGACCTGGGGTGTTGGTCAACAGCTGGCTGAATATGAGCCAGCAGTGTGCCCAGGTGGCCAAGAAGGCCAACGGCATCCTGGCTTGTGTCAGAAATAGCATGGCCAGCAGGACTAGGGAAGTGATAATCCCCCCTGTACTCAGCACTGGTGAGGCCACACCTCGAGTACTGTGTTCAGTTTTGGGCCCCTCCCTACAAGAAAGACATTGAGGTGCTGGTGCACGTCCAGAGACGGCAACGAAGCTGGTGAAGGGTCTAGAACACAAGTCCTATGAGAGTGGCTGAGGGAACTGGGGTTGTTTAGCCTGGAGAAAAGGAGGCTGAGGGGAGACCTTATCACTTTCTACAACTACCTGAAAGGAGGTTGTAGCGAGGCAGGTGTCGGTCTCTTTTTCCAAGTAGCAAGTGATAGGACAAGAGGAAATGGTCTCAAGTTGTGCCAGGGGAGTTTAGATTGGATATTGGGAAATATTTCTTCACTGAAAGGATTATCAGGCATGGAACAGGCTGCCCAGGGAAGTGGTTGAGTCCCCATCCCTGGAGGTGTTTAAAAGACGTGTAGATGTGGCACTAAGGGATATGATTTAGTGGTGGACTTGGCAGTGTTAGGTTAATAGTTGGACTCAATGATCTTATAGGTCTTTTCCAATCTAAATGATTCTATGGTTCTAATTGCTAGTAGTTATTCTGAGGCCAATATGTAAAAAAGTCTGTGCAGAATTCATAGAAAGGGCTGTTGTAATGACACAGTAATTATATATTATGGGACGCAATCCATGTTGTGTATCTCTGCTGGTCTTTAGAAGAACATACTTTGCATATGCAGGAATTTGACACCTCCCTGAAGCATGGAGCTGGGCAAATCGAGGTGCTGTTCTGAACTGGTTGGTGAATACAAGCTAGAAGTAGCACTTGGAGGCTTGGACTATGCTGATATTGCTACTGTGATCTGATAACAAAGTTTTGGTGAAAAAATGGAGCAGCTCAGAGTAATGGTACATAATGGTAGGAAGAGGAAGGAAGGGAAGAGAAGGGAAGGAAGACAGGAAGTGAAGGAGGAAATTTCTATCTCAGATTTTTCTTTTTGTTTTTGTATCTCCTACTAAACTCTTTCCTACTTCTAATCTGCTTTTTTTTGGCTTGTTGCAATACCTCTGTCATTCTTTTCACTTACTCTGTTTCCCTATTCCCACCTTCCCCAATATATCATGTCCTAGCTCCTGAAGCAGCTGAAGAGAGAAAGGTGGGATTTTCAAAAGCTGGAAGAATATTACGCCGATTGCCTATTCTTTGTCTTGCCTTTTATAAGGCTTATAGGATTTACTCCTCACTAGGATTTTTTATGCACATCTGCACAAATTTTCTTTATGCACACACATGAACATAAAACATCCATTTATAAATATGTGTTTAGTTGTTTTTAGAATGCTCTATATGTCACAAAGTTGTAAGAAGCAATATCTCATGAAGTAAAATATTGTGGAATTTGTTCTCATTTTCTTCTTGCAGTAGTTTCTTTTAGTATATTTTTTCATTTCCTTGCAAGCTTCCTGTATTTTTACAATACTTGTTTTACTCCTGTACGTGTGTCTTCATATAACTTTGAGAATCATTTTTTCTTAGGAATGCTACTGGTTTTCATTTCAATATCTAGGCAAGTATATTGAAGATTGCTCTTTCCCCTTTGTTCTGTTTTCATTTTGCTTGTAAGGCTTTATACAACTCCGGTACAACAGCATGGGCATCACATATTCACCTTCCAAAACTGATGATGCCTTTTGCACTTCCAGAGATGCCTTAAGTTTTGGAGATGCCTTGACACAGTACATACTACATATAAGAGCTACAGACAGAGCTACATATCAAACACACAGTGAGTTCACACAGCACAGCCCAGTAGTCCCAGCCATTTCCAGTTAGATATGTGGTCCCTGTGAAATGAAATTTCTGAACTGTGCCAAAATTTCTATGCTTTCTGATTTCTGTCAGTGTAAATCCTTGACAGCCCTACTACTACTAAACTGCATGGACCATATCTTACTTTCCTTGTTAATACAGAAGGCTCTGAAAACATTGCACAGTAGAAACAATAATTGTAAATTGAGCCCTTATTGCTTAGCAAAAAAGTTTTTTATATAATGGATTATATTCATTTCAGCTTTTACAAGATTTATAAGCTCAACCCCCTCAGAATTTATTGAGAGAAAATATAGGTTGATGCTTAAGCCAGCTACTATTTCTCTCTGATTAATTCACATATTTTATGTGGGTGGGCCAAGATAAAGACCCTGTATATATCTATGTGGTAGATCAATTCACTCTTAGATTCGTAAGTGCATGCTTTACAAGTGTAGGCTTAAGAAATTTTCACTCTGTGCTGGCCACCAACTGGAATGTGTAGCATGTTCTTGGAGATTCTCAGTCCGGTGAAAGAAAATGTTTGGGGTTTTATATTATTTTATGGGTTTTTTTCTAGACCACAAGTTAAAATGGCCGAAGACAGCACTTCTAGACACTCCTTGAAAGCTTTCTACTGAGTTTATAGCCCAGCCTCTTGGTCATTCACTGCAGAGATGTAGATTGGTGAATCAGTGTGAATCAGTGCTCAATAGCATGAATAGAATCCTAGAATTTAACCCCTTATGTATCTATATGGTTCCTGTTGATGATGACAGATGGACAGATGTTTAATATGGCAAAGAATATAGTCCATGTCCAGCTTCAAGAAAATTCCAGTAGATAAATTTGTTTAACACTTTTGAAATTCTCCAAAGACATATTCCTTGCTGAAAAAGTAAATATTTGTCCTTCAAAGAATAAGAAACATAATTTTGTACTGAAAATTTTATACAAAACTGGAAAGTAAATATGTCCCTTAAGACCAAATGTGGCCTTCATTATTGATCTGTGAGGAATTCCTCCTCAGTTTAAATACTCCTCAGTATTTAAAATATGTAAGCATCTTTATATTGTTATTCTTTCTTATGCTGCCATCGCTCTACTTATATACTAGTCTTGTGGCTCTAAAAAACAGTAAGGTCTATGTGGGGTCTTGGAAAACCAATGGAAAAGAAGCTAAAGACATAGGTCACTTAAACATCATTTATACGTATAAACATCAAAAGGCACAGGTCAACTCCTTTGACCAATATCACTGCCCTAAGAAACAATTTGGCCTTATAAGTGGTTGTAATCAGACACAATTCACAGTCGTCTCTGCCTCAAGCCCTGACACAGCCAGACACTAATACCAATTCTGGTACTTGTCCAGCACCGTAAACTTGCTTGGACATCAGGAAAAAAGATGTGTGAGAATGGTAAGAAAAATGCACTTGTGCTGTATGTCTGAGGCTCTCTTAATATAGTCTTGACGGGAATCCGGAGCCTATTGTGCAAGGTGCTTAACAAATAGTAGGAGACAGTCCTTGTATTAATTCAGAGGCGTACAACTAACCCATTGGCCTACACATGACACTTGACAATTTCACCCCTTATTTCCAAAGAATTTTCTTAATGAAATGAACCGTTAAGACCAGTGCATGAATCTGAACTGTATATAGCACACTACCTAGCACTGCATTTACAGCATGAGAAATGTGAACATGTTCAGGCATCTGTGATAGAAATTGCAAGTTGTGGAAAATAAACCTCTTTTGTCCTAAAGAGCTTTCAAGCAATAATTCAGTCTTATAGAAAGGTCTTTCCTAAGGTCATGCTACCTTTATTTCATAATCCCAGAACACAGCAAGGAAAGTGAATCTGGACACGACCTCTTTCAACTCCTGTTCATTAGAGCAGGACGATACAAACAACACAGGCCTTTCACTGCAAGGCCTGGGAAACATGCGGAAAATCAAGGCATAATCCAGCCAACAAGAGAAATCTGTTGAAATGGAAGCAGCATAGCTTATTAACTCGTGCTTTGGTTGAAGTTATCTTTACTCAGAATGAGTTACTGTATCATTTTGAACAAAAAAATGGACTCAGATAAAGCATACTCTAATTAACAAGTCTCTCCACTTAAATGATAATGCACATCATATTCTTTCAGTTTAGTTGTCTATTCCTACCTAGCCCCATTATTTCAGTGAGACTAATGCTATTTCACAACGAATAGCATCAGAAGCAGGCCATGGAGCTCTAGGGAAGCCAAAATCATCCTTTCTGTTACATATAAACAGACTGAGCCAGTCCTTGCTTCAAAAAAAGCAGAGAGTGCTTACAGGCAGACAACCACGGTAACCGAAAGAGATTTAGGTAACAACTAATGTGTTCTCAAGACAGGTAGACCCTGTAGTGTATTCAGACACTCTTTGTGCTAATTCAGTGTCTGTTTTCTGTGCTATGGTAAACCAATGAATGAACGTCTTGCAGGCTGCTGCATTAGATTCCATACACTGTGAGTAGGGTCTACTTAATTCAATAGTTTGCCTTTTAGATGGTGAGTGTCCATCTTTCACCGTAAATCACTGAGATAACAGAGAGAAGGTGGCTGAAGGGCGGAGTAAAACCAGAAAGCAGATAAGGTTATTTTCAGTTTATTCTTGAAAAATGGTGATAGAAATGTGAAGCACTTTTAGCTAAGCTTAGGAAGTGGTCTTTCTTTTGTAAAAACAGCGAATTTCTTGCCTGTTTCAATTTGCTGTAGGTTACAACCACTGTTAGGGGTAAAAACATTGGGGACATATTAATTCCCACAGTGTAAAATTATAGAAAATTCCTGATACAGAAAGCGTGCCAGAGTAGAGTTTGTATTGACACGTGGCAGATATCACTTCTTTTTTTCTTCTTGGAAAATGGCACAAAGAGACTGATCCAGTGCATCATACAGCGATTCCAAGTCTTCTCACACTCTGTGGGAAGCCGGTGGTTACCCCAGCTGCATTAAGGAGCATGGTGCTGAGTGCTGTGGTTTAGCACCAGCCTGAGCTGGCACAGTCATTCAATGCACTGCAATGCCAGGAGAAGGTACTAGATCACTCACCATAGTGTTGTTTTGGGCTAAACCTTAGGAGGTCTCTCTGGGAGACTTATGAGGGCCACACTGTGTCTTTAATCTCAAAGTAGGGCAGGCTCTGCTAATTTGACCATTTCTGAACCCTGTGTTATCACACTGCATGGATCAGATAGGATAGGATAGGATAGGATAGGATAGGATAGGATGACGGTTTGCTCTCCTTCAGCTTGAACACTGTCTAAAGAGACAAAAGACCTGGCAGATTTTTTGATATATCTTTTGAGTATTTGCTGTCTTTTCTACATAGAGTTTGTTGAAATATGCTGGAAGTTGTGACCTAGGAACAAGATTCACTTTCATTTGAAGAGAGACATTATTAGAACCCAGCCTAACAAAAATTTAGCGTGTCTTTTTCCTCCTTGTATAGTAAATAATTGCTAATGGAAGAGACAGCTATATTATTGGGCTATTAGACAGGTTTTTGGGGAGGTTGTGTAGGTGGTTTTTTGGTTGTTTTGTTTTTCCTTTTTTTTTCATCTACAGACAGATTTTTAGGGCCTTTTCAGTGCTTACAGAACATCTGAAAAAGGAAAAGAAAGACAAACTACACAAAAGGTGATGCTGTTATTGTCTTCTGTTTAACCCAATGAGTAGGATTTGGGGTCAGATGGTACACGGTACATTGTAGAAAGCCCAAAAGAAGCCAGCTGAAAGACTCTGATGCGCAGGAACCTGCCGTGTAACACAGAGGAAAGAAAATCTGGAGAGGGATTCAGATACTTAAACACAGGCATCTAGTGTCTTTTGAGTACCTAAGAGTACCCTCCTTGGCTCCAAACCATGTAAATAAGCTTTAGTTCTGTGTAATATATGTCAACCCCCATGCAGATGTCTAGGACACCCTAGAGAGTCTCAAATGACCTAGTTACCCCTGTTTAGGTACTTTCTACTCATTAGATAAAATTCACCGACTGTAAGGATGGAAAACATACTTCCTTTCTCCTTGCAATCTGATCTTTCTTTACGCAGCCCTTTCATCTGTTGTTTAACACAAAGTACTTCCTCTTGGCCAAGGGAAACGTTTCATTCAAGGTTTAAGTCAAGGAGAATGCTTGATTCAGAAAACTTAATGGAGAAATCCCCTAAATTTCACTAACTGCAGAGACATCTCTGTGACTTCTGCTTCTCCATCTGTTCTGTAGCGTATCTGGTGGTCTGTTTTACATGTGCAAAAATGGATAATCAGTTTTTTTCCGTTAGTCTGAGCAATTAATTACCCCTTTATGTACAGATTTCATGCATCCATAATGTAGATGACAGGTTATAATGTAAGTATTCTATTAATTATTCGCATTCAATCAGCTGCATGCTTCAATCACAATTCTGTGAATAAGAAGCTACACACAGTGTCTGTCCCATGCTCTCAGATTCTAGGGGTAGGAATCTTTTTACCAGTCTCTGCATCAAGGGAATGTCACAGATATCTGGAAAAAATAAACAAAAACGTTAGCTCATTTTACTGTAGTTTGTTACATTATTCACATTTAAGTACAGATTGTTAAAGAAAAAATTGGAGATGAACTATATCAATGGCTTGCTTTTCTTAAAAATGAGTTTCTGCTTAAAATGTGAAGAGAATGTGCATGTCTAAACACTCCAATAACGGTGTTTAAGGCAGAAAAATTTGGTTTACCTCTCACTAATTTTTTAAATATTTTAGGTTTATATCATACTTATTCATAGCAAAGATGTATTTGCATTGATGGACTTAGCTGTTCTTTAAAGCAGACAGTGGATCTGTTCAGGCAGATGTCCCTAAATCAATTGTCAGAAACTGCTGAATTGCTAAAGAAGTTTCACCTTATTCTAAATATAGAAATTATTTAAATGAGTAGAAAATTACTCACCCACACAAATGCCTGGCAATATTTTCTAATTGCTGCAATCATGTTGCACATGCTACTGGCACCAGAGCTGATAGCTCAAATTGAAGAAGGGATTAGTTTCATCTGCACCATCGAGAACAGTGATAATGGTGCTCTGAGACATACGTAAGCAATGTCATAGCATTATAGGGCATTATACCAATGAAATGGAAAAAGTGCTGGAGTGTATCAGCCAGAAGCTGTGTGAACCACCAGTGCAAAATCGAAGGTTTTCATCATGTGTGTGGATTTTAGCCCATGTTCCAGTGAGAGACTCCTGGGCTGTATAAAATGCCCTTCCTCATGTCGGTGGGAAAACTAATGATGGAGCAGCCAGCAACTGACTGTTTAGATTGCAGCTCTTTAATTGTCAGTCCAGCATTTTTCAGTTTATAGAAAAAAGTGGTAGGTTCTGTTAACAAGGCAGAGGAACTGGAATTTCTTACTTCTGAGAAGAAATCCAACTGGCAAAAATTAGAGATAGCTCACATGATTGAAATGTCTTCTTACAATCAGTGTGGAAAGAAGTTGTTAAAGGAGTTCTGCAGGAATGGATGGAATTCTCTAATAAACACATTATTACATATGCACTTGTATTGTGGCAAATAAATGTAAGTGAACTAATTAATTTGTATAAAAATTTAAAATGTGCAAATTTATCTGTTTAGTGTTTCCACTTGGACAACAGGAAGAGGTAAAGCTCTATGCTTAATTTGTACTGAACTCAATCTGCATGCATTTATTCTTATCCACACACTTCTACATCTGCAAGCTGCTGCTAGAGACAGAAAAAGAAAGGGACACTTCTTTCCTTATAGAATTAACACCATGGACAAATGTGGGTGGTCAGTTTGGGGTTAAGATTTATGTAAGTATTGGATAAAATGCATTTTTTCTCACAGATTGTCAGAACAGCAGGCAAACTGTACTTGATACAGGTAAACTATACTTAATAAGATTCCAATCAGAGGGCATTTTAATCTCACCTCAGACTTGAATCACAAAGTATTGAGATGAAAACTGCAAGAGAATGTGAAAAGTCCACTTTGGTTTTTATCCATCTGGTTTCACTGGCACATTCTACGCACTTCTATGCAACCAGTTCACTGCTCTTGTTGTGGACTTTAAGAGCAGAGCCACATGGGTTCAAGTGTGGGGTTCTTGTCACCACCCAGTAACCACCAAAGCTGCAGTTCCAAGAGATGTGTGAGGGTGACAAATCTACGGAGGTGATACTATGGTGAAAGTTAAAGAAAAAATGGACCAAACATAGATTCAGGTCTCCAGTTTCACTCTTGAGTTGAACCGAATTGGGACTACTCTGTCACCAAAAAGAGTGGTTACTCTCCCAGTTCACCCTTGGTGATCATTCCCATGACACATTTCTTTCCTTTGACACACCAAGGAGTAGTTGGAGTCTGTGGTGGACTGGATTAGCTTGCTGATTTTGCTGAAAAACTAACCCATCAAAATATGAGTAGTTTTATGCTGGATGCATAAGTAGATTGCACTCAGCATGGAGAACAGGGATTCATGGCTATGGGTAAATGGCAGGAATTGCACTAGCACAGCTTAATCCAGTCATGAAAAACTTCTTCGCTGCAGATGGGGGTCAGGGTGTTGAGCAGCAGCGTAACGATGACATTAACATTTCACATGGGGCATTCACCACAAGAATAGAAAGACAGAAAGGAATCTAAACCTCACCATTTCTTTCTAACTATGAAAACAAACAAACAAACACACACCCCCAACCCAAAATAAAAACACTTTACAAAAGTAAGTTGCATTTATTTACTTATTTACTTACTTATATATTTTTCCCCATGACGGAACCCTCAGCCTGAAAACCATGTGAGTTCACTGCGTAAGAAGTTTTCATATTACCATGTGTCTGAAGACAACATAGCAATGACAAAGAGTGAGGTGGCATCAGTAAGAAAGGTGGTCTAGATGTCAAAGGGCACCTGAATTGGTGGGGTGTGATGTTGTGTGAAGATCAATGAACAAGCAAAAGAACAAAGAGACAAGGGTGTTTTTTTCAATTTTCTTCCAGTCACATCATCCCTCCTAATTCTACTGACCACCTTGTGTTCTGGGACTGCATGAGCCTCCAACAATAAATTTGAGGAGAATATAGGAGAAGAATACACGAGAGAGATGTTTGTTGTTGCTGTATCGTCACACTTAATGATATGTTCTCTCTCTTTTTAATAAAACTTCATTTGCTTCATACAGAAAAAGGGATTGCATTGCCTGAGCCAAGTTGATGCCAAGATATTTGGTCTTTTCACTCTTCAGAGGCATAGGCCACTTTGTGTTGTAATTGTGAGAGAAACTTCTGTTAAAACTAGCCTTTTTTATGTTTAATAATGCAATGACAGAAATTATTTTTTTGTTTTGGTTTGGGTTTTTTTGAAGTTAGATTCCTGAAAACAAGTCTGAGAAAGGAGCTCTGGTTGAATCCACTAGGCAGTATCTAGTTAATTGTTGTTCTGGCTCTCTAGTTGTGAGTCTCAATATGAACCTGGATGTGATGCAGCTGTTGGTGGAGGTGAGTGTCCAACGGTAACCAGCTTGTGGGGAAGTTGGTACTTGACAAACTCCTGCCGTGGAGAATGAGATTCAGATGCCTGCTTGAATTCAGGAATGTATTTCCTGTAAAATAAACATAGCCTTATAAGACATCAAATTAAACAGGAAAATACAGAAAGAACTCCTAAACACCTTTTTGTCTGTAAAAACAGGTAATTTAGTCACAGGAGACTGTAGCTGGGGCAATATGTTGCAAAAAGTTAAGCCAATTTTTGAAAAGAAATTTTTACTACTCTAAAATAAAAGGTACTACTCTTGCCATAGTGTAGCTTTATGGGACCTAATTATTTCAGAACAAATCTTGATAGGTAAAATGAAATAACCACCTCCTGGACTAAATTTGACGATTTTCTAGGTGCTAGTGAATATGACCTGATTACTGAGGACTTTCCAACTGTAATATACTAGATCTCTGAGAGCACTTACATACAACATACACTAAAAAGGAAAGTCTAGTCAAAAGAAAATGTTTTATATTAACAAGGGGAATTATTTGAGAAAATGGCTAAAAAAGTCAAGACCTCATAATCATGAAAGAGAACAAGCTTTGTTGCAAACTGATCTGAATCAGGAGCAAGGAGAAGGAATCAATTAGATACAAGAAAGCAATTTACTGCTAACAGAACGAAAGGGAAATAGCAGTGGAGATAAATGAGAAATTCAAATGTGTGGAATTAAAATGGGAAGGTATCAGAGAAGTTAATGATACAACAATAAAAATAATAAAACCTGTGGCAGCTAAGAAACATCAAGTTGTTTTTAGCAGTATTACGGACTCCTTCATGGCAACCCTGGTAAATGGCACTAGAGAGCAAAATTACTAAAAATGCACCTAAAAAAGCAGTGTTGTTCTACAGATACATCTTTAATTTGGAAAAAAGCAAGCATAGTAATGTATTTCCTAACAGAGTACTAGATGCGCTAGACTATAAAATGATGAATATTAAAAAACATCTTCTAGTGATAAATATATTTTTATGAATAGAACTACATAATATATCTCTATGAATCTTGGATGATCTGAACGAAGGGAGCTTTTAGCCTTTTGATAGTTTTCAACACATTTAGCAGTGTTGGAGAAGTACTAAAGGAACAGGAAAATGTAAATATTATGGCAATAGTTAAAAGGACAAATATAACCTGAATAGGTGTAGGTGGAAGGCTGGCACCAACGCAGGGCACTACTATTAACAGCCTCTTAAGAAATTACAGTTTCAATAGAATTCTTTTAAAACTCAGCCACAGAGAACGTTTTACAGCCTGACCTTATTCTAAAGACACAAAGGATACGGGGCTTGTAATTCTTTGATTTCCTAGTGATCTCCATGTTCATTCCAGCTATAGAAGATATGATCACTTCAGTCTTCTTTGTTTGAAGACATTTAAATTCATGTCCCACCTTTGGAAGAGTACTGTATCTTTATTATCCGGTAGCTCCATAGAAAATGCAAATGTAAGCTTGGGGCCAAAATTCATGGTTTCCCAATCAGCTGAGTGTCCCCAACATTAAGCTAGAGCATTGTGCTCCATCTTGCATTTTCTTGACCTAATAATTCTTGAATTCTTGCAGCATGGCATCACTACTTCAACATGAGGTTCAGACTATTTGGGTCAAGTTCAATGGCTGCTGGTAAACCACGGGTCAGATCAAATGAAGGGGTGACTCCTTCTGGCTTTAAACATTCTTTGCCTCTTAAAGCTGGATGTCATCACTGTGGCAAAGCTTATTTCAAGTTTGCTTGACAAATTTTCTGCCCAATCTCACACAGATATTGATAAAACAGGTGATAGGGCTAAACACTGATGTCCCATAGAACAGAGTCATCAAGACGAAGGCGGCCATTTCCTGAAAGTATACTCTAGCAAACCTCAAAGAAGAGCACTGTCAATGAGAGATTCAGTCCAACTCTGTGAGTCAACACCACCAAGTCACACAGATCTGCCCATATCAAAGCAGGACAGAGATTCATAAGGTTAATATATCACATTAATCTATTCCAGAGGGTGGCTGATCAACACTATCCTTTCACTTCCTCCACCATATGTTGAAACCTAGTTAAGGGAGCTAAAGAAATACTCAGTCTACTGCGTGTATAGATAAGCATAAGATTTTGTATGGTTTTCAGGCAAGTGTGAGTCCTGGGTTGTCGTGAGGCATTTAAATTCTCAGATGTCAGAAGACACAGAGTATGAACCAAAAATCCAATTTCTTTCTTTCTGCACTTCTATGTTAATATGTGATCCCCATTAATCTCTTTCAAAGCCGACTGGAGCTAGGGAAATGTCCTTAAATAGGCATTGGATCAACCAATATTGAGGACCGATGGTACTGATTAAGCAATCGATATAGTGATTTATCATTGATATAATATCTAGAGTAATATATATACTACTGTCTTTCATATAAGAAAATAAATATATATTGTATACTAACAGGCTGTCGGCAAGTTACACTGAATTTTGGGAAAAGCGTTTGTTGCAGTCCAGGCTTAGTTCATGATAAAGTTTTGTTAAAAACTACTCTTCCTGTAGCTGCATGCTCTGGAGAAAATCTTGAAAAACTCAGAAATCTAATTTGAAGTTTATATTCAAAAAATTTGAAATCTATTGAAAGCTTGAAGTTGGCCTGGATGCTTTTACCCACTCTTCATCACACTTCCACTCTGCTTACATTGCTATAAATAACATCCAAAAGGTAATATATATAATTAATAAGACACTGTATTGTCATTGTCACACACTGCATTTCATTTCAGATCCTTGCATGTTCAGAGAGATGCACAGACTTACTTGTTATATGACATGTGATTTCACAATATGCATTCTAAAAAGTATCAAATATAGATAACTGATTATCTCCTGTGGGCAATTATTTCTTCTTGGGATCTTTTTGCTTTTGTTATGAAGTCTATTTTCCCGAGGGAAAATTTTAAGATTGTATTTCCTTTTCATTCTATTCATGAGAATCCCCCGCCCTTTTTTTAGCTCTTTGAAACCTATGTTTTGACAAGTATTCTTTACAAGATGCAGTAAAATTAGTACCATTAGCTGCAGTCTATACAGCGTCTGACCTTTCAGAAAGAGACTGGAGCCCTTTCTTAATCGTCAGCCTCCCTAATTACCCTTCTTTTCACAAGGGTTGTTGCAGTTAGGAAGCATTTCAGCCTGCTAGCCTCTCTAGGCTATTTGCTTCAATAAAGTCAATGTCCTTTTCTATAAACTGGGAGATAGATAATCATGTTGACAAGTCACATTATATAGTTGTTAAACATACAATCCTCTTTTTATCTCAGCCTAAAATACGTCTCACTCTGACACTAAGAAAGCAATATTTTTAACAGGTACAAGTATACATCATAGGCAATCATGAAAGGGAGAAAAAGCTGTTCCTTGAACAAACATTCCTGGACAATTTCTTTTATTGGAACATTATGTTAGAGGGGTTATATGCCTTCTTACACACAAAAGACACTTATTAAATTCACATTACAAAATGAAATTAAAAGATTAAAATCTCTGTAACCCTTTTTATGGTCAATGTCTTGATGTTCTCACTAGTTGAACAATCTGGGTTTTTTTTCTGTATCTTCTCATGTTGTTTCACGCAGCTAGTCAGAACTAAAAGACTCTTCTTATGTCGTAAGAGGAAGTGACACAGGGATAAGATGCATAATGACTACCTGTCCATTATGCCAACTAGAAAAAAAGGGAGAAAAAAAGCACTCTGAATAGAGACACAAGTGCAATATTTAATGAAATTCCTCATCTGGATATTCTGGACCTGTATCTTACCCATCTTCTACCTCGTCCCACCTCTCAGAAAGTCTTTGCGATGGTTCATTGTCAGACTAATGGGGACAGGCACAAGGTGTGGGAAGGTGGGACCATTCCTCTTCAGAGCTAGGACTGAAGTGCCAGTCCATCCTTCTGTGCACCCCACATGCAGGGGGCAATGACCGGGGTCTGCATGCTAACAAACGCACCAGGCACAACTTTTGTCATCTTCTGTGCCCATCGTAACTGCACAGTTTCCCCAATACCACCTTTTACTGACTTGGTGATATTACCCTCAAACCATAGACAGAGAAAGCCTGTGTCCCGATAGGATGAGAGCAGAATTTGGCTTTTTGTTCACACTGTAGGGGAAACAGCACTGCTAATAATTATGCTAAAAAATAAAATACATTTGTGTATTTTATTAATTTCCCATAATTTAATGCTGCCTTACAAAATTCTATTCAGTCGGGCAAGCAATTTTTCTTTTGACAGGCCAGTAAGATATCATTAATTTTTCATTCTCATCAATCACCATGGTAAAGGCCGTCTGAGAAGGTTTTGTGCTTTGGCTGGTAATTTGTCATGACAATTTTGCAAGGCTGTTTTAATGCCTTCTCTTAGCTGATTGAAAATGTCTTATTTACTTCAATTAGTTTTACCAGTGAGACACTGTGGTTTTATACAAAATGAATTGTTAATTGCTCCCCAAAGCCTAGGTAGACACCTGCTTTTCTATTAAAACACAGATCAAACTGCATATGTGGTGAGGGCTAAAATTAACTCAATTCTACAGGCAAAGCAGGGAGACTTAGGGCCTTCTAATTTGTAATACAGTCAATGCTGTTTGTGACATAAAATAATTTCTGATTTTCAGTTAAGTATTATTTTTGCAATATATATAAAAAAAAGAAATGGGAGCTAGTTAGTTTTTACTTGTTTGGTAAGGCTTGGTACTATATTAAATATATATTTATGTATATATCTGCATTGCCCTAAGTGGTAGGTGCTTCATAAATCCTTTGTAAAGCTGGTGAATTAAACAACCTTTCAATGACAATCTTTTAAGCTTAACTACTCAGCTCTTTATAACCTATTTAATACTGACAGATGATAGAGAAAGCAATAAAGAAGATTTAAATGTCTACATTAAACAACTTCAGGGCCCCATGGTCCAGTCTCTAATCATGCGGCAGTATTTGTTTTCTGTACATACTGTATGCAATTCTGATAATGACATTAATATTTCCACATGGCGAGGTCGTACCACCATAGTATGGAAAGAATTGTCCACAGCTGATTTCACTAGGTCACCAACACATTCTGCAGCTGGTATGAGGCCATAATTAGTGAAATTAATTAGCCTTAGGAAACTAAACCATGTGACCTATACTTTAATACACATACTCGTTGCTATGGTAGCCCAAATAGGAGTATCTCTCAAGCTGTTAGGGGCCCCGGTTTCCTTTCATAATGAACAGCTACAGGGTGTGGAGCTGTAGATAAAGTAAATCCATTTGTTGGACATGGTAAACGGCAACAAATAATAAATGAAGTGACACTGGCACCTGAAGGCACCATTTGATAGAAACCGAAACATAGTGTTTAAGCTTTGCAATGAAAAGCTTGACTATTTTTAAACTTCAGTCATTGTCAGAATTTTACGGCACTGGTCAGAAGGAGTAGAGGCAAAGCGAATATCGTGGTGATTTTTTTCCTTCACTGTATTGATTTCTTTGCTTATATTCTATATCCTTCTAAACTCAAACCAATGAAAGACCTTTTTAATTTTGGATTTATACTTTTTTAAACTTCCCACCATTTTCAGACCATTCCCATATACTGTCCTCCTTTTTTCCTTCCATTTCTCTACAAAATCATATTTACGTACTGATGACCAAAATCTCTGTTACAAAAAAGCTTGTCAAATCAATGATAAAATGTCACCAGGAGATGCACTCTCATATACTGAAGGATTTAATAATTTTTTCAATAATGTGACATGGCAAAATTTTTCCAGATGCATGTTCAAAGACACATTTATTTGGAAAAATTAAAAAAGAAAAAAACCTGGAGACATAAGACACCCATGTAACTTCTTTGACTGTAGGAAGACTTCATTTTAAAAGAAAGTCCCAAGAGAATTCTGCACGTTTTTGTATTTTGTGCAAAGTTTGTGCTGGCTGACACAGAACTTTCTGATGTTGGGATTTAGAATACTATATTTTCTGCATTATTTTGACAACTGTGACCCTAAACATTATTAGTCAACTTCAGTAGTTTAAGAATCTTTTAAAGAAGACATAGATGAAGAAAGTTTTTGTTACAGTAAGTATTAATAGTGATACACAGGTTGAAAAGATAAAAATAATACTGGGAGGTGGCTTAAGGTCTCATGCATTACAATTGTTGGAACACTCTTTATATAATTAGTCAAATTTAATTGTAGGTTATATTTGGCTCCTGTGGTATAGAGCTGGGTAGTTCCCCAAAGACCTCGCTGAGGTAAATGGTTCCGTGTCTACCAATTTCTTACATAATGTCCACATTTCTGCTGAGATTCACTAAAGGGGTGTATCTGCTTTCTGTAACTATCTGAAAGGAAAGGTGGCTCAGGTACCCAAACTCCTCATGGAGGTTCAAGGTCAATACTGTAAAAAAAAAAAAAAAAAAAAAAAGATTGTAAATAGATCTTTCCTGAGGACTACAAATAATGACATGGCCAAAAGTTCTTAAGAGGTTCATGAAGAATTTTGAAAAACTGGAAAATAAAGGTCCTTTTAAGAGCCTCTTTATTTATATCTGAGAGCAATCATTAAGCTTTTATTAGAAGTACAGAACATAAAATGTTTGGCAGACTGGAAATTAAGAAAACACACCCATAGTTTTATACAGTCCTTATGCAAATGTAAACACTACTCAATTTCTGCAAACAAGACCCAAATTTAAACTTTGGCAATAGTGAAGTGGTCATGACTCATGTCTAAGCCAGCACAGCACAATGGGGCTTGACCGTCCGGGCTGGGTGTCTGCGCCCCGGCGCTGGCAGCGGGGCTGCGGGGCGGCCGCTGTGAGGAGAGGCCGGGGCTGCCCTGTGCCGGCCACGGCCAGTTCCAGCCGGCTCCAACCCACCCACCGCAGGGCACGGCTGAGCCCCTTGGCCAAGGTGGCGGCGCCGCTGGGAAAACAAAGTTAAGAAAGGGTAAAAGAAATGCCACAAAAGCAGAGGAGGAGGGGGAAAAAAGTGTGAGAAACAGCTCTGCAGACACCAAGATCAGAGAAGAAGGAGGGCGAGGAGGTGCTCCAGGTGCCGGAGCAGAGATTCCCCTGCAGCCCCTGGAAGAGAACGTGGTGGAGCAGGTGGCTATTTCCCGAAGGAACTGAGGCCTATGGAGAGCCCTCGCTAGAGCAGAGTTGTCTTGAAGAACTGCAGCCCACGGAAGGGCCGATGCTAGAGCAGGGCAAAAGAGCGAGAGGTAAGGAGCTGCAGAGACGAGGTGTTACGGACTGACCACAACCCCCATGCCCTACCCCCTTGCGCTGCTCAGGGTGTATAGAGGAGTCAAGGGTGAAAGAGGGAAGCTGAGCTTGGGAGACGGGGGGAAAGGTGTTGGTTTAATGTTTGTCTTTGTTTCTTACTACCCAAATCTATCTATTTCAATAAATTGAGCTAATTTTCCCTAAGTTGAGTCTGTTTTGCTTGTGATGGTAATTGTTAGGTGCTGTCCCTGTCTTTATCTTGACCCACAAGATTTGAGATCCTGTGTCCTCCTCCTGCCCCGCTGAGGAGGGGGAGTGAATGAGCATCTGAGTGGGAGTTTGGCTGTTGGACAAGGCTAACCCACCACACTATCGGAAAGGCTTGGGATGGTGCCCCAACCTAAAGCAAATCTGACGCAAACTTCTAGCCAAATAGTGTCTCCCTCTTACATATAAGAACCTATTACAGATGCCAAAGAATCTTCTCGCTAGTGATAGCAGTTCTGGTTTGCATGACAGCATCTAAATTCAAACTCAGTCTATAAATAGTATTATATTATAAAACTATAATGTTTAATTTTGTGTGTGTGTGCTTGAGGAAATGTTCTTCTGCATCTTACAGCAGTGAAATTAGATCTGAAGTTTTGCCTTCAGGTACAGCAAAGGTACAACAAAACTAGCTAAGGTACCAGGCCTGACACTGATTTCACACTGATCTGTACTGGGAGGAACTCCAACTCATCTTATTCATGTAGTCAGAGACCAGAATATCAGAATTTTTATTTATTTATTTTTGACAGAGTAGGTAAATTAAATCAATGGCAAAACTTGCTAATCATAGCCAGGTTTTCACCCACTCTGTTTATCACATCAGAGTTAGTAAGGACAAAACAAAAAGCAAAACAAAATAAAATACAGCCCACCACTGATCTTTTGAAGTGAGATGTCAATTTAAACAAAAGTTTAAAAGGCAGGGCATTGAAATCTAACCATGCAGAAGATTATCATGTGTAAACCTGAGTCTAAGGTTTAAGGAATTAAACAACAATAATTTCTTAAACACTTTTTGGAAGATGTATTTTGATAAGCATTAGGAAGAGGGAGAAAACTGTGATGCACAAGAAATTGAAGAGAGTCTAGGGGGCAAAAGGAAGCTCAGAAAAAGAAGGGAAGGAAGATAAAGGAATTACAAGAAGTGAGCTTTTTGAGTTGAAAAAGAAGAGAAAATAAGGCAAAAATGAGAGATGCATAGAAGTAGTATTATGATGATGATGTCAGATGAATTTGATGGGAAAAGCTATTACTGCAAGTCAAACAAGAAAGACAAAGTTGTTTTTTAAACTTCAATAAATCTAGCTGTAAATGATTCAAAGTTCTACAAAATTAAGCACGTATGATTCATTTTCTATGAATTAGTAAACTATGCTCAGGCATTGCCTTTATGTACAAGATTGGGAAAAAATAATTTCCTATATGCAAATGGTTAAAAGCAGAGGATGGGATATATCTGTCTTACATCTAGAATTAAATATACTGAAATAAAAAACAGCAAAAGTCATAAAAATAAATTATAATGCAAATTTCTATTGATAAAACTTACGGTATTCTTTCAAAACCTTAACAGTGCTGTAGTGAAATAGCAATGCAGCAGACTTAAAATAATTAACCAAATACAACAGGTACCATTAAAAAATAATAATGTAAAAGACAATACACACCTTTAATAATTTTTTAAAAATGTTCTTATCTAACAGTATTATCTGAAGATATTCTCAGATCATCTGACTTCCTATTTCTGCTTTCATAAGGCAGTTCAGTATCTTTAATCAGATCACTTGAACTTCCTGAGGCTCAGCCCATCATTTTAAAAAATATGGTCTCATTTCTGCCACTGCCTTGCTAGGCAAGCCTGTGCCCCTGTTTCCGATCTGACTCATTCTCCTATCTAACGAGATAAATTCTCTAGGGCGGGGACTTTCCTTCACGGCCTGTATGTACACCCGTTATGTCACTGCTAGGCAGTGACACAAACAGTAATGAACGTATTCTCATAATGTTGATGTAGTGGTTTTAATTTGTTAGTGACTCCTGTCCTCAATGCATGTTGTTACATAGGATTAGTGTTTCCACTTTCCCGAAAGAGAAGGGGAAAACAAGACACAGGCAAGAAAGAAGACTATTGATCTGGCAAACACAATGTAAGAAGCTTATGGCAGATCAGAGAGCAGTATAAAGAAGTGTCTTAGCTTCCCAAACTGTATCTTAATTATAGAAGCATCATTTCTACTCTTTACAACTGAAGCTGTGTAATGACATCAATAGCTTTAGTATTTTAAAAATTTTAGTATTTTAGTATTTTTAAAAATTTTTAAAAATACATTAAAGAAGGGTGACAATATTGAGACAATTCCTTATTTTTGTCTGTGATAAGTGTTTTCTGGAAAACTTGATAAAAGAAAGAGGCTGAGTCTTGGTTCAAATAATTTTAGTTAATAGAAAATGTGGTATTGTGGCAGATGAAACAACAAAATTAGCTTCTTCCTTGACATTATTGCATATATCATGTCCACATACTGAGTGAGGTAAACTTTTTTTAATTTGATTTGAAATGTGTTTTTTGAACTTAATCTAAATTCTCTTCAGAATTTTTAGTTAACACCTCAGGAACAAAATTATATGTTTAAGTCAAAATACTCATAAATGTTATATTACAATTCTTGTTAATCTTACAATGAAATTTTAAATGACATTAAAACGAAATTTAAAATCCAAATAAAATTCATTGAATACATGATTGAATTAACAGAATTCAATACATAATGGAGTCTGAAATGCATTACAAGAACTGATTTAGTCCATCCACTTCCACAAAGACAGAATCACATTACTTTACTTTGCCATTTTTCAGAGGTACTTGTTCAGTGTATTCTTTAAAAAAATCAAATGGCATTTTGCAGTTTTCCTCAAGCAGTTATTCCAGTGTTTAAACCTCTTCACCATCAGATGTCTGACCTACCCCTTCCTTGCCTCTCCAGGCCCTAAAAGGCGAGTACTAGCAAGCTGAAGCAGGTACATTAGTTTGAACTAGGAACGAGACAAAGTAAGGTTGTAAAAACTGCTCCATCTTCCTTCCTCTTCCTCTCAGGAATGAAGAGAATCATCTCTATCCCCACCAGAAATCTTTCTGTTAGGTGGTTTGATTAAAGGCTCATCTCCATGAACACAAAGGAGCCTAGAGGAACAACGACATGTGGGGGAACCCCAAGAACCTCATTGGGAGCCCCCAACCTGGTCCTCCCAGGGCTACCCTGAGAGGGTGATCAGCCCCATGGCCCAGGGCTGGCACTCACCAATCCAAGTCAAAGGGAGAGGCTTTCCTGGGGAAAATCTTATAGACTGGAGATGGGGGTGGGGGCTACTGCGTACAGGGGTATGGGCATCATTATGGGATACAGTAGAAGAGCATTTTGCATAAGACATGGCATATTTGAGGAAACGAGCCAAAGGTGGGCAAAGGGAGGAATCAAGGTGGTTTGGGGAGGAACAAGCATGGGAAAACAGGGTTGGGGATAAAAGGAGACAGTTGTATGTTAACAGGGGGGCCAGTCACTATGTTGGCATGGCCATGCCCTGTGCCCAATACCCACAGTCTGTCCCGTCTTCTCTTTGAAATCCATTTTTAACTATTTTACAGGGTGTCTATTCTGTGCGCATGTGTGTGCATGGAGGTCTAGGTACCAGCCACTGGGTAAGACTGCAAGTCTAGAGGCCCATGTGTCTGTGGTGCCATTGCCTAGAGATACTGGAGATGATTGATCGTGTGCATGTCTGTCTGTGTGCTGTGCAAAAGGGACTCTGAGCATCCGCAACTGGAGTAGGGCTGTGGCCTCGAGGGCTCATATGTCCAGGTGCCAGCAATGGGGAGACCGCGGACCCAGTGGCAGCTGCTGCGCAGACTAAGTGTCTGAGCCCGGCTGGGGGAGGGATCCACACGGTGTATACGTCTGTATAGGTATACCTGTTCCACTAATCGACCTTCGTCCTCATTAGCCAGAGATGGGAACAGGATAAGGATGTTGACACTACTTGCGTGAGTGCATTTTCTGTCCATGTTGTGGTCTGTGTGACCAGCTGTGTGTACGTATATATATACATTTGGTGTATGTATGTGTGCGTGTGTGTGCCTATTGGGAATTCAGACTCAGCCTCACTACTGGTTGGATCTGTGAATATGGAGCTGCAGCAGCCTTTTCTCCATTCAGCTACTGGATTAGGCAACTCCTATCACTTTTTCCTACAGGTAATTATCTACTTTTCTTTCAGTATGACTCCTTTTTCCAAATAATGGTTGTCATACTGTCCATAATCAGTGTGAAAAGAAAAGATCTTAAGCAGGAAAAGAAGCAGCTAACCATTCTGTTCTTGTATGTCTCTACAATTTGTAATTCTCTATATACATTATCTAATTCAGGAATAATGCTAAAAAGGCCTACACGGGTTAGATGCTGAAGTAACAACTTATTGAAAAAGACATAGAAGGTGAGAATTTTTGCCATGTACTTCTATTACTATTCACGAATACTACTTCATGTAGCAATGCTATTTCATTTTGTTTTGACAAAGTTAAAACCGAACCTTGGTTTCTCTAACCATATAAAAATACTCACCTGCATCTCAGAACTAATATTACACTATCACAGTCCTGTCTATATATTTGAAGAAAATGAGTTTTTCATCTCAGATTAGGTACATTTTTTAGATCAACCACCCTCACATATGGCTGAATAAAAATCCACCTGCAAAAACTGTTATTTCTAGAATAAAGAGAAAAGTGCTCCTAAAAATGCATCAGTCACTAACTCTCAGCCTCAAGGATTCAGAAATATATTGTTAGGAATATTTTCCCTTTAAGGAAATTTCCGTTGCTTTGAATAGCAATTTTGCCTGCATAAGGACTATGGTGATAGTACTTTAAAGCACAACGAGGCTGTCACACTCAACAATCATTTTGTCCTGCAGGGCCAAGGTTTAGACTGTTGATGTCAGCAGCTTCTTTTTAATGTCTAGTTTTCTCTTGCCAAAGCACAAGCTGGTTTAAACTATTCAAGGCCCATCTTCCACTTCTTATCTCATATGTGCAAGTGAAAGGAGAGGAATGGGTGAGAGCAGATCAAGTGATTAGCAGAGGTAAATAAAGCATTTCAAAGCTAGCAGGTCAGCTAGAAGACTCGAAGAACATCACCAAGTTTTATTAAAGTAAATGTGACTACATGGGTGCTTAAATGCATATAACCAGCGATGTGTATTATGGTCATTTGTTGAGCTCACAGGATCAAATGATTAATAATTCTAGCATCAATACAGTTCTCTTCATATTTGAAATGTTTCCCAAACACTGTCTAATTAGAGAAACCTAATGTCAATTTAATTAGTCAGTCCACCCTGTGTGATTAATAAGTGTTTTATAAATAATTCTTGTGCTGAAAAAAGGCACAGGGACGTCAATACTGGGATTAGAGCTCAAGATAAGACTCAGCAGCCTCCCTCCCTGTCCTGCCTCCCTTCTATGACTGTAGCAAGAAGTTAAATGCAACCCATTTAGAAATGAAACTGAGCTGCTTCTGAGCCTGGAAGAGCCCAACATAACCATCAGGCACTTGGCAACTCTCCAATATGTCCTATCAACCACCCCTAAAATCTGTTATTGGATTAAACTGATGTGTCTGGCTCCACATTTAGAGCTCTTCAATAGCTTCCCAAAGACATCTGTCATGATTGTAACTGGCTATACTTGTCTGTAACCTACCTCTAGCTGCACCTTCACCTCTTTATCCCTGCCAAGCATTTAACCTACTACCATTATCTAATAACATATGGAACTCCAGGCATAGCCTGGCATCACATTGTGTCAGGCATTCCATAGGTTTGTGCTAAGCTACTCTCTGTAGTAAACAGAATAGGAGAAATTACAATTTCTTTGTCAGCATATATACAGACCCTGATATACTGATCCCTAGTTCCATTTGGAATGTTATTACCGCATTGTAAAAGATTAATAGCAAGAAAATATATGTGTCTGTTAAGTAAAAAACAAAAACAAAAACAAAAAACCCCCCAAACCCAAAAGAACTCTACACCCCCCAAAAAAACCCCCAAAACCCAAAGCAAATAGGCATAAAGTGTTGCCAAGCTATCAAGAAAAAAGTCCCTGTGTATTATCATCTAGATTTATGAGAAAGCTAGCAAAAAGCAAATGGTATCTATTTCAACATGTGCAGAGGAAAAAGAGGTACAAATCATTTTTTAATACCTTGAGACTGTACTAAATTGGTTTAATCCAGAGAGTGCCGAGTGCTTGCAAGGACAGAGAGCCCATTGGGGCAACAGGTAAAAACGCGCTAGAGGTGAAGGTCTTAGTCATTTTCTGGCATCTGTTCACAGAAACCACTGTAAAGCAAAGTTTTTTGGTAGTTTGTGTAACATGAACCAGGCTTCAGGTCAGCTTTCCATTTAGGCTCCAGAGGAAGTAAGATTTGAAATAGATTTGGGGACATTGCTATGCCCTTCAAAGCTCACCTGGCACTGCAAGCTGGCTCATTTGAGGTAAATCTTGAAGGCAAGGTAAGCCAAAGTGTTACAGTTAGGCCATAGCTTGAAATTTACAGGTATCAGGAAGGCTTATACAAGTAGACATGTGGAAATTAATCTGCAAATTGTTCCTCTCTGAAGGGTAAGAAGATGTAGAGTGATGGAGATGTGCTGGAAATGGCTAAATCAGTTGTTCAGTATTTTGTGGCCTACAAATAGGAAGGCATAGAGAAAGCTTCTTTGACAGCATCTGGGTAGAAAAGCTATGGCTCCTAATTGATGAGCATTATGCTGCTTCAGACCCTGCATCAGAGGCAAAAGATGGTGTTAATGAGAGGTGACAGTAAACGAGACTTCATATGCACAGACTCATGGTACTTTAAACAAGGCTAGGGCAGCTTTCATATTCTCTTGCTACTTTTGCAGAATCCAGTGTCCAGACAAGTTATATATATTTACATGGAATGAAACATGAAACAGCTCAATGTAGCTAAAGCAGCACAACTCGAAGAAGCGCAGCAGCAGTACTGTGACACTGCCCTAGCAGGCTCGTCCCACGCTTACGAAGCTATACTGCTGCTGATTGAAGATGTCCCTGCTCATTGCAGGGGGTTTGGACTAGATGATCTTTAAAGGTCCCTTCCAACACAAACTATTCCATGATTCGGGAAATAGTCTGTTACTTCTTCAGCAAGCTCAAGTTTATACAGTAGTTACCAAAGCAGACCAAAGGCTGACCTGAACTAAGATGTCAGCAAATACTAAAACTGTCAAACTGTCTGGGTTTCGTTTCTTTTTTTTTTTTTTTTTTTTTAAAAGGTGAGGGAGAGACAGGATGCAGCTATTCTCATGAAAGTTCTCTAAAAAAATAACTACCGCTAAGAGCCTCTAACTTAATTTTTCTTCATTCAGGCTTGAACCATAGATTGGGAAATCTTGTGTATTCACTGGGAGCAAATTCCCATCTTCCTATGTGTTTCCCTGTAAAGCACTCAGTTAATTGGGTTATTTGTGATGGGTAAAAGCACATATTTCTTGGAAACTCTTTACTTTGTTTCCAAATGTATTGTGACATTCTGGATTGAATGAAGCCCTCAGTTAGTTTTTCTGGGGCCCATTATAAAATTCAGCACATGTTCGTCATCACCCAGGACCAAAATAGAAAATGGCCTGGAAAATAATTTCTTCTTGGTAAGAAATGTTAAAATGTTAGGTGTGACAGTCATTAAGTCTCCTGATGTAGAGGAAATAATAACAATGATGTTTTTGTTGGGAGGGGGGGTGGCAGGAATCATGAGGCTGTACAAAAACCATAATCTCTTACTGGAATGTAGCTTTGGACGGTGCTAGGAATTGCTTACTCATGCTGAGCTGCCCCTGGGAGTCATACGAGACTTTTGTTGTGGTCACATGCTTGCAATCACCATGGTGTAGTACCTTTATCAAAGTCACTGGGGGAATAAAAGCACTGTGCTTTTTAAAGCAGGGCTTGTGGTATGAAACACAGTTGCTTCATTTTCTTCAGAATAACGAGCTCACAGAAACTATTACCAATGTTCGTTGGAATACGGTCATCACCTTCCTCACACTGCCTTATTTCGTACTTTAAAAAGCCCGATCACAATGTCCCTACCCTTACTAAATAAAATATTAGAAAACACCCTTAAAAATACAGAAGATGGCTTATCTATCTAGCTTTTTATTTTCTTTGGAGGTTAAAACTGAGAATGCAATGTATTGCATCATGTTGTACAATAGATGAAAAATTACTCAGATTATATGAGTCTAGCATGAGGACAGGGACTCTTTCCTTATGGAAATCACATTCACACTATATTTTAGATGAATAAATTTATCGTTTTATGGAATTTTGTTCAGAGTGCCAAAAGCTCAGAGCAAGATATTTACATGCACCAAAACAGAGCTGGGCCTAACATTACTTCTGAGGGTGCAATCAGGACTTTTGGTAAAAAGTAGAGAATCCTAGAGATAAATCTCCAGTGACTACATCATCATTTTAGAATGCTTGCGGAGGTGAAAACAGATCTTTCCCTGCCAGATACAAAATACTTGTATAAACTTATTCACAATTACACCTCATGCTGGGTACAGAGACCTGAATGAAAATCCTACAGGCAAACATTCCTGAATCCCTGTGCTACAAAAAAAAAAAAAAAAGACACAGGCCTCATGTTAGAATTAACTTAACAAAAATTGGTAGAGATGCAGCAGCAGCAAAGTTTGACCTGGTACTGTGTGACCTCATTTAAAAGTTGTGAAATACTGTGTTGCATCCTGCAAAATCTTTTCTCACTTGAATAATTCATCAATTTTACAATGTAGTTCTTCACCCTAAGCAGACATTGGAAAGAAAGTCCACACTGAAGACTGGTGAATGGGCCAGTGCAGGACTAGCCAGGTGTTATCCCACTTGGATTGTTCCTAATATGCAATAGCCTGAATATCTCTACATGGAATGACCCCATTACAGATACTCTCTGAAACCAAAACAGTATTATGAGAAGAGTTCACCAATTGCCAATGTAGCAGCCTTTCTCATGTGAATAATTCTTCTGATAAATGCTCATGGATGTCTCTGCAATATTTCTGGAACACAGAAATAGAGGTAAGTGCTTTCAGATCCTTGCGTAAATTCAAAAATAAGTAGAAGCGTATATTATCAAATCAGATCCCCTATGCAAGAGCTGTAACTAGAGAGTCATAGGTCATCTTTCTGGTTTTGAACTCTCTGCAGCTGTTTATAGTCAGACATCCATACATGTCCTTTTAGCACAATTAATGTGCAAGAGATTTAAAGCAATGAATTTTGTATCAGTATTGAGAAGGAGGTGTAGGAAAGAGAAATTAAAATAGATCTCATCCTACTTTTGCTTACCTCTTTTTACTCCTTGACACAGCATTTTATCAAATTCTAGCTCTTACAGATCAGTAGATAGAATGCAAATAGACCTAAAGAAGAGAGATTTTACAGCATCACTTTAAACCTGGCTCAGGATAAATATTGGTATTAAAAGGCATAGAACAACTGCATCATTTCTAATCATATATTGCAAAGGCATAAGTATTACTCCCTGAAAAGAAATATACTCACTAGTAAAGGAATGATGATTAAGATAATACCATACTTTTCTTATTGATTAGATACTGCTCTCAATGTTAGAATAATAGGATGAATTAGTGCTACAACATCATAAAGTCAGAGCTTGCCAAATACAAATGGGTGTACTTCTGGCGCCATCTCTGATAGCCACGTCTGCCTGAAGGCTATCAGATAAATATGTAATTAAATAAATATGGTTCCTGACTGATCTGACTTTTTTGTTAAAGAATAAAAAATATGGAATGAGTATAGCTCTTTGATCTAAGAGAAAGGTTTCTGCCTGAAGTAGAATTTATGTTTTATGGACTGATTGTGAGCAGTTGTTTTAAACAGTCTGAATTTTGTTCCATCTAAATCCATGTGCAGCTGGATTGAGTATTCTTTGGTGCAGGACATGCAATTAAAATGATAAAAGAAAGTAGTCACTGGGTATCCTGATTGGCTGCTAGAGATTTCAAACCATAGCATGTTCCTGGCATAAGCTCAAGTGTCACATATTGGATGCTCATCACATGTAAAATACCAGGATGCCAACTGCTTTTCATTTAGCCAAGCAACGCGTTGGCCCTCTCCCAGCAGCTGGCTGGTGCCCATTCAAAATTCACAGGTTGGCGGGACTGTGATCTCAGCAATCTTTTCTTCATTTTGCTTCATTTTTTGCTCATGTCTTTTCTTCCTCTCTCTTCTTGTTTCACTGATGATTGCTAGTTTTCTTCTTTTTTCTTTTTTGTGTGTGTGTGTGTGTGCTTTCTACCCTCCTGTACTCCACAATCTCTTCTTTCTTCCTTTTTTCTTTCCTTTTCTTTTTCTCTCTCTTCTCTTTTCCTTTTTTTTAAAAAAAAAAAAATTGTCCTTTTCTTCCTTGTTCCTTTCCCTTCCCTTCACTTTCTTCTTAAATTTTGCTGTCTCATTCCCTCAATTTCTCCTTCCTTTGCAAATCAATCCAATTCAATACACACAAAATATATTCAACATATATTGTCATGTGTTGTCAATACATGTACAATATACATGTCATCTGGATAGAGTGCTGTGATATGTTGTGGTTTAAAACCAACTACTTTAAACATCCTTCACTTTGGGGGTTTAATCTTTCTGGCCATTACTCTTTGTTCTTCTGGTAAGACTGAACTGCCGAATTGCAGAGTACAATCACTGCTGACTTCTCCTTATTCCCTAGGGTTATGTGCTAGTTTTCTTAAATTCTTTCTTAAGAAAAACCTTATGCTATTTTTTTCAGTCATCACAGCATTGATGAATTTAATATCATTTCACATAAGGTTAACATTAAAGCTAATCCAGATTCACATGTAATCTGTTTGCAACACAGATTGGAGTTATACAATAATCTATGCCAGCATATTTGTTAAAAAATCCAATTTTAAAAATTTAAATTTCATATAAATATATTTTAATATAGTATAGAAAAAGATATAATATATAAATATAAAATGTTTATATCTAAATATAACATATATACTATAATAAAAATGCTAACATTGTATTAACATATATTATTATATAAAATATATAATTGTATATAAAATTTATAGTTTTCTATATAACTTGTCTTCTTGTATTTTTTCCATATGAAAAACAAAGCCCAAACCCAATCAAGTACGTTTGAATACTGTACTTCAGTATGTCTTTTGCAATTAAAGCTCTTAGGACAAATCCAGAGCCGCTGCAACTTTCACATACTCTATTTCAATTGGAAGAGCTTCAGTTCTGTTACCGGCCTACAGGAAAAAACTCCTGTCTTCTCTAGTCCTAGGAGGTCATTAAATGATTGTACTGCCCCTATTATGCAATTACACACACAATTTTAACAGTATAGTTATGAGATACCCATCACATTCCTCACAGCATTTACTTTCAGACCATTGTATTATAAATTTTCTCAGTAAACTTTCTTCGCATTATTCAATAAATATTGACTGCTTGAAGCTATGTGATTAATGAGTGAGACAATGCTATATTAGGAATGGGGCTGATCCCTGAGGTGCCATAGCTCATAATTTCCTGCCTGAAGTTGAACAAATCCATTGGGGGTTATTAAAATCTTATTCATATGAGCTTTATAGAACGGATCCTGTGAACCCTAAATTTTCTGAGGGCCATTATCCACTATTCTTACAGTCATCAGAAGCCATAATGAGACACTTCAGAAATATCATCCTTAAGGCCTCAACAGCAATCAAGTCTGAGAAGTAGCTAGCTACAAGCAAGACCAGATGTTTGCTTCTGAGAAGGGATGGTGTTTGAGAGAGTGTTTGCAGAGAGGTACATTTCTAGAATCCTCCTGAATTTGCATAGGGCACAATCTAGGTGAAGAGTCCGGGCCAACAGGCTCTCCTTGGACTGATATACAACATGAACCTTTTATTATTATTTTTTTACAAAGGCTATCATCTATTTTGTGAGTGCCCTCTTGGGTAGCCATGATTTACCTCACAATGTAACTTAACACGAGGTCATTTCTGGCCTGGACCTTCTTTGTATTTAGTGGCAGCATCACGATACGCTCTGAACAGCTGAGTACATCTGCACACTGCCTGTATTGTACTGAGAGGAGAAATTTATAGCAAACTGACTGTTCAGAGCCCATTTCATTCTACTTCTCAAAGTCTGAATATCGTATGGAAACATCCAAGATAATGTGTTATTCAAAAACAATAATATTAATATCCTTCAAACTAAAGTCTTTGGAGAAGTCTTTGGAGAAACAGGGATAAAAAATGTTGACCTAAATTACAGCTTTCTTTCCTATGGCACTATCCTTTGGTCATAGCTAGTGTGGTAAAAAATTGGGGATAATAAACTACAACAATTACCCCACATCTCCAAAAAAACATTCATCTCATCTACTGTTACTATCAAAGACTTCAGGAAGGCCAGTCTGGATAAGCATTTTGTTCAGAAGTAAACTGTAAATCTACTCCTGCTATTGCCTTACCTGATCATTGTCTTTCAGCCCTAGCAAATTAAATAGGAGATTAAATACCAAGTAAAATTTCTCACAGGACCTTTTCTCCTGCTTCTCCTTCACCTACAAGTGAGGTATGTGTGTTCAAAAGTGTCCTGACCTCATGTAGAATGTCTTCTGAGCCTCCTTGATATAATCTCAGTGACTGAAGCGAATAACTCCTACTTAATCATGAAGGCTTTAAAAAAGAGAAGATGGTATCTGTGAAAGAGTTGTCTCCACTATTCCTCTCCTGTCTCCACAGTGGGAGAAAGAAGAGGGAATAAAGAGTAAGTAGTAGATGTTGTAAAGGATTGTCTCAAAAATGCTTCATATATGAATGAGCAAAAGGAGTATAAGATCACTAGTAAAAAAAAGGTCAGTAATAATAAAAAATATGTATATTAACCACTTAATTTGAACATCTACAAAGTAGATGGCTGTATTTGAATTAGTCATCCTTGTCTCCTTTTATAATCACTCACTGAAGAAAAATAGGAACTTCTAAGTTGTGATTCATGTGATCTATTTTTAGGTTTCTACATAAGGATGAGGATGAGATATGACAGAAATTCCCTATTTTTATCTTTTGACTATAAAGGAAGTCCTGACAGCCACATTTCAGATGATTATGACTATACTGTAAATATCTAATATCATGTGTTATCAGTACAGAATAGTGGAAGAGGTGGAGCAGTACGCAAATGGCAACTTTCTTGGAATAAGAGGATAATTAAGGTAATACAGAGGGGTGAAAAAAAAAGAAAAAAAAAAAAATTCCCGCAGACACAGACATACAGAAGCACTTGAGCAGATGGTGGTGGAAGATCAGCCAGAACTCCATTTACCTACATAGCCAAGCGAATGCACAGATCAATCCTCCTTCCTTTTCCAAAACACAAGTATTGAATCAGAACAGAACTATCATTCTGCTAATGAATTAATAGATCTACTGTTAAAAAAGAAAACAAAACAAAACTCAAAAAAATATTGTCAGACTTTCTCATCCTTTTACTGATCATGAGTTGTAAAAAAATTCTGATTCCTCCAGATTGAGGACTGCAGGTAAAGACCTGTAAGCAGGTGAGTGCAGTATCTTGTAAGGAATCACATACTAATCAAATTCAAGATGGTAATATTCCCAGCATACTGAACTTGCAGTTTTCTTAGTTTAAGTAGAATGCTTGCCAGCAAGAAATTGCGCATCTGATACTGGAATAGTCACAGAAATAAAGAACACTAATGCAACAATTACAGGAACAGAAAAGGAATCAAACGGTTTTCTGCTCTAAGAAATGTTTTGGTATTTAATATGGCAGTCTTACGCAGACGTCTTTTCTTTGCTAGATTCAAACAAAACTAATCATAAATCGCAAAACTGCAACCCACTAAAATGTGCCAACACTTGTACAATGTACCAATATTTTCTTGCTGTTTTCACAGCAAACTAATTTGTAAACCAAAGTACTCTTCCCTGCTGCAGTTGAACCCCTATCTGCCTGTGTGGCTAAATCTTAATTAATTATAATTTTTAAAGCTGCGTATATTCTGATGAATGATGTTAATGAGACTAGGTGAGGCTGTTTCCTCAGCATCCATAATTAACATTATTTCCTTAAAACAAGAAGAAATGGCCAAAAGCAGGTGTAATGAGGACATATCTAAGGAAAAAAATACTGGAAAGGGAGTAAGGTGGAAGAGGAAAGGGTGATGCAAGACAGAAGAGGGTAGATGAAGCCAAATATCTTGTTCATTCTTACACTCAAGGCAGATCTTGAAGCCCTTAACCAAAGGTATTATTATATTTTAATAATCTCTCTGGTTTTCAGGATAACAGATCGTCTGACTATGCACCCCAGTCCCACTACTTTGCAGTACTTTGTTGTGAACTCTACTGGTGCTCTATCCTTGCAGATAAGAAAATGTCATCCAATGTACTTACCAGAACAGCTTACTTTAATTTATGAAATCTCAGTATTAAGTCTATACTTGCTTTGTTACTGGCTTTTAGGTGGTATGTTCTTTCATTTACCCAAAAGAGGTGTTTAACTTCCATAAGTAGTGACAAGAATGACAACGGCAATATGGAAGTGTCATTGAAAAAGAAGTACAGAAATGCTGATTTGGACTATAAACCATGAATGGACTTACCCTGCATTCAGCTCCCAAATAGCTAAAATCCTGTTAAAGCATGTTATTTCAAAATAGAGAAGTACATGAACTAGAGGTAAGATTAGCTATCTTCTCACCTTGAAGGTCAATTATTGCCAACTATTCCAGCCCCCCCCCCTTTTAAAGAAAAATGTACTGTATAAAATCCAACCTCATTATAGTTTAGCAGAGCATATATAATTCATATTCTCAGTGTACCATATGTGATCATTGACTGTGTTAAATGGATGAAGGAATATGTGAATAACTTTTATGCACTGAATAAAAAGGTAATGCATAATATACAATGCAATGACAGATCATCTATTTCAGAAAACAAGCAGGCAGAAATATTATAAAAACTATTAAACTCACAAAAAGCTTAAGCATATGCTTTTTGAGGGTAGAGATGATATTTGTGTATAGTATTTACTGGAAAATATCAGCTCATATTTAAAGTCTCAGGGTTACGTTTCAATTCACATCAGAACAGGCATAAAACTTAAGGATGGTTATAAATTCTGCAAATAAATCTTTGTCCAGTTACTTCCAGACATAGATATGTATTTCACTACACATGTTCAAAATAACTTCAGAATCTTTTTTTCTTTATTTCCTTCTTTCTCTTATTTAAAGGAAATCAGCCATTGTATTACATTCCTTTAAATAGGTAGTTCTAAGTCATCTGAATCTGCTGGTCTGTCTTGTCCGCAGTATTTTCTTGATACTATTTACAATAATGGCTTCTGAGGAAGTTTCCAGTGTACAGCATACACTAATAACTTCCCCAGAAACTCAAATGTACTTTCTACCGGCATTAATGCTCTCTGTCAAACAAACTGATGGTTTCTAATTGGAATGCATTCACAAAATGTCACTGTGTGTGTCACTAGTTGACACTTCTCATCAGTTGAGAGGTTAAGGACAGTTTGAAGACTGAAACTATCATTTCTGTAAGATGTTTCCTACATGGCAGAGTTCAAGTGCATGAGCAGAGTAAGACAGGGATCTAGCTGATAAACAGAGAACTTCAGACTGTGAGTTTTTCAAGTAATTTTGCAAAAATTATTTTGTAACACCCCCGCCCCCCCCCCCAATGGCCGGCAGCAAGAAAACCCTTCTGTCCTCCCACAAACCCTTAAATGTTCTAGTTTTCTACAGGAGATGAAGATCCATCATGGAAAATGAAATGATGTAAGGTTTACTTTATTTCTAACAAATTAACTCTTTTTTATTTAATATATATTTATAATATACCTACTGATGGCTATCTTTTTGTTTTTGAGCTGTTTTAATCTTGAGGATCATACATGCAGTGGCCAAAATGTTTTATTCTAGCCGAGAACAAATCAAAACTTCCAATGCGAAGTATGACATGTATACAGAAACTAAAATACAGGTGTCTCTTTTATTTTGAAAAGATTCTCTTCCATCCTTTTAAAAAGATCCTCTTCCATCCATGGAGATCTTATTTGTAAATAATTGAGCTGTTACAAGATGTTATGAAAGGCTTGAACTTGCAATTTAACAATGCAGTGTAAATCACAGTTTGAGTGCTGTGGGATTTCATCTGATGATCCACAATTCATGAGCCATTTGTTTCAGTAAATCTCTTTGATATATCAGTTCATAAGTGCCATGATGAGCCATTATAAAGCATTGTCAAATGGTTTGTGGAAACACCCATACAAATGGCAAAGAATCTGCTTATCCTTAAGGCTTCAAAGATCCCTGCTTGTGCTGTTGCTCTGTGTACTTTTCATCATGTTTTCAGAGTCTGATGTTCTATTACATACAACACCATACTTCATTGGGTGGTTATTTTTGAAGGAAGGATGCAAATATTCCCATTATATAGTCATTTTTTTTTCCACAGTGAATGTAATTAACACAGAATTATATGTGGCAATATAGAACTAGATGATACTAGAGCAGGTAATAAAACAGCTGAAGAATGTTCAGCACAAGCAGGAGAAAATACAGGTTTCATATTCAAAATCACATATATCCAAAAGAAGACCAGGTATCTCCCATGCAAAGGAGAAGCAGAAGGCATAAACAAACACCAGAAAGATGATGTTGAGTTTGTCACTAGTGATGTTTGTTTTTGTAACGGAGACAAAGAGAAAATTAGGAACAAATGAATCATAAAAGACATTCTCCAAGGGAATTACTAGGCCTATAAAGAAAGAATAACTCTTTGGAGAGAAGAAATGACCACATGATGTGAAAGGGATCATGGTTTAATAGCAACAATGATTGATAAATTTCATAAGATGAGAAAACAATCTTCTGATGTGCCAGGAGAGTTCAATCTACCTATTTCTGTTTCTAGTTTACTAGACTCTTTGCATTTGTTGTGTTACTTTGTGACTGCTTTACATTTTTCTTATGTTTCATTTACATTAGATTTCTTTTAAAGAAAGTGTCGGATGTGCCGGTTTGGGTTTCACAGACCTTTTTATATATGATAGGAGTAAACTCATATCTTGCTATCAGTTGTGTACACACTGACAAATTAGCTGACCCAAGTTTATTTGTTATCTGCCCTGGTGTAAGAGCAGAATGTTTAGATTTACTGTGCAGTAGATAAATTGCAGTTCCTTTATTATAGCTGTCCCGAGATATGCTCCAGAATGTGTCTTTCCTGATTCAAAAGTAAGACTGTTGTCAGAAAAGCCATAAACTAGGTCTATTTTTAGTTGTTGGCAGTAGCAGTAATTTCATGATGTATATCCATATTTGTTAATTGCATCTTTTACGTTGCACTATCTCCCTTAACGTCCCCATTGACAAACAGATAAATGGACAGTGAGGTGGATTGAAAACTGGCTGAATTTCCAGGCCCAAAGAGTTGTGACAGAAGGCACAAAGTCCAGTTGGAGGCCCATCACCAGTGGCATACTCCAGCAATCAATAATGGGACCACTATTGATTAACATCTTCATTGATGACCTTGATAATGAGGCAGAGAGCACCCTCAGGAAGTTTGCAGATGATATACAAAATTGTGAGGAATGGTTGGTACACCATAGGCCTGTGCTGCCATTCAAAGGGTCCTCGAAAGGCTGGAGAAATAGGCCAACAGGAATTCCATGAAGTTCAACAAAGGGAAATGCCAAGTCCTGCACCTGAGGAGCAACAACCCCATGAACTGGTACAGGATAGGCACTGACTGGGTTTGCAGAAAAGGACTGGGGGTTCTGATGGACAGCAAGTTGACAATGAGCCGGCAATGTGCCCTTGCAGTAAAGAAGGCTAATGGTATGCTGGGCTGCATTAGGAGGAGTGTTGCCAGCAGGTCAAGGGAGGTGATCCTTCCCCTTTAGTTAGCATCGGTGAGGCATATCTGGAGTATTGTGTCCAGTTCTGGGCTTCCTAGTACAAGAGATACATGGAGCAACTGGAAACAGTCCAGCAAAGGGCCACTAAAATGATTAAGGGACAGGAGCATCTCTCCCATGCAGAAAGTCTGAGAGAGCTGGGACTGTTCAGCCTAGAGAAGAGAAGGTTCGGGGGGAATCTCATCAGTATATATAAATAGGTGTTTTGAGGGGACAGTAAAGAAGATGGAGCCAGGCTTTTTTCACTAGTGTCCAGTGACAGGGCAAGATGCAATGGGCACTAGCTGAAATACAGAAAATTCCATTTAAACAGAAGAAAAAACATTTTAATGTGAAGGTGTTCAAACACTGGACCAGCTTACCCAGAGAGTTTATGGCGTGTCTGTTCCTGGAGACGGTCAAGACCAGACTGGACACGGCTCTCGGCAACCTGTTGTAGTGAGGTTTTGAGCATGGGGGTCTGACTAGGGACTTCCAGAGGTCCCTACCAAGCTCAGCAGTTCTATTGTGATTCTGTGAAGTTGTTCTCTGGGTCGGTTCTTCTCTGATCCAGTTATTTTGGGTAATTTTAAGACTGTGGTCTTTATTGGCCTTGTAGCAAAGGTCTTCTGGAACCTTGTTATGAGGGTCTCATCACCAAGCAGCATTCAGAAATTAACCTTTCCATTAAAGTTAATGGACAGTACTGTGTAGTAGGAAACACGAGGTTCAAACAACCACCATTTGGGACAAGTGAATGGAAGAAGCTGAAAATAATCTTGCCTATGTAAGATTGTGTGAAGCATCTAAAAATCTAAAAAACATTTTCAGAAACCATTTAATAGTCTAGGTTTGAATAACAAAATAAGCATTTTAAACGAAGTGGTAAAGTGAAACCAGAGTGTCAGTATCTAACTCTAAATGGCAAACAAGATCAGACTTGCAGTGTGTTTAGTCTAGGGGAAAGATTTTGTGCATGGATGGTAAAACTGTTGGAACTAAGTGATACGTAGGGGCTGTGATGAGTTGACTGGCTGCCAGATGCCCACCAAGCCTCTCTCTTATTCTCCTTCTGTAGCAGTACAGAGGGAGACAATACAACAGAAAAGCTTGTGGGTCAAGATAAGGACAGGGAGATCATTCACCAATTTCTGTCATGGGCAAAACGGACTCGACTTGGGGAAAATTAATTTAATTTATTGCCCATTAATAGAAGAGTAGGATAGTGAGAAATAAAAACCCCAAACCTTAAAACCACCATCCCGTCACCTCCCTTTCTTCCCAGGGTCAACTTCATTCCTGACTCTTCTACCTCCCCCCCCGAGCAGTGCAGAGGGATGGGGAATGGGGGTTGCGGTCAGTTCATAGCACTTTGTCTCTGCCGCTCCTTCCTCCTCAGACTTTTCCTCTGCTCCATTGTGGGGTCCCTCCCATGGGATACAGTCCTTCATGAATTGTTCCAATGTGGGTCCTTCCCACAGGCTGCGGTTCTTCAAGACCTGCTCCAGCATGGATCGTTTCCATGGGGTAAAGTTCTGTGAGACTGCTCCAACGTGGGTTCCCCGTAGGCCACAGTTCCTGCTAGAAAACTGCTCTAGTGTGAACTCTCCACAGGCTGCAACTTCCTTCAGGGCATCTCCACCTGCTCTGGCATAGGGTCTTCCTTGGGCTGCAGTGTGGATATCTGCTTCATGTGGTCCTCTATGGCGTACAGGGGGTCAACCAGTGTCACTATGGTCTTCTCCATGGGCTGCAGGGGAATATTTGCTCTGGTGCCTGAGGCATCTCCTCCCCCTCCTTCTCTGACCTTGGTGTCTGGATACTTGTTTCTTTCTCATTTTCTCACTCTTCTCTCACAGCTGTTGCATAGTGGTTTTTACCCTTTCTTAAATATCTTATCACTGAGGAGTGACCAGCATCACTGATGGGCTCAGCTTTGGCCAGCGACGAGTCTGTCTGTCTTGGAACTGACTGGAACTGAATCTGTCTGACATGGGGGCAGCTCCTGGTGTCTTCTCACAGAAGCCACCCCTGCAGGCCCCCCACTACCAAAACCTTACCATGTAAACCCAATACAGGGGCACTGACAATTCTTTGGTGACAACATGCTCTAATGTTGATCTGCCCTTGTCAGAGGGTTGGCCAGTGAAACCTTCCATTTAGCAGTATCAGGCCATACCGCAGCATTGCATCTGCAATTCAACAGCTCCTTCCTTCTTCATTCCACCACTTGATATGAGGAAGCCATTTCAACAGTCATACCTTTTTTTTTTTTTTTGTATATTCCTTATTCTACAGCAAACAGCAGTTTGTGTTGAGACACTTAGGCTGACTGGCTGGCTCCCCCAGATCAGTGGGTCTCCCAGTTGCCCAGGCAGAATGTCCAGTCTGACTGGCTACCAGGTGGTATGTGTTCACAGACTGAATTGATGCATTTTTTACACCACTGCCATCTTGTGCAGATCTGCACTAATTTGCTTTATTATCACACATCCTATTTCAAGTGTCTTATCTCTCTTGTCCAGCAATGTACTGAAACATGCATAACTTTAAGACCAGGATTAATCAAGTTCCCTAAATAGGACTAATCATATTTAAAAACATACACATATGCTTGAATCAGGGTCCAAATGTTTCAGCTATTCCTCCTTAGATTGTTTTTGGATTGGATCAAATCATGTTCTCATGAGCCTCATGAGTAATCATATAATCATGAATCATGCATTCAACAAAACAGGACAAATCATCAGCTTTATTTGTTATGCAGATAGATCATCTGACTAGCTCTAGATGTTTCTGAATGAATAATTGATTCTTGCCCACTAGCCACTGTTGTTACCTAGTCTAGGTTTTTTTGCCTCTGTAGTCCTCTTTTAACTGGACTATAAAGGCCATTCTACCTGATCAGGTCTTATGGATAAAACTATATCTTTTAAAATAACAGGAGACTTGATGCTCCTTGCTTTTAAACCACTGGAAAAAAAAATATGGAAAACAGCAATGACACATGAAGTTTGGCAGATGGGGACATTATAGAAGGATGTCTCCTTTTTTGAGGCTTCACAGAATTTCTTTCTCACTTTTTACAATGAGTCAAAGCTCTGCTTCTGTGGGAGAAACTGTTGCATATAGTATTCTGATTTAAAAATGCCACAGATGTCAGCAAAGAAATGAATACTGCTTTGTGCAGATTTTTCTCTGGCTCTGCATTTCCACCAACCCTCTGACTACTCTTCAAAGAGCTGGTAACTCCCAGACTCAGTTTGACTTGTGATCTTGTGAGTCCAGCAATAGTACCTTTTATTTCTATAAACATTTTTCCTCAAATCTGTCCTCCTCAAGTTTCTTACCAGAGTTTTCAAGTCACCGCTTTACATTTTGAGCTTGAAGGGCACCCTTTGGCCCAGGTGTTGTTTTCCACATTGTCAGACGTATCATCCTCAATGGATCAGGGTTTCTTTCTTTGTAAACTGCATTATTTCCTCTAATCATTTTAAAGCTTGCTTAAAATTATCATCTTTTATTTATAGATGGATCTTTACGCTAGACTTTACCCATCTTCAAAAGCCATGGCAACAATTCCACACAAAAGAATAACCAAAAGAGGCCATGCTGTATGCAGAGCAGCCTTTTTTTCTGTTCAGTGCTATGTGAACAGCTAAACTAGTACGAAACACCGACTACTGAGAGAGCGCTGCAGAAAAGGTCAGTGCTGCTTTTTTCCTTGGTGCTTCTTTTTTTTTCCTTGATGTCCCATTTACCTTTGACCAGCAACGTCTGACAGTTTGGATTTATCAGAGGCGCTCAGAGTAGAACAGCTCTGTGTCACTGTGTCTTCCTGCTATCGAAGGAGCTGGGCGTAGAAGAAAACACAGTTTCCAGGGCATTGCGACCATATTCGAGGCTGGCAGAGTGCCAATGGGGAGCAAAACTAACAGGGCTTTTATTACAAATACTGTATAACAGTGAAGAGCTATCCTTCTTTATGAAATAGCAACTCTGCTGATATACTGTGCCACTGCTGCATACATAATTTAAAAACATAAAAAGTAAATATGAAATTGTCGCATCAAATCCTTTCTTTCTGTATGTCTGTGTTAATTATTAATTGTTGGTTGCCCTCATTTATAAAAGAAATAAAATAACTCATTTGACCCACTTGCAGGTGTTTCACCTTCAGCCTCGGAGAAAACCGCTAGTCTCTCTGCAATAATACGTGTGCTGTCAGCTCCTCCTACCCTGCCCATGACAGAGGCTGCTCTTGTGGTAAATGTCTCTTCAGCGTGACTGGCTGCACTTTGCTAATTTACAGTGAATCAGTTTGTTACACTTTCAATTGTATAAGCTCTGAGGCACGGGCAGACTGCAGCAGTCGGTAGGTACACAGTTATGCAGAAAGGGTGGCTCATAGCATGCAGGGGGAGCACTTAGGCTTAAGATGCTAATTTTTGCGAAATGTTAGCTGCTGACTCAGAGCCTAACAGCACCTACACAGTTTCATTTTTCACAGCTTTACAATTCCCTCTCTGGCACACATGTATTTTTTTAAAGAGCAAAATTATTTTTTCAGCAAGTGTATTGCTCACAATAATGCGCTTATGCTTCACTACCACTTCTTAAGAGAGTCATTTTTTATTAAACTGTTAATCAAAATATTAATACATGGAAAATTTATGCGATTCAGCTGCTCAGAAGGATGCTGTGATGGATTGTGAAATAATAAATGTGTGGGTGAAAATAGCGATGAATGACAAATACTGTATTTAACTTTGGTGTATCAACTATATTGAGGATTGCAAATAATTCATAGATTATCAAGCATCTCATATGCCTGAAGTGTTATTTTTCATGCATGGTGCATTTAGGTTCGAACTGCACTGTGTCAGCCAGCTTAATGCAGGTATAGCAGGGAAGAGGACACCCCCGAGAATGTGTGGCTTTGTCCATTTTGCCACTGCAGGGGAGGGAGTGAGGTCTGGGCACACTGTGACCAGTGCCTACCAGTCACAGGAGCATCATGTCAGCCAGAGGACTGCAGAACTGTGGAACGATTTGGACTGGAAAGGACCTTCGATGGTTATCTGGTCCTATCTGAAGCTCAAGTCAGGGCCAGCACAGACCAAGTTACTCAGGGACATGTCCAGATGAGTTTTCGATCTCTCCAAGGACAGAGATTTAGGGATTTCACAGCCTCCCTTATTTGACTGCCTTCATGGGGAAAACTTTTTCCTAACATCTAATTGGAATTTCCTGTGTTGCAATTTGTGACTATTGCCTTTCATCCTAACACTGTGCACCTCCGAGAAGAGGCTGGTTCCATCTTCTCTGTAGCTTCTCAATGGGTAGTTGAAGGCAGCAATGAGATCACATTAACCTTTTGTTAAGATTCCCTTAGTCTCCTCCTTTAAGAATAAATCCAGTTTTCCCAGCCTCTCCCTTGTATACTATGTGCTCCAGGCCCTGACTATCTTGGTGGCCCTGTGCTGGACTCACCCCAGTGTGCCCATGTCTTTCTTGTGCTGGGGATCCCAAAATGGACATAGCACTCCAAGGTTCCAGGGCTGAAAAGAAATATTGAAGTTTGGAAACAACATTGATTTTAGCTCAAGATATGCAGTCAAAGACAGTGATCCAGATTATCAAGCCTGCAGAAAGTAAAAATGGTAGACAGCAATATTCACTGTACTTTGCTAATTTTCATATTGCACACTAAAGCTAGTTACCTAACTTTACTGATAATTCTGTAGGCAAAGATGGCCACCACTGGCTATTTTTTTCACCTATGGTATCTCAAATGAAGAATCTTAAGGATGCAGATAGTGTGCATTGACACTTACAGTCTCTTCATCTAGCTCATCACATCTCAGGTCAGCCTATATTTACATGAGTGGACACAGTATCAGAACCACAATCATATTAGAACAAATAGTAAGGTTTTGCTATCTCAGATTACTTAACTGGAGGTAAGAAAGGAAACTTTTAAAAATATGCCCATGTTTATAGCTGGAAGAGACTGATTTATGACTGTAAAAACTGAAATCCTGGCATTACATGGCCAAACTCATGATTTTACTCATGCAATAGCCATTAAAAATCCAGTTTAATAATACAATGCCCGAAAAGGATTTGTGCAACACAGGCAAGTTCAGCTGGAAAAGGGCCAATAGTAGAAACTGCATTTCCACTGGGTCAAGTGCAAGTGACTTTGGAGATGGCTAGAAAGTATTTCTGTATGCAGTTAGTTGCTTCCACCGGAAGATGTTCAAAGACTGCATTGTGGGACATTATCTCAACAGGAAGGAAGGAACTGTAGTACCATTCAAAAAGGACTAAGGCCCAGGAAACCATGGTTAGTGACTGTTAGCAGCATAAAGTTTGTTTGGTGGCAAGAGTCCTTTGTGGTCATTTACAAAAAAAGGATTTTCTAGTAGCCTTCCTCATCTCTTCATAACAAAACCATAGCAACCCCCACGCAAAGCATGTGAATGAACGTGCTGCTGAATGCCTGTTTTGTAGGGGAATGGCTGGCAGTTTTGGAGCTGTGGCCCCGGCAACAATGATGCCTGGATGTTTTTCTGTTAAGTGCTGGAGTCGTCTCATAGACTCTTGGAATGAAGGAGCAGAAAGGACTGTTCCAATCATTTAGTCTGACTGCCAGCATACCCCAGACCATAGAACTTCCCTCAAGCCTTGCCTGGTCTAAGCCTTTAAATTGTGTTTGAGCTAGAAAGCTGCTGCTTTTCAGCATTTATGGCACTGCTGTGAAAATGTGCTTGTGAGAAATAGAGAGTCAGCTTGACAGTTCCATATCAGTTAGAAAAATCTGTGACCAAGCTATTAAGACACTTCACTGTCTTTTGTTAAAAAACAACCAAACAACAAATAAACAAAACAAAAATAAAGCTAAGAAAAAGTCTGTAGGAAATAATGGGACAGACAAATACACCGCCTGTTAGAAATACATCCACACCTACAGAATACGAAAAAAGGTAGAGCTGTAAGATGTTAGTGCTTGCCATTGTCATAGATTAAAAAACCGAACACAAAGTTGTGAATCAAAATCCTTAAACAATAAACAACAGAGCTAATAGCTCATTAGGATCTAAAAAGGAGTATAAGATTAAGAACGCAAGATTTCCCAGATTTTTCCATTTATCTGGATCAGAAATTAAATTGCTGAATGGAGTTGGCTGAAATAGGTTAAAAAATCTTTAAATAATTTGTGAAACAAGTAGCTGTTGTTTTGTAAGGTATACCTGTGTGACTCTGTGTCTGCACCTGAAGGTGATTGACTATGAGTAATGATTGACATGATCATTTCTTACTATCTATCTGGACAGGTAATTTTTTTCTTAAGACATAATAGAGTTGTTTTACAAATAATGGCACTCTCAATATATAGGTACTATTTTTTTACAAAAACAAACAAACAAACAAATAAATTAATTAATGCCCTGGGTGTCTCTAGTCTTCATATGGAAGATTTGGAAAGAAGTATTGCTGAATTCCAAAGGAGGACAGGACTACAATGCAAGACTGAAAGGAGTTAATTTTCACCCTCAGCTTCTTCTAAAGGTTGAACTATAGAAAGTTTTGAACTAGCATGACGTGACTTTCACAGGTTAGATGCTTACAGTGACCACCATCTTAGCGTATCTGGGCTGATTTTCTTTGAAATTATCTTTTGTACTGTTCAGATGGCAATTTTTGAAATCTCCTTATGTCTGGTCGCTTCATCAAAATCGACTCCCTTAGGCAACAGAAGTTGTAGCATGGATTCTATATACCTTTTGAGGATTTATTGTTAAGTAAGTATGAAACAAGATGGTCTTTTCTACATTGGAAGAAGCAGTAGCTGTGAACTGTTAACTCCCCAAAGATTTTATTTCTCCTTCATGTATCTCAACACATAATGACTGTACACGGCCTATGCAGGTGCCTATGTACCTGACACTTGAAATGTGAAACGGAGTACAGTGCATGGCATTTGTCCAGAATAGAATTCGGTCTGATATTTTCCTCTTTGCTCTTGGGGACATCTCTAGATAGTTCTCCCCTTTATCACATGACTATGGTTGTGATTCTCTTCTCACTTTTGACATTATGAGGGTGCCCTGTTTCACTTGGATTAGGACAAACACAAATGCCGTAAATCAGTTTGGCTTGCTCATCACCTTGGTCTGACTCCACAGTCTCCTTTGGCTGTGTTTCATTTGCGGTGACGTGCCGATTTTCTCATTCTGCTCTCTATGTGATTGGATCCATGTAAGGATACTATAAATTTCAATAAAAATAAACCAAAAAAAGCTATCAAACTTAAACTAATATTGGTTTCTGTGAGATACTACACTTAAAGTTCAAAGGTCTGGTAAGTACAGAGGGCTCTCCTGCTTTTAATGCCTATGGCTTTGATGTTCATCAGCCACTGAGAGCCATTTATTGCCTTGTAAACTTGGAGGCAATTACCTTTCTGCTATTATATCAATTGTCACAAAAAATGGCTCTCCTTTATTCTTTCTTTCTCTCTGTGTCTCTTCTCAGAGTTATAATCATTTGGCAGAAATGTCTCTCACTCTTGGGATGCCTACATGTTCTAATGTGGAATATTTTCTTTTAGCAAACAAATTAGAAAACAAATTAGAATTAGAAACAGAAAACAAAATCAGAATTACTGGACAAAAAGAAACATTAGCTAGTTAAGATTTTTATTAATGGAACAATCACAATAATGTTCACTTTAAAAGTCATTTAGTTAACCTAATAGGATTAAACGCAGTGACATCCATTCTCAGCAATTGGTCAGGCAAGCTCTCATGTAGCAGGGGGGTTATTTTGACTAAAACTAAATAGTATCAAAAAGGGAAAATAGACCAAATATGCAGATTATGTGTTGAAATCAAGCAGGACAGATCCTCTGCTGGCATCCAGTGATGTAGCTTCTCAAAAAACAACTGGCATGTTTTACCCCTGCTGAGGATGTCTTGATGGGTCTGTCTGGGTTATAGGAACATCAATGAAGGGAGAATTCAGTCCACTAAAGAGAACTATGCTTCCTAAATGTATAGTCAGTGAGCATTTTTTCAAATTACTCCTTTGGAGTGCACTCAAGGGTTTATAAAAGAACAAAGTAGTGACAAATGTGTTCTCTTGTCACTTGCTTGGAAAATTGAGTTCTGTTCAGTGTTGTGAAGACAGAACAGAAAGAACACAGTGTGAACAAGAACATCAAGACCTGAAAATCTGACTTTGATCTCGTTCTTAAGAACTAACCAGGAGCACTGTGACATTCTGTAAGGAGGCTAGATATTTTAAAAGCTGTAGTTGTGGATGATGATGGCTTTTACAAACAATAGAAAAGTAATCTCATTTGAAGCTCACAGCACTTTTTTTGCTCTGATACTATACAGTGTGCATCCCCTTTTCTTTGCCAAAATGCTGCTGGGCCTCATAAACTAGGTCTACTGACAAGATCCTTTTACTTTTCTTTTTTTTCAAACACCGTAACTGTGTGAATTAAGCTCAGTATATGTCTCTAGTAACCTAGAAGCTATGTGTCAGGCCCTCTTCTAGCCCCAAATTTTATTTCTCTTATCTAATCCCTTCATGCTGAGCCTGTCCTGTTCAATGGTGAATACCCTCTGCAATCTGCAGGAAGGAGAATGAAAAAGGGTAGAAAAAACAGTGGAGGGTCTCATATGTGGGAGCCAGTAGGCAATATATATTCCGACACTGTCAAGAATGGAGCATGGTAGGGAAAATGGGTGACATGAACAGTTCTGTCTGTAAAGAGAAACAAAGCCAGCAGACTTTAAATTATACCAGCTTGATGATACACCACAGTATATTTCTAAATGCTTGAGCCCATAAAAGGAAAGAAAATGTGAATTGGAGTTGTTATTTTTTAGGAAACCTTAATTTATGGTATTTCTTAAAGTCTTGGAAAATATTTTGAAGTGTTTTTTCCTTCAATCATTTTTTCTCCCTATCTATTTTAAATGTCCTTTTGATCTCTGAATTGTTCTCCATCTAAAAGGAATTTCTGTTGCAGATTATTTGCATACTCAGTTCCTGCATAAATGTATTGTAAGTTAAGTTTTTTAAAGAATTTGCACTTAAACCAAAGATAAAAGTGAGCTATACTGATGAAGAAATTGCATCAAACAAAGTAAGCTAGCCTTATCTTAGGAAACAATCTGTCATTATGGGCAGATTTAATTTGAATTATTGAAGTAGAATTGTTAGATATTAAAAGAACTCAAAGTGAAAGAGTCATACTCATTATCCTTTAACTGGAGTCTCCAGATGTTACTATATTTTCACATGACATAAAGGTCTAGTTCCAATCTTTTACTGCTAACTTGGATTTATCCACCCTGAAAGAAATTACATTTCAGATTAGCTTGAACTTTATTATGCCTTTTATCATATTTTTTCCAAATGTGTAACACAAAGTGAAGCATTAGGACTGTTTAGTCAAAGATTATTAGATAGTCTTCCTGGAAAATTCCTACATAACTAAATTCCATTAAACATTTTGTTTTATGTAGGCTTTGAAATGGTCTATAGAACTTCACTATAGAGTGTAAAATTCCATGAATAATTATATAAATCTTTACAAAAAGTATTATTGTCTGCTATGTTCCTTGAGTCTTGGCCCTTACAATCTGTCAAGGCAGCATGGAGGTCTGAAAGACCCAGCTTTGACTGCAGAAGAATTCACTCTGCTTATGTAGACCACTTGATATGACCCAAGCAGATGGGTAGTCTATGCCACCTTCCAAAATCCTCTGTGAATAGACTGTGACAAAATTATCCTGCCACCCACAGAGCGGGACAATCAAGATGAATACACCTTGAATAATGCCTCACTAAGCAGATAGTCCGAGAATACTATCAGTAGGCTAGTCATAATTTGAATAGGCATCAGGTTTTGTAAATTAAAGGAGTTACCCTGGCTTCCAGGCAACCAATACTGTATCTTCAAGCCACAGTATACAGTCAAACTTGCGGTGACTTTCTCAATTCTTCATTGTGCCTCTTAACAGTGAGGTCCATAATAATGTCTTACACACTTTTAGTATAATTGTAACACAACCTTTGCAAATTGTCTCCTTAGGTGCTTTCTGTAGTACATATAAAAAATTTAATATTAAGCAATTTTATTTATGATCTATGTATCTTTTAAAAATATCTGTGCTGTCAATTGCACACATTGCTCAAAGAGGAGTTAAAATAACTGAAAAGCAAATGATAGAGTTTATATAAAAATTTTGTTGACAGATAATATTAAAATAAACCCCAAACAGTCACAATTCCTCACCCCCAAAACATCTCCTGATACTTTGGCTATTCAAGGAGCCCTAATAGATTGAATCCTTTTTTTTTTAAAAAAAAAAAAAAGAACTGATATCTCAACTTTTAATTATTTGTGCTTTTGTCATTGTGAAATTGGGTTGTTAAATTGCATTGTTCATAATCTGCTTCTTAAAAACCTTTTGGACACTGAAAAAGTACTGAATGTGCCTGCCCAGTTAGTAAGCAGAGTTTCCTAAAGAAGCATATTATTTCTGTGGCCTATGTTATGTGTCTGGAGCCAAAAGATTTTCAGAAGTTGAAGGTTTGCTTTTGTCTTACAAAGCATTAAATCTTTTAGATTCTGTTTATACCAGGAAAACATCTATCCTACCCATCCCCTGCCATGATACAGCAACAGTTTCTGTCACATGTGGGGCTTATGGTGAGAGCATTTGGGAGAAGAAGACATCCTTACTGAAGTTTTTTGAAAAGGTCATTTATGTGAGCAGGATATATAACATGTATTGCCAAATTACGAGGCAGACCATGCAGTGATACAGGGCATTAGTAGGGAAGAAGCAGATGTATGTTACCAGGCAGGCAAGGACAGAGTAGAATCATAGAATCGTTTAGGTTGGAATGATCCTGACAAACCTGGTTCCACTCTTCCACTTCTTTGCCATAACACATCTGTAGTGCACTTTGTAGTGGGATTAATTTCAGAGCCATTTACTCCTACTTCAGATACAGGGTGATTAAGACAGGGGAGAGTGTTTCTCTCTGACTCACATTTCCATCCTTACCTGTATATGTAATGAGAGATGCATATGATTCCCTTTACCTGGTAACAACTGAATTTTGAGGTTGGACGTTTCATGTCAGTCACTAAAGGAAGTGGGAACTGAATGCTTTGTCATGGGTTGTCCACACACATCCTCATCACCTGAAAACTTGAGTTTGGAGACCTCTGAGCCCCTCAGCCCTCACAGGGAGTCCAGAGTGCACACACACGGTGTTGTACTCGGCTCTCCATGCACTTTAGAATCTTTTAAGTTTACAACAGAAGAAATGGTCCCTAAGAAAGAAGAAATGCAGTCATCAGCATGCATACAGGCAAAATACTTTAAAGCCTTCCAGTTAACATAAGCAACCTTTTCTCACTGAAATACTTTGTCTATATGTGGCAATGGGTAAACACTACCATCTTCACCTAGCCCGGTTAACCACAGAAAGATTTCAACATCATTAGGAGAATGCAGACAGAGGGATTGCTCTGCTAGGTACGACACTGTGCCCAGAAAACTCACTAACGAGGTAGGTGGAGCTGCAGCCAACAGTCCTATATAAATTGGCGAAACAAGCATTTCTGAGCTGTTACTGAGGTGTCTTGCAAACCTGTGGAGCATGTGGGGATCACATAGTAGGTACTGATGTCTTTTGCAAAACATTTTTTTGGAAAAACAAGACACGTGTCTCCAGCTGTATGTTCCAAACATGACAATGTATACGGTGAAGAGGTACTGTTCATTCAAACAATTTTATGTATATTGTCCAGCATTTTTTTCTTACTGGCACTATTGGAAACAAATGTAGATTATTTATTACTTAAACTGCAACAGTTTATGATGGAATTATTTTGCTATTATCTGAATCCATGACATTTAACCAAGTATGAAAAATCTTCAAAACTCTTGCCTTCAAAATTATCAATACATTTCTGGCACACTAATAATGGGAATCACTGACTAACGGTAAACTACTTTTCAGTCATGAACAGTTGTTTAAAAAGCTGGTAAATCATGCACAAGTACTCCATAAATCTCTTACTCCCAGAATTTTCAACACTGCTTTCCTGTGCTGATTGTATACGTGTGTACATAGTCATGATGAGTTTTTGGCTGTCTTGCCTCGGTTTCTGGTATATAAAACATTAAGTTTGAGTCAGTTGGCATTTCTCATTTCAGTTTCTCTAGAAGTAACTTGTTTTCCCCCAGCAGTTCCCAAGAACTTCGTGGTTGTTCTTAGCAACTGACTAAAATGGATGAGAATGTGTGAAAGAGTGCCGAGGGACGTTAGACACTAATTGTCATTTTTGAGAAACAGTCCAGCAGAAAGTTTAGATGATGTACAAAATACAGAAAAAGTATGAATTGTCCACTTAATCCTAATCTTAGAACACTGACAATATTCAGTTGTAATAGAATGAGCAAACAGACCTTGGAGGTAAGCTGCACAGTAACATCTTCTGCAAGCCGTTATATTTCTGGTATATTGTTAGTAGTACACTGGCAATGAAATCTAAAGCAAACTTGTTGAAAATCTTGGCCAGCAAGTGACAGACATTTTTTGGAAAGACAGTAAAAAATGTAATCATCACATAACACGATCTACTTTTCTACAAAAAATTCTTTTAGTAGTCCTAGAGCCACTTTCCTCTGTGGTGTGTTCCACTACCATTGCACAGTGATGTGCATTATAACACTGCAAGAAATACAAAACTTCTCTGAGGTCATAAGGCATTAAATGTATTGTCTGTGAAGTTTTTTGACTGCTATTAATGGCAAAGCTGTAGTTCACAGCACTGATGATATATACTTCAAATAGAAAATTACTTTTTGAAAGAAAATTTTCACATTCTGAAATTTTTTAGCACACTCATAGTATCATTTTCTAGTGATTCCGGTAAACATTCTGTACTACATTTCCAATACCATGTCCTCAAATTTTCAAGACATATGCTATGGATATCAAGATATGCAACAGAAATTTTCAAGCTGCGCTCAGCATAATGAGTAGGAAAAATAAATCATGTTCCCACTACTACTGGCACTTGTATAGTCTATAGCAGCAGAGCTGGTAATGAGACCTAAATTGCAAACATGATCTACATGTAAAGATACCATCCTAGCTGACCTTAGGAATGTATTTTCATTTATCCTGATTGAGACTTAGACTGGTAGATCTTAATCAAGCTATATATCTGGTTCAGTGATCCGTGGACTTAAAAATGGATGCGTTACATCTAAAACTGAAAATAAATTGAGGTATTGTACTTGTAATTCTAGACACCATAGTTATAATGCAGTCTTATTCTAATGGAATGGATTAAACAAACATTTATTACATAAATGTTGCGTAAAAGTCACCAGAAGTAGAGATATCACAACTGACGATTACTGTCTGTACATATCGTTGGACCAAAATTACCTGAGATAACAAGGCAAAAGTTGAATTATAATGCCATTTGCTATTTGAACGTTTAAAGATATTAACATTACCTTTTCTGGGTATTGTGTGTTGAAGAGAAGAAAGGATTTTCAAAATTGTTTCATACATTTTTTCAGACACACATTACTTACAATTCATATTCAACCTTAGTTAAGTTCCAGTTAACCTAGTACAGTCAGTGTGCATACCCTGAATTTTCAGTGATCAAAAGATCTTTGATCAAAGTTGGTTGTTAAATTGCAATTCATAACCCAGAACATCAGCTGGTTCTTTGCAGATTCATGTTCCTCACAAGCACGAGAAAATACATTGAAAATTTTGAACCCAACATTCACTGTCACCTAAGTCTATAGACTTACTATGAAATAGTTTGAAGATGTTTTTTGAAAGCAATATTTTTAATTGAAAAAAAAAATTCAGAAGTTCATGGAATGTTATGATTATATTTTACCAATTTTCTGAGTTCTGGAATGTCAAAGACTGGCCATCCTAAAAGTTTTAAAAGAATTTACAGTACAAATATATTCTAAAATGTCAAGTCCAGGTTTTTTAAATTATGGAAACATGTTTTGGCAAATGTTTCAGAATTTATTTTTAGCTTCTGTTTTGGTTTTGGTTTTTTTTCGGTTGATTGCAGTCATTTCATAGTATCATGATAGTGTTTTTGCAATGGAAAATAAATCTATTTTCCAAACCTAGGAAGACTAAGTCAGTGCAAAAACTGAGATAAATTTACCCAGGTTTTCACTACAATTTTTCATTGAATAATTTCAACTTTTTTCTATGTTTTGCTTGGCATAGACTCTTTTGCCTTGGTGTGTGATAATCTTCATTGTAATGCAAATCTTTATATGGGTGACAAATTAACGAAATAGAATAAACCATACAAAATCATGCAATTAAAAAAAGTATTATGTTAGTAAATGTGCATGAATCTTTCACGTAGTTTTGCCATATATTGTGGATATTTTGCTTTATCTTCTAGGTGATACAGTGAGACCATGTTAATGCTTCAAATGTTGAGATGACTGAGCTATGCCTTTTCACTTTAATTAAAGGATTTTTTACATTATAATTATTGCTTCGTAACTCATGGTATGTAAGTCTTTGAAACCAATGGACAAAGGTCTACTGACTTCATTGAGCTGTGTGATTCAAGAGCCTAAGGGCCAGATGCTGATATGCTTGCTCACCGTCAGTAGTATTTCAGCCTGTAAGCCAATTCTTTTAATTAGTCCCTCTAACAATTAGAATCAGTTCTCTTACTGGTACAATAAGGAGTCAGATTTTCACATTCAATCTTCAGTTATGAAAAGCTGTGAAAAGAACATTTCCTTTCATAGGGTCATTTTCAATCAGTAATTTTCATATGTTTTCCATTATAAAAAACCAAGCCCACTGTGCTGGTTTTGGCTGGGATGGAGTTAATTTTCTTCATAGGACCTACTATGGGGCTATGTCTTGGATTTGTGCTGAAAACCGCGTTAACACAAAGATGTTTTCGTTATTGCTGAGCAGTGCTTACACAGAGCCAAGGCCTTTTCTGCTTCTCTCACCCCCCCACCAGCGAAGAGGCTGAGGGTGCACAAGAAGTTGGGAGGGGACACAGCTGGGACAGCTGACCCCAACTGACCAAAGGGATATTCCACACTGTATGACGTCATGCTCAGCATATAAAGCTGGGGGAAGAAGAGGAAGTGGGGGACGTTCAGAGTGATGGCGTTTGTCTTCCCAAGTAACCGTTAGGTGTGATGGAGCCCTGCTTTCCTGGAGATGGCTGCACACCTGCTTGCCGATGGGAAGGAGTGAATGGATTCCTGTTTTGCTTTGCTTATGTGTGTGGCTTTTGTTTTACCTCTTAAACTATCTTTATCTGAGCTTATGAGTTTTCTCACTTTTACTCTTCTGATTCTCTCCCCTGTCCCACCAGAGGGGAGTGAGCAAGCGACTGTGTGGTGCTTAGTTGCCAACTGGGGTTAAACCATGACACCCACAAACAAACAAATCTCCACAAAAAACAGATTAGGGAAGCTGAAACTTGTATTAAGGCTTTGCAAAAGGATTAAACAGTAAATATGGTTCTTAATTTTCATTTCTATAGAAACACAGAAATAGCACTCCAATTGTTCAGAAATAGATCTTCTAACTTACACATTTCAAGTGTTGAACCATCCCTTTGACATTTTAATACTGGTATACATTATGCAAAAAGAAACAATAAAAATCCTGCTTTTGTCCATCAGTTCTTAAATAGGCAGAGGATGATGAGTACGGTAAATATTTTGTCTGTTCCATCGTACATAGAGGGAAGGCCAAAATAGACAAGATTAGCTGATGTGAGCTCTGTGTTTGTCACAGAAGAAAGTAGAATAAGAATGGCAAAAAGAAATGCACAATTGTAATATTGGGCTGAACAATTTTTTTTAAAATCAAATGCATTTAATTCTTATATCGCTCAGATAGTTTATGAAAACAGTAAGAATCAAAAAATTTCACTGTTGCATAAACATTCAAACTTGTCTAACTGGAAAAATTCCATCTACACCTAATGAAAACTCTATCCTACATTGCTCATTCAGCCATTGCTTTCTCATATGTAATGACATGGGGGAAATTTTTCCTCAGTAAGAACAAGAGGTCTGGAGCCACATGCAGTATTTAAGCTGGAAAGTTTAAATACAATCTGATCCTATGTACTTCAAAAGAACAAAATGGATTGGAAAAAAGAATGTTATGTGTATTCAGGTTCAAATACCCAAACAATCATCTCAAATGACATAAATTGATTGTAGACAGTCTAAAGGCACACATCTCCCTGAACTACTGGATTTGATTGTCCCACTTATTTAAAGCCTAGCTGAGTGCATAGTATTATGTCTGAAGGTGTCTGCCGCCTTCAATAGTAAATAGAAAACATAGATACTCTATCCTGAGATACCATTCCACATTTACAAGTCCTGAGAGCAAATGCCTTTGTCAGGATTTGGTTTGAAGACTAGGAGATTCTCCTTTAACTGTAAAAAATAAAAGCAGAGAGCACTAAATTTAATGGGCCTCTGAATGGTGAATAGTGAAAAATGTCCGGTTTTGAGTCAATGAATTCAGACACACAAAAGTTGAAAACCAAATTAGGCTAGACAACACATACCTAGGAAAATCTGGCATTCATAACATACATCATAACTTGGAAGCAAGAATTAAAAGGGCAAAAGAATTGTTAATAGACTCTTCATACTAAAAAGCTCAGGGTCGTTTTGTACGTCCTGCGACTTGCGGAGGTACTACACAAAATGTGACTGATTTACAGACTGGCAGATGACCAATCCCCAGCTCTGGACACCAAAAGATGAGGAAGCAAGGATTTATTCTAATTCTGAAAATTCAGGCTTCCTCGCTTGAAAGTATCACAAACTTCTCTGGGAACTGTGCCTGTGGGACACAAGCCAATGGTCACAGAACATAACCTGAATGTTATCTGCCCAGATAGACACTGGTATCAGAAACAGTTACCTAGAAACAATAGGATAGCCACCCTCCCCCCATTCCCTTCCATACCCCACACAACATACATTTGTTGTGCATTTTCTCTCATACCCTTGGCAGAAGAACAAACTACAGCTTTGGAGTGGTTCTTCTAGTTTCTGTTGATCATTTGCCATATGGAGCTTAGAAGTGCATCTATCAACCTATAAGTTCATGGTATTATTTTCCTTCTGGCTGGAAGCAGGACAAAATCTGTAGATATTGCTTTGTGGTCCCCAATGAATGTCTGTGAAGCTGACTGTGGGGATAAAATTTTGGCTGCAATCATATTGCCAAAGCATTACCTTTCCAACTCACGATCCCTGTTACACCATGCTTGTTCTTCATAAGAGACCCACAGAGGAAAAGAAGCTTTAAATCTAGTAAGAAGAGAGTGCATTTTATCTTTTTGAAGTTATGGCATGAACAGCTTTACAAGAATTCTTGAGAAAACTGTAAAATGACGAAGTCACTCTAAATATAGAGATGTGCTAATTAAAGTAAGTAATAAAAATATTAATAAGTTTATATTAAAAAGAGAGGGAAAGGAAATTATTTAATCCCTTCTGTTACCCTGTGATGTCTCAATGCCCAACTGCATGAAATGAGGGGTAGGTAAACATTAGAACAGAGAAAAGATAAGGTCATCCTAAGCAGGGTTAGAGAAAGGGCAGGTCACCCAAAGCAGCCGCCCTGGATGCTGCAGATGGTCATCTTCAACAAAAGGAAAAAGAATGAAGTAGCCAGAAGAACTCTCAAGGGCCAAGTGTGCATTGTATGGGCTAATCACCCAGCAGTGACAAACTAGATAAATGCTGGAACACCCAAACAAAATCCGTATTGTTAAATATAACCTTAATACTGATTTTTTCTCATATCTTTTCATGACCCCTATCTCAAATCATAGTTTAAGTAAACACCATTCTATCCTTAAATTTTACTTTGAGATAAGATTACTCCCGGGTAATCTGACAAATGAAGGGGCATTGTATCCTCGTGGGTGTGCCAGTTGTTAAAAGCAGGGCACAGTACAGAACTCCTCACTCAGTGCTGACCATCCTGGTATATTTATCCAGGATATCTGAAGAATTTTAAGGCACACCCTCACTGCGATTTAGACTTTCTGAAGAAGCAATCTGTGATCAACCTCTGACAATCTTCTGACGCTTTCTGGGATCTTCTAGGAAAGATTCTTGGAAGACCTCAGGATACTGGAGAAAATACATGAACAGAAAGGTCTCTAGGAAGTTTTATCAGATACCAACATCAGTTAACAGAAATCACTAATGAGCCTAACAGTATCTACTACCATTTTCACAAGATCTATCCAGTGTGAAGTCATCTATAATGAAGTACTGACTTAGTCCTTTACAAACACGTAATACCTTTCTTGTCACATAAAATGCTTCTCCTGCTTTGCATATTTGTGTTTGTGGGTAGAAGAGGCACGTAGCAAAACTATGTGATGTCAAAATCTTTGTAAGGAAAGAGACAAAGGAAAGGGTGAATGAAAAGATGAGCAAAAATGGATAAATTATTGAAGGGGTAGAGATAAGGTCAGCAGAGATTTTTATAGAATTGAGTGCTAATATCAGGAAAGATGCTTCTAGCTGGGCTGAGTGGGTAGGTAATGCGGATGTGAACTGCATGTAACCCATACTGAAAGTTTGAGCTTTTCAGAGTGGTCAGAATAAAAGAATGGAAAAGAGGAGAAAAAATGCAACCCAGACCCATTTGGCCTGAATCTTTGAAAATGGGAGTCAACTGTAAACACCAGAAGCCGAAACTTCCTAGAAAATATTCCTATGTATTAAAGATATGCTCATTTAAAGTATACATGCTATAAACACATATAACAATTCAAATTTACATTTATGGACTTGTAGTTACCAGCAAAGACACACTCATAAACTATTCAACTACTTGTTTATTAAAAATCCAGGAGAATTTGTTTCATTTGCTTAACTAGCTCTATCTCTTAGATTATACGGTAGTTTGTCATTTCACTAACTGTTTGCTTGTCCAGTGCTATTAAAGAGAAAGTGCTGTACAAAAGCAGAGTTCTGTTTGCAAAGAACAGAATCCTCTTGTGTTAATTTAGATAAGGCAGACTGTGGGTGAGCACATAACCATATTACAACAAACGAGAGATCGTAAGATTAGATGGCACATTAAAAAGTTTCCATTGTTTATTCAAAACTGTTGTAGTTTGCAAGGTGCAAGTGCTTGGTTGTTGTTTAATAAATTATTGAAAATGGAGTTTAAAAAGTATAAACATAGTTAAGAAAACTCCAATCAGGTTTCAAAATACTGAAAGAGTAGGATGGAGTGAAAGGGTCGGGAGTCTGAGAACAAGTCTTTCCAGCTCTACTAGGACTGACTCATTGTATGGATTTTTTGCAGATTTTTCCTTGGCTGGAGAGGACACTCTGCTTGTTGAGGTCTTTAAATTAAAAGAGTATTTATTTGTGAAAATGAGGCATGGGTTCAAAGAAAAGGTAACCTTGATGTGAAATTTTCTGGATATAGCAAAAAACCCAAAAATAGGCATTGCTTTGAGGCCAGGCCATGTGGATAAGAAGATAAATAATTATGTGTTTTATACTGTGCAGCGACCTACCATGACATTGGACAACCACATTTATAATAAATAACATGCTGCTGTCACGCCCAAAGAAGAACCAAGTTTAGGAGATTCTGCTCTTTACATAGGCTATTTCCCATTTTATGTCTTTGCAGAATCTGCTGTTAAGACACAGTAGCAACAGTTTCAATGAAGCAGGGAGGGCAGAATCTTGCAAATATGGGAACAATAGTATCTGAGCAGAAACATGAGGATGTGGTGGCACTGACCAACTGATGCTGCTTTTAACGCCCATTGGTTTGAATGCAGGTCATTGTTCTAGGTCTAGGAGACCTAGACTCGACTCTGGTGTAGACAGTTCTGTGTGATGGAGATATGAGGTGTAGAATTTATCTCCACTAACCTATACTTTTATGTTTGCTATATTTGCCAAGCTCCCCTTTATGACCTAAGCAGAAAAATAGGCCTTAGCAGAAAATTATCTATTCCACCTGCTTTCTTAACTACCTTCCAGTGGAATTAATTGCTTTCTGAAAGGTACCAGTTTCTTTCCATTGACTGGAGTGCATGAAATCAGCTTTGATTTAAGACAATAATGTCGATGTAGTTATGGGTTGCTGAGGTAGGACATACCAGGATATGTGTGATGGAGGTACCAGTAGGGGGTATATATATTCCTGGGACTCTGTGAGAACTTGTCCTGCTACCTGGATGGCAAAGCACACAAATAAGACACGGACTTCGTGGGAAGCTGCAGTCTTAGGATGCTGCAGGTCTGGGGTAAATCATTTGGGAAGTAAAATTTGTATGTTTGCAGTTACTTAATTAGACATTGCATGGTTTGCTGTAGCCTTACTCATGAGTAAGGAAAGCCTTACTCATAAAACTGAGTCATTCTCCAGCTCATGTGGCCAGGAATGGAAAAATAGACATATAGCATGATTTTTTCCCACAGCCCATGCCTGCAAAGTGCCAGAACATGCATTAGAAGTGTTGAAGATATACTGACTAGTTGGGGTTACAAAGCAGAGATTCTGATTTGCAGAAAGTGTCAAGGTTTTATACTTGGATTTGGACTATTTCAAACCACTTAATAGTGCTAGAAAACCAAAATGTTAAAAAATAATGGAAAAAATGAGAGCTGAATAGCCCTTGCAGCTGCTCTTTGAAACTGACTTCTGTATTAGCCTGTGCATATGAGCAGCAAAATGGACAAGAACATTAATTATATCAAGCAGTGTTTGGGACTCCTTGGGCACCTGGCTCTTGGGCAGCAACCAGGCCAGGGCAAGGCAATCTGCAGTTCCCAGACTCTGCAGCCTCGGGGCAGCCTTTCTGGCGTTCAGACCTTAGATTTGATGAAAGTTAATCAAATCCAAGATGTTTCAGACAAAACATTTGGGGCTCATGTATCAGTGTTTTTCAATGAAACTACATTTCATAATAATATATCAGATCAACTCTATTGCCAAGAGCAATTCTTTTTCTTTCTTTGTTTCCCCTTTGCTTTTACTCTCCTTGAACTCCCTGTCCTCCTGTATTTTATTGCTCCTCTTCTAGCCTTCCCTTCTTCCTGTGCTTTTTTAATCTACTTAAAGCATTCTTTATATCTCCCCAATCTCAAACTAGATCTGCTTCTGTGTCATTTTGCCCTCAAACCCTGTACCTCTTCAGTGAGACTAAGCAGTCTCCTAGTTGTCAAACAAACTCTTGTTTTTGTTACACAGAGGGAAAACATTGGTCAATGCCATGAATTCATTCAATTTTGTTCTGGATTCTGCAGCTAAAATAGTAACAATTTCCATCTAAAAATGTCTCCTTTATTTATTTTGTAATCAAAGTTCTGATTGATGACAACTTTGCAAAAGAATTCGTCTCAAGAGAAAATAGCTGTAAGTTAATCTTACAGTCCAAATATGCAAAAGGCATTTAAGAAGAATGCCAGTAGTTTTGAGAACAGTTCCCTAATAGTAAGAAGCTTAATGGTCTAAGGTCAGCAAGGAAGGAATAGGAGTAATAATAAATTCAGGATGCTTCCTAGATGTTTAGAAACAAGGAAAGATCTATCAGAAAGATGATTTTTTTTCTTAATATCAAAGACTTATTTGCATGTTGTGTAAGGGATAATACATGACCTGGAAGTCACATTACTTCAGAAAGAATTTTGTCACTAAGGTCATCAGAGATCCTCTGGAATGTTTACTAAAGAAGATTTTGTATTTTATTACTCTACAGGACCAGAGAAAAACCAAACTGACATTTACATCAGGACACTGGTACCCTTTTGTGCAGAAGGTTTGTCAGAAACCTTTTTAGATTTTTGGTATGCTTTTTGACTTTGAAAATACTCCATTCAGCCACTCTAAAGTGTTGACTTGCTTTTGGCCTCTCCCCATGAAATGATTTAATTTAGGACATATTACTTCTGTTACAGCTGTGGTTAGCTGAGGTGAACCACACTGGTGGGTATGTGAGGTACGTTCCTCCTAGGTACCACATTCTCTATGGACCCTGGAATAGGAGGGTCTAGGGCGTGCAGCCAGCTGTAATTGCAGTACGTTGAAACTGAGTCATATAAAAGTGGGAGTTTTCTAATCAACAGTATGCCTTGCCACTGTACACACTGTAACAGAAAGTAGTGGATGACTAGTGTCCTTACAGAGCGGAATTAGAAAGCTAGGAAGACTCATTGGTAGTAAATTGTGATGTCTTTCTTGCATTGAGTTCTTCATGATAATGTGTGTAATAGCTTTACAACAGCTCAGGATACCTGATCGTATATTAGGGTAAAAGTAGGAGGAGAGAGGAAGGTTTAGAGCAAGACTGCAGCAAAATGAAGATGAAAGTTAAATTATCAAAGTAATGCTTCATAACCTTCAGAATTATGAAATCTTTTTATGCTTAAAATTTACTGATCAGTAGAACAGTAAATTACCCACCTTAATGACGTGAAGTCAGGAATTTATAATAGTCATTTAAGCGCTTTGCAATTTGTTGTACACAAATGAAAAAAACTATCAATACAATGTGGAGCATAATCTTCATCACTAGCTTACCTTGTGCCTAGTAGCTGTTCAGTTGTTCAGGTGAAAGTATGTCATAGTTTCATTTCATGTTTTAGTGGATAAATGTCCACAAAGAAGACAACTATAGTGAAAATGGTTGGGAAACTAGGAGGGTTGTCATCCAGGTCTATAAAAATGTCTAGAGAGAGGCTTCCATGCCCAGAGAAGATTTTGGCATCTTACATGGAAGCATCAGGAGCTAGAAACTCAAACAGTTTCAAGCACTTTTATGAAGATATCAGCAAACTTCCGAGAGTAGTTTCATAAGAACTAGCTCCTGTTCATAAGAGAATAAACATGAGTAAATCTGAGAAATTTGAATTGATATAAAGGAACTTTCAGAAATAGTAGCTGTAGCAGTATGCAGCTGTATTTCAGTTTAATTTTTTTTTTTGTGACAACATTGGATTGTTTGCATTATATACCGATACTGTAAAGGCAGCATGCAATGTTTCAAGTCTAGTAAAATAATATGCTCATGGCTCACCCAACTCCATATTTGCACACCCAGCTTTTCTACTACGACTTACAGAATAATGAATGTCTCTTTCAAATGGCAAGAATACAAATACTGGCAGATTTCCAGGAACTATAATATAGATTAAAATAGATGTTTATTTGAATGCAAATGGTTAATATTTCACTTGAAACTTTGTCTTTGAAAAGAAATAGCTGTACAAAACTAAAGGGAATTCCGTTCCTCATGGCATGGTAAATAATTTATATTCTTTTCTTGCATTGCTCATTATGTATTTTGCTTCATATGTTCAATAAACTAGTTCAATATTGATTCTGGTCCAATAGAAAGAAGTGTTTTAACTAGCAGTGTTTTGTTTGGCAATAGTACTGGGACTGTGAAAGAGCTAGAATCTGTTCAAGAAAACCATACCTTAGCATGTCAGGACAAGGTATGGTAAGCGGCATCTCATTTTGACCCAGCTGGCAGTTCTGCAAAGATGAAACATGTGAGAACCTTAGCTTTTCAGCCTTCAGTGCAAATACTGATGAACCTATTACAGTGGATCCAGAGCCCAGAACTGACAAAGGGTATCCAGGCTATTGCCCCGTGCCTTCCTAAGTACATTGAGCAAGGTGGTGTCTGGCTAGAGGAGCATGAAACAAATCCAACAAAGCTCTCGCCACAGTGAATGGAACGGCCAGATTATCTAATGTTAGTTGCAGTAAAGATTTGTTTCATTAACCCCTTTCCATCTGTCTTTATTTTGCTACCCTGCACTAAACATGCAGAAAGGAATGACAAAACCACAGTTACCTGAAAACTTGTTCTTGTACCAGCCTTGCTGAAAGCAGGATGAGCCCAGATTCTCCTGTGACATTAGAGAAAATATATTTCTCCATACGTGTTAGATGAATCACTTTATAAGAATCTTTGCTAGGGTATTTTAAGACTTTTTCAGCATTTTGCTACTAGCATCTCCTCTTTATTCGTGCTCTAAAAGGTTTGATATAGAACTTGATTATCGCACCTATAGTTAGATGCTTTGGGATACCAGGCAAGATGACATGGCTGCAGAACTCTAAACTAAATTTTACATAACCTGGTGGCTTTCCAAAACAACTCACAACAGAGATTTTCTGCAACTTGTCAAACTTCTCAGCATCTTTGAAGATATCTCCAAACCTGTAGGCTCTTGATCCCATACTGGATCAATTTCCCTAGTCGAGATATTAAGAAATATGCCTTTGGAGCAATAACAGGAATTAGTTATATGGAAAAAGATGTGATTTGTTGTTTAATGAGTTTTAGTACACTGCAGCTGTTAGAAAGCTATGGGCTAGCTGCTCAGCTGGTGTCAAAAAAATTACATGAAGTTATACAAATTTGCATAGAGTGCCTGTATTTTGATTGGTTTCTCATAATTTATTGTCCATGTTATTGATTGTTGATATAAATGTGATTGTTTCTGAGTTGTTTTGACATCTCTCAATACATTGTTTAACATAACGTGCTGGCACAGCTTGGCTGGGCAGCATCCCAACAATACGTCATTCTGAGAAAATGACAGAGAAAATGTTAATAGTACTGAAAGACAGGGGTTTTTTAAAACACACTTACTGAGAGTAATATTATTAGAAAGTAGTAAGTAATTGAAGTAATTGTCAAACAAAGAGATCACAAATCCTGTATAACATGAAAAAAACAGTTTTCTGAACTTTACAAAATAATGAAGGAAAAATATTAGCACCTAAAGAGCCAGGGCAGGGGCTTTTTGGAAAGAGAGAGGTCTATACAAAGCCCTACTACTGCAGCCACACTCTTAGAGAAGTAAGCTGCAGCGTGTACAAAGGGAATGATGAAGACACTACATATTGTGTTAGCACTTGCAGAAGCTTCTCTGTTGCCCCTGTTTGCTTCTACATCTGCATTAAATATAGGAGTAGCTTGACAGATACTCTAGATTAGAATTTTCTAAAAATACATCTGAAGCCCCAAAGGGGATGTCTGACAGCTTTTGGCATGTATAAAAACAACTCAGATTGTAACTCCTGATGTATTTGTGTTGTGTAAGCAGCCTTATCATTGGCTGGCAGCACAGACAGCTACTTAAAACCACTCATTAACTGCCCTGATGAACTTGGCGAAGAAAGATAAAAGGAGATTTGGCCTTTACTAACTTCCTGCCTTGTGATCAGTCCACCAGCTACTGTTATACTGTGATTGCCCACAAATATAGCCATATAGTGGTGTCATTCATCAGCAATGCCTGAATGAGACTTTGTGTGGCTGAAACTGTAAAATCAGTTCAAATCAAGTGACACTGACGGTGCCAAAGCCGCAGTCCGAGACTAAAAGCAACGATGAAAGGAGGAAAGCCAAAGTCACTTCAGTCTTCAAGAAAGGCAAGAAGGAGGATCTGGGAAACTATAGGCCAGTCAGCCTCACCTCCATCCCTGGTAAGGTGATGGAGCAGCTCATTCTGGAGGTTATCTCTAAGCATGTGGAGAAAAAGAAGGTGATCAGGAGTAGTCAACATGGATTCAGCAAGGGGAAATCATGCTTGACCAATCTGACAGCCTTCTATGATGGCATGACTGGCTGGGTAGAGCAGCGGATAGGGATCCTTAAAGGATCTCCCCTAAGGATATGGGCTAGGTGAGATTGTTAGGAAGATGTGATATCTTTTGTTAGAGTGAATCATTCGGCTGGAAAAAAAGACAAATTTACAGGCATGCAAGCACTTCTTAAGGTCTTAAATAGACAAGCCATTATTTCTCTCAAGATATCTGGACTTTTTCATATCATCACTGCCAAAATATTATTGTCACAAGAGCCAACAAATGGGCAAGTCAAACTGTTTTACTCTTAGGATCAGTTTTATGTATAATGTATAATGTATAATGCATAACTTGGGGGATGATCCAAAATGAGACTTAAGTTGGTTGTTGATACTTCAGTTGCAAAAGTACAATTCAGTTTCCTATGTATACGACATATACATACACAGCTAGAAATGCCTAAAATTAATGAAAAACCTCCTTTCTTGATCTGAAAATTCACTGGGTGTCTATGAAAACTATTTTAACCCAAGCAACGGCTTTCCATTCTTTTACATTTTCAAGAAAAAACACTCTTCTGACATGTTTACCTCTTTAATTTGTTACATAAGAGAGAGCAAGCACCCAGCAGATCTTTCATCTGATTCTTAAGTCTAAATGACTGTAGGGGACTTATGATGCTACTGAATCTAATTCATGGAGTTACAGTTATAAAGATAGTTTTTCTATGTTGTTGGTTGGTTGGTTGGGTGGTTGTTTTTTTATGAAAGCTAATTGCAACTAGCGAAGACTTCTCAAGATCAGTGAATATTAGAAGCCTATTTTGTACGGTAGTTGTGACCGACATAGGAGTCATGATAGCCAAAAAAATTAGGACATTCCTGCCAAACTCAACATGGAGAATTCCTGTTCTGTTCTCAAGTCTAATGCTATTACAAAAAATGTCTTATGATAGGATTTACTCTGCTTATTAATCAGGATGTAAATATATTGGAGTATTTATTGCGCAGGAAATGGGAACTGTGATGGCTTTTGTTCCATTGGCTTTTTGTTGGTAATGAAATGGTGTCCAGACTGACTATATTTCAACAAATTGAGTTGACTGCATTGAATACCCTGTTAGTAATTTTGCACAAAATACAAGGTTACAGTTTTGGAAGGTGCTTCAATGATAATACAGATCTAAATATATATATTATAAACAACTAGCTAATTATAGTTTCATATAAATTACTATATATCAAAACATACACTATTACATTATTGTAGGTAAAAAGTGGTTAAGCAGCTTTTTGGTGTTTCAGGTTTTTACTTTTAGCCAAGGTCTGTTTCCATACAAAAATAAAACTGTTCATGCTAATGGTCATCTATACAAAAAAGATTCCTCAATTAACAAAACAAGTGTTAATTTATCCACAGCATTACTATTGTCTCTTGGGAAAGATATTGCTCACTCCATGAAATCAAATAACATATTTAATACTATCAAATGAAAACATAATGTAGTCTAAATTATGGGTCTGCTTAGAGATTGGGATATCTATTTTTATTCCATCACCTTTATTGCAATAGCAGCAAGAAATGTTTACGAAGACATCACAGTGATAGAAATCTCAGTGCTGATATGATTGCTATTAATTACAACCAAAATGTTATACTGTTGCACACCCTATCTATTTCTGCTCCTGTCTTCCCTTTTCTCTTTATTATTCCCATGTTCACTGCTCTCTTTTATCTCTCAATGTAAGAATGACATTCAAAAGCATGACTATACTAGAACAGACCAAATGCCCGTCTACCCTGTACCTTGGCTCCAACAATATCCAGCAGCAAACACTGTATTTATTCCTGCTTCCAAGAATCTGTGACTCACATACATTTGGAGCCAGAGGTGGTTTGTGTTTAGGAGTCCGAATGGATTTTCTCTCCGATTAACTTATCTAATTACCTTTGGATTCATGTAAACTTTTCCCATCTATAACTTCCCCAAACAAGGAGTTCCACAACTGAATTCTTTGTCAGGCAAAAAAACTCCCCAAACCACCTTTTTTTATTTTGGCCTTACCAGCTGATTATTTCACTTGATGTGTCTTGTTCTACATGTAAGGCATGCCATTTGCTTTCTGACCTCTAAACTATTTCTTATCCCGTTACAGCGAAACAAAGTGAGATTTCAATGAAAGAACTGTGAACATAAGACAAAATGAACCTTCCAATACGGTGTGATGGGGAAATAACAACCAGGTGTCTTCCCTCACTTGGGTTATTGACAAAGCATGATTTACCCAGAAGACAGATAGTGTTTAAGACCCACTACAGCTAACTGTTTACTAAATTAACTTGTTCTACAGTTCTTTTTTGGGTAAAGATTTTTTGTATTTTTGCACATAGCTTTTGTTAGAATAATACCATTTGCTATCCAGACACATTTGGAAAGAAAAATCAAAGAATATTCATGAAAATGTACAAGAATCCCCAAAGCTTTCCTAATTTAGGAACAAGTAATTAGCATTTGAAAACTTGCAGCCGAACTAAGTTGTTTGTCATTCATTATTCCTGGCTGATCTCCTTTATTCCCATTCCAAACTTTTCAGTCAGTCAGAAAACAGAAACGACACGTGACTCAGGTTCTCAGCTAAGTAATACGAATAATAAATCACTAAAAGTAAATAATAAAAAGTTTAATAAACAAAAACAGTCACAGTGAAACTATGCAATGGATATGATAGAATGCTCCAAATTCTGACTTATTACTCAGAGCAACCATATTACTTTGTGGCAAAAAATCAAATAATAAACTACTATCCAATTGTTTGGGTTTTTTTTTTCCAAATTACCTGTTATGTTTCACTTTTTTGCTTATTACTTTCTTCCAATTCCCATTTAGTTAAAATGTGCTTGACACTTATCATTTCTTTTAATAAATCAAATTACTATTTTTTTCTTCAGGGCCTTGTGTGTATTATTGTACTGCTGAACCACCTATCTTGTTTTCTTTTTTTGAAAATAGATAGAGTTTTTTTACCAAATCATAAAGCCCTGTTTCTTAGAAATACGGCAAATAATTGTAACTTACAAGAGGTTGAACATAGAAAATCACCTGTCATAACTTCATCGCCACTAGACCCCAGAGAATTAATGCCTTAAAGTCAATAACAGAGTCTTCTAATTAAAAGCATAAAGCACCATCATGACAGTGTATGGGGGAACCTTTGTAAGGAACTGTCCCATTCGCCGGTGTGATCCTGATACGGCTAATTGCATTGTGGCTTGCCTTTATGTGCCTATGTAAATAGCACTGGCTTCTGAAGCAGAGCTTTCAGGCTCCTTTTGTCAGTAGGAGAGTCGTTTCCCCAAGGGCTTTTCCTTTGTGAAACACCAGCTGGTGGGAGTTTTGCATTGTTAACCCTTATCGCCAGTGGCAAAGAGGGGGGAAAAAATAATCAGGAAAAAGAAAAACTGCCTGATTTTATGTTGTGTTTTTTTTTTTTTTTTCATTTTAATAGAGCCTTGTTCCTTGTGCCCCCCTTTCCCCAAACTGAAGATTTAGGGGCCTAAAGCAGACTCCATTTATCTTTTATTAGTATACATAAAGATAAGGTTCTAGCTCTGAGTCTTTCTGCAGCGTGTAGTGCTCTATTCGCTGGCACTTTGCAAATGTGTTCAATTGAAAATTTTACATTCAAACATTGCTATTTACACTTTTTCCTCTTCTTAAACTCCGGCACTTAATCCAAGCACTTTCTGTTTCATGCTAGTTACAATGGAAAGGAAAAACTGACAAAGAGAAAACATTTAATACGTTCAGGAACTTCCTCCACTTCAGAAGCACAGGAGCAAATGCTAATATGGCGTGAAATGTACACTTATGAAATGTTAAGATTACTGTTAATAAGCTAGACAAGAAAATGTAATTACACATGACAATGCCCTGGTTTGGAAATTAAAAAAATGTTCAACTTGAGTCTTTGCAAAAATACAGATATTTCTTATGGTTTCTGTGTTAGATAGTTATAGAAAAAAAAGCTACTAAAAAGGGATTAAGCATTTATTTATTTTCTTCAAAATCTCATTCATTATATGCAAGCTCTGTTTCTGCCATGCTGTGTTCTTCATACATGTCAAGCCCAAAGTGACAAAACCATACTATGCGGATGTCAATGTGGATTTCCTCCATAGAAGACTCAGTCATGTTACACTAAGACCTGAGCTATTTAAGCCGTACTATGAAAGAGAAATAGCCAAAGTGAACAAGGTTATGATTTTTAAAAGTTCATTGATTTAAGGCTATTTTGTTAAAGCTAGTGATGAAAATAAGAATGAAAGCACAAAGGTTACACATTAAGACTCCACTTCTCACACATTGGAAGAATGACAAAACCATTACTTTGTAGAAATATCAAATACAATAAGAAAGCAAGATGAAGAAAAAAGATTGTTAATTTTTCTACCATAACTTTCTTTTTTTCTGTCCAGATGTCTTCTGCATTCTGTGTTGTGCATTGGGATTTACATGATCACATTCTGTAGAACTGTTTATTGTAGCACAGAAGAATCTAGCTGTCCACATTTCATTATTTTCACACTTTTCCCTGGTCTCTGTAAACCTACTTCAGAATTAACCTCTAAAAAGCCATTTTACTAAGAAAAGAGAAAAGGTAACAAAAGTAATTCCTGGTGAACAGAGCCAAGTATTTGCATGAGGTAAACTGGCATCACTTCATCAAAATGGCATTACGCCAGCTGCACCATTTCAGTGATTGACCTGGGAATAATAGTTCCACAATATGAACCTGCATATATTTACTACAGAAATATTTGCATTTGCTAGTCTAATTATTCAGTGACAGACTTGAAATGGTTTGTCAAAAAGAAGAAAGTGTGTATGTGGTTTGTTCTCAATTTAAATGAGTAGCCTTGGGAAGATTCGTGTAGATGATAATGGTATCCGTGATCCACATGGTATCTATGATTCTACGGTGATTTTTCTTTTTCGGTTATATTTGTTCTTCAGTTTCATGTTATTTTAGTTTATAACAGGGATCTACAGACTTTGAGAATGAGATGTACAGGTCACCTTACTTTCACAGAGCTAAGCACAGAAGAGCAACAAAAAGACTCAGTATGACATTGACATCATATTTCCACCGAAATTATTTCCTTTTGCAGTTCAACTGGACTTTTTCAACTATTCAAAATGTTCATGCTTAAGCAATAAAATGAAATATAGACCAGAACTATTTTTTTAATCTATAAGGGACAGGTTCCCGAGTAAGCTTATTTTCAGGAGCATTACATGTAAAGAACAATGAATCTGAAGAAAACATTGTAATTTGGTATTGCTTTGTTTAATAGAGAAATAAGCCTGAATAACCTCTCCAAATGAACTGCAAAACCTGTAGTCACTTTTCAGAAAGCGTTGCCCACATTTTATTCCCTTTCTTTCTTTAGCAATCCAGTAGCTTATACCCAGACAAATGCATTGCCTTATCCTGTAGTTGGGAAAAGAAAATACAGTATTTTTAAAGGTTTTCAAAAAAGTGCGTATTTGTTTCTCCAGGCACTTGAGCATTCTTAGTGGAACTTTTTTAAAAAGAGATCATGGAACTGGAGACAAATAAAAACAAATATTGGGTCACTCTTATTTGCTTTCTAGGTTTTGAATCCTCAAAATTAATGTTTTCTACCTTTGCCCTACAACCACAAGATTTACTTTATAAATAACAGCTGAACTTTTTTTACAAGTCACCAGACTGCAATGCTTGAATAACACACTGACCCTTTAATTAATGCCAATTAATAAGGGATTTAAACTCTGCAGAATTACTGGCACTTATTTTATTCAGAAAAGGCATAAGCACACAAGAGTATTTCTGTTCAAGTTCAAGCAGAGAACAGAATATGGTAACAGTGGGGTTTTTTTTCTGATTTTACACTGACTTCAGGAGAACAGATGATATCTAAAAGATTAACTGGTTATGAAGTCTCTCAGGAAAGTTACCCTTCAGGTATTTTTCTTTTTTTTTTTAATAATTACACCTTAAAGTATGTTTCTATAACTTGATGGTCTTCATTGTGTAACAATAGCATTTTTTCTAAGGTGCCATGGACTTCAAAAATGCACTTTGCACTTCATGAAATGACGGTTTAAGTATAGCAAGATCTGCAATAAGATTTTCAGTTAGCAATACTGATTTGTTTTCTTACCAATACAGAAGCAAAGAGTCACCAAGAACACCACACAAAAGTCAAGAATGGGATGCTCATTTACATAAGCAAAAGGAAATTTAAGTTTTCTAGCAGCTTAGAATCTCTTTGTTTTACTTAACTGTTCACAAGTTCCAATAATGAAATTCAATTTAATAACTAAGTATGGAAAGATAACTCGCTGTCCTCCTAATGTTGAAACACCATATTTAGCAAGCAGTCCCCCTGAACCCAAATTGTTGGTGAAATTAGATCACACTTACTAGGGCCCAACTGGCGATATGCAAGTTCAAAGAAGTCAAACAACCAATAGAGTATTTTCTTGAGCTTTAATTTTTGCGTTTCCTTTCTGTAGTGGGGAGTTATGAAAGGGAAAATGCAGTAAAATATTATATAATTTGTAGGAGAGACAAATAATGAAAGACTTCTCCATGGTAGTGGGTGATGAAAGTATATCGGTCACTAAAGTTATAATTTAATCATTCTTTTCATAGTACAAGGCAATAATCTTGTTGTTGGATGAAAACCAAAGTGAAGATGTTTATAGAAAAAAGCTCCTAAGTCAAAGGTCTTGAAATTTATTAGCCTCGGTCTTAGTTAGCTGCAATCCTGAATTAGAAAGAATAACCCGCTTGTCATTATTTTTATTCTGACATTTTTAATTAAACAGTCACATTTCATTAAGTATGAGGAAAAATATTGAAAAATGATGCAGACTATTAATAGCTTCAAAGTGAATTGTTTAAAACATATATTTAAAAAACCCTGACCTTCTTTGCTCTTATTCACACTGCTCATCTTTCTCCAGTCTGACCTCAGACTACTCTGACTTTTCCTTTAGGAGAATATTTGGTTCTTGCCTTCTGAATAAATGTCTACTTTGTAATGCTGAGTTGAGAATCAAAGAAAGGAGTAGAATTTGGCCCAGTTGAGCAAACTATGCAAATATATATATAAATAGCAAAGAACAAAAGATTTATTGTAGAATACGTAGGAAAAATCCTCCTGGATTCTCTCTGACTGGCTGATCATAGCTGTCAACCACTCAAAATAGTTTGAATGTGTATGTAGTGAAAAACAAACATATAGGGCCTGTTTTTCAATCATGGGTACCTAACACACATATTCAGGCATATTTAGTAAATAACCTAATTCTCATAGTTGTTGATAACTGTACTTGCACGCCTAGCTTTAGCTGGAGAGACCTGGCTTTTGTCACTTACGTTTGAAAGCTGGATGCAGATATCCATAGTCAGCCCATAACAAATTACAGAAAAGAATGAGAAATATCTAGTTATAAATCAATAATGATGCAGTGTCCCACTACACTAATTGGATCAGATATTCTATTGTGCTATAACTCAAATAATTGCCTGACATACTGCCCTCATAGGTAGAAATGTGTGATACAGATTTTTAAATATTAATCATTAAACATGAAAATGATCAGAAGGACTAGTTTAACAGAAATTAAGTTCTGAAAGCCCGTGAATATCTTCTGGACACAGTTTTCTTGACTTGAAAGTTCCTTCTAGCGCCTACAGTAATTTGAGCTGTGGCAACCACTGTTACTGATATCAGTTCTCCCATCATAAATATGTAAGGATAACGCTCCAGGACTTTGTGCAGTTAGAATTGGAACAACTGGTTTTCCGCGTCTGTTTTTAAGGACAAGTCAGGTGATGGCGTTGGAGGGGAGGTGGGCAGGAGGGAGGCTGCAGCCCTTCAACGTGATCTGGAATTAGTGCTCTATACTGAGTGACAGTAAAGGAGGGAACTCAGCAACTGCGTTGTCCCAAACTGCTTTTTCACAAACAAATCTTAGACTGAATGTACCCACCACACATATCTGTGATTTTAGCTCAAACTTTTTTCTACTTTTAAAAAACACGTTTTTATACTACCTACTCACAAAGCTACTGTTTTGAACCATGAGTGTAACATCTGACTCCCTGACACTGCAGTATTTCTCCTCACAAGTCTGTGAAATACTAGGTCTACATGTACAAAAAGGCTTGCATTTTTCAAACTAAGCATAAAAAACAACATCCAAACTCTCTGGGAGATTAATCACGTAATGCAGAGACTATGACCCTCGAAAACACCTCTCAGCTACTGGGAAGCAACGGGGAAGGTACCCAGTTTTCTTCAAGTCTGATGTCCCTTGATACGAAAATTTCTGCCAGTGAGGTTTTACATAATGTTAAGGTATTAATATTGTAGAACTGTACAGTAACTGAATGAGTGGTTTTTTCTTCGCATATGTAATCCACAAAGGATAATTTAGAATGTGCCTATTGAATATATTTATCCTATTAACATTGAAAGAACAAGGCAAGCAAGAGTTATTATTAACATTCCTGATTATGATACTCATACGCTCACCTGAGATAATACTTCTCATTTATATTTGCTATTGGCCAAATATCAAGATAGCTCCCTTTGCAGCAAGCTGGCTTTCTGGATCTGATATGTAAGCATCTGTGTCTCCCTGTGGGAACACCTGTATGGATTCCACCACATGTCAGGATTCTTGTAAGTTATGGATTGCAACAACGTACCTAGAGATCATTTGTAGATGTGACCCTAAGTCACTTGCTCAAAGTCATGCCAAAATCGTAGCATAGCAAGAAATCCAATCCATATTGCAATGCCCTAAATGCTCTATCCACGAACAGTCTGTCTTCTTGTCTTCGTACTAACTTTTTTCCCCTAACAAGCAGTAAGATGAAAGAAAAATCCCAAGGCTATTTCTCACAACTTTATCTAAAATTAGGGTCATGATGGTGGATGGCATTTACATGTTCAGGCATAGAACCTCAATTTGTGTCATTTTAATCGCTAGTAAATTAAATACTCCACACAAAAAAATAAGAACACGTTCTAAACATCTCAATGTCTATGGAAAGTCCTCTAAGCAGCAAGACTAAGTGCCCTGGCAGCTCTGACAAACCTGTAACTTTGCTTTTATTCTCAGTATGGCCGTGTACCTCAACTTTCTGTCTATAAACTGAAGATGAACAAACTAAGCTTTAGAGATACTCAGTTCTTTTATTTTAAAGAAGTATCAGTTGACTTTTAATTTAATTAATACCAATACCTTAAAATATGAACCTTCTTTTCTCTTCCCTTCATGTCATACTAATCTGAGCTTTTCAGTGGCTTGCACACTCGGAAATTGAAGGATCATTTGGACTTCTGTATTTGAAATTTAAAGTCAGTTAAATTATGGAAGTCAGAAAGTATAGTTTGAGGGGTGAAATAGCATCTTTTGGACCAGTGAGCATACTAGGGGAGCTGCACTGGTAATTTATAGCTGTCAAGGAAAAAAAGCTCTTGAGTGGTGTGAAATTTTAGCTGTTTTGTTAACCCATGATTTTAGGTTCAGGGACTATTGGCAAGAAGCCAATAGTCACACAAGAAGCCACTTTGGGCTGCTGCTGGCAGGCCCTGTCAAATGCTCTCCTGTTTATTTTCTTTGTCCTATAGACAGTTTTGTTACAGGAAAGGAATGACCTCATTTTTGACAATTTTCCTATTCAGAGTCTTTGATTTTATTTTCACTAATACTGAGAGAAGTGGAGAGTAGGGGATTTTAATTGGGCTTTGCTGAAGTTACAAGGGAAATGCTTTGTGCTGAAGATGTGTGGACTATTGAATTATCAAATAATAAAATTCCAGGCAACTGAAATATCACAAAGATAAATATTTGGGTCATTGATTTGCCTCTAATTTTTATTGTTTTTCTCTACGTATTTTTATTCCCATCAGGAAAGAGGTGCTTTACTAACTGTAATTCAAATAATAATTGTAGCGGAGAGGCGCTACAGCAGAGATGCTGGACAAGTCCAGTAGTGTGTGCAATACTCAATTTAGCATTTGGCAAAAGTGTCAGCTATATTAATATTAATGAAAGCCTTGCCTACTGATTTACTTCTTGAGGGTTTGACCTTGCAAACTGTAGCTATTTATGAGAAGAACTCCAAGAAGTAGTTCCATTGATTGTTCTCAGTACCAGGTGAGAATCACAGGAATTTAATTCCGCCTACATCTGTAACTTCCCAGAAGATCACCTAGCTCTTTGGGCCTCCTTGCCCTCCAAGGCAGTCTCCCATGGTACCCTGTCAATTAGATCCTTGAACAAGCCAAAATCTGCATCTTTGAAGCCTAGGGCTGTGATTCTTGTAGTTGCCTACTCCTCTCAGAATACTAAACTCCCCAAACTCATGGTCGCTTCAGTGAAGAATGCACTCAACCTCCATATCACTGATCAATTACTCCTTGTTTGTAAGAAAGAAACAGGTCTAGATGAGTATCTCTCCTGGTTAGATCATCAATCACCTGTATCATGAAATTTTTATGAACACACTCTAGAAATCTCCTAGTTTGCTTGTGCCCAGTGTCATTGCCAGAAGATGTCACGATAATTAAAAGTTTCCTAAGTACCAGGCTCTGTGAACACGGAGATTTCTCTAATTGCCTAAAAATGACCTTGTGTATTTTCTCTTCTTGGGTATTCAGTTTGTAGTCAGACTTCGCTTGTCCTGATCTGCTCTCTTATCCTCACCCATAAGTTTTTTACTGGCTCATCACCCATTTCAAGGCAAAACTCCATGCATCCAGGTTCCTCCTTTGTATGGAGTGCAACTGCTCCTTTGTCTCAATATCTAGAAGTAGACAGGAAAGCTCCTTGTCATGCTCAGGACACTGGGGAGACTGCCAACAGTTTCGAGAGATTTGTAAACAGGTATCTTTAGCTTATGGATCCCAAGAAACTTCAGTTTTTGTCTGCTTTTCTTTTGCAAATGTTCTACCACTCGCTATTTGCGTTCCTGGTGAGAAAATATTAACCATGATTGCAATACCAGCCCAAATCACATTCAGCACTGGATCATCTTAAATTTTTTTAAATGATTACATAGTACCTCTTCAAAATACTTTTTGGAGAGCCATTCTGTCTTTTTTTTTTTTTTAGTAGATTCTTGCAGCCTATATATTTCAGCCCCCTAAATGCTCTCCAACTAAAAGTGCATTAGTCTACTGAACTGCAATTGATTTATGGCATGCTGTGAAAACATTACTGGAAGTAAGGGGCAAACATTTGTTCCTATAACACAAGGACATTTACAGAATCATCAGCTTTTAGCAAAGAATCACACTTTTCCCTTCATACTAAAACTCTAAAAAACATGATGCTCCTGTACTGCCTCTTATTAGTGTAATTATGTGAAGACTGGACACTACAACTTTTTTCATTCAACTTTTTGTAACAAGTTTAGTGCTAGCATTTTCAAATTCTTCTTCTAATGAAAATGGAAAACAATATAATAGTGATAATTAGCTATATTCTCTAGAGTAGTCTAGAACTTGGGTGAGTTATAAGTTTTGGGCACCTCCACAGACCTTCCAAAGCTGAGTGGCATCACCTGCCTGCTTTGCAGGCAAGGGAGCAGCTCACAGAACCAAGTTTCTGGAGAAGCACAGGTACATTAAGAAATCACATCCAAGGTAGCCCTTCAAAAAACAGTCTGTGCCTCCTCCACTCTGTGCACATGAAGTCCTAGGAAGGGCGATGGTTCTCTCAACTATTGGCTTCTGGGTTACTGACCAAGTCTTCAACAGTACAACCACCATTTTCACCTCTATATCTACCCCAAACTTACACAACTTACTTCTTTTCTGTTCCAACAGTATTTAGGATAGGAAAATATGCCTGCTAAGAATTCTGTACGCTTAGTATTGAGAAGCCTATCCTACTTTATGAAGATGTCACATGAGCCCCAAATAAAAATCACTAACAAACCTGATCTAAAAGTGACTAATTCGTTGATTTCCTCTAAAAAAGAACCTACATAGCCTAACACAGGAGTCATCATCTTCTGCCACTGAATAGTTCACAGAAGAGAATAGTTTTCTGCTAATGCCATTTAAATCTCCTAGTTAATTGGAAAAAAAAAAAAAAAAAAGAAGAAATCCCTTTCTAACATTCATAACTGACTTTTATGTTAATGTTCCCCAAATTGTTGAATGACCACTCTTCATACAGTTTTGGAAACACTGTCTTATGGTTGTTTTTATCACCTCTGGCCATAGAATGACTAAAAGCTATTTAAATATAGAAACCCACTGGCAAGAGACATCCTTAGCATCCAGAGTAAACTCGTGATCTTCATCTGTTTCTACCCTTTCTTTTCTGCCTCTTAGTTTTCTCTCTAATCATTTCTCATAGTTCAGCCATGATATTGCCTCTTAGTTTTTCCTGAGGTTGATGACGCACACTGGAGCGACATAAAATAATAAAATAGGGAAAAAAAATCCTATTTTAATATAGTTAATTTTTAACACTATTTTTAAAGTGGCTTGTTTGCAAAAGCCTATGAAGAATATTTGTTGGAATTCTTCCAGCATGCAGACTTATGTATATCCATACATATACAAACATATTCATATGCAAATCTTCTGAATTACTGTTTTTAATTTTGCTTCAGGTTGTGTTTTGGTTTTTGGGGTTTTTTAATTGTCTTTTAATCCAAGAAACAATATAGCGATAGTTTATATAGAGAGTAGCAATAGCTTGTGGACATGGAGTTTCCCAGTCTTTCATATTTCTTAGCCAGTGTTATGAAGGCAACTTGCTAATTTTTTCCTTCATAAATGAATGAATAAATAAGGGTGAACATTAAAAATGAAGGGAAAAAACCCTATGGCAACTCTGGAGCCAAAGTTGGCACGTGTCTCTTCAGGCGCCATTGTTAAACACTGCATCTATGCCAATGTGCTGTAGCTTGCCAATCTGAGAAAAACAGTGATACTGTTGAACAACATCAAGGGCCCATTGTCTTATTCCCCTCTTTTCCTCCCATTCCTTTAATGGCTGAACAGTTCAAAGACCACAGGCCACTGCATAACAAGCACACATTAGCGGAAAGTGACATAACCTATGCCCATATAATTCTAATTCAAACAATTTAATACCTATTCATGGGACTCCCATAGTAATGCTCAGTCAGAGGATGAAAAACACCACAATTGTCTCAAACTCATACCAAAGCAGATGGATTGATTGGTTCAGATAAACTAAGAAATTTACCTTGTCCTGCTGTCCCAAAGTTATCATCCATGGCTATAGTAGCAATTGTGTGGTTTTCCGGCACCTCTTTGTATGCATAAGAAACATAGATAATTTAGATGGACACTATTTACGGAAAAACTGGAGTGCTTAGTAATTATAGCTAATGTGAACAGACAATCTCTGAATTTCCTCTGATAAGGTATTAGGGTTCATATTTGTTAATTGAGAATACAGCTGCAATTGTCATCTCAGAACATCGACAGAAAGAAAACAACCTTTGTGCTGTAATATCAGGGTATCGGTTGTATAGGAATGACAAAATAGTTTACACTAGTGAAAGATAACATATTAAATTTTAAAGAGAACATAGAGTCAGATATGGCAAATAAATAACTGCACCTGAAAGTATGTTAGATTTTTTTCTATGAACTGAAGACTTACAGATGGTGAAATTATCAAAGGAGGAGTTTGGGTTGATAAGACCATAGCTCAAGCCTTAAATGAATTATTTGTATTGGGATTCACTATGGAAATGGCAATTTCTAAAATTGAATTTATTTTTATGGTCCTGAGGATATCTTTTTAAGTGTCAAAGAAGGCATTGTAGAACAAATTTGTAAAATGAAGTGTCAAATCTTACCATGACTCGGTGGTGTTGATTCAAAAGTTCCAAGAAGCTCAAATACGATACTATGGACATATTGACTTAATGTATGAAGCATCTCTTACTGTTGTCTCAGTGCCAGAAGGGCAGAATAAAACAGGTATTCAATAATTAAATTATTATTTTTCAAAAAATCTCTTTTTAGGAGGACCTAGGAAACTGCAGAACGTAGATTTTGACCTCCATACTGTGACAATTAATAGAAAAAAATAAGAGTTAGGAGGAACAGGTAAATTATATATTGGGGAAGAGAGAGTGTGGCTTTTTTAGAAAGAATGGTGATAGCTATTGCACAAGAAGTTTATTCATTCTGTAATTCAGTGTAAAAGACATACAGCAGGATTAATTTGCGTAAACATGGTCATCTGGTGTCATTTTGAGTATGATGGGACATTCTGTTTAGGCTCTGGCTGCTACTTCTGAGCTTCTCACAAATCCTACCTCATACCTGCTAGCCCTATACAGTTGTCTGGGATACCCTAGGACATCTCTAATGGCCTTGGCTGCATTTGTACAGCTGCATCCAGCCTTTACTGCTCAGGGAAACTTAAAGTGAAATAAGACAGGCATTCAGTATAAGGTAGGGAAGGCAGGGTAGCACAATCCATTCCCTTCAAAACATTCTTTTTGCCTTATTGACACCATACACCCCCCACATAATTTTTAAACTGAGAAACTTGGTGCTTTTTAAGAGACATTTTTGAGGATTGATTAGTGTCATTGTACCAGCCTGTATCTCCAGCATTGTTATGGTGACACAAGGTAAAGCAAGGATGATTTAGAAGAGGAGGAGCATAAAACCTTAGTCACAAATCCTGTGAATGTTATTTGGTCCACCTGATGGCCAAGCACAGAAGTCTATGAACATTATTTTTACAGATATGGAGACTGACGATCAAATAGCTGATTGCAAATCATCCTCTTTTGAAAGCTGTATTCATTCTAGCTTTAAAAATTGGGACATTAAAAATATTGTTTACATCATATTTTAGAGACAAAATGGAAAGCATATATTCATATGACAAAAAGGTAGAGGATATTTATGGACTGTTAGCCCTTTAAATATTACACTATGTCACATCTCAGAAGTGTTAGACACACCACTGAATCATTTCACAACAGCAATGCACCAATGAACTTTCAGACAGACCTTCACATCTTAACACCACTCTATTTTCTTCACTTAAATTGGTGAAACCAACTAACTCATTTTAAATAAAATTAAAATCCAGCTTTTTTTTCTCAGAGAAACATTTAGGAGTTGATAATTGGCTATTCAAGAAACAGTCAGGTTTCAAGCATATACACATGCCCATGTGTTAGTGACAACCATTAATTACACCCGTCCTTTTTACTTGGTCAAAGATGAGAAAATTAAATCTAAAGGAGATGGAGGACTTTATTCTACAGTGGTATATGTTATATAATCATTTGCAACTGTGCAAAGTTAAAGGAGCTTCCGGTAGTGTTTTAAATTCATTTTGCATTCCACTTGCTTTTGTGTATATGACTACAAAAGAGTCTCAGCCCTCAGCATCCTTGTGTTTTTCCTTTCCTTCCTGCTCTTCTAATTTCCTTTTCTTTTCCCTTTTTTTTTTTTCCCCCCAGTAATGTGTAGAATTTGAAAGGAGTTTGTGAAAATTTTACTTTTTTCTTGCAGGACCGAGTCTGGTGGTAAAGAAAACAACCCTGTATGCAAGCTAATGGAACAATTTGGGAGATAATTTCTTCAGGTGTGGAGTGTCTGACCTCGGGACCCGGACAGATATCGCTGCAGCATTATTAGCAGTCACTCAGGCCTCCAGGTGGAATTCAGGAGGCTGGAATGGCCACGCATTTCAATCTGTGCAGTTAACCTACTTAGATTAGAATCTATTATTTATGGTGATTATCAGCCACTGCAGCTCTTGTAAATGGCAGTAGGTCAGTGCTTTGATAATAATTAAGGTATTCATTATATGATAAAAACGGAGGTCAGCTTCACTTCCCCCTTTTGAAACAGAATTGAACATAAGGAATTGCAAGACTGAAGAAATTATTGCCAGAAAGAAACGACATAGATTTTTTTTCATCTTCTTTATTCCGAAGCTGTGTTTTCACAGCCTTCTATATTCATTGTAGCAGTAAAACTAAAAGGTCCCTAATGCCTTCTTTTAAGGAGTTCATTAGAAAACCGTTAGTGAAGTTTTGTGTATTTTTATTACTATTGCACTCCAGAATGAGACACACAATACCTACAGGAGTCTGAAATATGGAAGAAAATCATACATGCAAAGCATATAAACTTTGTACAGTTTGCTGTCTTTTTTTATTGCATTTCATGATAAAGCTCCCTGCTGTTTGAGCATATACACTACTTTATTCTTTAATAATGCAACTTAAATGTCATGCATGTCTTACAAAGCTTGTGTTTATAAAATTTATTAGACAGCGATATGCTAAATGACTCCTAGGGGATTTGGATATTGCTGAGCATTGGAAAACCAATGAAACATAGGTAGGACTAGCAGATTTCCTGCTATTTACTCACTGAACTAAATCAGCCTGAAGATGTACCATATTTAGAGATTAAAGAGAAGAAAGGGAAATGTTTGCTTTTTACTGCATAAAATGCCTATTATGAATTAAAAGTTTTCTTAAAGTTGTTAGCAAACTGTCAGGTTTTAATGGAATTAATTTTAGCTAGTGCCAGTGTCCATCCATCATAATATCTAGTCATCAAAAGATATTCCAGCATATAGGTCAGAGAAGTATCAAAACCTACCAGTACATTAACAGTACGTAACATTAATAGATATTAACATTATGGAAGAATAAGAAAAGTTAGAAAAAGTTGTATCATGTACCTACATTTCATTCTTTCTTTATTTTCTGATACAGGAATTATACTGGTTTACGAGAGGTAAGTGTTTTAATTTAATGTGAGTGTATGAGAGCCACAACTCAGTTTATTCCATATGCAAAAAATGATCTATCTGTTCCTATCTATCCACAACATCCTTCCTAGATTTCTAGTGGTATGGAAGAGTGGAAAATATATGCTAACTACTTGCATTTCCTCACAAGCCTACAGCATTGGACTGGAGACTGAGTAGAGGAGAATGGGGAATGGACAAAATAGTACCAAGCTCTCCACAGAACTGTCTTGCACATAGTCCTGGGAAGGTGAAACTGGTACTGGTCAAGGTCCTCTACCAGAACCGAATTATTCCAGTTTTAGAAAACTGTTCCTTTCATGGGATGTAAGATGGTCTCACCCATCTGTGCTGCATGTCAATATCCTTTAAAGGCAGAATGTAGGCCTTTGGTTACTGTCTGGGTATGAAACATACCTTGTTTAAAGGCAAGGACTTACTGGTTGTACCACAACCTTGAAAAAAAGAAGTCATTCAGGAAATATTTTAGAAATGAAAACAAATATATTTTATTTTTATTCAATTTCTAGAACTTTGAAAATTCTTTTGGATAAAATTCCTGCCTTAACCCCATTCTAAAACTCAGAAAATACAAAAACTCAACATATTTTGTAAGCAGATGGCTTTAGGACTGAGCTAGAATTTAGGGCGGGGCGGGGAGCGAGAGAGAAACTGGTAGATTTCTTAATTCGAAAATGTGGGCAGAAAATGTAGAGTAAGGGAGGAAGGAAAGGAGGGAGGGAGGAAGGGAGGAAGGGAGGAAGGAAGGAAGGAAGGAAAGAAGGAAGGAAGGAAGGAAGGAAGGAAGGAGAAAGAAAAGAATGTTTTTCACCACTACAGACCTTAATCAAAATACAGTTCACAGAAACGTTTGAATAATATAAGCAATGAAATCTCTTTGCAAAGGTCAGAGTTTCCAACATGTTTGTAATAATTTATCAAGTTGATGTTGTGGTGGTGTTTTCCAGTAATGCTACGTGACTTCTAAATGAGTTCTCTACTGATTCTGGTTTGCCATTACCAGAAAATGCTGATTCACTGTCGATGTAGCATCAGACTCTGAGAATGACTAAAACAAATAGTTTGGCATAATGAATGAGAATAGACGAGCGTTAATGATTGATATCCTCAAGTTTAAATGTAGTTGCCAGGAAACTGTGTGTAGTCTTAGATCACCATTAATTTTAAAGGGAGTTGCTATCATTATTTTTTTCAAAGAAATAATATTTGAGAAAAGCAAGCTCAAAAAACAACCCATCACAGAAAGTGCATTCCTAGTTAATACCGTCATGGACAGGTTTTCTTCTCCCTTTTCTTTTGAGAGCTTAAAAGGATTCTTATTTGAGTCATTAATCAGTCAACATTTGATTTCAATCTTCCACTTGTTCATAGTCAGATTCAAAAATCAGTTATTTGATTCTGAAAACTATTCTATAAAGCCTTTAACAGTTTATACATAATAAACAGAAGGGATGGGAATGGTCCACTGTCTTCTTTCCCAAAAGTTTCTATCTTATTACATTGTCTTTCCATTTCACTTTTACTGGTTTTGAACCAGGTTAAAGTTTCCTAAAGGAAGAGTCAGAATAGAAGACAAAATATTATGAAGCCTACATACTGATTTTATGTTTATTAGTCTTGCTTGACTTTGGCTAGAAGCTCTCTGAATTGTCCAAATTGGCTTCAATTATTCCCAAACTCTTAAAGTAGCACAAACGCTAGGGACTAATTAAAGAGGAAAGTAAATTCTAAAGGAGACTTTGCCAAGCTTCTATTCAAACACTCCCCTTGTACTGTATCCTTTCTTCTCCTCCCTGATATTAATTTCCACAATGTTAAGAGGAGCAAGTGGAAGGTTTTGTTTCTGTTGAAAGGACTCCCTGAAGACCTGTTCTGCTTGTTTCCCGTGTCACAAAACTATAAGAGTAGATTTTTTTGTTTGATTGGGGTTTTTTTTGTTGTTTTTTACATAGCAACACAGTTCCCACCTGGAGACTGGGATACAGGACTAAATTTCCCATTCAGTTTTACCTATATTTGGGGTTCATGCAAAAGAATCTGAATGAATTTATAAACCTTCAAAAATTCAGTTACATTCAGATTCCAGCTTTTGATTATCACAAAATTGCTGAGGTTGGCAAGGACCTCTGGAGATCATCTAGTCAACCCCCTGCTCAAACACGGGCAGCTAGCACAGGTTGCTCAGAGCATGTTCAGTCATGTTTTGAACATCTCCAAGAATGGAGACTCCACAAAATCTCTGGGAAAGCTGGTCCCGTGTTCAACCTCCCTTACAATAAAAGGTTCTTTCTTCTGTTTAAACAGAATTTCCAGTATTTCAGTTTGTGTCCGTTGCCTCTTGTCCTGTTACCAGATACCACTGAGAAGAGTCTGGCTCCATCTTTACTCCCTCTTACTAGGTATTTATACAGACCCCTCCTGAGCATTCCCTTCACCAGTCTGAACAGTCACAGCTCTCTCAGCCTCTCCATGTAGCTCGGATGCTCCAGTCTCCTAATCATCTTCACAGCCCTTTGCTGAACTTGTCCCAGTATGTCCATGTATCTCTTGTACATGGGAGCCCAGCACTGGACACAGCACCCCAGATATATCTCACCAGTGCTGAATCAAGGAGAAGGATCACCTCCCTTGACATGTTGGCAATGTTCTGCCTAACAGAGCCCAGGAGGCTGGCAGCCTTCTTTTGTTATTTTCTTTGAACTGTTTGATCCCCTTCTCTAAGCTGTCTTCAGTGTTTCACCCAGACACCCTCTCATTCTGTTGCTTCACTTTCCTGTATCCACCTTTTCCCTCTATTGTCTTTCTACTGCACCACTCCTCCTGCTTTTGTATTTCTATGAAGTGTAACATGGAACACCCAGTGCGAGGAGAGATGGACAAAGTATATTTTTCCATTGATTCTGGCTCAGGCATTGTATTTAAGAACCACACAGTGTTACTCCATCAGCCTTCTCTTCCCACTGCTCTGCCTGGGCTAGGACCTGGAAAGAGGCCCACATGGAGCTGTATATGACAACTCAACGCAGTGCCTACAGAAGAAGAATTCTCTGCCAAGATCAGTCTGCCTCACATCCAAGTTTAAGGACGTGGGAGTCATTATACTTTTACATTTATGCCAAAATGAATCAGTCAATTAGTCACATTTTACATAGAGTAAAATTCAAGTAAATCTTCCCCAAAGTCACCAGAACAGTGTTATGTTGCAATTACCAGTATGCAATGTTCATAAGTCATGTTAAAAATGTTATGCAATAAGCTAAAAATTATGAGATTTAAAAATAGTACCTGTAGAGATTTATTTAGTTTTGTTATTTTTTATTTTCCTTACTACTCCTAAACCTTCATTTTCGTGTTTTTTAAATTTACCTCTGAGGACTAGAAACAGGCTATTTTTATTTTGAAATTATAGACGCCATTATATTCAAGTAACTGCAGTGTCCAGTCTTTCAAAAGGACTCTGAATACCATGAGGTTTGGCAACTTTGCCACAAGACTTCATTCTTTTGGGTACCCTGACAGGCTGAAAGCAAAGCATAAAACCAATAGTTATTAAAATGCTAGTAGTCCGTATTTCTTTTGCTATATTTTCTCCCTGAACTGCTATTTTGCTGTCCTTAACTTTGACCATGTTACCATAAGAGTAGAATACTGGCATGCATTTTTCTGTCCACCCCAAAACTGATCCAACATGAATAAAGGGAATGAAAACCACTCGTTTTTGCCAACCAGCCAGACTAGCAGCAGGGGAATATTTTAGAAATGTTCAGAAATGTCAGTTGCTTCATTTGATCCTCATTCTGACAGGAACTCCATACAAAAGTACGAACCTCTAGTGGATATGACTAATTTTGTAGAATCAGTGATTTATTGGTGTCCTGATTGCATCAGTGTTCCACAATGTTATTTGCCACCTAATGATCATCTACTGCATTGAGAGTTAGGTGCCCAAATATTTTTTTTGATCTGGTTCTGCATTTTCTCCCACTATGCTTGCACCTGCACTGGTGAAGTACAAACTCTACACTACTTTTACAATTTTTGAGATAACTCTTGCTGAAAATGCCATGGCTCTGTCCTGTAACTAATAACAATGACCCTAATGGTTTCAAGGCATTTAACCTCAGATGCCTGGAAAAGGTTAAGAGGATTTAACTTTATAAACCCTGGAAAATCATTCTTCTGTATGTTTTCAAACCAACACGGACTCTGATCATATTATCCTGGTTCCTAGGACTTGTATTGAGCATTGAAGAGGGAAAAAAGGTGAATAAAACAACACTCCTACACAAACAAAATAGAAAGGGAAGGTCCTTTTGTCGCTTGGCAAATTGAACATAGAAGTGTGGTCATTGGGTCAAAGTAAGCTCTTGAGAAAAATCAATACCATTTACTTCCCAGGGTTTTCTCTCCTTTACCAGGCCCTAGTCTCCAATGGCAGCCAAAATCCAAGTCTGTGCTGGCTCTTCACTATGAGGAATACCCAGATACAAAAGAAAATGTTGACATTTCTTCTGTTTAACCTGACAAATCATCATTCAAACTGTGTAGTCAAACAATGAAAATCAGAGAATGACCAGTGAAAGCTTTAGACAGTGCATGATCTCACCTATGCAATTAAAAGGAAAAACAGTCTCTTGTCTCTCCCTCTTTTTTTTTTTTTTTTTCCCACTCTAAAGCAAATATCCTACAAATTTTGTAAGAAATTAGCCTGTAGCTGTTTCTTTTAGGCTTTGGCCTTTGTAAAGACTTATATTGCCTTTTCATGGCTTGCCAATCAAAAACTGCTGGGAAAATCCGAAACAGGGAAATTCAGGAAAATATATAAAATCCAAGATACAATAAAAAGTATGCAATGTCCTCATTTTAAGGTGTTCTGGGGAATCTATATATGCTTAGATTCTCCTTGTAGTAATTTATATCTAAAGCATGCTGTTGATCACAAGATTTTCAAAATAATTCTAAAGATACCTGGAGCTAGACTTGGGGAATGGTTACTTCCCTATGCAGAAAGATAAAGGAAATATCTTCTGCATAGGTTACTTGAACACTGAGGCTATGCACACATAATAAAGATGACTGTAATACATGTTTATTCCCTCATTCCACCCCCCACTGCGGAGGAAACAGAAAGTAGAAGGGAAGAAAATCAGCAGAACCAAAAATCCAGCCTATAACACATTAGTCATCAGGTCTGAAATGGTACATGAGAACTGGTAATTTACAGTGGTTTAAAATATCTGGAGCAAGTGAGGTGACATGGCATGAGCCAGGCTCTCTTTCCTGGCCAACACCGGGTCTGATTTGCAATTTGGTCTGTGGGAATAGTTGCATAATATACTCACAGTAGAATATATTTTTGACTCAATCAGGTTCCACATTCTCTCTTTCCCGAAGTTATACCACTGTAACAATCATATTAGAATTCCGTTATTATTAAAGTTCCCTAGAATTAGTTTAAGAATTTAAAGTAGACCAGAAAAATACAATGCATAACTGATTTGAACTAAAGGACATGTCACTCTATTGGTTTTTAATTTTCAAAGTCTCCATTTATACAGCCTGATTAGCGGCTGCTGGGATGTCACAGAACAGCCTGTATTATTCACAGGAGGCAGCTTGTGCACTTCCGTGAAAATAAGACATTTCTCCAACATCCTATAAGCTCTAGTGTGCACAGACAAAATGCAATATTATGTATAATATGCTTATAAAAAAGGATATTTCCTAGGAAATCTAAAAAGACAGTATATTTTAAAAGCTTACTAATTGATTATGCAGGATCTTCATAGAGATTACAAAAATGTAAAAAGAGAAAAGAAATCTATGGACTTGTGCTTGGAGTTGCATCTGCTTTTATTTTTTTATTATTTCCTTGGTGACCTATTAAAATATCTTGGATCTATTTCTTTCTGTTACATTCACAACTCCCTTTATTCACAGAGTGGAAAGCACGAATGTTGGAGGTGTAGTGCTTGTGATCAAAAGCTGTGTTCAAATCGATTCCCCTGTATTCTAACTATGGAGATCCATTTTGTTTGTAAAACGGAAGAGGTTGAACGAGGAAGGGGGTCGTGTAGACACATTCCAGAATGTGTCACTAGAGGAGTTATTTCTCCTTGGATTCATCTACAGTGAGGAAAGAAGCCTCAGAACTGTCTGGGAAAAAGCAAACCCTTCAGTCTCCAGAATATCATTTTTATTAGAAAGAACATTTCTAAACTTGTGGGACAAAAAACAGAAAAAAGAAAAAGAAGAAAAATAAACCCCTCATATTTTCAAAGTGAGGCCTAAATATCTCTAATGTGGAATGCAATTGATGTGAATTACAAAGACGACCTGATAATCTTGTGATTATAATTATGGGGGGGAAGTGGGAAAGGCATGACATTAATGCCTAATTATTGGATTTGGCAATACTGAACACTGAGATAAAAGGCCAAAAATGTTCATTAGAAAAGTATCATACGGTGAGAATGCATGAAGGAGAAGCATACTTGTCCTTTAGGAAAGACATAAAGAAAGTAGTATGTCTTTTGTACAGGAGGATGAAATTTAACAGTAGGAATCAGGTTAAATTGGTGCAGGTTTTCCGCATACACAGGCAAGTTACAGGCAGGGAGTTTTCTTTGGATTTAAAAATGCTCTGCTGATTAAAGAATAAATTCTTGGATTTGGAAATCCTTTACTGATATTCTAACAATATCATTGTGGGTAAATGATGCCCAAAAATCAACTACAGCAACAACTGAAACTAATCCTCATAAAACAGTTTTGACCAAGAGTAAAACCATAAATCAGAAGGTCAAGGATGAATGTTAAGATTTGGTTAGCTGGCACATAAAAAGAATGGATTTATCTCCTGCTGAGTATCTGCAATTACTTGTAGCTTTATTCAATGGCTGTTTTGATCATATGAGCAGTTCTTGTTCTCAGAGGGTCTGCTGTGAAGTTGTCTCTTCAGCTGCTAAGATGAATATGTCACTTTCAAATTGTGGCAGATCTTACTTATGTCTGTGCAAAAGCAGTTAAAATTGGATTTTCTTATAGAAAAAAAAGAAGAAAAAAGTTTGTTAAAATTCTTTTTAGACTTGGTTAAATTTTCTCCTTAGCTCTCCTCTATAGTCAGAGAAGATTACACAAATACAGTCAATGGAGTGTTGGCCACAAGTCTTTTTTATATTGGAATATAAACCTCAAATAAACAAAACCCCTCTTTCTTTCCAATCTCTATAAAGAGAGCTGAGGATGGTTATCTCAGATGTAGACATCTACCTGTTGCCATCTGGAGTCTGATGATGCAGCTGAGCTGAGTCTGATATTTTATTAATAATACTTGCAACTATCTGTAATAATTGTAAAAGCAATTAACATAGTAATTTAGACATTCTTTCTCGTAATATCTTCTGTTTTCCTGGTATATTGCTCTTGTGCAACTAATTCAGTGTTAACTTCTTTTGCTCAAGAGATTTGTTAAATATTCATACATAGGTTTAATTCACAGCTTCCTATAGTATGATCTTATATGTGTTTGGAGGTAGGCAATGTTGTCTCGGGATAGTACTATAGGAGGAAGGAAGTCATGCTATGTATTTCTGTTCTATAGCAAGACTGTACTACAACAGACTGGACGTGGTGGGAACTGAGACATCCAATAGAAGAACCATTGGTTTGTGATAGTAGGTGGGAAGAACTAAGTTTGTCCAACAGGATGGAGCTTGAAAGGAGGAGCTATATGAAGCGAAGTGGAAGAGTAATAATTATAGAAATCATACTCCAGAAAGCAGAGGGCTGAGTGAGAAGAGCAGGTCAAAGGTGGTAGATGATATTTGTGAAGAGACTTGGAGACAAACCAGAAGAATTGGAAGTGAATGGCATATATATGAACAGGCAGAAGTTTATGTGAGTATTGTAAGTGATCTATGACAAAAGAATCAATTTACACTCAGGAAAGTATGTATCTTAATTCATATGTAGTTTTAGGTTGGTTTTTTGTGAGGTCACATAAAGTGTTATTGTCAGACAGATGGTTTCATATTTCCATGAAAGACACTATTTCAAGAGTACTTGGAGAGTAGCATGTTGTTCCTTATTAAAAGAGACATTTCACCATAATGAGAAACATGCTTTTCTTATAAGGCCTCTGTGGGAAATTTTAACAAGCATTAGCTAATGTTCAATAAAACCAGGGATCATAAAAGGCAATACATATGACAGATATGTACCTTGTAGATCAGCAAACGTAGAGTTGCCGTTGCTTGTCACAGGTCACACAGGCTGTGCACTAAGCTAACAGCACAAGCATCAAGACCTGTCAGGCTTTGCCAGGACTTCTCTTGTCCTGTTTAGAAATTTGTTTTAGCTTGTAACAGCAATTATCTAATGACCAGATAACTGCTACTTACGCCGTTCTAGCTTTTCCTTTGCTTTGCACAATGATGCAGTGTAACACTTTTTGTTGTATGTATATTTTTAACTAACAGATACTAATATCAAGTGGTCTTTCTGTGTAGAATGAGCTGTCTTTGACCCTAGAATAAAAAGCAGCTGTGGTAGGTTGAGAAGGAAAGGCACGGGGCGATGTCAAAGACATTGAAGCACAGGCAGAGATTGATACTGGAGGCCCAAGGTTGTAAACAATTCACCAGTGGTCAATTACTGGTCATCAAAAGCATGAACCCAGGTATAAGTAGCTTTACAGATAATAAAGAGGATAAAATACAAATGTACAACACAATTAAAATGTATCTTATATAGTTGAATGTGAAATGAATTTACAGCCAAATGAAAAAGAGCAAGGCGTAGAGCAAGTCAGCTGACTTATGAAAGTGACCCTGAGCAGATCCTAGAGAGAAGGGGACCACCACCATCAGCACCATACTCCTCCAAGCAAAGATGCTGACAACTAAACATGTGGCCTCTCTATTGACTGAAGCCATTGGCCTTACAAAAGTGAGCGTAACATCAGAGAAATGGGTAGACTACAGAAAGCTTGTGTATGCATCGTTTTAACTATATACAATTATATATATAATTCTTTGATTAGACTGTTAATACTTCAGTTAGACTAACAGTAAATGATTGGCTTTGTGTATATACGGTATGTTTCTTTTGGCCAAACAATATTTTGAGTACAACAAACCGATGGGAATACAGTCAGTTCTGTAGCTTGGGTACAACAAATTGGTAGCAGATATTAATCATAATCATTGTAAGTAGTTCAGCTTTGTAAAACTGTAAATGCTATACAGCCCACAGCGTTATTCATTTGGGAAAAAAAAATCTAATCTTTTCTGATTTTAAGTAAATCTCAAATTTTGGTTGATTTTATAACTGTGAATCATTCACTTAGTCATTATTTTAAAACATTGGATCTGGCCAGGAAAACCTAAATACAAACAGATATTTTCTATCAGTTTTTAGGAGAATATTATTTGTAATTTATTTTTACAATTAAAACTTTTTAGAACATGTCTATAGTAGTTAGAAAACTTACATTCTGAGAAACTTTTACACTAGGTGGACAAATCAGTTTAACAGCAAGAGACGGACAAGGCTTTTTCATTTTCTGTGCTCTTGTACTCACACTATCCCTTTGCAAAAGATGTGTGATGGAGTACGACATGGGGGTTTATAAAATAACAAATGGCATAGAAAAGGTGAATAGGAAGTCATTATTTGCTGTTTCTCACAATACAGAATCAAGGGACCCTCCTCAAATTTCATGTTTCAGTGCATTGTGGTACTCAATTGTGGTACTCATTTGCACATAACTTTGAACTAAAAATGTGAAATTTTGCATCAGTTCTAAAAGTTATTGGATTAATTAATTGGAAAAAAGTCTGTCAAGGACTCTCAAATTCTAAAATACCATTTCTGACTCATGAAAGTACTTGTAGTACATATTAACAGCAGAAGCTACTGGAGTGTATTTTCAAAACAGAGTGACAAAATCATTGTGTGTTTGCTCAGTTCTTGGTTTTGACCTCTGATGCTATCAGATGCAGCTACTTGGCTAAACAGCTCTTCCATTTAACTCTCCTTATGCTATATTATAAGACAAGGTTTACTTTGAAAACTTCAAGTGCTGTTCTGGCATTCCCCAACACACTATGTTTTTCACACATGTTTGAAATAGTTTTGTTATACATAATTTATTTGTTATGCTCATTATTGTACATAATTATTAGTAAAATTTATTGCAAAACAGTCCTTCCCATCGGCAGGCAGGTGTTCAGCCATCTCCAGGAAAGCAGGGCTCCATCACGCCTAAGGGTTACTTGGGAAGACAAACACCATCACTCTGAACATCCCCTCCTTCCTTCTTCTTCCCCCAGCTTTATATGCTGAGCATGACGTCATATGGTCTGGAACATCCCTGTGGTCAGTTGGGGTCAGCTGTCCCAGCTGTGTCCCCTCCCAGCTTCTTGTGCACCCCCAGCCTCCTCGCTGGTGGGGTGGGGTGAGAAGCAGAAAAGGCCTTGGCTCTGTGTAAGCCCTGCTCAGCAGTAACGAAAACATCTCTGCATGATCAACACTATTTTCAACACAAATCCAAGACATAGCTCCCTACTAGCTACTATGAAGAAAATTAACTCTATCCCAGTGTCATGGTTTAGCCCCAGCTGGCAATTAAGCACCATGCAGCTGCTCTCTCACCTCCACTCCCCTAGGTGGGATGAGGGAGAGAATCAGAAAAAAACCTTGTGGATTGAGATAAAAACAGTTTAATAGGACAGCAAAGGAAGAGGAAGTAATAATAATAATATTACTGATAAAGGAAAATACAAACCCAAGTGATGCACGATGCAACAAATGCTCACCACCTAGTGATCGATAGCCTGTCCTCAAGCAGCAATTCCCGCCCCCTGGCCAACTCCAGTTTATAAACTAAGTATGACATTGTATGGTAGGGAATATGCTTCTGGCCAGGCTGGGTCAGCTTTCCTGGCTGTGCCCCCTCCCAGCTTCTCGTGCACCTCCCCACTGGCAGAGCATGGGAAGCTGAAAAGTCCTTGACTTAGTATAAGCACTGCTTAGCAACAACTAAACACATCAGTGTGTTACCAATGTTATTCTCATACTAAATCCAAAACACAGCACTGTACCAGCTACTGGAAGAAAATTAACTCTATCCCAGCAAAACCAGGACACCCAGCCAAAACCAGCACAGGTACTCAATTTTTCAAATGCTGGAAAAGCTTTGATCAGACCTCCTGCTTTATCTACTGGAGAGTCCAGCCAAGCAGTATGAATTCAGAGGAAGTCATGCTTTCTCAGTTCCACTGTTTCCAGAAGGGCTTTTCCTTGCTTCAGCTGAGCCACTTAAACCCAGATTGTCTCTTTTCTACCATTTCCTGCTCACCAGTTTTCCAGGGTACAGATTCAAATTTTCCTGGGGGTTTTTGGTGCTCCCCCCCCCCGCCCCACTCTTAATAACTTCAGCATTGCAAGCCTAGTAAAAGCTCCCTTTTCAGTCACTGAAGAAGCAAGCAAAGGAATAATTAACAAGAAAAAGATTTTCTTCTCCCTTTTTGGAAAAGAAAGCAAAACAACTTATTGCAGCAGCAAACTACATAGTTTTGTTGGGCAGTGTATTGGTTCTTACCACCCCAAATATTTTACAGTCTAACGGGGGATTTTTAGTCATCATTTTGCAAAGTTATTTTCTTTATTCTGTTTTTAATTAAATGATTTTACCAGTGTAGGGCAAGCATAACTCATACCAACCTATACGTCCCTGTTCATTCAAGTTGTTCAGATACCTGCTTCTAACACTATTGGATTATTTTCTGAACAGTATACTAGGTAAAGGTAAAACCTTTTCATACTTACATGCTATATTTTTGTTTATTTTTGAAAGAAAATATGTTTCTCCCCAGGTTAGGCCAGTGGAACATCTGATGAGGCCAAATACTTTTCCTTACACCTTGAGCAGCCGGTTCCTCTGATGTGATGGGAAAGTCTCAGAATGATCCATGTGACTTCCAGGGCTGTGGGTCCCTCGAGCCTAAGCATCCTCCTCCGGCTCGGGATGGAAATCTTTCAATTGAATTAGTTATCCTATGGATATTTCTCTATAACCTCTCCTCTGCTAAATCCCTCCTGACATCTGCAAACAAAACCTCACTGCCTTGGAATGAACCAAAACCGATTCCCTGTGACTGATCTCACCAATAAGCTTGTTGTTAACAAAGGCCTTTAGATCTGACAGCGGGTCTGTGCCATGGGGCCTGAGGGTAAGTGCCGTTCCCAGGTCAGGGTCCTCTGCAGTGTGCAGATGCTTCAACTAGCACTGTCTGTTTAATTAATTTCAGTCTGCTTCACCTATTTAAGCTTTTCACTCGTCTGCTGTTTTCCCTATCAATAAATATAAGTAACAGATTATAAAAAGAGAAATTCTGTATAGAGCAGGATGAATCATTTATGCTAACATGATTAATCTCTTTCTGTCATTACACTTGAAGGTTTGTATTCAACACATAAACAAATTATTTGAGTACATTGTATTCCTCATATAGATGATCTTTTCATATATAAGCAATGCATATGTTTGTAAATATAAAATATATTAGGTTATATCACTCTATATACACACAGCTCTGTAAATACAAAATATATTAGGATATACTTATCTATATATGCACAGCTCTTATCATTAGATAGTTATAAAATTTCCTAATTTTATTTAAACATGTTACAAAATTCAGCTTTATCAGAATTTGTTACAATTTGTTTGTATTAGAAATATTTCTAGTTTCCGACAGACCTGGAACTGCATTTTGTTAAAATGCTAAACAAACAAGTAAGTCTATTAAGCTCCATTGGTAGAGCTATACTGACCTAACTGTGCCAGCAAAGCATTTGAGCGCAAACCCTGACCTTATACAAAAAAATATGTTTTCCTAGGACAGTTGAGCTATCTTTTCCAAATCCATATCAGTATTAGGACTTTAGCTCTTCAGCATGAATAGTCCTGTCTATATAACAGCCCCACAAAGGTACGGTTTTATAAGGCGGGGAGAACAGACATATAGGAACTTGCCACCACTGGAAAAGAGGATCTTGATCCCATCTGCTCCCCGTCCTTGGATGAGCTTCCTCATCATCTGGGAAAAAAGTCTGGTCTTGTTGGATCTCTCAAAGAACTGATTTAACTCATTGACCAGAAGTAACTGGTTAGTTTTCTGCCTGGTTAGTTAAACAGTCCCACACAAGACTGGGAAGAGCACTAGAGCCGACACAAGGGAGGAGGGGAATCTGTAAGACCACAAGTAGAGGCAGAGGGGGAGAAACCAAGGCAAGCAGGGACAAGAGAGCAACACTGTCCTTCCTCTGTGTAGTAAATGATGAGATCAACACAGCCGCATGTGGAAGCACAGCTCAGGTATTTTGTATGATCGTAATCTAGCAAGTGAGTACAGGAGACAGAGTATGACATTGAAGAGTGACAGTGTCCAGAACACATGGTGTTAATAATTAGGTGAAGGAATATTAGCTGGTTTTGGATCAGCCCTTTTTATGTTTTACTTTTTGTCTGACTTCAAAAATGCAAACATATTAATAATAGTCACAATAGCCCATTCCCCTTTTTTGAGAGAATAATGCTGCTTCCTTTGTTGTGGAACTTATAACCACGAAATTCTCAACAGTCTTCTAAATGTGATGGAATAGTGTAAAAAAATGACAACAGGAAAAGTGGTTGTGCTACTAAAACATCAAAGCATGGGAAGTTATAGGAAAGCTGCTTTTCATTACTTTGTCACAATGTTGCAAGACGTGGGAAAGAAATGCAGCTTTCTCCGAATATCTGTGAGTATCAGCTTTCTGTGAATATCTGTGAATATCAGCTTTCTGTGTTAGAAGAATGATGTTCCTCAAGTATGAAGTGGGACACAGCTCTTGAAAATGACACCTAAGGCTAAAGACAGGAAGAAACTCTGAGTAAATGGACCTGTGACTAAGGGATTATGAGGGTCTTTTTTTCCACTCAAGGCACAAAACTTTCAGGAGAGGGACACTTTTCCTAACTCGGAGTTAAACAGAATAATATTTTTTTTCTCTACAAAAGATAGTAAATGAAAATATTCCTTTTGTAAGTATGATGAATTTTCTAAATGGAGGAAAACACGTTGTTGTAGTTTAACTCCAGCCAGCAGCTAAGTACCACGCAGCCACTTGCTCACTCCTCCTCCACCCTCCCCAGTGGGGTGGGGAGGAGAATCAGGGAGAAAGGGAAGCTCATGGGTTGAGACAAAGACAGTTTGCTAGGACAGCAAAGGAAAAGATGATAATAATAATATTATTATATATTAATAATGATAATAAAATATAATGATAATAGACTAAAGAAAACGAATTATGACAATTTCTCACCACCTGATGACCAATACAGCCCGTCCCGAGCAGCGATCGCAGAGCGAAACCAAGAGCAATCTCGGAACAATCCCGAGCAGCAATCTCACAACAGTGATTTCCCAAGCAGTGATCTCGAAACCACAAGAAGCTCCAGAGAGAATGAGGGAATGAACAGCTGAATGAACGAACAAACAAATGAAAGCACAAATGAACGAAGGCAAGCGCCCGGCCCACTGGCCAACCCTCACTTACATCCCGGGCTTGATGTCTATGGTATAGAATACTCTCTTTGGCCAGTTTGGGTCAACTGTACCGGCTGTACCCCTCCCAGCTTTTTGCACCTGTACATCAGCAAAACCTGGGAAGCTGAAAAAAGTCCTTGATCTCTTAGCAGCAACCAACAACATCAGTGTGTTATCAACGTTCTTCACATACAAAATCCCCTACTAAATCCAAAACACAGTAGCTACTGGGAAGAAAATTAGCTCCATCCCAGCTGAAACCAGGACATATATGTAAACAATTGCACATCCTTCTTCTTTTGTCTCTGAATATCAGAACATTAACTGCTCCTTTCAGTTTTCACCTGCAATATGGAGAAAATTATTCTTAATCTTTAGGTCCAGAGATAAAAAAATGTAGTTTCTAAATATTCATAACATCTTTTAAAAAGAAATGTCTCCACAATGAAAATGTGACACATCTTAGGTATTTCAGTAAACAAAAAAATATATTTTAAAAATGAGCACTGACACTTAGCTCTAAACCAGTTTTCCTCAAACAATAGTCAGTTAAAATGAACAAATTTAATTTTCATTTAAGAGCTCTTATTTAATGTAATTTTGGGAGACAAACCATCTTTTAATTAACTTCCTTGTTAATATTTACCAACATTTTAAGCATACACGATTCATCCTGTTCTCATCACTTTTCATCCTTTGTAAGCCCAAAGAAGCTAAACTCACTCTACAGAAATAGCTACCCATAGCAAGCAAGCTGCTCTCAGGGACTCTAATACTTTTTTTCAGCTGTCGGCTATGTAAGCACCATTTTACTCTAATTTGTCAGAGCAGCAGAAGAATCCCAATTATCCAAGTGATTGAAAGAATATGCAATAAACTACTTTGTTATTTGCATATTCTAAATAAACCTGCTGCCATATTTCTGTGAAAGGTTCTTTCAAATTAATAAAACATCATAGCATGACAGGTACCTTCATCTACAGTTGATGGATAGTGATGAGATGACAAGCAGCAGTGAAACAGTTAAAAATGTTGGCATTTAAATTAATCTTCAAAGTTGACTCCTCCAATTAAGATGAGTAGAGGATGTCTAGAATTATATTAGTGCTATTGTTTCAATCTTTCTATACCCATAAAACCAGAAGTACATGCATTTGCATTATTAAGGCTATCTCTTCATCCAAATGTAATTAAAATGAATAACCAAACTTTGGATCTTGGAATACTAGACGAGAAAAAGTTTAAGAACTTTTTTTTCCAGTAATAGATTTCTGCAGTCCAGTAAAATATTTTGCCATGAAAATTTTCCAGCACTTCATCACTTATATGCGACTCTTAAAAGGCTTATATTTGAATAAATACCCGCAACCTTTCAGCTTGGGAAAAGTAAGTACCTAGTATAAGAGATAAAGAATGTTGTTTCAGTCCCTCTCATGAGGTTTCTGCAGTGCAGTCTGTATGTGACTCTCTTAAGTCTTCTCAGAATTTCACACAGCTGGTGCGGAATTTGGCAGCTTGCTAGCTGCATGGTATGTCTTTCTGGGAACGTCTGGCATTTCTCACTGCCTCCCAAATTGATACAGGGTGCGATATAAGGTCCTGACTTTTAAAGGCCTGCAGTGCCCTGGCACTGACTAGCCTGAGAGGCTGCTTTCACCCAGGGAGCCGGGGAGGTTCCTCAGCTGGTGTCCAGCTTGCACAAAGGGAAGGTCTGCTTGGGCTCCTGCTCTGCTCAGCCTTCTCCTACAGCTTACATTAAAAGGCTGGCAGTTTGTGTTTGGTCTGGTTTTGTTTTTTTCTGAAGTGAGTGCTAGACTGGTAGGAAGCCAAAAGAATGAAATACGGTTTGAATTCTGAATTCTGTACTTATTCATCATGTACGCTCTAAGGGTGAGTCCTTACTGGATGCAGAAACTGGGACCCAGCATGTACTTCTCTCCATTCCCACTGGAGAAAGATTTAGCTCACTCTGGAGAGGAACCTAGATCTAAATTAACACATAGACAGTTGGAGGATTCTGACGCTAAATGAGTGTTAATGACAATGTGACAGTACAGACAAACTGCAAGAGCTTTAGTTATCCTGCAGATCCCTGTAGCTCCATAGCGCTGGATGAAGTACAGTACAAGAGAGAAATGATTCAGATTCGTATAGCAATGCCTGGATGAAGGGGTGAGACGAAGACCTCATAGAAGCACTGAAATCAGAAGAAGCTGTACTGGCAACATACAGCAAGGAGTATTTGCTTTCATAATAAATGTCTATGGATGCAAAGTAAGTAAAGAACCCTGAAAACAAATTACTCTTGAGGTAACTGCAGTATACTTTCAAAATGAACACCTAACATCAAGCCTACTCAGTAAAAGATCCACCTTGTGCCTTAGAAATGTCCGCATTTTATCCCACTTTAACCACCTAAATGGGATTTGCTGTATGCTATACACTGAAATTGTTCAAATCGCCAATGGAGCGAGATAGCCACCTCAACCTAGGCATGCTCTCTTCAGAGGAGATAAACCTCCTTTTGGAGGGATAATCCCTCCTTATAGAAAGAAAGGAGCCTGGATGGCTAGCTTACATCAGAAGCTTAGAGGTAGGTAGCTGGATCTGGCTGCGCTGAATCCCACCCTGAACTGGTATGCAGCTCCTCTTCCTCAGCCCTACATGGTTCAGGAGAAGCTGTGGCTGTGCATTTATTTATTCTTTCTTCAGCGTTGGTGGGATCTTGGCTCCATACAATCTTCCAGCAGGTTTATTGAACACAGCTGAGTCAAGGGGGGGAGGAGGTTGTAATTTCTTCTGGTATTGGACCAAAGTATCTCTTCTTTCCACAGCAACAATCCTGGAGGTATATATCTGCATCACATCACCTTTCTGGATGACTCAGGACTCAGCCCAAAATCACAAGATATGCCTTACGCAGAACCCATTTCTAAAAATAATTTTACACTTTTCCTTTTCTTACTCCTCAGTTGTCAGTGGTAAATGATCTTTTCATCTTAATCCTTCTTTGTCTGCACTTTATTTAAGAGGTAGTCTGTAAAGCTTTCGGCGTTTCTCCATGCTGCTGAAACTGGAACAAATTTTTCATGTTGGCTGTACTCATTGTTCCATTTCTTCTAGTAAGAAGAAAATACCTCTTCACAAAAGCAAACTGTTGTTTTGTCATCTAATTCTCTCTGTTTCTCTTATTAAAATAAGAATTTATTTATACTATGTTTAATTATGTTCTCCGTATGACTCTTCACTGTTTTACAAGGCTTGGAGCATTAAAAATTTTATTGCATTTCTGTTTATTTATTTGTCTATTTTCTGTCTGCTACTCCATTTAGTTAGTATCCTCAAGTTTAAAACAAAATATTGTATTTACTTCAGTTGCTATCACAGAATTTTTTAGGCATCATTTTCGAATCTTTCTGTCAGGTCTCATCAATGACTTGGATATCTTCATCACAGAAATAATATTTTCTCATCATAATTTCTTCTGTTAGATTTTCTTCCATTGTATTGGGAACCTTTTTCTCTGCCGGCAATTATTAGCTTTAGCAGAAGACTTTGCTCTTTCCTGCAGCTTGACATTGTAACAACTTGTTTCCCCACTAACTTGTTTTTCCTTTTAATTTCGTGGGTTGGAGGCAAAGAAAAGAGTTAATGTTTTATTCTTTCCCTTAAAGGATGTAATGTCAGAGAGTAGTGCCATGATTATTTCATGCCGTTCTTTTACTCCATTTAAAACTGTTAGAGAAGGAGCTATGTCCAGTGGTTAAGCAGCAGGTCTTAAGGGTGAGGCACTGGGAATTCAATGCCTCTCTCTGGCATGGAGTTTCTAAGCAGGCACAAGCAGGCTGCAACAGCACTTACATGAATGATGAACTAGTAGTGACATGTTTGAAAGGTAGATACAGAACCAAAAATAGATCTATTTGGTTCAAGCAGAGTTACCCATCATAATTATACTTCCATGTAACATCATAAAAAGTGTCCCTGACTCCATAATATAAAATGACATGGAATTATTTGCAAGAGTTTTATTTACTCTTTCTATAAAATCTACATGCCCCATAAGAGACTTTTTTTTCCCCAGGAATACATGATATAAAGAGATAGGCAGATTTTTGTCAGTGATAGTTGCTATGCATAGAAGTGAACTTTTTCACCTTCTTCCCTTAATTCCTGGAGAATAAAAAAAGATTTACTTCTGTTATCAGTCTGAAGTGGTTGCTGCCAAGTAAAGCTAATTTCATAAGTGCTTCTGTTGAGGACATTTTCTGCTCTCAGCTAGAAAAAAAAAATCAAAACATTTTAGTAAAAAAAGTGCATTATTGTATTTTCCTTCTTTTTCTCCTTGTTCTCCTCATAGAGATTAAGAGTATAAGGTCAGTAGGGATCATTAGATCCTCTCATCTGACACCTACATTACATTTACTAGTCAACTCTTGGATCCTCCCAGCAGCAGTATTGACTAAAGTACCTCTCGACCAATTTAGGCCATGCCTCATTCACAATCACCTCTTTATGCCTCACCATAGCACGCAGTTCCTGGAGGGACAGTTTCTTTATCTTTCAAAGTTTTTCGGTAGTTCATCCAATTTTACAACATTCTTTTGAAATGTGGACACTATATCTACCCCTCATACCACATACTTATCATAGGGGCAAAGGAAGCTCTGTAAAGGATTCATTGCACCTAATTTAGATATCCACTCCACAGACATTCACAACTGAGATAGTTAGACTCCCTTTATAGACAACTGAGAGAAACAGGCACTTTTAGGGCATGACTCATTGAGCCTAATTTAAATGCCTGTGTTAGGACAACATGAATCATATCTCATTAATGTAAAGGGAGGCTGCAGAACTTTTTCAGATATTGGATGTTTTTTACTCATTACTGCCCTGTTTATGCATTCCAACGGTATTACCTTTTTTTTTTTTCCCCCACTAATACTAATGAGGGCTCTTGTTGAGTTGCTTAACTGATATGCCTCCTAAATTCTTACGGAATCACTAATTTCCAAGAAATTATTTCCATTTCTGTAGTTGTAGTTTTGTTCCTTGTACCAAAATGCATTCAGTGATGATTCCTCTTTGACTGATATTTGTTTGTACTACAATAGAAGCTGGAAAGCTTAAAACCCTGTTTGACTAGGTCAAATCCAAGCAGGAAGAGTTATAACCTCTGTCCTGACTGGCTAACAACTTAAATACATTAGGAAAGGAGAGTGAAAAAGAAATGAAGACTAATTTTAGGGGGAAAAAAAAGCTACAGAAAAAGTTATATTAATAGGGATCTGCTATTTTATCCCATGAAGTATCTAGTAGCTCACAAACAATGTGAGCCATCTTTTTTAGACTTTATTTGTTTAATAGCTTTTTTACAAAATTATAATTTCATAGAACAAGTTAAGGTACATACCAGCTAAATTTTGGAAATTTTAGAATAAGAAATTATTAGAAATATTCCTGATTTTTAGTTTTTCAGCAGAAATATGCTTGCAACATTCTCCTGTAACACAAATCAGTCCTATTTTTTTAAAGATTTTGGCATACACATTCCAATAAAAGATGGCATCAAAAGTTACATAGTTTGTCCCTTTAACACCATCTGTTGTGCTTCAGTAAAATTATAAAAAAGGATAAAATTATAAAAATAAAATTAATCAAAATTATAAGATATTTAACAAAAAATAATTTTAGAGTATTCAATGAAGAATTGATAAAAAATACTCTAATTTCTGGGAGGTCACTCAAGATCCCATACTAATATCTGTTAAAGAAACTAAGTAACGCTTAGAAGGGCTTTGAATGAATAAAAACAGTGGTTAAAGGACAGAAAAAGATTAATAGCAGGATAGCAATTTTCCACAATGAAGGAAGGTCACACCTGAAGTATGTCAGAGATCTCTACTGAGACCAATGCTGTTCAATATATTCATAAATAATCTACAAGAATGAAATTAAAATATTTGTTAATTGTTTTAGTTTATGCAAGCAGTGTAAAGAAGAGGGCTGCCTGTAAGAACCGCAGGCAAATTGGGTATCTGAGCTTGACCAGTTCGAGTTCCCTGTAACTGAACATAAAATGAAACTCAGGAAAAAATGGCCTTAACTTGATGACCTGGAACGGGGTCTTGAACCTGCAGTAGACAATTTTAGGAAAATGTGCGATCAGTCCTGTATGAAGACCAATAAAGCAAGTAGCAAGCTACTGAGACAGGAACTAAATAGGAAAGGTCATTATACCTCCATACATCCATAGTGCCCCCATTGAAGGACTGACTAAATAAACAAGGACTCCTAGCTGGAAATGGGGAGATTGGTCACATGTCTGAGAAACTGTAGGTGACATTGAGAGGTTTAATAAAGATCAGCTGTTCTCTCTCTCTTCCGTTAAAAGAACTAGGAGCTGAAGATCATAAACAGGTTTTTTAAAGCAAAGAGAAAAGCAGTTCATCTCAAACTGCATAGTGAATATGCAAAACTCGCCGATGAAGAAAACTGTGGATGCTAAAAGCTGGCATACTTTCAAGAGCAGGCTGAACAAGTTCATGGAAGAGAAATATGTCAAGGTCTTTACAACATCTTTGTCTTATATTATCAAGAAATTATTGAGCCACCAACCACCGGAAACAGGGAAAGCAGTCACAAAAATACTATGTGTTCTGCCTGTTCTTATATTTCCTCTTAGGCCTCCATGTACAGCCACAACCAGGTGCTGTGTTTGATGGAGCTTGTTCTGACCCCGCAGTCCTCAGGAAACTTATATAAATTCCAGAATTCCATAAAAACTATTCTTAAAAACATATGACATTTTATAATATGATTGTATCATTGCATGTATTTTTAAAGGGCGATTTTAAGAAATTATGAAAGAATTGAGAACTGGCTGAATGGCAGAGCTCAGAGGGTGGTGATCAGTGGCACAGAGTCTAGTTGGAGGCCTGTAGCACCCTCAGCAAGTTTGCTGATGACATGAAACTGGGAGGACTGGCTGATACACCAGCAGGCTGTGCTGCCATTCAGCGAGACCTGGACAGGCTGGAGTGTTGGTTCAACACGGGCAAGTGCAGGGTCCTGCACCTGGGGAGGAACAACCCCATGCACTGGTACAGGTTAGGGGTTGACCTGCTGGAAAGCAGCTCTGCAGAGAAGGACCTGGGAGTCCTGGTAGATGACAGATTAACCATGAGCCAGCAATGTGCCCTTGCAGCCAGGAAGGCCAACAGCATACTGGGGTGCATTAAGAAGAGTGTGGCCAGCAGGTCGAGGGAGGTTATCCTCCCCGTCTACTCTGCCCTAGTGAGGCCCCATCTGGAGTCCTGTGTCCAGTTCAGGGCTCCCCAGTTCAAGAAAGACGAGGAACTGCTGGAGACAGTCCAGCGGAGGGTACAAAGATGATGAGGGGACTGGAGCATCTCTCCTATGGGGAAAGGCTGAGGGAGCTGGGGCTGTTCAGCCTGAGGAAGAGAAGACTGAGAGGGGATCTCTTCAATGCTTATAAGTATCTCAAGGGTGGGTGTCAAGAAGATGGGGCCAGACTCTTTTCAGTGGTGCCCAGCGACAGGACAAGGGGCAACGGGCACAAACTGGAACACAGGAAGTTCCGTCTAAATATGCGGAAAAACTTCTTCACTGTGAGGGTGACAGAGCCCTGGCACAGGCTGCCCAGGGAGGGTGTGGAGAGATTCAAAACCCGCCTGGATGCAGTCCTGTGCAGCCTGCTCTAGGTGACCCTGCTCTGGCAGGGGGGTTGGACTAAATGATCTCCAGAAGTCCCTTCCAACCCCTACCATTCTGTGATTCTGTGATTCTGTGAATAAGTAGAAAAATTACCATAAGTATTTTGACAGCAAAAAAGAGGAATCTCCTTATATTGTATCTCATTGTGACTGAGGTGGTTCTTAACATCTTTAGGGCAAGGACTGTGTTGTAATCTATGGACCATAGTTCCATAAAGTCCATAATATAAATAAATTACAATAGTTCAAATAGTGTACAAGAGAAATAAAAATAATAGGAAAATCAAACATACAGTAGAAAGCTCTGCAGAAACATTTGATGTAGAATGTAAATGACTGCTGGAGCTGTTCACATTCAAATTGGAAAAGCATGCAAAGCCAATGTCTATATATAAAATGTGAATCAACAATGAACTTTAATTATAATTATATATATATATTGAAGTTCCCTGCACTAGATAAACTCTTTGAATGGGTTTGTTATAACTGCAAGTAATTTAAATAGTGAAGATAGTGAAGATGACGTATGGAAAAAAAACATGGTGCAATGTTTGATGCCGAGATCCTGTGCTGCTTCTGCATGCATAATATGGTAGTAAAAAGGTCCATACTAGAGTGGGTTCCAGCCTATGGAAATGCAGCAGCACAATGGGACATAAATGCAGATTCAGAACAAAAATAGTTTGAGGACCAGCACAGCTAATTAACGTAACATTCTTCTCTCGTGTGAGTCTCCGTTATGCGTCATGATTATTTTGCTGAAATCTTGTAGTCAGGAGACCTCCCACAGCTAAATTGACACCTCTGCATTCTGAGATTGCTACCCAAAGACCATTTGGTGTGGCATAATGAATAAGTGTTTACTTTCCGTTCCAAGTATTATGAAAGGAAACCATTGCTCCATCCTGTCTCTACTGGAAGCTCTTCATACCTACTTTGGTGTCTAATGGATCATTTTCAGTTACTTATTTGTGGCAACTCTAAATATTCTAGATGTAATTAAACAGTTTGAGAATGTCTCTGTTCAGGGACAAAAACACACTTTAATTTCTAATCCTTATTAAAATATGCACAACTAAAAATATTCTGATTAGAAATGTAGAGGTTAAAGACATACATGATATGGAGAAATTAGATAACCGTCTCTCTCTGACATCCAGTGAGAACTGGGTGCTTAACTCTGGTTTATGCCACCTCGCCAAGCCTGTACTAAGGCTAGTCATGAGGAAAAGCTTTCTAATGACACAGACAGTGAAACACTGCAAAAGACTGCAGGACAGCTGGAGTAGACTGCTGACCTTTATTGTTGGCAATTACACAAACATCTGTCTCTGTGACCTAAGATGATCCTGCATTGAGGCAGAAGGATAGATTAAATGAACTTCTACTGTTCCTGCCAACCCTATAAGTCTGTAATTTTATTTGTTGAATTATTTTTGTGTAACTCAAGCTTTTAAGGGTCATGGACTGGGGAAGAAACTTATATTGAAGAAAGTAAAGAAAACACATTGCGAACTTGATAAACAAAATGATTTTACAACAGGAAGTATAGAAAAAAAGAATATTGACAGTGCAATTCGTTGAGATAAAGTCAGTTCAACATGTTATTTTTGATCAGTAGGATTATTTTGGATTTTGAGAAAATAGCAAAGTACTGCCCTGGCCAGCTGGTACATCAGCTTATACCAGCAACAAATATGGGATGATACCTCTCTGGATATTCAGTTTTCTCAAATTAAATAAATAAATAAATAAATAAATAAATCTGAATGAGGCCCCAGAAAGTCTTTTAATTGAAGGTAAAGAGGTTGAGAGGAAAAACTAAAAATCCAACTATACTGTAGAAATAAACATCTGTATATAGGTTTTCTGTTGTCTTTGTTGAGAATCGGGATTCCAGGGTATAAAAATTATGTAATTGTATTGAATTTAGATGTTTTCATTCTAGGTTTCAACCTAGAAAATGCCACCTGATGAATACTTCCCGGTATATTTCTTTGGTGAAAGCAGTGAAAATCAGAGACCTTTATCTCACATCTTTCTTCACTAGTGGAGATGGATAGTTACCAAAGCATCTTCGCAGCTATCTTCTGTTTCTGAAACAGATAAGAACAGCCATATATACACGAGTGCTAAATGAATTATGTTTATCTGACATGAACATTTGAATGGATCTGGACAATGAGAATGATAATAATGCTTAGATGATTCATAATCGATGTCCTTTCCCCTTTTAAATTTATGGACAGTGAGTGGAAAAATTCACAAAGAGAGATTTAACAAAGCAGGTACATCAAGAAGGCCAAAAAAAATAATAAAAGTAAGCTATCAATGGAAAAAGTAAATCTGTGTGATTCATGGTAGGAAAATCTTAGTATTAGACACTTTATGACAGTGTTTCAATGGCACTCACTTCAAAAACATTTTCAAGAATGCTGAAGAATATTTACTGAAGTTAAAATAACTTTTTTTCAGCTCCTTAGATATAGTTTCACATGGAAAATATGAACACATGAAAATTGATAGACTGTATCTATTTAGGAATAGTAATGGAATCATAGAATCATAGAATCATAGAATCATAGAATCATAGAATCATGGAATCATAGAATGGTTTGGGTTGGAAGGGACCTTAAAGATCATCAACCCCCCTGCCATGGGCAGGGACAGCTTCCACTAGACCAGGTTCCTCAAAGCCCCATCCCACCTGGCCTTCAACACTTCCAGGGATGGCACATCCATAACTTCTCTGGGCAACCTGTTCCAGTGCCTCACCACTCTCACAGTAAAGAATTTCTGCCTCATATCTCATCTAAATCTACCCTCTTTCACTTTAAAGCCATTACCCTTTGTCCTATCACAGCAGGCCCTTGGCAAAAGTCCCTCTCCAGCTTTCTGGGAGGCCTCCTTTAGGTACTGGAAGGCTGCTAGAAGGTGTCCCTGGAGCCTTCTCTTCTCCAGGCTGAACAAGCCCTACTCTCTCAGCCTGTCTTCATAGCAGAGGTGCTCCAGCCCTCTGATCATCTCTGTGGCCCTCCTCTGGACTCACTCCAACAGGTCGATGTCTTTCTTGTGTTGGGGGCCCCAGAGCTGAAGGCAGTACTCCACGTAGAGACTCACGAGAGCAGAGGAGTCGGGGAGAATCACCTCGCTTGACCTGCTGGTCATGCTTCTTTTGATGCAGCCCAGGATACAGTTGGCTTTCTGGGCTGTGAGTACACATTGCTGGCTCATGTTAGCTTCTTATCAACCAACACCCCCAAGTCCTTCTCCTCAGGGCTGCTCTCAATCCATTCTCTACCCAGCCTGTATTTGTGCTTGGGATTGCCTCGACCCACATGCAAGACATTGTACTTGGCCTTGTTGGACTTCATGAGGTTCTCACAGACCCACCTCTCAAGCCTGTCAAGGTCCCTCTGGATGGCATCCTTTCCTTCCAGCGTGTCGACCACACCACACAGCTTGGTGTCATCAGCAAATTTGCTGAGGGTGCACTCCATCCCACCGTTCGTGTTGCTGACAAAGATGTTAGACAGCACCAGTCCCAGTACTGACTCCTGAGGAATGCCACTCATTGCTGGTCTCCAGTTGGACATCGAGCCATTGACCACAACTCTTTGAGTGCAACCATCAGGCCAATTCCTTATCCACCGAGTGGTCCATCTGTCAAATCCATATCTCTCCAACTTAGAGGCAAGGATGTTGTGTGGGACAGTGTCAAATGCTTTGCACAAGTCCAGGCAGATGACGCCAGTTGCTCTTCCCTTGTCCACCAACGCTGTAACCCCACTGTAGAAGGCCACCAATTTTGTCAGGCATGATTTGCCCTTAGTGGAGCCATGTTGGCTGTCACCAATCACCTCCTTATTTTCCATGTGCCTTAGTCTAGTTTCCAGGAAGATCTGTTCCATGATCTTACCAGGCACAGAGGTGAGACTGGCTACTGTCTGTAGTTCCTTGGGTCTTCCTTGCTTCACTTTTTAAAAATGGGGATTATGTTTCCCCTTTTCCAGTCAGTGGGAACTTCACTGGGCTGTTGCAACTTCTCAACTAGGATGGAGAGTGGCTTAGCAACTTCATCCACCAGTTCCCTCAGGACCAGCAGATGCCTCTCATCAGGTCCCATAGACTTGTGCACCTTCAGGTTCCTTAGATGGTCTCGAACCTGATCTTTTCCTACAGTGGGCAGTTCTTCATTCTCCCAGTCCCTGCCCTTGCCTTCCGTGACTTGGGCAATGTGACTAGAGCACTTGCCTGTGAAGACTGAGGCAAAAAGGTCATTGAGTACCTCAGCCTTCTCCATATCCCAGGTAACCAGGTCTCCCGTTCCCTTCTGGAGAGGGCCCACATTTTCCCTCGTCTTCCTTTTATCAGCAACTTACCTATACAAGTTTTTCTTGTTGCCCTTGATGTCCCTGGCCAGATTGAATTCTGTCAGGGCTTTAGCTTTTCTAACCTGATCTCTGTCTGGTCGGACAATTTCTCTGTGTGCCTCCCAGGCTACCTGTCCTCGTTTCCACCCTCTGTAGGCTTCCTTTCTGTGTTGGAGTTTGTCCAGGAGCTCCTTGTTCATCCATGCAGGCCTCCTGGTGGTTTTGCTTGCCTTCCTCTTTGTTGGGATGCATCGCTCCTGAGCTTGGAGGAGGTGATCCTTGAATATTCACCAGCTTTCTTGGACCCTTCTTCTCTTCAGGGCTTTATCCCATGGTCCTCTGCCAAGCAGATCCCTGAAGAGGCCAAAGTCTGCTCTCCTGAAGGCCAGGGTAGTGAGCTTGCTGTGCGCCCTCCTCACTGCCCTAGGGATCTTGAACTCCGTCATTTCATGATCACTACAGCCAAGGCTGCCCTTGAGCTTCACATTCCCCACCAGCCCCTCCTTGTTGGTGAGAACAAGGTCCAGCATAGCACCTCTCCTCGTTGGCTCCTCTATCACTTGGAAAAGGAATTTATCATCAAGGCATTCCAGGAACCTCCTGGACTGCTTATGCCCTGCTGTGTTGTCCCTCCAACAGATATTGGGGTGGTTGAAGTCCCCCATGAAGATGAGGGCTTGTGGATGTGAGGCTGCTCCTATCTGTCTGTAGAGGGCCTCATCCGCTTGGTCTTCCCAGTCGGGTGGCCTGTAGCAGACCCCCACTATAGTGTCACCTGTCCCTCCCTTTAATCCTGACCCATAAGCTCTCGGTTGGCTCCTCATCCATCCTCAAGTGGAGCTCCATGCACTCCAGTTGGTCTTTGACATAGAGGGCTACATCCCCTCCTTGTCTTTCCTGCCTGTCCTTCCTAAAGAGCCTGTATCCTTCCATTCCAACACTCGTCATAGGAGCCATCCCACCATGTCTCCATGATGCCAATAAGATCGTAGTGCTGCAGGCACGTGCATGTCTCTGACTCCTCTTGTTTATTCCCCGTGCTGCATGCGTTTGCATAGAGGCATTTAAGTTGGGCCCCCAATGAAGACAGCTTACTGGCTGGAGTGGCTGGGATTCCTTTGTGCTGCTCTTCAGGTGCTCTCCTGCTGACCTGTGATCCTTCTCCAGGCTGTGGGCATCTATTGCTGGCACTGGCATCAAACTGGTAGGAGTGGGATGGATTGAGGTTCCCCTCCTCCAGCAACTGTAGTTTAAAGTCCTCTTCACCAGCTTGGCAAGCCTATGACCCAAAATGCTTTTCCCCTTCTCTGGCAGATGGACCCCATCAGCCCCCAGTAGACCAGGTTTCTCAAAAGTGAATCCCATGGTCTAAGTAGCCGAACCCCTGGCTGTGGCCCCAGTCCTGTAACTATTGCCTGCTCCTGGCTGTATCACTGGTGTCCATGGGAAACAACAGGAGCAGATAATGGCCAGTGGACTGTACGAGGCTTGGTAGTGTCTCGGTGACATCCCTGATACGAGCCCCCGGTAAGCAGCACACCTCTCTGGAGAGTGCGTCAGGTCGGCAAATGGGCGCCTCCATACCTCTCAGAAGAGAGTCACCTACTACTATCACCCATCGCCTTTTCTTAGTTGCACTGGTTGTTATACGGGGAGCAGATCGGGCTGCCTTACTCAGCTCCAGCATCTCTCCTGATGTGACGAGTCTTTCCTCTTCAGCCTGCAGAGCAGTGAAGCGGTGCTGCAAGGACACCTCAGGCTTCGAGGGAAGTCTCTTCCTCCTGCTGGTCCTTCCCGTTGCAAGCTTCCATTCTTCTGCATTATTGGCCCCCTTCCATTCTGTGTGTGCCAGTGGCGGAGTTTTTGGCTGTTTGGTCATGGGCTGTGGATCCATTGCAGACTGTGCTTGGAACCAGCTATCTAACTCCTCCTCAGCCTCCCTGATGTTACGCAGCCTTCTCACTGCCTCCTGCAGCTCAGCCACCTGCTGCAGGAGCTCCTCCACCTGGGCACACCTTTTGCAGGCAGGTCTGCTGCCTGTCCCTGCCCCGGGAGACAGGTCGAGGCACTCCCTGCAGCCCGAGGTCTGCCCTGCAGCCTCTCCCTTCAGCAGCTCCGTCTGCGTGGAGGCATCGGCCACCACTGGGGTAGATGGTGCAGACCCCCCAGCCGGAGCTGCAGCCTTTGCTCTCGGACGAGTGCCCACCATTCTGTCTGAGGGCCAGGCAGGATGAGTGCCCTTGACCTGTGCAGATGGTCACAGAACAGTGCCCGGTTGCTGGGTTATGTGTTCTTCAAGTGTCCCTCTTGGACAGTGGAGGCTTCCAGGAGGTGAAGAGAACTTTAAACTACAGTTGCTGGGGGAGGGGAACCTCAACCCATCCCTCCCTGTGAGCCCTTCCATGCAAACTGCCACACGAACTGCCGCGCCAGGCCCTGGCTGCCGCCCCACGCCCTGTTTGCCCGCTCTGGTCGTGGTGCTCCCCGGGGTTCTTTGTACAGGCGTGGGGGTGGTCGTGGTCGCTCTGGCAGTGCCCAGGCCTTGCCAACGTCCCCCGTGAGAGCTGCTGGCTCCTGGTGGGTCTCTCTGCTGCCCCGGTGTTTCCCTGCCTCAGGAAAACCCTCTGTGCACTGAATCAACTAATAGTGAATTACTGCCAAATAATATTTAAAAATAAAGAACACACATCCATTGCAGGCAGTCAAGAAAGGGAGAGAGAAGAAAGAAAAGAGAGAGAAAGAGAAAAGAAAGAAAGAGAGAAAGAAAGAAAGGAAGGGAGGAAGGAAGGAAAGAAAGAATAAAGAAGGGAAGGAAAGAAAGAAAGAAATACAGGGAAACAGAGAAAACAGATAATGAAAGGAAAAACTCAAAATCACAGGTATTCATGAAGTACTGATCAGAATCTGGTGACCACTAGTTTCTGAAAAATAAGGTCACTTTAGGGCATCTCTATTTGAGGCACACACAGTTAATTTAGAACAAAGTATCATGATTTCATTTGTGCAGATGGGTTCTGACCCTTTTGCATTCCCCCACTACTGCTTCTAAGGTGAAAATAGCTTAACGGGAATTGGTGACCAGAATCCCTTCAGACTGCCTGAAGTCTTGCTAGTGCTGTCATCTAAGACGATAGTTTCGTCTGGTGCAAAACCAGGATTGCTATTAAGCAGTTTGTTAAAATGACTGTTCTGAATTTCAAAGAGTTGTCTGGCCAGCCTATGTTGCCAGTGAGATACCAGTCTCTTATCAAAAACTGTATTGTTCAGTAAGTTAATATTAGAATAAGATTTATAAAATATTCAACAGAAAACATTTTTATGTATATATTTGTGTGTTTACGTATATATTTATAGACACTACACAAAATGACTTAACATATGATCATTAAATATGAAAAATAATTTTAAAATACCTAACTGAGATAACTAAGTACCTTTGAATGACTTAATGACCCAGTTGCTTCAGGCAATTTTACTCAAAATGCATGCCAAATTAAAAGCATGTCTCAGATTTACAGGAAAACATATGAACAAATCACTTTTTTAAAAGGTATTATTAATAGGCTGAGAAGAAAATTTGAGACATAGTTTTGAGAATTTGAAATTTTGTGAGAATTGAAATATCTTACAACATTCAGACACTTTTTTTGAACTTTGCTTTCAATACTTCGAAAAAAATCTAGCAAAAGTAAAAGCTTCTTTTGTTTTTATTCCTTTAATATTGAAACTGTATTTACATTTCGTATTAACTTGTATCAACAATATAAGGAAAAAAGAATAGATATTGAAGTGTAGTAATGATAGGAGATATGAAATTGCTTTGTAGAGTTTCACCGTTTCAGCATTTACTGTTGCTTAGAATGAAGCTACATTTGAAATGATGAAATGTCTGTTCTTCACAGAATTCTACAGTTAACTCTATTCCCTCTGTTCCTAGCATCCATTACAGTTAAGAATGTTTTATACCTTTTACCTCCCAGAGTTTCTTGATAAATCGCAGGCTGGATTTTCTTTGTTAGCCATTTATACCTTCCAAAAAACAAACACCTTTGTGAGAAGTGCTCCTCTTGGTGACTCCTTGCAGTCTTCAGATCCCTGGGATACAGGTTGTCATGTCTGCAATAATTACATGTAATTTTACAACAAGTGTCTAACCACTTGACTCCTTGTTTTCTTATTTTATGCAATAGAAACAACCTAAGTAAAGTCATGTAAAGCACCTATAAGAACTGGAGAACAGCATTTCAGAGGTAATACAAGACTTCAGTAATTAATTTTCTGTAACAGGCCTAATCAGAAGGCCCTGATGAAAGGTATTGTTTTTTCCACTTATTCTGAGTAGGGTTATTTAATAGTGTAGCCAATGCATTCGTGGGGAAATGCTCCAGAAGCACAAGCCATTCTTGTATTACTATGGCCAGCAACAGCAGAGTTAGAGTCCTGAACTCTGCAAGTCTATCAGCCTGCAGTCATCTCCAGAAGAGTCAAAACCAATATAAATCACCTCTGAAGCTTTTAAGAAAGCCAAGGACGAGATGCTCTGATGACTCTCTTACAGCTTGGAACTGAGAAATTCTTGGCTCAAAATGCTGACTTTTAGCCAAGGTACTGTACAGTAGGTTTACTTTTTGGCATGTTATAATCACCTCAGAAAAAGTACAAGGTGATCATAGAGAAAAGGTTGAGGTAAAACAAGGGCAGAAAAAATAAACCGTTATGACTGAGAAAAAAATCTGTAGAGTTCTAGCTGTAGTGAACATTTTATTCTTAGATGAAGGGACTTAACTGTGTGCTAGCAAAACCTTTCTTCTATCAGCATTACAGATTGTACTTTGTGACAAACCTCAGTTTTATGCTTTGCAGCTGTCTGAGTAAATTAAGTATGAATAGACATAGTCCCCAGGATTTGGATTAAACTGATCAGTAAGTTTTGGTTCTTTGATACCACAACGTCAGTGGATAACGGAAGTGTTAATGTGTTTAGTTTAACAACAACCACATAAGAGATACCTGATCCCTGCAAAGGCAGAGGAGCTCAAGCACCAAAGTCTGGACCGGAATTGAGACAGAAAGTTACTGTTTGCTTAAAGTGAATGGAAATGATCCTATATTCAGGATGAAATGGCCTGTGCTGAGTTGACCCTGGCTGGATGCCACGTGCCCACCAAAGCCACTCTATCACTCCCCTCCTCAACTTCTCGGGGGGAGGAAAAAAAACCAATGAAAGGCTTGTGGGTCGAGATAAGTACTGGGAGAGATCATTCACCAGTTACCATCACAGACAAAACAGACTCGACTTGGGGAAAATTAATTTACTTTATTACTAATAAAATCAGAGTAGGGTAATGAAAAAATAAAAACTAAATCTTAAAACACCTTCCCCTTACCCCTCCCTTCTTCCCAGGCTTAGCTTTACTCCTGAATTCTCTCCCTCCTCCCCTCCCAGCAGTGCAGGGGGATGGGGAATGGGGGTTGTGGTCAGTTCATCACACATTGTCTCTGCTGCTTCTTCCTCCTCAGGGGGAGGACTCCTCACACTCTTCCCCTGCTCCAGCGTGGGGTCCCTCCCACGGGAGACAGTTCTCCATGAACTTCTCCAACATGAGTCCTTCCCATGGGCTACAGTTCTTCACCAATTGCTCCAGCGTGGTTCCCCCATGGGATCACAAGTCCTGTCAGCAAACCTGTTCCAGCATGGGCTCCTCTTTCCACAAGTCTTGCCAGGAGCTTGCTCCAGCGCGGGCTCCCCATGGGGCCACAGCCTGCTTTGGGCACCCACCTGCTCCAGTGTGGGGTCCTCCATGGGCTGCAGGTGGATATCTGCTCCACCATGGACTTCCATGGGCTGCAGGGGAACAGCCTGCCTCACCATGGTCTTCACCACGGGCTGCAGGGGAATCCTATTCTGGCGCCTGGAGCACCTCCTCCCCCTCCTTCTGCACTGACCTTGGGGTCTGCAGAGTTGTTGCTCTCAAATATTCTCTCCTCTCTGCTGACTGCTACTGGTGTTGCACAGGGTTTTTTCCCCTTCTTAACTCTGTTATCCCAGAGGTGCTACCACTGTTGCTGATGAGCTTGGCCTTGGCCAGCGACGGGTCCGTCTTGGAGCCGGCTGGCATTGGCTCTGTTGGACATAGGGGAAGCTTCTAGCAGCTTCTCACAGAAGCCACCCCTGTAGTCCCCTGCTACCAAAACCTTGCCATGCAAACCTAATACATGGTGTTATTAGAAAGAATTTGAAATTTGGTGGTAATTGTACTATTCACAGAAATAAAGATAAAAATATGTAAGTTTGCAAAATTGTGGACTAGATGACGTAAATATCTTAAAATATGATCCAAACATCATTTTAATTAACAAAGACTCCCCTACCTGACATTACTACAGTAATGGAATCCTAGAAAGTATTATTTGAAGTTCAGATAAAAGAAATCATCTGTTGTTTTTTTTATTTTTTTTAAGTAAAGCACGATTAGACTGCAAAAAAACCCCTGGTATTATTTTATTGCTTTTTAAAAGACATATCTGAGGTATCTTGTATTAAAAATTCACCACAATACAAATATAACTGACAGTTGTATTGCTCTCGTATTTTTATTTTGGGAATACACATAAAGTATGTATGTGTTTCATGAATACTGTTTTTGTTTTTATTTTATGTAAATAGGAAAGCCATGCTCCAAATTCTAGTTACATGGTTTATTTTTTGGACATATTTCAAAGGATTGAACGTGATTTCAGAAATAAGCATGGTCTTATGGCTATGAGTATCATCTGTTAAATCTTAAGTCTTCCATCATATCTTACAAGCAAGAAATGGACTAGCTCCCAAAATATAAAAAAGTATATATGACAAGAGAGAGAGATGTGATCATTATTTCATTTTTGTTATTATTCAGTGGGTTCCCATTTGACACAATCAACATCAATAAAGGATAGCGTAGTACTAACACTGCCAAAGTGACAATATAATCTTATCTAAAACTGACTTTAATTACAACACTAATTGATTAAAAACCTGGCGTTGCTGCATACAGCATGCTTGTTAAAGACAGGCAGGTTATTGGCTTGACTTGTTCAAACTTGCGTCTACAAATAACCCCATAGCTGTTCTCTCCTCATCTTTCACAGTGTGCTCCACGTGTACACAAAAGTAGAGAGCTGGCTAAAATTTGAGAAGGAGGAGCCTCCCTTTTCTGTTAGCTTGGAGGAAGGAAGCAGCATTCTGGCAGATGTTTAAAAGTAATGGTACTACGTTCTCTGCACATCATTGTGAAAGTGTTGCCAAACATAAACAGATAGGCAGGGACTATGAAATTCATTGTCAGTGTTGCACCTCCCCCAGGCAACAGGAGAACAGGGAAGTAATCGATCTTTTGGAAGGTAGTTACCACCCTTCGATATATCAGAGGCAATGCAGCTTGTCTCCTTTGCTTGGCCCACCACAGAAAACTTGAGTTGCTCGCTGGTTTCCATGAGACAGTTAAGTGAATTGATTTCTCCAGCATTTGCCTAAGGTTAGTACGTAACTTCACTGGGATGACTCATGGGAATAGAGGCAAAACCACTGTGCCTCAAAGACTAGTGGAAATGACCAAAATTAAGATCTGTTTCCAAGTCTTCTGTGTGGATGTTGAAATGAGCCAAAGCTGTGCAAGGAAAGAAGAAAGATTACTCTTAAGCATACTTCAAGTATGAAGAACAATGAACAAATATACAAGTTCAGCATTGGATGGACATCTTGTATGGTGTTTGTATCTTCAGATTTTTTTGCTCCATATGCCATAGTGCCTGTGACATGTTAGGAAGACATAAGAAATATGGATCATATCAGCAGACAAACTGTTAATGGCCTAGGATTAAATTATTAATTATACATCAGTCTATTTCTTCTCCAACTTAATGAGTGTTGGTTACGGGTGCTGAAATTAAATAGAATTATGGGAAGAGATTTATGTCTTTTGTCTGAAATATCCAGACTGGTGTAGCCAACTTCTAGACTCAAGCCTTCTTTTCATCGGGCACTGAAGAGACTTTCATTGTTATTTATCTCTTCCGTTATGCAGAAATTTCTTACCGAAATCAAAGACTTAAAAATCTACTATGCGATCAGAGAGAATGACAGAATTTAGCCCTACATTTGTAAATATGTGTCATTCTTTATAGACAGAAGTTAAAGGCGACAAAATTTACTGTTTTAATCAGTCATTTGACAACACAGGGCTCAGAAAAGCAATTAACAACATATGAAGCATAGAAAAAGCACACACAATTAGGAAGACAAACAATAGAATAAAGACTATCTCCTCTGGAGAAAAGTAAGCTGTAATTTCCCTGCCACCTGAATTTGGCTCATTACTGAAGAGAGTGCTAAAGATCTCCCTAATGACAGAAAATCATCAGACCGTAAGGAAAATATATAATACTACATCTGCTCCATTAAGAATGGCAGCTATAATTCTTTTAAACATAAAGCTTTAGCTTCAATCAAATAACTTACTTTCAGTCTATCTAGAAATAATAATCCTACCACTTCTTAAATGTCCGTGTGAACTTTAGCAGCCTAAACCCGCTTTAGCTTAGTAATGCTTTAGAAAGGCTAAATCCAAGTTAAAAGAGGGAATTCAAAGTCACAGGTTGAAAGTAATTTCTTAAGCTATGTTTGCTAAAATTTTTTCCATGACAAAGTAGAGTCCAATCCAAATGTTTTGTAGAGAGGAGAGTTCCTACTCAGTTCAGTAAAATGTGGATCAGATCCTTCTGACCTAACACTACTGCAGTACCAATAGATTTAGGTGTGCACCTCTATATACTATTTCCTCCTATTATACCAATTCTGTGTATTCTATTTGAGCAAAATATTTTTTACGGTAGTATGAAACCCAGATCTGTGCCCAACAGACTGCCTTTAAGACTGGTAGATTCTGTGATAAATTCGGCAAATGTTGTTCTTTCTTGTTAAGCGTTACCAATGAGGAGTAACACCTCTGACAGTTGCTACAGGTCTCCTAATAGACCACGAAGTATTGACTGAGTTCCTATTCCTGACCAAAGAATTTAGACTCAAAGTATTACTCTCCTGCTCACTTCCTCTGCTACTTTACACCATGAACTGACTCATTAAAGTCAGCAAGGTTGCACATGCAATAAAGAAAACAATATTATCTTCGGTAGTAATGAGCTGATCCTACAACAGTTTTCAAATAAGGAAATTCCACTTGAATTAGGAATGAATACTTCCTTGTGTTAAGTTTCAGTACAGGTCAAATTCATACCAGCACTAGAAATGTCTCTCATAAAAATGGAATTTTAAACCAAGATCTTGTATTATGAATATGCTGTAACAATAACATGACCTATGTTTTTTATCATCTTTGAAATATTTTCATCATTACTCAACTGCTTAAAGACTTTTAAAAAATGTTTATAGAAGAGGATTGTTTTATTTGGTTGTTCTTTTTATATTTTTCCTAAAGAATAGATCCATCTTGAAAGTTTGTCTCAAATGTTGAGTTTTATCCTTTTTAATTAGAAGACATAAACAATCGCCTTTGTAGTCTAGTAGCTCTTTGAACTGCCTTTGAATCAAGATCAGAGACTACAATAAAAGAACTTCCTACTGTACAGTTTTATACCATTTTATGTGAGATGCTTAACATGTTGAAAAACTTAATATTATTCAATATTTGCACCACTAAAAAGAGACAAATGTGGGCTTTTGGCTGTCATTTCTCCTCATGTACTTTGCTGGAGGAAAAATGTATTTTCGGCAGAAAACTTCATTTACTAAAAATAATGTTTTGCAGAAGGGAAACTATATTTATTCTGAGTTTGCTTGCCATTGTTCAAAGCAAATAATATATGTAGAGTAAAAAAAAAAAAAAGTCTAAAATGGAAAACGTGTATCTGAAGAAAACTCCAGTCCCAAAATAATCAGAAAAATAGTAAAATTAAAGGCAAATGTAATTTTTTACTACCAGTCCACGTTTAGGTCCCCCTTCCTTCTAGAGACGCTCATTTTCCTTCTCAGCAGCCTAAATATTTTGAGCTCTCAGGACTGTTCATGCCTTGCATATTTTTTCCTTGTGGTTTTAATTTGCAGGGAGCTGGGCTGCTAACGCAGTTGCGAGCGAGCCCAGGCGGGCGCGCGCGGGAGATGAAAGCGGCGGCCGTGCCTCCCGTGGGGCGCTCGCCGTGACCTACTTCCAGGGCAGCCAGACATAACAGGGGAACCACGTGCTCCCACCCCGCCGTCAAAACAAACCATTAAAAGCAGCAGCTTAAGACTGATTTAGGACCCTCTGGTCTTTAAGTGGTGCCTGACTTTTTTGATCTGCTAACTGATCACAGGTGGATGAAAGGGGATCTCTGAGACAATTAACGGTGGGTTCGACAGGTTCACTGTTACAAAGGGGGACAGCTAGAATTTCACCTAGGAGAGCATTAAAAAAGCGGCGTTCAATGATTGCCATGGCAAAGGCATGAATGAAAAGCAGAGGATGAAAACATGCTCCGCTTAATATCCATGCAAAATTCTGCCCTAAGCGTCACATCCTCCCGATTAAATTCTCGGTTCTACCCTAAGTAATGTTGCATTTCAGCAGCATCAAATGTTCTATGATAAACACAAGCACAGCTGAAAATGGCTGGGAAAAACATCGTGCATAAAAAAAACCCCTAGCAATGGCTGGGAAAGTCATCATTTTCAGTAAATAAACAAGCTATATCTTGCTCAATAAACCTAGTATTTTTAGAAAAAGGATTCCAAAGCGACTAGGTTAATATTTAAGGTTATTTCTTCTTTCATGCCCTCCACCTGATCTTAGTATAACACTCAGCAAAGGCTGAGTAGAGACACTGAGGCAGGGTACCCATGGCAGCACTTTCAGAGGTAGCTAGCTGAAGTTTCTTGCAATGGAATTACAAAATAACTATTATTTATTAACCAGTTAATAATATTATTATTTTGATAAATGTTATGGTTAACTTTGCATGGCATCAGAATACATAATTTCAGCCCAACAGTCACTGAGACGGACAAATTCCTTATTCTATATGTAAAAAGGGGTGAGAATTACACTTTTCTTTATTTTTCATTAATCATGGATTTTTTCTTTCTTGAAATGAAAAGTTGGTACATGAAGTCATCAGACAATAGAAATCCATCCCTACTGTACGCTTAACCACTGAACCAATATGTCTTTTTAAAACTCCTTCATATGAGAATCGATAGGTTTAGGTGAATAGATGACTGCTGCTGCCTGTGGTGGGCAGTGATTTATTGTCAATTTGTAAGAAAGGGAAAGTTGTAAAACATTTCATTTCATGTATTTTTTTATTTATAGCTAAAGTAACTAGAAAAAATACTATTCTCTGGTTTTAAGAATTAAGAATACATAACACTACACTAATAGGGGAAAAAGTACATCAGATACCACAACGCCCCATCTTTTCCATAGAAAACAGAAAATCCCTTCCTCTCCGTCGTCTTAAAATCCAGTTCTTAGAGATGTAATTAAGTGTGGCATTGGAGGGGCCACATGTCAGCTGATCTTCTACAATTGCTTACATATTTGCACCAGTCCCCTGATACACCTAAATATATGTTATTTTAGCTCATTGTAGGAGTGATTCTCAAAGTCAAGGTAAAGATAGATGGATAAACTGGAATTGAATCTGCTCACAAATGTAGGCAGCTCCACCAGGGACCACCTGGCTTGGCAGAATTGCAGCTCTGTGGCAAGAGGAGCCCATCGTTCTGGTTCAGTGGTCCCACACTGGGCTGTTTCTTAGTGTGGGTCTGCTTTTTTTAGTCTCTCCAACATGCCATGGACTCTAGACCTCCCATGATGCAATATCATGCCTTTGGGCATGGTAAACTCTCATAATAAAGAAACAGCACAGCTGGTAGGATGCCTTTTATTTTCTAAATCTCTGTATTTACACCACTTTTGCTTCTTACAACGCTCCGCAGACGTAGCCTGAGCACATCTGGGACCTCCTGCTCCCATGTTAGTTGCAGCAGGGAACAACCTAACAGCTGAGCTAGAATCTTCCACTTTGGGCAGGATTCATTTTTTTCATATTAGAACCCTAGAAACTAGGATTTTAGTCCAACTCTTCTTACTGTCAACAGAGAGAGGGAGACAGTGACCTTCAAAAGCAAATACAGCTGTGTAAGAGATGCTTAGGAGGCGGAAGACCTTCTAGAAATATGCATCCCTCTCTGCAAATACGTCACTTACTTGCAAATTTTCCTCTACTGTCAATAGGAAAAAACAAGAGCAGAAACCACTACCCACCAATCCTATGAGAAAAATAAATAATCTCTTGCTTATTCTCAGCCTTCTGGGCAAGGACCCCACAATAATTTTAAGAGTATAAATGATTCTGTGAGATGTTCGGGCATTGGTATTGCATATGAAGCATCCTCCATGTCACCTTTTTTAGAAGCTGTCCCTTTAAAATTTAAAAATCCTGATGTAACTTACATATTTTGTAAGGACATTTCAAAACTAAAACCCCATTATTTTGTGTTGTGTTAACTTCTTTTTTTACAATGTCCCTCAATTTTTCTTAAAAGAGAAGAACAAACCTTGACTTCTTGATACTTGATTCATTTTGTTTTCTGACTTGTATGTTCTTTAAGCTGAATTAAGATTTGTTTCTTAATTTTTCAAAATTCCAATGTATAGGTCTATTTCTTTAAACACCTGTATTTATATAGTTACATAAATATGTTATATATAAAAATCTGAAGCTAACTGGGGCCATATGACTTGCTCGAAAAATTGAATTTTGAGAAGATTTAGGTCTTTTAAACTGTAAAATGATTGGGGGAGGAGAAAGTTAATAGATTCCTCCACTGCAAAGCTGAGGTATTTCCCTGATCTGTACTCGTCTTGTTTGGGTTTGGTGTTCTTTTTTAATATTACCATCACTTTCAAGTCTCATATCTGATACAGTCTTAGAAAAAAAGTAATATAGGAGAACAATTACAACATATATATTTTTAAGAAGGCCAAAAACATTTTTTAAAAGATAAGTGATCAAAATCTCTCCAATTAGTGGATTTTTCTGAGTGCACCTTCCCCACAGAATAAGAGAGAAAATAAGGGAGTTTCTGCACTGTGGGAAGTAATCGCTGCCTGTAAAACACACTTTCAGCCTTCTTACTCTGTTCCAGTTCTTCATATTACTGATTGGATCACAAACAGTAAAGCTCCCCAAAACTTTTTGTTATTCCAGTTAATTAAATGCGAAGCTGTTGTCATATGGCCTCTGCCTCTGCTGCCTTCATCCCTGTCCGTGCATTTTGCCAAACCTCATGGCAACACCTTTTTCTGCATTTAGGTTTCCTTCAGAAGAAGACTGGGCATACAGCAGTGGAGCCCTGGTGCTTTCTGAGAGCCCCTCTGATCTGGGGAGACCAAATCAAGCACCAGACTGCCTCTACTAGGAAAAACAGCCATTGTCAAATTGCCCTCTAATGGAGCACCAGTGAAGACACTGATTCTCTCTCTTGGTACTGACATCAGTTTTGACTGTTGATTGCACCTTTCTTCCAGAAAATTCTAGTCATAAAATGTTGACCCTGGAACGGCCCCTAAGCCATTATCCTTTCCTCATTTCAGTGCCTTCTTGAGAGCTACTTCTGCCACAATGCATTCAAGAGAATGGCACTGTTTAATGGCTAGGAAGTAGGAAAATAGAGGAAATGTTATGCTGCTTTAATATACGGAATGTAAACAAATCAGACAAAAATATAAATATGATTCATATCTACCAGTATGAGAAGTATAATGATCATTTTAATAGATACATTTTTGAGGTATGCAGCTTACCCTTGAATAAGTCATTAGTATAGCAACCTCTTCTATTTGAGGTACACTGATTCCTAAAACTCTTTGCTCACATGAAATGGTTCCCAGTTGAGAATACTCTACTTGTACTTTGCTGAAACGTCCATCTTACCAGAAGAATAAAAAATATTATTTTATTCACTGTTACTATCATGCGCCATAACATCATTGTTCTAAAATCTGTATTCTTCTCTTAGCATTTCAAGTTGATCGCTTGTACTTTCAATTTGTCTTTTAAAAACATGTTGGCATTAAATAAAAGCATATATTGCATTTGCTCTTCTAAATTCTTTTTTCTAAGATGATTGTACCAGACAGAAAACTTTGAAGTGTTGTCAGTTTTCTCAGGGTGAAAAAAACCCCAAGCTTGCAGCTTGTCATTTTAATTTCTTAGTAGTCTTTTTGGTATTTAACAAAAAGTGGGATTTATTTCAGCTTTTTGCTTGTTTTACTACTTTTTTCATTTAATATTGCATAATTATTTTTTCTTTCATTTGCGTATCTAATGTAATAGACATTACAAAGAACAATTCAATAACATTCATTCCAGAGAAAGCCTTGGATGGTTTCTCATTCCATGTTTATTTTGGGAAATGGATGCCTATTTATTAGAGTTATTTATCCAGTTGGTCTGTTAATATGTAAATTTTCTACAAGAATGTTCTATTGGTGATACCTGTACAATAACAGAAAGAAAAAAAAGTCCTAATAAAATAAGACTAAATAAAAGTAATGAAAATTGCACCATTGTTCGTTCGTACTGATCACTAAGTTTTTCTTTTCTTATAAACATCTCTTGGACTACGCTCTCTTTTTACTTCTGGGACTCTTTTCAAGTCCGAGTATAGTTCCAAGGAAAATAGCTAAAGGAATCAGTTTAGTTTCCATCGTACTTGGCAAGTGAAAATTCTGGAGAACTGGAGGCCTAAACCAGAATAACAGCTGACTCACTCTGTTTTCTCTTTTCCTTAGAATACAATTTATATTTCAAGGACATAAACAGAAAACTCAAGAAATTAAGTGCAGTAGCTGTTGTTTTTGTTTATGTTGTTTATATTTTTAAGAAACAGCTTCATGGTGAGATATTAATATTTCCACAAGATTTCACTACTTCTCAAAGAAAATAGTACAGTAAGATCATGGACCAGTAAAACTGTGACACTAGCTGAAGTCTCTCGAAGTCTTTAAACAAGTGGCAGCCCTGCACAAACTGCAGTGTCTCACAGGACTGCTGAGGAATACTCATGTTGTTTCCTCTTTTTTCTCCTCATGAACTTTTTTTTATATATATATATATATATGTACATATATATATATAGACCATCATAAGAAGATTTCTAAATGAGATACACACAATGATTTTGCTATGCTGGTTACTGTCATGATTAATTTTCAAAACATTTATCCTTCTTGCATCGTGACTAACCAAACCTGATTTCTGGGTAAGTTGAGAGAAACAGTGATTTAACAATCTAAATATGTTTTGAATGAACTCAGTGATTTTTTTTGTAATTGCTGTTGTGTGTGTTAATAGATTGTTTAGACTGCATCTCACTTTGTGCAAAGCTATATTGCAACACCGTGAACACAACAAAAAAACTCAACAGCCCTTAAGTACATATATGGCATGTACAAGTCCATAGACATACGAGCTTTTATCTTTTATTGTCATATTTCATAGCAGAGTCCTAGATTCCCTTACGTCTTGACTATGCCAACCACCCTGCCCCTCATCCGATTTTCCTCATGTTATTACGATGGAATGCGAACCCAGACTTCCTTGTTTTACTGCTTTTAAGTACCAGTCTCAGACACTAATATCTGCCTCTGTTGTTCTAGCCTTTAATTTAGTCTACTGTCCAGGAAGTGGCCTATTTAATACCCTCTCCCTTTTAGTTAACTAAACCTCACTTGAAATTTCTAAAAGGAAACAGCTGCACTTTGGTAAAACACCAAAATCACTGGATACACTTCCCTTTCCTTCCTGGGACTGAGGGGGAGGATGGATTGCTAAAACAGAAACAGGCATTTTGTGTGCTAGCAGGTGGCTATGCAAGCTTTCTTCCACACAACATCCAGATTTTGCCTTCACCTAAGATTTGGTCTTATTCATGAAAGACAAAATCCTGGCACAATGGACCCCACAAGTTGAAGTCCTCTAAGTTTCTGAAAAAAAAAAGAGTTTAAAATTGAACTGAAAGGCCATAAAATGTAGTCCAGATTTTGATTCTCCAGTATTCTTTTCCCTGGCTTGCCCAGACTACACAATATATTTTCCAGAAAACGTTTATTCTCATCTTCCTTGAGAGCCAAGCTGAGTAACAGAACAACTGTGGCAGTGTAAAAGCGAGCTAACAGGCCCAGTATCTCTATCAGTTATTGAGAGAGCAGAGCATCTAGCAGTAACTACTGACCTCTCTCATACTATTTCTTAACTCTGTTATTGGGAATGCTAGCTGCAGTCAGGTCAGGTATCCTCAGACATTTTGTTGCTGGTCACAACACTCCAGTATAATTATCAGAATAGTGAGCAGTTCTTGCCAGTGAGGACTTAGGGGAGGGTGAAAAGTTCCCTTTTGGCTCCGCTAACATGACCCAATGCATAAAGTGCTTTTGAGGGAGCATGTCATGGGGAGGAAAAGCCTTCCTATGCTGCCCTCTCATCTATGGTTTGCAGCTGCGTTGGGTGGTATGTACATCCAAGACGGTCTGTCTTTGTGCTGAGCTGTGCATTCATTATGATTTCTTTTAAAGACTGGACTCCTCATATTACACCAGCATTTGTAACTCTGGTTTGTTAAAATAGTTCTAGTTCCTCTATATCCAGAATATCCATCTTAAGCTTTTACAAAATGTGGCTGCATTTCTGTCAAACAAGATTAGATGAAAAAAAAGGTATCAGTTTTCTCAGAAGTATGTTGGCCTCTTGCCTGCTCATTCTCATCAACAAAACATGCCACAGTTTGTGTCTTGGCTATCTGAGACCTTCTCTCTCCCAGCAAGCGTTGCTGTGGCAGCTCAGAAGAATCAGTAGTTCAGTACCTAGATACACTATCTGAGACTGGTAGCAAGGTGCTTCTTATTAACGAAATTGCATATCTAGTATATTTTCAACTTTTACCGTATTTTGACAAATGATAATAATATCCTCATACACACCATGAATTTTTTCATTTCAAACCTAACATCAATGTCAAATTTCACACAAGCTAGAATCCAGGGAAGCGGGATCTCTCTGTCTATTACCGGAATTCTCATAGTCAGCTGCTGAAAATTCAGTAAGTAGGATAATAAGAAAAGTTTACAGTGCAAATTCAGAGATATGTGTTGCAAGATCATACCTGATTGTACTTTACTGTTGGATTACATGTTAATACCCGCTTCCCTGCTTGGTATGTTGACAGTGTGGTCTGCTGGGCGGTGGTCAGGGAGCAGACCGTACCCCTTATCGCTGCACAGCTTTCTCTAGCACTTCTGCCGCTGGCCTGCAGAGCTGAAGAGATAATGTGTTGCAATGGAAAGGCAGGAGTTCCCTACACTCCTTTAAGCGTGTGGAAAATGGGATATTGGGGAAGGTAAATCCCCCTGGACCAGGCAGTAAATCTCAGACTCTGCATGAATAAATGTCAGCTTCTCTTCTATCACTGTCTTTTTCCCTAACAGGTTGGCACACTTCACTAAAAGACCTTTAGTTCTTGCCTTCTACTCTCTTACTAAAGAAATGGAAATTCACCTTCTTAGAAGTGGTTGACGAAATGTATGACTTTTTTTTTTTAACCTTGAACTGGTTTAAGTTTCTTTTCATTATTGTTGAAATTAGATCATCAGTAAGACTGCAAGAGGTAGGTGTTTAGAGGAACGCCTGGAATAAATTCATTCCAGGGAATAGAAATGATAAAGGGCAAACGTAGCAGGCGATATGCAAATTGTACAGAGAATGTCACTAGGTACGTCATAACTGCTCGGCTACCGAGGTTTTGCTTGTGCCTTCCAGTACAGAATAACTTTTCCCAGGGTAGGCTTACCTTGGTATAGATCCTTGTACACAGCTGTAGTACATTGAAAACCATTGAAATTTTGTGCTGGATTGTTGCTAACTATAATTTTCCAAGGGTGACATTTTTGCTGCTGGATTTTTGGACCTTTCTATGATGAATTATTAATACAGATGAAATATCTATCCACTATACATAGCACATCTATCTTGTTTGGATGTTTTGGACAGTTTAGAAATGTTGATAACTGGTAACAATTTCTCACCAAAGACAGAGCAGAGTATTTAATCATTAAACATTAAAAAAAAAGAATAACAGGAAGGTATGAAGAGCATTCATAATGCTCAACTTCAGACACCTTTTTCAGCCAGATGAACTAGCCAGGTGGTTACATCTACTGTAGGAAACAAAACAGGGAGAAAGCAAAGACTCAAGGCAAAGACCCATAACTGTCCCCATTGTTTAATTCTTCATTCACGCCTGGTATGGTTTAGACCCACTATCCCAGGTGACAGAGTAAAAACCATTCCTGTAGGTGTTGCCATTATAGCTTCAGGCTATAATGTCCCACTCTGATAGGCTCCAACATAGCCTTCTTAGTACTGCAGGCTTATTAAAGTAAGAAAAATACCCACAAAACAATTACTGTATAGTTATAACTATTGTAGTTATAGCTATCAGTGATGGTAATAACTGGCCTCCAAGGGAGCATTTGCTGCCCAGCCAAGACCCAGGGCCAAGCATTATTTAGCATGGACGTAAGCAGCCCTGACAGCTCAGTCTCTGAACCAGCTATCGCCTCCTGGCCTTGTTTCATTTAGCTGTTTAGGTGTTTCCATAGTGTCCCTTTATTTCCTTTAATGTCTGTGTAGACACATAGGGTCCTCCAGAGGGTGACTCAGGTGACTTAAAATAGACTCGCTCTCAACTGTCCAATTGAGAAGACTTGTTTCTGTTGGCTGAGAAAACTAACCAAGGAAGATATTGCAGTAAATAAGCAACTTTAGACTGGGAGGTCTCACTGCTCACTGTGGTTGCAGAATCTTGTCCGCAAAGCTAGCCGAGGTTTTGACAAGTATAAAGGCAGGATGTTTTAACTTGATTTTTGGGCCTATTTACTTTTCTGCTTCCTTTAAAAGAATGGAAGTGAAATTGGAGGAACTCACAATTTTTATCTTTCTCTTTGAGATGCACACTTTTTTTGTTCAAATTAATTTGTAATTTCTGGCTCCAGTGTAACTGTGGGCTGGAAAGGCGGCATGGGTAATCAGAAAAATGAAAACTAATTTCATATATTTTCTTTTCTTTCTTACTTGGGAAAGTTCAACAGACAAATTTTGCACTATGCAAAGCATCTGATAACAGGTAATTACAAGGACTTTAGGGATAACTATATACTTTTGTGTGTTTGTGTAAAACAGAAAAAAGTGCTGCCTGAGCCCAAGTCAATAGCCAAAACTTTAAAGTGAAATTATGAATAATCATGACTATAAAGCAGTTAAAACCAGGAGTGTCTGATAATTTCTTGTTGCTTGAATGCCTTCTCACTAGTAACCCTGGAAGGGCTCCTGAGCACAGGAAGGATGCCTTGCAAGGCTGAACGAAAGGTGTGCAAATCTTGTGCCATAATCTTGCTGCAGAGATAGAGGAAAGTCACACCCTGGGGTATTAATTAATTGTTTGCTGTAAAACCTTATTCACAGCTTTTCCAAAGCATTGTTTCCAGCAGTTTTTGATCTGGCCTGTACTGATTTTAATACAGGAATTTTGTCCCTTGCTTTGATCTGTGTATACAATATTGATCTCATATTCTGAATCCATTTGATTCAAAACAATTTCATAATAAAACTATTACTAGATGCTTTGACAGGCAGTGCAGGTGTTAGAAAGAACATTTTCTTGTTCTTAATGATTTATTCCTAGTACTGTTTCAGCAAGAACTAACTACTTACATGTCAAATGCAGCTAAAGAATATATTCAGGCAGTTATCCAATGTGAAAGAAATGACACACCAACAGGTAATTAGTTCTGATAGTTCTGTGTTTCAAATATATCCTTCTGCTCAAATTGTGGAAATAAAATATTTACATACTTATTTTTGAATTTCAATATGAAGTTTTCAGAGGTTCCACTCTCCTTCTTTCCCTCACCCCCAAGACGCGGTATATCTGACCTTAAAAGACTACAAAATTCTTTTGTATACACATTAAAAATCATATGGGATCCTTGCTGTAATTGGCAATACATGCATTGGGAATCTAACTTTGACGTTACCTAGAACTCAAACAATTTAAAACTACGTATTTGATCAACAAAAAAAATCTGTTATCAGAAGCAGCCCATGAGAGTAAAATACATACAACATAACACCTATTATTTTTATTTTTGTTTTTGCTTTGGGGTTCATTTCTCAACAAATTTTGCCTCCAAAGCAGAGTTTAAGTATTTTCTGAACAGTTTATGAATATGCTAGCAAAATGTAACATTGACATTAGATCTTAGAGGAAAAATTTAATGAGCAGTATTTACACAGCAATTTGGAGCCATTGAAAAGAATAACAAGACGTCCATCAGTTCAGTCGGGTGGGCATTTCAGCATGTTAGTGTGTCAGGCAGACTTAAAAAGAACCAAAGTTCACATTGAACTAAACTTTTTATGCCATTACTTTAAAGCTATTATGGAAAATATTCTTCCCCGACATGTAAATAACCAACATTGTATCCAGTGGTTCTCAAGGCTGGGCAAGGAATACATCACCACTAACACAATAGCCGAAACACAATTGTCTGTCTTCGGGGTGGGCAGAAACTTGTGCGCAGCAGCTGGAGCTTTAGAGAAACTGACAAGTGACGTTTTTACGACCTGCTTGAAACAATCTGTTTCGACATTTCAGGAATTACCACAGCTTCTGGGAAAAGCCAAGCATGCAGTCTGAGCCCAACAAGCCAGTACTCTGCGCTGAAGTTTAATTAAGCCACCTACTGAGAAAACTACCATAGGGGAAGCTCTTCTCTGCGCATAGGATTTTCAAACCAGTGGAGAGCATCCAGGGAAGACAGCAGTTTCCACACCCAATATATTTGCCCTAGTTCCTATGAATTACACGCCCTACTTCTTATGAATTATGCATATTGAAAGCTTAGATGGGAATAATGTTCACAAAATTGTTGGTTACAATGCTGAAATAGTCAGTGTATATCAATCCATAAATAAAGTATGTCTTTTACCCACCCTACTATTTCAGTTTTGTAATTGAGTGGTATAGTTAGACTTTAATTAGTTTACAAATTGTCATTACCACAATCTATTTACTTTTTAGCTTCTTCTGGTTTAGTTTTAATCAATCCATATCAGTGAATTTTCAGAAAGCCTGGTGATATGCTGCAGTACGTCATTTGTGTCCTTAGATAGCATGACAGAGGAATGAAAACAAGCACCATGTCACAGAACAAAGATCATTAGATGGAATTAAAGAGTTTGCATGTAATAAGTGTCTGTTTATGTTAAATTAGAAAATGAGCTACTCTTGACTATAACTTATTTTTAAACATTTCCGTTATATTTTCAGAGAATTGTTCTTTATATTTTTTATATAATACATAATGAAGAAACTACGAATGATTTTTAAAAAGACTTTGCATTGAAGTCAGTGGGACAGTTCCTGTGAGTTAAACTTCCTAAGGCTGGGGCCAGATATGAAAAGTTTATGTGAGGTTTTTTAAGTGTAAGTACAGCTTGATACTCATTGGAGTTTGCTAAGGTCAGTTTTTAGATCACGAAAGGAAGCGAAACAGGACTACACTCCTCTCTCTTCTTGCCTCTGTGTTCTTCTTCCCGCTTATTGCTGTCTTCGGAATTGGTCCCATGTTCTACTTGGCACATGAAAACTGTTTTTTGGGGGTTTGGGGGTTTGGTGTTTGTTTTTTTTTTTTAATTTTCAATGACAATCCAGAAATATTAGTATTTTTGAAGCACCTCTTTAAAAATGTGTTCCCCAACATATTTCTATTTTATTGTTTCATCTACTTTGTTCTATGCAACACTTTAAAAGGTACATTTGGTACCTATTGTTACAGACAGTGCCTTATTTTATGTGAAAAGGAAATAAGTATTTTATTCAGGAAAGCATGCTAAGTTGCAGACACTGATTAGTGTCAAACAGTAGCATCTTAGTTTTGATTTTACTAATCAACCATTTTCTAAAAGAGAGGAAAAGATGGGATTTCTATATTGATCTCAGGTTTAGTCTTATCTTAACAAACATCCCAGAGGTGTTAGAGAACCATTTTTTGGCATACAGGCTAAATAAATACTTAGATGTCATCTTTCACTAACATATGTATTTCACCCTTATTCCCTGTCTACGGGGGAAGTTGGAATTTTTAAAAACTGAGATGTCATATACGGAAGGTATGAAACAGATACGCTCTCAATAGATGAGTTTGCTACTTGCCAGTCAAAAGTAGTGATACCTGCAGCTCTGAAAGTGTTGTAATTTGTGCAGAATACATGAAGAGGGGTCATGGGGTTGTGCACTTTACCGGAAATACACTGGTAGGATTTTTTAAGTATGAAGAAATTCAATGGCTTGGGAGCTGTTTTCTGTGACAGCTTCACTCCTTTGAAGATTGTAATGATATTTCTCTATTTTTCACTTTAAAAACTAGATTCAACCTCCACTAAAATCACAGCAAAAAAATTCTACTGCCTTCCTTGAAATCTAGAATGACCTCTTACTTGTTTGTCTACTACTGAAATGTTCCATTATTCTCTAACTCTTCTAAACCAGAACTTCAGAGAATCTTTATTTAAGCCATTGAGTACTTCCCAGAATTGTCTCCATTAAAAAAAGAGAGAAAAAAATGTAGCAAGCACAGCAGAGGAATTAAAAACTTTGAAAATTACTTTAGATTTATAAATATGATATAGGAAATATTTGTTCTCATAGTTAAATTTTAAAAGCCTTTACTAAAGAAAAGGCATGAAATAAAAGCACACATGATACATAGAGTATGTGCAAATGGTAGATTTTAAAATGACTTGATTATAATTCACTTGCTGTAATTTGGAGGTTAGCAGAGTATCAGGGGGGTTGGACTAGATGATCTCCAGAGGTCCCTTCCAACCCCTGCCATTCTGTGATTCTGTGATTCTGTGATTCTGTGATTCTGTGATTAGAACAAGATATCAGCTTTACAAATGTAAATAACACTTTTATCATTAAAGGCTTTTTTGGATTAAAAATTTCATGGCTTAATAAAAAAAGTTTACATATCTAGGCAAAATGTTCCCAGTGTACACATATGTATATATGTTGAAATAGTTAAATAAATAACTAGAACTAATAAGATTAAGATCCTGGAGAATGGAGTATACAGGCAAAAGATTCCCAGATTAGTTTGGTCAGACACGCAGAGGTTCTTAAAAGAAGCTGCCTATAAGCTTAGAAGCCTGAGCATCTGACAGGCAGAACAGGAAAAACAACATAAGAAATGAGATTGCTGGGCTCTAAGTCACATTTAAACACCCAATAAATGGATCTTTGCAAAGCTGAACCTTTAGGATCTGAAGGTTTTATCAGATGTGCCAGATGAGGCAGGCTGCGGGGATCAGAGCAGGGTGAAGGGACCAGCTATGACACAATCGATGTTCAAAGGGCCATATGTTCGTTCTGGTTGCACAACGTGTTGTGGCTTGTAGCCACAAAAAATGAAACCAATAAAGTAGGTGAGGAATGACGATGGGAGCTCCACCGTAGAGTGCAAAGTCCAGTCTGGCAGTGCTGCAGCCTCCCGGGAGGAACAGTTCAAGGGACAGCAAGGGGATGGGCTCCACCAAAGAGGGAACCTATTGAGTGGGAATCTGAATCTGGCCAGTACTGTTTCTCCTACTTGGACCTGAGCAGAAATAGTGAATGACAGTCCCCATATACAAATAATAGGAAGTGAATCAGTGACCCAATTTTAGTTGTTGTTTTGACTTAGTGTATGGATGCTTCTCTACAGGGCTGCTAGAACAAGATGAACTCCCATCACCTGACTACGATCATCTGTATGAGAACATTGATTGGATTAATTATTTACTTCAAGGTTTCTTACACATGACCCTAGTACACTTTAAGAAATGTTCTTTATCCAGTTATAGGTTTTACTACCAACAATATTAATAATTAGGAATATTCTCTTCAAAATTTAGAAATTTATGCTGAAGGCACTATACATGTAATTTATGATCATGTTAAAAATTAAAATCATAATAGCTACTTATTTACATTTCAGCGACTTAGAGGAGAAAGCATGCTCAGGCTTTTTGTTTTTGCCATGCACAAGATTAGGGCAGACTCTTAGGTAACTTGGATTAGTGTCCTTGTGTAGTCTGCAAATAGGATGTCTATAAATAACCTTAAATCTTGGTTTAGTTTGTATTTGTATATGTTCCAGGATTACCAGAACAGGACTAGAGTGAGAGTATGAGGTGAGCATGAGGTAAACTTGTATATGAGGCAAGAAGAATCACCTGGGGCTGTTTCTCATGAAGTTGACTTCAGTTCAAGGCTACCTTCTATTCCATAGTTCTACTCAGATATAGGAGCATAGGTTATTGTCATTTTTATTCCAGTTAACCAGTAGCTTATTCCTGGAGCACTCTCTGTCTGAATTTAGAAAATGAAAATGCAGGTAAGTTCACGTACCAAAGAAGAGAAGGTGTAATGAGAACTGACAAGTATATCAATTTACTCATTTGTCACAACCTCCAAAGATCTTCAGCTGAAAGTACAGCAGAGTAGGAAGGTTAAGGAGCGTGCATTGTTGGGACTGTTTTGAGATGGTAGCATGAATGTTTGTTTGTTTGTTTCCTTCTTCAATGAGTTATGACCTTCAAAATGCTACAAGAATAAAGAAATGCAAATGTCAAGATAAAGCCTCTCCTCAGAAGACTATCAATATCAAGAATGGTTATTGCTGATTGTCTGAGGTCTATTGCAGAAAGGAGGAGGAGGAGAATTGTCATCACTGGATAATTTGACTTTCCTGCTTTTATTGAAATAACTTATTTTAAAAAATCAGAATTTAATATTTCTTGAAAAATATTCACTTCGTACGGAAGGAATTGCCTCCGTAGTCTGAAAATCTGATTTGGGATTCCAGGACTCTCTCCTCGCCTCAAAAAAGAAAAAGTGCAGGAGGGAAACCCCATGAAAACCTAACTACAGAGGTGTTCACTGGGACATGCAGCATCTCAGTCATAGTTCCTGAGAACTACTGATGTGAAATATCTGAGTATCAAGCTTTCAACTACTCCTGTACACATTTTATGTTTTATAAAATTTACTGGTTAATATGCTTTTAAATGAAAAGTTCAATACTTTTCAGTACTATGCAAAAACATAAAAAAACCCTATTATTTTTTCAGTTATAAATAATAAAAACAAATAAATATGTCTTAGCTAAAAGTAAAATGCAGTTATGGCTCAGATTTTCCACTGGTTAGTTTTCCACTGGTTAATTTTTCAGAGATGGAAGGTACTTATTGACAGTTTCACCGAAGAAACCTGAAGGAAGAAAATCCCTTAGATTAGAAGCCAAATGTATTGTTAAGAATGGTAGGGTGAGAGAAAGTGAAGAAGAGGAGGAACAAAGTCTGAAAGTTATGCAGAAATCTCTTTGCTGTATTAGAACTGACTTTGAAAAGCTCTAATCTCAGCTCTTCACACTGATTTATTGTTCAGTCCTGAGCAAGTCACTAATCTTTTTGTGCGGTATCTCTACTTTTCGAGCCAAAATACTGTTCAGAGATTGGAGATAGTGGGTGACAATTTGGATGCTCTGGATAAGACTTTGTACTTGCGATGTGTGCGCCAGTGTGGGAGTAGGCACCCAGTGACAGTGTTGCAGGACAAGCAACATGTGAATTTATTTCTCCGTAGCAAAGGTGGTAAGACTCCAGCCTTCTAGATGTTGTATTTCTCTAACAGCCTATATGAGTGGTAACAAAAATAGACCTGAAAGTGACAATTCTAGGCCTTATCTCATGGGGAATTGTTCTGGGCACTATTTCCTATGAATTAGTCTCTGCAATGAAAATTTCCAGGGGGTTTTAGGAATATCATAAGAAATACTCTACTAATTTCAGGGTACAAGGATGCAAATACTGACAGTCACAGTGCTTGTTAAATGGCAAATATGGAGGGGAAAACTAACTGTAGTTAAATCAGGCAAACACTGGGAGAATGTTTAGCCAAAAAGCACTTTTACTGTATGATGAAATGTTTTTTGTCTCTACTGTCCTTTAATTTTAAAAAATGCAATTGAAGCAGACAATCTGATGTTCAAATTATAGTGTATGATTCTGAGAACTGGCATAGCTTTGTTCATTTGCAGTGTTTAGAGATCACGGGAAGATAATACATCTGCTTTAGTGAAATATGCTAGGCTCTTATGTATACTCTCTTCCTGGTCTGCTGAAAAGTTTTGCTTCTCACCTTGGACTGCGTGCTTCAGTTTGGTGACAGTGGAATGTTGTTGTTGTTGTTGTTTGAGTTACTCAAGGTTATTTCAAGTCTCATGTTGCAAGCAGTTTCATAAAGCTACAAGGTCTGAATAAATAGGTCACTGAAATTCAGAGTCAGTATATGTTCATTTGCACATTCCTGAGTCCAACTGTCACTAAATGATGAGCTCATATTCAGTAGCTTAAAAAGGAAAAAAATAATTTCTGTTAACTGTCTGTGGCTTAGTGAGTTAGCAAACAGGATTGAGTAAAAATAGGACAGTTAATCATCTGTAGTACAGACAGCAAAGCTGTTTGCGGCTGGGACCAGGTCACTCGGTGTTCTATCGTTTCTCAGTTACTGTTTGTTGTGTCCATGTTAGAGCAGCGATGAAGCTATTGCACCACTGGTAAAGTCAGGCAAGCATTCCTCTTCTGCTTGACGAACCCTCCAAACTCTCCCGTCCCTGCCCAAACAGACTCTTATGGACTCAGTCATTCTCTTGGTCACCTCTCTCTCTGCCCACAAGAAAGGTGCAGAGAGAGAAAGAGAAAGAAGCAACTACAAAGTTTGTGGATTCTTTACGTTTAAAAAAAGATGAGTGGAATCATATGTTTCTGTAAAGTAGAAAAGATGCCCAGCATTTTAGATGAACATTGCACTGTGGACATAGCCCTGTGCTAAAGGCTCTGCACAATTAATGAGTCTCAGGGACACGAAGTATTGTTCTCTTTCCACAAAGTCGGGCATTACCGTGTCTTTCAACCGTGCAACAGCTAGTTTCACAGATTTCTGTATGTACTTAGGTAAACGCAAGCAGGTGTCAGCTGTTCCTCCCTCAGGGTGCAGGAGGTGCACCTTATCAGGATGACGGAAGGACTGTAATCTCGAACCCATCCTCCTCTCGTTTGTGTCAGAGGTGGCCTTTGAAGTAAGGATCATGCTTGTGCACCATGTCTGTCCAATTAATTCTCCTCCACCAGCACCTTCCATGGAGTATTCTGTGTTTTCTTCCCTTCCCCATATCAATGACTGCATGGATCATACCACAGATTCCGTTTTACTGCTGTTTCCAAGTTAGTGGTGTCACTGTCTATCTTTAGGAGGCTTAGCTTGCTAAGGCTTAGTTCATTTCACCAACTGATTGAGCATTCAGCAACCACATGCAGGTTCCTTGTGAAAATGAAAACAAGACATTGCTCAAATCCAATCGTAAATGTTAAATATTAACAAATATTAACAAAAAAATATATCCTAATTTCAAAACATCTCCTCTGACTTCTGATGACATTCGGTAGGATGAGGTTTTTGTGGTTTGCGTAAGCAAATGCCGTCTTTACAACTCAGGAGGGTTATAACCAGTACGGTACCCAAAGCTGACTGCAAATGTTGCAATTTCACTATTTGTTCTCCAGAGCTTATGCTTCCATCATTTACAAACCCAGAAAAATAACCCTGACTGCCTAAAAGCAACATTAAATAGTGTAGTAAGCTGTACTATAACAAATATTAAAGATGTTTCCGTTCCCACTGACGGTGAGACCTCACATGTTTATTATGGTCACTGATACATTCCTTCCTTCCCGTGAGATAATCCATTTGATGTTTCGAAGCAGATATTTGCTACATCGCTTCTAGGCTTCTGATCAAGTGGATTTTTATATTTCTCCTTTCTGTCACAATAAAAACTACAGTAAAAAATGCAGAGGTACTGAATTATGACTATTATGTGACTTTAGTAATTTTCTTCATTGTTACTTGGCCTATTTTATCCTCCAGTAAATTTTCAAACAAGTATTTTGGATACTAAACAAGGAATAAAAAATGATTGTGGGTTTGGTTTTTTTTTTTTGACAAAATGAAGAATAGTCCTGGAAACTGCAGGAGAAATCCATGTATGCAAATCCTAGCCAATAATTGCAGGCCAAGGAGAACTTGCAGGCCCATTTTTGGAAAAGGTTCAAAAACTTTGTTAAGACATCCACGCCTTTGAGTATATAACCGATAGAAATAAAGCTTTGCAATGTCTGCAGTATATTTATGATGATAGGTTCGCTATTAAACAGATTGTTCTAATAGCAATTTTCTTTGTGACAGTCCCACTATGGTGTTAGACTTACTCAAAAAGAATAAATTTACTGGAATCTGGGTTTATGGTGGTTCTACACCTTTTACAATCCACTGTGTTGATTCTAAAGCAAAATTCTGCGTCTTTACCTTGTAATTTTGTACCACAATGTACAGTTCAGATCCTTCCAAAACACAAAATCTCAGCTATATTTTAAATAAACTGTGACTGTGAGCTTTGTCACAATCTTTTGGAATGATTGCTATTCAGATCTTCAAAAGGCCCGTAAACTGAAGCTGAATGGATAGCTTGTCAGTGTAGAAGTAATCTGTATTGAGAAAGTGTAGTAGAATAATGATCTAAAAAAATATTAGTTTTAGTTCATGCATGAAAGTGACCTGATGGCTCATAAAAGATGAGCTATGATTGGGCTAATTTTCTTTCAAGTAGATTATAAATGAGACCTTATAAATGTCTAGTTAATAAATCCTTGTTAAAATTATTAACCTGATTAATTTCTCAAGTGAGGTAGATAATTCCGATTAAGAGTCTGCAAATATGTTACAGGAAAAATTCAGATCACAACTTATAAAACCAGCATTCATTTATTAAGTTTTTTCTTAACATTCCAGAGTTCATAAAGCAGTAGTAAGTATATTTTTTGCCTTTAAATGTACTTGCGCAGATTTGTGAGGTATTCATCCAGCAGATTAAAGGGTCTACCCTGTTACATACGGTCATGGGAAAAACTAACAGTGAGATTGTGGACCTTCCTAACCAAGATCTGGGACTGATACTTCTTACTGTTAAAGGAAAATCACATATTTTCATCTTTTCCACTTTTATTATAATTTATGTTTAACTCTTCAAGGAATTTCATGTTTTGAAACTGAAAAAAGGTTGTTATGAGATTGCTTTCCAAGGAAGAGGTAACTTTGTGCTCTTGGCAGTTAGTGTTGCTCCATGTGCCCACCCTACCAAGACCAATTACAGGAGAAGACTAAAAGAGCTTTTATTAGCTATGGTGTGATAGGTGCTCAGTCTCTGGTTCTGTCTCATGATAAGGTCAGCACTGAAGGATGCATTTTCTTCATGTTATTAATTACGTACTGGGAACCTTACAAACACAAGCTGGACTGTATTCACAATACCATCTGAGAAAATATAATTATCACTGTATTGGTAGAGAAGGTTGTGGTAGACTGATTAAATTCATGCAGGAAATTCCCTGAAAAACAGCTTCTAAGAAAATTCACGTTATTTCAGAGGCAGTCAGTTGCCTGAATGCAAGACTATCCTCCCTCTCTTTGATTTACAAAGTCCTTCCACTGAAATCACTGGAATTACATGCTGAAAAACCAGTGTGAAAAAAATTAAGTTTGTAGACTGCATTTGCACTTCAAACACTGAGATGCTGGGACCTTTTGGCCATTTTACCATCTTGGTACCTAGTCTACCTGCAAATTGGTCATACTAATAATGTCCTCTTTTTTTTTTTCTTGGTTGAATGAAATGCAGCATTCCCAGATATTATGAAAGAGGTCTGAATATCAGAGAAGAAGGTTTCTTTTTGTTCTGTGACACAGCCCCTTATTAAAGGGTCCCATTGCAGTTCTCTTGTTCAGACTAACTAGTGCTTCTTTCCTCAGGCAGGGTAATGCTTTCATTATGGTGGTTTTATATACAAGGTACTATTCAACATAATGATATCACTATCTAGCTTATGTATACTGTTCATTTGCAGTTCCTAAACTGTATAGAAAATCTGTATTAATCTGTTGCAAGTGTAACTTAAAAGAGTCAGAAATTATGCAAAATCAAGGGTAAAAATATAACATTTTATGGCTCCAGTTCCCCTGTTAATAACTTTACACCAGTAAATGGAGTAAGTCCTTATACATGCCTCGGTCTAATTTGAATATAAACGAATTGTTCTTGGTGTTGGAAAAGGTGACTGCTCTTCTGCTCCCATTTTCCTCTAAATGTCTTTATTCAGGTGAATTGTGATGAGTTTAATGCCAGAATCATATGAGAAACAAACAGAATATCAGACATGCAGCTATCTAGAGCAGTCATGGCAGTCATTTGTGTGAATTATTCAAGCCACTGACGGTGTGCCACAGTGCTTGTTGCTACTGAAGTGGAAACAAAATCAATTGTGTACAATATGTATTGTAATATGTACAGTGTGAAGGGAAAGCAGATGGCAGGGATGCATAAAACTTTAATGTCCTCCAATCTGTTTACTTATTTTAATCAACTATCATAATCATCACCCACTGTGTGCTTTGTTTACACGGGGAAGTGCTGGTGTGATCAAGCAGAAGAAAATCTCGAGAAATGTGCCAGTTCTAAAACCTGGTAATTAGAATTAGAAAGCTACTGTATGCTACAAAGGGTTAGGACAGACTAGAAGATACCATGAAGAGTTACCTTCCACTTAGGACTGCATTCACACCCAGCAAAACTGAGGTGAAATCTGTGCCAGCACAGATTCAGCAGGTGACATGTATGGAGAGATGCTATATTAGCACTGACCTGTATGGATCCCATTTCCACATCCCTTGAAGTGGTAACACCAGCTGCTTTTCTAGATGGAGCACATGTTTTCCTCAGTTCTTATCTCCTTCATAAAGTACTTGGAGATTTCTAGCTAAAAAATACAAGATGTAGTCCTCAATATTATTTCTATGATGTGACTTGGATGGAGAATATGGGGTTTTTTCCAGGTTTTTTTTGACATACATAAAATTGAATGAGCAATTCATATTTCAGATGAAAGCTTCTGTCTTCCAAAGCTGAAGGAGAAAGTACCATCCTAAATATTAAGGCCTTCTGAGATGCAAAATACTCATTTTTGTACAAACCTTTAAAGCCCTAGTGTGGACTTCAGGACTGTGTTTGACAAATGCCTTACCCTAGAGGTATGCTCATGATGGCTGGGGTGGAGGAAGCCTGCAAATAGATTATAGCACATAACAAGTGTGTATGAATTTGTGAATGGCACATTTGGTTTAGATTTACATGCTCTGCTCTGATTCTCAAGTATTTGTTATGATGCTGTAAGGATTTCTCATATCTCAGACTTGCTGTAGAAGACTTTGTCCAAGCGAGCAAAATATACTGGAGGTGGGAGAGAGAATTACCACTCACTAAATAATGTTTTCATGACATATACCATTTTGTATCCAGTTTAAAAAAAAGGAAGGGAGGATGACAGAGATTAGTTGTTAATATTTTAAAGTGTGGCACAGAAATTGTTTTCATATACTAAACATACGTTACAAACCACTAAACCTATGACACTTAATAATAGAAATGTGTAGAAAAAATTCTCCCTGAGGGGAAGGAAGTGGTATAGGGGAAAGAACTGGTGTTGATCAAATTGATCAGGGCGCCATAAATTCAGTTCCTTGTTCAAAGTCAATGGAAGCTCCTTCCTCTTCAGTAAGTGGAAGGAAATGTATATGCTAGGTACTTTGACGCAGATTTTGTCATTCTTAAGATAGGGAGAGCCTAGTCTATAATTAAAAGTGAAGCAACTAATAAGCTATGAAGGAAATAATCTCACTATAGGAAGCATCACCTGTGGAGATGTGACTGCTGACCTGCAATCCACCGTTCTGTGGGCTGCAAAAATACCTGATGGGAATGAGGATACGCATCCGGGGAAGAACCTGATGACAAAACTAATCTTTGAAAGTAATTCTGGGAGGGATATTCCAATTTTCCTCCTACACAAATTCTTTCAGGAACTATGCCTATGTCATTATTTCCTCCTCTGTAAAGTGGGCAAAATAGTAATTACCTTTGAGAACTAATTCCTGTTAGTAATAATGTCGACAATACCCGCAAGGTGCCTGCCTAATAAAGATATTTATTCAAGAAGTGAATATTAATGCCTTGAACTTACTTGAACAAAGGACTAAAAGTCTGTGGAGTAACAAACAAGTCAGTGACTGTGGCTGGATCCCTGCTCTTGATGTGGAGTTGTGATCCGAGCTGGGGCACAGTTGTCCCCAGCAGAAACTCCCAGCAGCAAAAGGGCAGTGAATAGAAGACCTTGAATTCATTTCCTCTGTCGTCCTGTGTTCTTTGGCTAGAATGGAAGCCCTCACCTAAAGTGCATCAAATTGTTCCTCTTTCCTAAAACTGTAGAGTGGAGAAAGGAAACGACGACGATAGCTCACTAGGCTGTTTCTGTGATGGAACAGTTCTGTGTCTCCTTTTAACGAAGTCCACTTTTTTTTTTTTTTTGATTGAATGAAGGATAATATTATCATCTTGTTTAATCTTTATAGAGGATTCCATGGAGGGAATTGATTAGCACATCCAGTATGTGAAGGTATCATCTTCTCATCCTCAGATGACTGGTGTTGAAGAGCCAGGTAGAAAATGTCAGTTAGAAAGCCAAAAAGTCTTTCAAACATCAGTAGCATTGCAACAAATGGAGTTATACTACCATTCTATACACAAATGGAGTTATACTACATTCTATATACAACTCATATAAATAAGGTATTTCACTTTCCTGTAATTGCCAGGTATCTACATGTTTTTTTATGCTTCAATTATTGCTCTCTGCATTAACACCTACACTTGTGGCAAACTGTATTTGAAAGGTGACTTGTTTATCATTATGCTTAGAAGCTCATTCTGGATCCAACAGAGTGTACCTAAGGTGCAGGTCAGTTGAGGTAACTGCAATGGCTCCTTTCTTAGCAAAGATAGTTGAAGAATGAACCAGAGGACCTGAAAGCCAAACACAGCCCCTTAGGAACCGAGCATTTAGTTTAGCTCATGTATGCCATGAGATGCACGTAAGCAGACGGGCAGAATCTTCTTAGATGAACTTCAGCAAATATGACGGAGTAGGAGAAATATAAAGCCTGGCCTGCCCAGTGTCAGCTGAATAATGGCTTACCGAGTTTGATACAGTCCTCTATAAACCATGGGTAAGGCTTACAAACCCCTTGCTCAAACTGAAAGAAGAAAATCTTAATGTTTGTGTTACACTAATTGACCTGTCCTGACACTCAATAAACCAAACAAGCCTTAGGAAGTGACTGAAGAACATCAGTTTGTTTAAGTAAGGATTCCTTGATTATCAGAATTTTATTCTATTCTTGCTTGACTTCTTACCTAAGTATCAGGCTGCATCTCTTCACTTCTGTCAAGTTTATATGTTTAGAAATTTTTGAAAGGTTGAATCACAAAGCATTTTAATCACATGCACTCAAATGAAAACCTAATATTGACCTGCCATGACATTCAGGCACAGTTTAAAATCAGCTCACAGGAAGACAAGGTTGTGTTTAGTTGGGAGAGTTTTTACATCTACTTTATATAAACTAACAAAGCTGTAGGAGTGAATGGAAATGACATGAGAGCAAAGAAAGAGGTCATGTCAGGCAAAGCGGATTTTTTTCTCTTTTCTTTCTTTTTTAATTAAAACAAATACATTTAACCATTTAAATACAAGTCTGTTGATGTAGATGTAATTATACAAATCTCAGTTAAGTAGAGGGTTTAACTTAAGGCAGAAAAATCTGTTTTCTTCGATTTTTCTTCCTTAAGTTTGACCTGGATCTCTACCTGGTGCCTTGGTACTAAGCACACGACCAAAAGTAAGATATTTAAAATCTTGCAATACTGTATCTTGGCACAAGAAGATACAGAATAAGTCCAGAAAAACCTGTGTTAGAACTATGAGTTGATATAGGTCCCACATACAGTACAACACTGCTATATTCCAAAAAGGCAAAATACGAGATGTAAAACAATTACATGAAAGACTTAAAATGTATTCAAGAACTTGTTTTATAATGATAATGAATACCATGTGTCATAGTCTGTTTTGAAAAAAAAAATCTGTTGAAACTGAAGTAAACAGATTATTACACAGGCATTTTATAAGAAATCTGAACACCACTGCTACATACAGTTGAAGTACATGATGCAAAATTTAAGGTGGCAAAAATAGATGCATAAAGCAATATGCTTTTACTGTGTTCAGCAGGAATATGATGGATTTACGTGAAGCTGCAGCAGACACCCTTTGCTTCATTCCCCCCTGTGACGTCAATTTTATGGTACAGATGGAAGAGAGATCACAAATACACTTATTCCCAAATCCCAGCCTTCACTTTTTATTTTCCATGAAGTGGAGTTCAATTGTTAAAAGGTACAGAACAAGAAAAGGAGAAGTGAGCTCAGCTTTTGCAGAAAATCAGACTGGCAGAAAAGACTGAAACCTCATCAGATAGGTATTTCTCTGCATTTAACAACCTATTCATCTATCAACTATTATTTACACATAATACATAAATACTAGGAAACTCATGAGCAACAGACAAAAAAGCCCAATGCTACATTACTTTATTAAAGCAGCAAAATCATACATCTGAAAGCTAGGAAATGCTGGAAGAGGGTTACCTGGGTACTATCAATTCAGCAGTCTTTTGTGAAGGCTTCTGATTTGTATGAATCACAATGCCATTTTAATTAAATGATTTTTTTTTTTTCCAGGGGACCTCTATTTCGTTCACAATCCAGACTGGATGATGCTTACTTAATGAGCAGCTGCTCAATACTTCGTTTTTGTTTCATTGTTCAGCATGTGTGGTCCCATTTGTTATTTACTAGACACTAACAATCCAGATTCCTATTGAGAACTATTCATTTCCTCACAGACTTTTCTTTTCTGATTTCACTATCATGTAGGAATGCATCACAGAAACCTTCTCAGCACCCTGTGATACCAGGGATGATGTCATTCCCATCAGAGATGGAGATTTGATATGTGAAGGGATTCAAGTCCATCATTTCTGTTGCGTGGCCAGTTTCAGACAGCTGTGAATTCTTTATTTGTAGACTAAATTTAGCTTTATATGTTAGCTCTATCAATTCAAGTATATCTCCCACTAACTTCTACTGTAACTGGAGTAGTCAACAGAGTAGACTCCAGGAAATACGATTAAGCAACCAGAAAATGAAGGATACTAAATGAGTGACCTAAGTTTGGTTTAAGTGACTCTAAAAGCATCACACAGCAACTTTTTGACTATGATAGAATATGCATTTTGCTGGGGCAGCATTCAGCTCCCATAAATACGAGACAGCTTTTCTTGCCTAGCAATCCCTTACACCATCGTTTGCCCTCTGCCTAACCTCTGTAGGACTTTCATGGTGAACAGCTTCCATTGCCTCTATGGTGTATGGTGATTCAAATACCTGTGTTGTGTGAAAAAAATACTGAACTGTGTCATGAACAGTTAACATAATGTATATTCACAGCGGGGAAGGTAAATTCAGATTGCGTGAGCAATCTTAATTCTGATGTGTTGACATCTAGTTCCCCAATTTTGTAACCCTAATGATATTCCTTTACCATACTTTTCATATATGGCTAAAAAGGCAGAAATCTTAAAGCAGAATCTTCCTGACTCCTCATCACGTTTGCATCTGTGCATTGCAACAAATCTATGCCACTTTAGGATTAATAGATATCAAAAACTCTTATCCTTTTTGTGGTCTTTCTTTTAGTTTCCAGTTCAAGCCTCCTTGCCCAGCCGTCAAGGGTGAGACACAGTAAATGAAAACCCATAGTGGAACTGGGCACTGGGATTTATTTAAGAACCATCAAGATTAGCGCTTTTACCCTGTTTGATTATGTCACTTATTTGCTCCCCTGTAGTGCTACGCTCACTAGGTCTCCACTGCTTTGCTCGGAGGTCCCTGCTGGCCCTGGAAGGTTGGGCAGAAAGCTGTGCCAGTTCACGTCGTGCAGCTGCTTGCAGCTACCTGTCCCAGACACCACCTGTCAAGGTCCCTGGACATTTCCCAGCATTGCCTCAGATCTCAGATTTCCAGAATCCTCCCTGAATTCCAGGATGTTTCCTTCAGTCAGGATCATTACCTTTTCCTTTCTAGGCCCCCTTTTTCTTTCTGAGATGACTTCTCAGGAACCCTCCCTTTTGGCATCCAGCTCTTCATTCAGGAGCTCAGTTTTCCCACCTAAATAATGTATGCTCAGAAGCACAACACACTATCCGCTTCCGAATTGATGAATCTGTCTCACGTCTTTTTATTAATTGGAGGATTCAGAATGTGCCACTTTTGTTTAGTCCAGGTGTTGCCAAAATTTACAACCAGCTGGTACCAGTTGCACCCAGCAGGTAGCAGATTTCTACTTTAGAGTTCAGCAGTTCAGTTTCAGGCATTCACACCGCCACACACATGTACTCAATTATGTGCCACCTGTTAGCATTCACAATTTAAGCTATTTTTGCCTACAATACTAGCCTGTACTAGCCTTTTTCCAGTTTCTGGTACCATCAAGCTCCCTGTTTCAATGTACCTTTTGTTTTATTTCAGGCCTCTTGCTCAAACAAGATTACTTTCTGTTTCTCATTCTGCAAAGCCAGAGGGAAACTACTGAAGAAAAGGAGACCTCAGTCTGGAAAATCTGGAATCAGCCACCATGGGGAAGGTATGTCCTAAAATGAATTATTCTGAGTACATGGCATATTTGAAACCGGTTCATCCTGGAAACTGTGAGAAACTTCTCCGTATTCAGTGATGATGAATTCAGAGACATAATTTTCCTAAGACCTAAAAGTTTCTGCTTTGCACTTATGGACCACAGTTTTTCACTGATTTTAATTTGACTTCATAAGGATTAATTTCTGCAAGTGATGTCAAGTCACATTGCCAACATAAAAGACCTTCCTTTCCTTTACTGGGACCCTTATTCTACCTTTTTACAGGAAAAAAACCCATTCATTAGTTTGGGGTTTGTTAGATTCACCCCCCCTGCCCCCGGGCCAAACTAAATGTTTTCCTTCAGCTTCATTTCCTTAAACATTTGAATCAAATTGTCTTGTGATGAAAACGATAATGGTAATTGACATTTCCATTGGTATATGTCTTTAGTTCCAATTTAAATTTCAAGATGTCAGGCACAAGTTTTCATGCTGAAAAAATATGAATTATTGTCCATGCAGCAGGCTAGCAGATGTTCCCAGTATTATTTTAAAGCATAGGGTGTAGACTGTATATGCTGTGCTAGGGATTGAACATTTTTTTGCCTGAAGAAGCTGAACTCAGTCAAAGATTTTTAGTGGTTTTCTAGGGGAAGAAAGACTTAGCCAAGTCATTGTTTCAGTTCAGTTCTATCATTCAACCATAATGTTAGTTATTTCTATTTTCTTTCTAAATTACACCATGGCACCATTTTTGGAATGAGAGCAGCTCAGCGTGCATGTTACTGAGCCTGTATATAATTATCAGAATACATTATGTACTGCATTCTCCAGTTATTCTAAAAAGTATATTTGAATGTCCAGTCATTATCTGGTTCCTAAATACCATACTGCAAGTAAAAGAAATTATGCATTTTATGGAACTGGGAGGGAAGGTTGTGCCACAGACCCTGATACATTCTGATTCAATCGCATGCTCAGAGTTTTTAAAGGGATGGTCGAGGACTTGAGTTCATGAAGTGTACATAACACAGTAAATGTGTAAATTTATGTATCATTGACATCAGTACAGTGTCGCTATATTCACAACAGTTTAAACACACAAATTTGGATCTGATTACAAGGAAGTGAAAGAACATGATATTAAACATTAGCATGGCAATACTGAATTCTTATACATGCTAACATGTTCTCATCAAGCACGCAAAAAAATTGCTTAGTGTAAATGACCAAACCAAATTTAACGTAGAATCTTTATAAGCAATGAGATGAGTTGCTGAGGTTCCATTTCGTAGTAGAGGGCTATGTGCAGATGTTCATTTTTTGTTCACTGGCAGCATAAGGTAGAGGTTATACCATTCATACCTGCATGTCTCCAGCAAACAAAACGGTGACAGGACTGAAACATGGAAAACTACCATAAAAATGTTACAGACATTCCCATGTTAATTAAAAATTGCTCACTAGAAAAAAATAATTAAGAAACAAGCTCTCTAGATAAGACTGCTGACTATTCTAGCACTATTTTTTAACTGGTTAGAGGATCACATGGGTGAAAGGGAAGACATTCCTAAGGCAAGCTCCATTAATATTCTTTTCAAGGGTAATACACTCCTTGTGTCCTGTCCTGTAATGCTGAGACATGCAAGGGGAACAAAGAGCGTGTCCTATCCCCTCTTTCATGCTGTATGCTGAACTGGGCAAATTATTAGAGAGAGAAAAAATATGTATCAGGGAGAGAGAAAGAAAAATTTCTGTTTCCTAGTGGCAATTCAGGCAAAATGGCAGCCCAGATGTTTTCCTTCTGGGTCTCTAATTTGAACATCCAATCACTGCATTTTACCCTATTGATAACTCAGTCAGGAGAAACAGGGTGTGAATAGGATATCATTCAGCTCTGCCCGTACTCTGATGTGCTTTTGTCCTGTGCTTTCCTAAATGGACATACATAGGCTCTGGTTGGACTACTGGGGTCAAGAAATGCAAAGGAAGGACATTTAGTTGCTTTGTGTACGAACCAACATTGTATTTCAACTATTGCCTGTGATCTGGCCCAGTAGTAGACTCCAGACTTCAGAATAATTAAATCAACTTAAGTAGGGTAATTCTGTGATGACTTCATGAAACAAATTGGCATAGAAACCTGGAAACCTTATCACTGGTTTTTAGCAGGTTAACTTCAGTGCTAAGTAAGGGTCATATGAGAGAAGTACCAGTGGAAGCTTGTCACGGAGGCACACCAAAACAACTCCACACAGCTAAACTCAAACAAACCTTTAATTCACAACTGAAACCAAACAACCAAAACTAACAAAACAACAGGGTAACCAAATGACACTCCGAGAACATTAAGAAGTTACAGGTTCGATATACCGGTCGGGGATGTTATTACTGCACGGCAAAACACAAGAATGATGGTCCAGGGTGTGCACACACTCGCTCACAAAAGGGAAACTCTCACTCAAGGATATCCAGAAGAATAAGAGCGCTCACTGAAGGGGGGGGATGTTCAGGTTCGGGTTCACTCAAGGATATATCCAGAAGAAATCACTCACCAGAAGATGGCGAGGGCACTCAATCCCGGGAAGTTTCCTTGGGTGACGTCTCAGCCCAAGGGGAGAGTTTCCAATCACAGGCCCGCTGCTCCGAGGAAAACCACTCAAAGGGGCTTTCCAGCGGGGCTCCTTTTATAACCTGGTCGGATCTGAGCTGTGGTCATTTATGGTCAGTGTTCCAGAAGCTTCTCTCAACCAAGGCACGCCATTGGCTGAGGGCCCTGTCTCCCCACTGAGGGGTCCCAGTATGGTCAGAGGTCTAGAAGTTTCTCTCAGCTGAGGCCCGCCATTGGCTGGGAGCCCTACCGACCGGTCCAGGGGTCCCGCCTCTCCCACTCCCACCATAGAGAGTGGGGGGTTGACACCTGAGCTGAGGTGCGTGAGTGACAGCTGCCATGGCAGGGCACTGGAGGCGCAGAAATGAAGCGCGAAAAGGAGCCATCGGCTGCCGCCCTGAAGGCCTCTGGCCCTGGTCAGGGCGAGTGTATCTGCCACAAAGCTACGTCTACTATGCTAGCATTGACTAATGAGATGCAACTAATGGAGTTCAGCTGAGGTAGGAGGCAAAAGTACTGACCTAGAGAATCACACAATCACAAAAGAAGGGAAAGAAAAGAGCAAACTTAGCTGAAGATTTTATTTAGGCAGAAGATGATGAGACTGTGTTTAAAACGTGTCATGTCTTTATAGATGCAATAAATGTTTTATTTTCAAATATTTTTAAAACACAAACTCTAGCTGCCGCTAAAATGAAGTTTGCCAACCATAAGCATGCAGCCACCATATGTACTTTTATATCAACTATAGTTGTGATAATATTGCATATTGCAGTTTATGAAAGAATGAAATATTGACTTCTTAATGGTTATCAGTTAAAAAGCATTTAAAACATCTGAAAAGTGGGCATTTGTCATCTTCACTTTTTGCACTTTATACTTTCTACTTTTTGAAAATAACAAGTTAAAAACTGTAAAAAAATTGTAAAACACAAAGAGAGAATAATTTTTACTTTTCCCCTATGAAACAGACAAACAAAAATAAAAGAAACTGAAAGGCATGAAATGCAACGATAAAAATGGAATATATTTAAATTAAATAATAAATTTTGCTCTACAGTGTGTGGGTATTGTTCCTATATTTCTGTCTGGAAAATACAGCTACAAATGGCTAATTTGTAGAAAAATATTTATAAATATACGTTGTATAAATGATGAATACATCTTCATTAACAACTTCATGAACTGGAAAGTTTCTTGGTGCAATTTTGCTCTGGCATTTAAACTTGGACCCTTGCAGTATATACTAAGCACACCAGTGGTGCTCTCACTGAAGGTTCCCTCCTGGTAGAAGTAAGGTTGAAGTTACCATCTAGAGTGCCCCATTTGGAGCATTGGACACGAGGCGCCTTTCTCAGAAGACCAGCACATCTTATCCATGTTTCTCTACCAGCTTGCTCTCTATGCGTGAGCTGATTTCTGTTTGTAATGACAAGACTATCTGTCTAGAAATGTGTTTTCCATTGGCTAGGTATAAACTTGTGGTACATGCTTAGGTACAACTAGTGTGAACTTCATTGACGGTCGACACAGAATGCAGAGATATGATCCTTGAGCCACAACAAATCCTGATCCTTCCCTCCATGGACTTCACCAGCTGCTAGTGTAGAGGTACCAAACTGATCCAAAATTTTGAACAGGTTTTGGACACGTCTTGAATGATTGGTGCAAATTTACAGTGAATTCTCAGCATGCTTGTGAGTTCTGGATGAATTAGATCTTCCGCATGTGTTCATATTGAAAGTAAATCTGATTTCTGGGATGCATATGGCCCTCTACACTGTGCTTACATAGTAGGTGTGATGTATCTGGAATAAGTCAGTGATCCTTCGTAGGCACCAACATATGCAACAACACACTTGTAGGAAATGAATTCATAGTGACCATTTACCAAGGTATTTTGGTGTCTAGCAAGCTGGTGTAGCTTGGCTATCAGCTGTCCAAGAAACTAACCAGAAGCACTTTGGATGTCTACTAATGGGTTGCTAATGCTCTGAACTTTCTGCCTCTTCCTCTATTTTCCCTAGCTTGCACCTGCTTTGAAGTATATCAGGAAACAGTACTGTGGGTCAAACATGACTTGCACACTAATAACAGACCAAATGCTTAGTGCAGAACTTTGGACTAGTTATTTTTAGGTCTAGCTCCATAAAAGGATTGGAACTGCTTTGCTTGTCTGTAATCAGATGTAATTCTGCACTAGTTGTTCTGTAGACTGTTCCACTAGTTCTTCTCAGCCTAGTCGCTGATGAACTCTCTTCATACAGATTTTCTTTCTTTTTCCCAAGGGTAGATCCTTTTCTACAAAAGATCTGGTTGGTTGGTTGGTTTGGGGGCTTGGAGGTTCTTTTGTTTTGTTTTATTTTGTTTTTCCTGTTCTAAACCTGGTAGTTCACTGTCAATTACTGAAATCCACAATCACAAATTAGGAACCCTGGCTCCTTAGCATGACATACATGGGAACCTAAGAAAGATTTTATTTTCAGGGAAAAAACCCACCTGGGGACAGAGTTGTGTCTTTTGTCCAGCAATTCACTGATTAAAATCCACACCAAAGGTGAGGGTAAATATCACACGAAGTTGTGACAGTGCCCAACAGTGAAAGATTAGCAAAGAAAGTAATAAGAGGTCAAGCGTACAGTGACATTATCCTAGAAGACTTCACGGTTCAGGAACTTTGTAAGACATGTATCTGCATGGTTAATAGTCCTTGACAGATTTTATTTTCTTGACTATATACTGGATAAAAGCGTTCTTGTTCAGGGAAGGATTTGAAATTGCATTGCACAACTGTGTTTTAACAGGAAGGCTTGGGATACTTAATGGCCATCGGAGGTTCTTAGTTTTTCTTTGAAGGAAAAACTATTTTGCAGTATTTTGCAGTAATTTTTCATCAGATGAAGTACAGCAACAGTCTGGGAAGAAAAAGTGGGAATTCAGGATGCTTTTCACTAAGGTGAAAGTTCAGCTAGACAATCAGGCTCTCTTCGGTGCTCTCCTTCTGGTCTCCAGAACCTTTAATTATTTTCTTCATAGTAGTCCAGCTTCACAGGACGAGCAGGAAAGACTTTCTCTACCTATTACAATGCTATATTACGGTGCAGTTATGAGATGTGGGGTTTGAACCTGTCAGGCTGAGTGCTTTGAACCTGTGGCTTCACCAGTGTGAATTAATGTTTTGACAAGTGTGTGTATATATATATCTCTCTATAAAACGTGGTTACAGCATAGTCTCAGATCTCTATAAACTGCAATAAGACCAGGCAACCCCTCTAAATCTTACTATAAATTCTTTTTCTTGCCCTATTTCCCAGGTCAAACCCAGGGCAGTTTCTCGCTTTTTCATGATATGTCTCAGTCTTGTAGCCAGTCATTTAACAGTATACAAGTTAGATCCGAACTGACAGTTCTCGCAGCTGGCAAAGTTAGAAAGATAGAGCCAGTAGCAACACACTGAGTGATTTCAGTTAGTGGTTTTGAGTATTTTTAACTGATTATGAAGATTTATCAAAGTGGAGTGGAGAGTATTCAGTTCATGCAAAATAAATGGAATTCAGTATTGGTAATATTTTCAATTCAGTATCGGTAATATTCTAATACACTATTGGCATTCTAATGTTTGCTATCATACATTGAAATGAAGTGTGTTTGAAACGATGGTGTAATTCTCTCACTTATGACAAAAAAAAAGAAGAGTATCTCTTCTGATATACTGTAGGTGTTGTCACAAGCCCTTGAGCCTTTCATTGCCTTCAAACCCAGTTACAAAGAAAATAAACTTTCTAGGAAACGGAAGCATTGGTAAAGTGTTAATCTATTTTAAGCTTCAGGCTATTTGAAAAATCACAGATTTGTTACATGTCTACAGAGCTAAGAATGAAACTAGAAGAGTGCTGAAAATCCCATTTTGTGCTCTGCTGGCAAAAAGAGCAGAAAACACGACTGTGCAGATTTGCTATAAAGCGTAACAGTGTGCTGTTTTCTTACCTTTGGCCCAATTTTTTCATAAATGAAACATACTTATTTTGTCAGCAGGAAACTGTTCATCTTTTTACAAATAATAGTTATAGGAAAAAACACAGGTCATTACAGTTCATAAATATAAATTCAACAGATACATATGCATGGAAACATATGTATATGCACATGTAAAGAAATGTTCAGGTGACATATTATTGTAGGAGCTACTGCAACATTAAAAGTTCCAATTAATGTCAGAGTGATGGTGGTCAAACATAGGAACAGCATGTCTAGAGAGACTGTGAAGTGTCCAGCTTTGGAGATGTTCGGATCTTGCCTGGGCAAGATCATGACCAAACTGATCTAGTTAGTTTTGAGCGGGGAGTAGGAATAGATTATCTCTAGAGATAAATTACAGCCTAAATATTTTATGATTCTACTCTTCATTAAAATTATCACTGAAATGAGTAGCTGTTAATATCATCCAAGATAAATTAGAAAATACATTTTACAGAATAATCTTATTCTTACAGAAATGATAGAAACCTCCCCCTAGAAGGATGTTTCATGTTTTCAGTCAAATGTCAAGCGATAACACTCCTGGGTGAAAGTGTGAATTGAATCCCTTATACTCTTCTCCTTTTCATGCTCTATTTTCTTTACTGCACGATAATTTTCCTTTCTTGAGAGGTGAGGCCAAACAGCCACATGGCTACAGTGCCTCTTCAGAAATTAACTTCTTAGGTAAGACTGGCTGAGAGGAAAAACAAAATGAGAAGACATTGCCAATGAGATACTGGTAACTGATAATGCAGAAATGAAGTACTGCTTTTTTTTTTCCTCCTCCCCACTAAGAAAATGTTGATTTTCAGCTGAAAACAATCTTTTTTTTTTTTTAATTAATACAAAATTCAACTTCTCAGATAATGAAAACCACTGTTTAAAACCCTCAAAGAGTTAAAACTATTTTTCTCTTTTATGAGAATTTTTGGTCAGTCTTATATTAATGTCACTGAATGTTCTTTAAAGCATTCACGTATATTACATCAAAAGGGAGAATCTACTGAAACATACATTTTTTCATAAAATGATAATGTCTATTGCCCCATGGCTTCTATAAATGTCCTTTTCTCCTTTCTTTTCCAGATTTCTTTCTGTCAAGGGAGTATTTTTCCTTTGGCTGATAATTAACAATAAAATCTTTCATATCTTTCTTCTACTTCTAACTTTTTCTTGGTTAGCGATGAGGTGCAACTCCACAGGACTGTCTTCCAAAAGCAAACTAGCTGGCCTGTCATTTAATACATTTTTCCCAAATTGAGACATTTTCACATTTAACACATTTCTGATATTGATCTTAAAGATTTCTTGCTGCCTTGATGGCTCTTCTCTTGGGGCAGTATTAACTGAGGTTTCTCATTTTGGAGGTGGAATGAATGAAGATGTAATCTAAAAATAACGAAGAAAAAAAGACTAATTTTGTAGCAGCCTTAATGTACCACTTCAGCCCCTTTGGTCACTGTGATCATTTTTTTCATGGAGAATAATGGCGTAGTGAGTCAATATAGTTTTTACTCTAGTGGTTCTATGCAAGGTAGTGTGTAGTGATGACCAAGTCCAATAGTGATGACCAGTCTACTGCATCCTGTTCTGGGCTCCCCAGTTCAAGAAAGACGAGGAACTACTGGAGAGAGTCCAGCGGAGGGTACAAAGATGATCAGGGGACTGGAGCATCTCTCCTGTGGGGAAAGGCTGAGGGAGCTGGGGCTGTTCAGCCTGAGGAAGAAAAGACTGAGAGGGGATCTCTTCAATGGTTATAAATATCTCAAGGGTGGGTGTCAAGAGGATGGGGCCAGACTCTTTTCAGTGGTGCCCAGCGACAGGACAAGGGGCAATGGGCACAAACTGGAACACAGGGGGTTCCGCATGAACATGAGGAAAAGCTTCTTTCCTGTGAGGGTGACAGAGCCCTGGCACAGGCTGCCCAGGGAGGTTGTGGAGTCTCCTTCTCTGGAGAGATTCAAAACCTGCCTGGACGCAGTCCTGTGCAGCCTGCTCTAGGTGAACCTGCTCTGGCAGGGGGGTTGGACTAGGTGATCTCCAGAGGTCCCTTCCAACTCCTACCATTCTGTGATTCTGTGATTCTGTGATTTTGTGATATGTTTTTAAACATTCAAAATCAAACCAATATATGTTGTGTGACAGTAAATACAGAAATTAGATTCAAAATGAATCTTTGGCTGTCGGCCAAAGGTGGTGATTTGGGAGGCATAAATATTTTTTAATTATGTCAGTGGTTTTGGGCTACAGATACCCCAAATTCTGAATAACAAAACAGTTTATCTTGAAAGGAAAAATAATCATAGAATCATAGAATCATAGAATTGTTCTGGTTGGAAGAGACCTCCAAGATCATCGGGTCCAACCATTAACCTATCACTACCAAGTCCCCCACTAAATCATGTCCCTTAGGGCCTCATCTAAACGCCTTTTGAATACCCATTTAATTTAATTTAATATTTTTTTATTCCAACTGAAAACCATAGTGTCATATTATTTTCTTGATGAGATAACATTACTTAGGAAAAAAAGGATTCATTGTCAGGGAGTAGACCTATGTATGAAGCATCAGACGTAGAGCTAAACAAAGCTGTAAGACATCCTATTTTTTACTGTGTCTGAAACCTGATTACTATTTTTTAACAAAGCCTGAATGTAGCAAACTGGAAATGGACAAGCTCAGCTCAGAATAATTCTGCACTAAAAATTGTCAAATTATACACTATGTCTTATCATGACACAGGAAGGGTAGCGAGTGTGGAACCATGCAAAAATAGTAGCTTTGTGGCTTTTTTCCCCCTTTTGAGCTATTTGAGCACTAAGCCCTGTTGCCACCAGGTGTTTCTGGGTACTTAATGTTAGAATTGATTTGGTACATAAATAGACTCCACCTCACACTTGCACAGTTGTCCAGGCTCTGCTATGACAGCAGCAAAACTCCCCTTGTTAAAGACATTTGGAAGCATTTGTATTGATTGCAATGATTTTAGGATGATATGTTGAAGTAAGCAGATATAAATACTAATAAAAATCCACAATACAAGAAATGAGTGCTCCATTGAATATGGACTCAGTCAAAAGATTTCAGCCTTCACATTGCGGGCTCTTGTAACAGACATCTAGTCTGGTTTGCCTTAAATTGTTAACTCAACAGTATAACAGATGTCAAAAATGTGCTACTAAAATAAATGTCCACACCAAAATTTTTCAGGGATTAAAAAAACCCCCAAATTTCTCTAAATACATATTGCTAAATCTGTCCTCAGACTGCTCTTAGGCAAAGCTAAGGAAAATCCCATTTGTAACAGAGTTACTGTGTTTCTATCACCAAGTCAAACTGTTAATTTATACTATGATTTTCCACAAGAGAGGCACATGAACCTAAAATATTTCATTTCGCTTTCCATAAAATTTGTCTTAAGGAAGTAAAAAACCCTACAAATCAATGTCTTATTTGTCTTATTCTCAGTTTCTGAAAAGATCTTTGTTAATGCCTGGAAAGCAATTACGTGTAAAATACAATGGGAGTCTTTGAATCCTCTTGTTGTATTCTAAACAATTGTTGTATTTTTTGTAAGCTGGAGGAACTTCAAAAGTTTGGGAGATTTAGGTCAGTTGAATACTTAAATAGGAATGTTTTTCCCTGATCTTAATCAAAATGTTTTGATCTGTAAAACTAGGTTGAACTATCACAAGAACTGCTTATGGGGGAATTTATGATGCCTCTATTTCTGTTTAGCTGGAACAATTACAATCACAGGCTACAGAGAGCAAGTACAGCATTTCTGGCTTGACGGAAGAGAGGAGATAGAGACCTGTCATGCCCACAACTAGTGTTTCATTTCTTATTCTGTCTATGTGTTTTTGCCATTAAATTGATTTTCCTTTGTATTCCTATCACAAAATCTTCAACTAAACCCAGACATTTTAAAGGATAATATAGTTGCCTTGTCACAGAAATCTTTATTGAGCCCATACAGTTGTGGAGAGGTCAGAGGCACAGGGTATACCATATTAATGGACCACATTCAGGAAATGATGGTGCTAATTGTCATGACAGATACTGTACTAAAACATTAACTTTTAACACGATTCTGGAAGAGAATCTCCTGCAAGAAAAGAAGAGCTAGAAAGCCGTATCCTTATATAACATTAATCTTTTCTCTCATCTTATGAACAAGGCTAAATATCCAGAAGATAACAAGATTCCGAAACCAATGCATCATTTTCTCTGCTGTTCTTCTGGGGTGCAAAAACCTTAATCCTAGAAGTTAAGTTAAATGAGATTATTTAGAACAGAAACCTCTGATTACAGGGGAAAAATACAGCAGCTGTCAGTTGTGGAAAAACTTTGGTTTTTGCAAATCACATTGTCAGTTTTGTGCATCAGAAGGTCGTTGATCTGGCTGAAATGGTTTAAGTGAGGATTGCAGTGATTTTCCAGAAATAATGATAATAATATTATCTCTATTATATAGCACTATTCACTCCAATAGCTTCCAGACAGTTTTACAGCTAAATGTACACAGCACTACTGAAATGCAATTACCAATGAAGTGGAAAGCTCAGCCATCCAATATGTAACACAACAGTGAAAAGTCAGAATGTTTCAGCCAAAGGAATTTACTCAGTTCTGGGAAAATTTTAAAGGAAAAGTCACAATGTCAAAACAGAGCAAACCAGGCCCTGTTTTTAGAAACTTTTCTGAAAGATCTGCGTATAATAAGTGCATTCTGTTCAGATTATCCATTTAAGAAGGACCTGTCCCGAGTCATGTGCTTGACTCTTGTAATCTGGGGCTCTTGATATTTTCAACCCTAAACAACGCCATGAGAAATGACTAACTGTTTGGCAGAGCAGAGTATTATAAACAGTGTTCAGCCAGTGAGACAAATCTTTATGTTTCTTGTACAAACTTATGCACTTCTGAAGGTAATAGCTGCAATGATCTGCAATTAGCTTGCAGTATCCAACTCCTGGCTACTTTTCTCCCATCACACGGAAACATTCTTTCTGTGAACAAAATTAAAGCAAAAGTTATTTAAAAATGAGGGTTCTTTGTGGGACATCTGAGGAAATCAGGCAGCAAAACAGGCAGCACACCCTTGAACACCGAGTCTTTTTTATTAAGAAGTGTGTTACCCTATTGGAAGACAAATAATTCCATTAATACAATGAGACAGTGTAGCTTGTCCTGTGAAAGCTAGTTTAGGTTTGGTACAGTTGTTAATATATTATTAAACAACTTCAGTCAAATAAAATTAATTTGACTACAAGATGTAGTTTTAATTGTATCAGACTCAGCCCAGCTTAATAACCCGTGTTCACTAGAAGCTGACTCCACACACGAAAGATGGTTCTTCATGTTTCCAGAAACGCTGGAGCTCAAACATAGATACCTGAGGAAAGAAGACAGAGTTCAAAAAATTATTTGTCCTTGAAGTGAATTTGCCAGAAACCATCTGAATGGCCAAGTCACCCCAGGGAAAACTTATCAGCACAGTGCTGCAGCAAGGGCTGGTGTCCTGCTTGGAGCCTGGCAAGACCCTGTTGCAGCGATATTTGCGCTAATTGCGCAAATTGTGCTCTATTTCCCCAGATAACAGACACCTGATTATAATCTACTAAACACAATTTATAATATTTCTATCTCAAATCTTTAAGGCCCTTATGCTTTCAGACAACTAGAAAGTGCATCTTAGAGCGTTATTCACCACTTCCTCCTCCAAGTTCAGTTGTTCTGTGCTGAAAACAATGACATGTTTCAGAAACAAACCACACAATTAGAAATGAATGAGCATTTCAGAATTGCAGCAGCTCTTATTCTGTTATCCTAAATTAGCACTTTAAAACGCTTGATTTTACCCTACTGACATTAATTAAGCTCACCATGTGCTCATATATGACAAATTAAGGGAATTATTTTTTTTAAAAGAGCTCATCTAGCTTTAATTACAACATACTGTACGTTACACAGAAAATACTGCTCCAAACTACTGCTTTCAATTCACATCTGATATATTCAAATTAATTAATGGCTATAATTTAAAATGATTAACAAAGAAACAAAGATAGTTAAATCGGATAGTTTAAATTACTGTATGTCCAGCTACTTGAGAATGAGATAATTATTGTCTAACAACACTCATGGGAGACAGAAAAAATCATTGACTAAATTAATGTGGCATAAGCTAATTTTATATTTCCACACTGTCTGAATAATTCTTTTTCAAATCTGACAAAGTCTTGTGTGGCATATCCGGTCCTAATTTAGCAAATCGTCTTAATTCATGTAGAGTATGTAATCGTTTGCTTAGTAGAATGAGAAATTAGATTCCTTTTTTTCCTTTTCATTTGTATACCTTAGAATCATAGAATAATAGAATGATTTGGGTTGGAAGGGACCTTAAAGATCATCTAGTTCCAACCCCCTGCCATGGGCAGGGACAGCTTCCACTAGACCAAGTTCCTCAAAGCCCCATCCAACCTTACCTTCAACACTTCCAGGGATGGCACATCCATAACTTCTCTGGGCAACCTGTTCCAGTGCCTCACCATTCTCACAGTAAAGAATTTCTTCCTTCTACCTCATCTAAATCTACCCTCTTTCACTTTAAAGCCATTACCCTTTGTCCTATCACTACAGGCCCTTGGCAAAACTCCCTCTCCAGCTTTCTGGGAGGCCTCCTTTAGGTACTGGAAGGCTGCTAGAAGGTGTCCCTGGAGCCTTCTCTTCTCCAGGCTGAACAAGCCCTACTCTCTCAGCCTGTCTTCATAGCAGAGGTGCTCCAGCCCTCTGATCATCTTTGTGGCCCTCCTCTGGACTCACTCCAACAGGTCCATGTCTTTCTTGTGTTGGGGGCCCCAGAGCTGAAGGCAGTACTCCACGTAGAGACTCACAAGAGGAGAGGAGAGGGGCAGAATCACCTCGCTTGACCTGCTGGTCGCGCTCCTGTTGATGCAGCCCAGGATACAGTTGGCTTTCTGGGCTGTGAGTACACATTGCTGGCTCATGTTAGCTTCTTATCAACCAACACCCCCAAGTCCTTCTCCTCAGGGCTGCTCTCAATCCATTCTCTACCCAGCCTGTATTTGTGCTTGGGATTGCCTCGACCCACATGCAAGACATTGTACTTGGCCTTGTTGAACTTCATGAGGTTCTCACAGACCCACCTCTCAAGCCTGTCAAGGTCCCTCTGGATGGCATCTCTTCCCTCCAGTGTGTCGACCACACCACACCACACAGCTTGGTGTCATCAGCAAACTTGCTGAGGGTGCACTCCATCCGACAAAGATGTTAAACAACACGAGTCCCAGTACTGACTCCTGAGGAATGCCACTCATTGCTGGTCTCCAGTTGGACATCGAGCCGTTGACCACAACTCTTTGAGTGCAACCATCAGGCCAATTCCTTATCCACTGAGTGGTCCATCTGTCAAATCCATATCTCTCCAACTTAGAGGCAAGGATGTTGTGTGGGACAGTGTCAAATGCTTTGCACAAGTCCAGGCAGATGACGCCAGTTGCTCTTCCCTTGTCCACCAACGCTGTAACCCCATTGTAGAAGGCCACCAATTTTGTCAGGCATGATTTGCCCTTAGTGGAGCCGTGTTGGCTGTCACCAATCACCTCCTTATTTTCCATGTGCCTTAGTCTAGTTTCCAGGAAAATCTGTTCCATGATCTTACCAGGCACAGAGGTGAGACTGGCTACTGTCTGTAGTTCCTTGGGTCTTCCTTGCTTCACTTTTTAAAAATGGGGATGGTGTTTCCCCTTTTCCAGTCAGTGGGAACTTCACTGGGCTGTTGCAACTTCCCAAGTAGGATGGAGAGTGGCTTAGCAACTTCATCTGCCAGTTCCCTCAGGACCAGCGGATGCCTCTCATCAGGTCCCATAGACTTGTGCACCTTCAGGTTCCTTAGATGGTCTTGAACCTGATCTTTTCCTACAGTGGGCAGTTCTTCATTCTCCCAGTCCCTGCCCTTGCCTTCCGTGACTTGGGCAATGTGACTAGAGCACTTGCCTGTGAAGACTGAGGCAAAAAGGTCATTCAGTATCTCAGCCTTCTCCATATCCCAGGTAACCAGGTCTCCCATTCCCTTCTGGAGAGGGCCCACATTTTCCCTCATCTTCCTTTTATCAGCAACTTACCTATACAAGCTTTTCTTGTTGCCCTTGATGTCCCTGGCCAGATTGAATTCTGTCAGGGCTTTAGCTTTCCTAACCTGATCCATGGCTGCTTGGATAATTTCTCTGCATTCCTCCCAGGCTACCTGTCCTCGTTTCCACCCTCTGCAGGCTTCCTTTTTGTGTTGGAGTTTGTCCAGGAGCTCCTTGTTCATCCATGCAGGCCTCCTGGGTGTTTTTACCTGCCTTCCTCTTTGTTGGGATGCATCGCTCCTGAGCTTGGAGGAGGTGATCCTTGAATATTCATCAGCTTTCCTGGGCCCTTCTTCTCTTCAGGGCTTTATCCCATGGTCCTCTGCCAAGCAGATCCCTGAAGAGGCCAAAGTCTGCTCTCCTGAAGGCCAGGGTAGTGAGCTTGCTGTGCGCCCTCCTCACTGCCCTAGAGATCTTGAACTCCGTCATTTCATGATCACTACAGCCAAGGCTTGTATTGAGCTTCACATTCCCCACCAGCCCCTCCTTGTTGGTGAGAACAAGGTCCAGCATAGCACCTCTCCTCGTTGGCTCCTCTATTACTTGGAAAAGGAAGTTATCATCAAGGCATTCCAGGAACCTCCTGGACTGCTTATGCCCTGCTGTGTTGTCCCTCCAACAGATATCGGGGTGGTTGAAGTCTCCCATGAGGACGAGGGCTTGTGAATGTGAGGCTGCTCCTATCTGTCTATAGAGGGCCTCATCCTCTCCTGGTCAGGTGGCCTACAGCAGACCCCCACTATAATGTCACCTGTCCCTGTCTTCCCTTTAATTCTGACCCATAAGCTCTCGGTTGGCTCCTCATCCATCCCCAGGCGGAGCTCCATGCACTCCATCTTGTTCTCTTTAAACCAGGTTCTTCCAAGTAAGAATTTAAACATGAGCTTTAATCACATTTACTTCAGAGCTTTAATTTTGAAAGGCAGTTAAGTAAGACTGCTTTCCTGAATCAGGGCCCATTTCACTCTAATGTTGCCATCAGAGACAGTGAGGAACTTTATTTCTTGTACAGATGGTGTTTAACAAAATCCAATGCAAAGACTAGTTAGGTCTTCTTGGATACCTTAATCAGTAAAGCTCAGCTAGTCTGGTGGTCCATACAGTTAATAAATAGTGGTCACGGGGACTAGTTTGGGATCTCTACTGAGCCCTGCATTTGCCATTCACATGTGAGGAAGAAGTTTTGTGGATCGGTTACTTAGTAGGTAACTAATAACTGTGACCTCACTGTATTCTCCTAATGGAAACATAAAACCAAGGTGGGCCTAAAATGTTTTCTGAAGTATATCTTGAAAATTTTAAAACAATGTGAGGAAAGTATTTTTTGAGGCTAATTCAATTGTATCCATTTCTTACTGGTAAATATCCAATAAAACGGAACTGAAATTCAGGAGAATGAAAAAGAGAACCTTCCCTTGCCCCCCCTTCCAAAAAAACCTCCAAACCCAATCATACTACAACAAACAAACAAACAAACAAACAAAATATAGGGACAAATTGAGGCACTTGACTTAAGCTGTCTGGGACACCTTCAGAGACTAAGTGCCTAATATCTAGGTTTCGGGAATTAACTTAAATATGTCAAGCAAGTAATCTGAATCTTGCTCAAAGTCAATATACAGAGAAATCACTATATAAGGTCAATAAACACAGTCTCCTATTTGATGACAAAGAATAGAGAAGCACTCAGATAAATATCAAACCAGAAGAGGAGACAAAAAGGTAAAGGGAGATACATAAAAATGTAAACAAAAAGATTTATCAAAGAGCGTCTCATGAATTAGCTACATCAGGGAGAGACTGAACATGCTGGTGGGAGTTGAAACTTCAAAATGTAGTATGCATGCAAAGCAGATGTTTCATTAAAAAGACAGCAGTAATAAAAGAGTGACTATTAAGCTAGGAAAAGTCAAATAGGCCATATTATCCCACCAATTAAACGCAGTAAACTTGGCATGCAAATTAGAAGGCTTACTTTTTGTACTTACCTCAAACCACTTCAGTACTTCAGATGTTCCATGCTCTGAAGTTATTAAAAAAAAAATCGCTAGAAATGACAGGCTGTTCCCAGGCTTTTTTTTAGATGAAGAAGTAATAACAGATAAAGAAAGCTAAGCACCAATAACAAGTCTGAAACGAAGGTAAATCTCCAGGACCTCTGGATATCTCCTGTGAATTTATTGGATATTTAAGGAGGTCCCTTGGGGGGACCTTTGGTTCTGTTACACTCTCCTTTTCTGTAAAGACCTGATCTTATGATGATTTTATAGGCCCAATCACCTGTGAATCATAAGAAAAAAATTAAACACTAGCAACCCAATTAAATTCCACATTATCCTTTCACTTAAACACAGTTCAAAGTAGATCCATAAAGGAGAAAACACTTCATAAGTAATACTCACAAGAGTTGTTCATGGTGACAGATGAGAAATAAATCAATTTCTACTGATTTGCTGAGTTTAAACACACCTGTAATAGAATAGGACAGAACATCCTACTTAAAGTCTCATCCCATACAGACACTTCCTTTCCTGGTCCCCCCCAGGTAATTGAATGGATTGTTTCTCTTTATTTAAGGCTAAAAACATCTGCCTAAATCAATGGGGTTAAATCACTCCTGTCTCATCTGCAGAGAGGATGGAGGCACATCCATTGTCTCTTTTGCTGTTGGCACCCGCCACAGAACATTTTGCAAAGAGGGTAGGACCCAATGAATCCATCATAGGGATCCAACTTGGAAGAACACAGCAGAAAATAACCTTATATGGTGATGATGCCATGTTATTTTTATCTAACCTGAACAGTTGCTTAAAACAAATACATAAAGCAATCTGTCATTTCAGGAAAGTGTCTGGCTATAGAGTAAATAATCCCTAATATAAAGTGCCAGATAAATCTGCCTGTCTCAAAAGAGTCATTTCACCAGAAAACACTTGGATTCTATGACTTATTCAGGAATTAAAATTTCATGAAATCAAGAAGATTTCAGTAAAAATTAAATACCAAATCACTAATCTATCAAACAAACAAACAACATCTGAAGTGCTCAGGAGAAACATTATTCCTTAGTGTGTGTTTGTGTTTGTGGGGGAACCAATCATAGTGAAGTGAAGTTTTGATCAGGTTATCCTTCTTATTTCAATTTTATCTAATAATCCACTCAGATAAAGCTTTAATAGGTCCAGAGAAATTTATGTAGAATCCAAAAAGATCAAGAAGAGCAAAGTTTATATGAGAAACAAGGCAATTATTTGTCCTAAATGTTACATACTGCTATCAAGGGAGAAAGTTCAACGTGTAAGAGGAATCTACATTTGAAGAAGAGAAACCTACGTTTGAAAAAAGAACATCACCTAGCCTTTGTTAGCAAGAAATGGTGCAATAGACAGAAATTACCTCAGAGATTTTCTTTTCACCTTTAGACTTGTCCCACTTTCAGGAAGAAAACAAATTCATGAATGGTTTGGCATCATTGGAATTTTTATTTCACTCACTTCTTTAAAATAGGTTAACATAGAGCTTTCTGAACTAATTGTAATTTGAACTAGATTGCATATTGAACAAGTAAACCACCTGGACCTTAAAACCATCAGTGAATCCATTAGAAGTCTGGATAAGTTTTTCACATGGCTAATTGTCCTGTTAAATAAATACACTTCACTCTTAGCCTGAACTTATCTATCATCCTCCTCCGGCCACTGGACATAAAACTTCAGGAGCATCCCACACTGGGCAAATGCAGAGGAAACTAAAGTTCACCTGAGATTCTTCAGCTTATATATCCAAAGATCACATCTGACATCTTACTCTTTACTACTCTACTCCGTATGCTAGTCATTCTCATGTTTTTAGTATATTTGTAGAACATTTCTTCATATAGAAACACATTCAATAAATGGTAGTTCAGAGGTTCCTGTGTTTCCGACGTCTTCCACTACACTGAGGAAGTGGCGTCCTGTTGCAACATCTCACTTCGTTTAACCTGGATGAGCACCTAAATGTATTTTTTTCTATTTCCTGTGGCAGTGAACAATGTCAGATCAAACATTTTGCCTGTAGCTGTGAACAGGAGACCTGTGAGCTAATGCTTATGTGTCCACTGCAATTTGCAGAATTCAAACACTGCTTTTGAGAATTAGCGTGTCCAGAGCAATGTATAGGAGGACTGTGTTAGCACCTCAGCATGTTTGGCATAAGAATTTATTTTCTTTCTGTGTAGACCTTTACTTCACCATTTGTTTTTCAGAAATAAATCTATTTTAGAATATTGTGGGACTCATAACATTAGGAAATTGAAGAATTGTTTCAGAGACTTCCTCATTCTTCAGAGAAAGAAATATCATCTTTTGATTCCAGGTTATTCCTTTTTTTTGAAGTGAGAGTCATGCCATGCAAAGCTGCTCTTAATAAAACAAAATATTTAAGGAATTAAATTCCATTTCAAAACTATTTAATAAAATATTCCGATATAGACAATGTTACTTATAATAGGGAAATCAGAGAAAATCATAGAAATATTTTTCTTTAAGTGGGACAACTTTCTGCTTCTGACTGGTTTTGTGTTCTCTTTCATCCTTTTGAATCTCTATTAGAATCTTGCATTAAATGAAAAGATACTTCAAGATCCTCCACTTTCTAGGCATCCTCCTTTCATTTCCCTTTTAGGTGAGCAATAGTGGGGGGATTCTCACAACTTTTCTTCAAATGTGTCTGCACTTCTCGTTTGTGAGAAATTCATATTAAATGGTTACATCTTCTCTTCAGATCATCTTTTTTTTGCTGAAAACAAAGGTATGTTAAAAAAAAAAGTTCTGCTAGACATTTAACAGGCCTTTCACTGTGATCTTTCCCCACCCAAGAGATTCCTTTCCCGAAGAACAAGGTTTATGCTTCTAGTAAACATTTACTAGACCTTCTCTGTTCTAATCTTCCATCATAGCCTCATAAAGCCCTTGTCTTTGTTCTTTTTTTGATGAAGAAAATTTTAATGAACTATTAGCTGCAACATTTTGATTCCACTGTAAATAATGAAAATTGTTATGACTGAGACTGCATCTGACTTTGAAGAGTTTAAAGTGTGTGTACTCTGGCTGTTCTCTTTTGCTTTGTTTAAATAGATAATAGTCATTGGCACTTGGTTTCTATCCGGAATGACCTGTCACTGCTGAGATTACCAAGCATCTTCTACAATACAACCTCAACATTTCCTCGTAAGTTCCAAAAGTGTTCCGGTCAGCACAATTAAATATTATCTAGCACACATACATTTTTAGTAGCTTGTAAGATTTGTGATGTGTGCCTATGTCTCTCGCTATTTCCTCGAACATGAAATTCTGCTATTATCCTGGTCTTCTATTCCTTTGATAACAGGGTATTACTAGCATTAATCAAACATGAAAGTATTTCTTATTTTACTTACAGAGTTCTACACACACTTCACTTCCTATATGGTGTTATTATTTTTTCTCCTTTTAAAAAGGATTATGTGTTATATATCTATTCCAGTGATGGTCTTCTCTAGGCCTATTCCTCTAGCTTGTTTTTCCCTTTCTTTGATATGTCTATACAGTCCTTTCCTCCAGCACATCATAGATGATGTATAGTCATTTATGAGTTTCTTTTTTCTGGGCACCCCTTAGATATACTTATTAAGATCATAAACCTTAAAGTGTTATAATATAACTTAATTACAGTGCCATGGTTTTTTTCCTTCTATAATTTCTGGGATACAATTCTATAAAACTAAACCTTTTTTCCCCACAGTTTCATAACGATACATTCATTATCGTTCGTACTATTTTTTTCTAATTTACACAGGTTGCTTCTTTCTGTTTCTGTAAAATTTGTTTTTCCATAAAGAATTTTTTGCCATTCTCACATTTCTTTTAAACCACTTGTTAAATTGATTCATTTCTCTTTTTTTTTCCCCATTTCAAAATACCCAATTCTATCTAATTCTTTTGCCTATTAAGTTATATGGTAAAATGTGAATGACTTTCAACTTCTCTCACTTTCATAGCTGAAACATACATCTTGAAATAAAAAAAAAAATTGAATGTTAGGCACCGTAAATGAAAAAAGCAAATGAATAAATAGTACCATCTCTTCAATAACTTCATATCACCTGTTTATTATTTCCTTTTGCCAAGACGCTTTCTGAAAAGAGTGTGAAAAATGAAAAATTACTTTTCACACCTTCTTCTGCTGTTTCTCCAGTAAGTTAAAAAGAAATTCAAACTTTTTCACAATTCATGTTTCTTACCTGATTTTGGCCAATTTGACACTAGAAAGCTTAAAAGCCATTCATAGAACCAAAGAATATCCTGATTTGGAAGGGACCCAAGAGGATCATCGAGTCCAACTCCTGTCTCCACACAAGGCAACCTAAAAGTTAAACCATATATCTAAGAGTGTTGTCCAAACTCTTCCTGAACACCATCAGGCTTAGGGCCATGACCACTTCCCTGGAGAGTTTGTTCCGGTGCTTGACTACCCTCTCAGCAAGTAACTTTTTCCTAATGTCCAATCTGAACTTCCCCTGATGCAGCTTTTTAAGCCGTTCCCTCACGTCCTGTCAATGAACACCAGAGAGAAGAGATCAGCACCTCCTTCTCTGCTCCCCCTCATGAGGAAGTTGCAGGCAGCAATGAGGTCATCCCTCAGTCTCTTCTTCTCCAAGCTGAACAAACCTAGAATCCTCAACTACACCTCATAAGCCGTGCCCTCTAGTCCTTTCACCATCTTCGTTGCCCTCCTTTGGACACATTCTAGCATTTTTATATCCTTCTTATATTATTATATGTGAGTGTGTATATATATGCTATATGCATATTGTTTGTATATATGTTATACATATTTTTTTTTTTTAAGTTAAAGACTATCTTTGTGGAAAATGTAAAGAATTAGAATATGAAAACGTGATTTTTGAATCACAGTACTCCTAAAAAGTAATCGCAGTCCATCCCCTCATCAGTTCTTTACATCTTTATAATTTTTTGTATGTACAGCTAAAAATGCAATGAAAATAAGTGTCTACAAGCAAACACAAACAGCAGGTTTGACTTTTAATAATCAATGAAGTAAAATTTTAGTTTGTGGCACTAACAGTTGTTCAACTAAACTTATTATGATTTTTCTTATACACTAAAATTAAGTAAAATGTACATGTCCTAATTTTAAATTAGCAAGGTTATTAACCTTACAATGAGACCTCTTCTCTTTGCTCCACATGTGTGAAACAACACCACATTTTTGGTTAGTAACTAAATTAACCAGTTCAGTAGTAAGTGAATTTCATTCCTAAACAAAAATTCTATGTATCTGGCAATACCAAGATGCCAGTAGATGAATTATGGTCTTCCATGTACTCATGTAAATGAAAAGAGAAGAGATATATTATTACAAATTACCACTACCAACATGTGCTTAACACCTCTCTATATGTTTTTTCTTGCATCCCTGATATTGCTTTTGAGAAATTCTTGGCTAGTGGCTTTTTGTAGAATGAAAAGTTGTAGAATCCATTATCCGACTAAAGAACCCTTAATGACAATCATATCAGTAACACTCCTTCAAGACAGTTCAACTTTTTCAAAAGAGCAGTTGCATTTCAAAAGCTTTAGGCAGCCTTATAACCAAAGAAATGTTTACGTTTTCAAAATCAGATGTTACAGATCATTAGTTCATGATGTGAATTCTTGCCTTGTGGGTATTTTGAGAAAATCTGTTATTTCGTCAAAGTTATGAAAGAGTTCTACTGTCATCACTTGCTATCATCAAAAAGTCATAAAGGATTTCAATACAAAGAGTTAATGCGTGCGTATAACTACTCTTTGGGCTTAAAAGGCCTAATGGGCTCAAGAGACATTGAGCTATAGCCTAAAAAAATCTTGCAGCAGGTACTGACATAATAGACCTTAATGGCTTTCATTGACTCAGCTATCTACATGAGCTAGCAAGGAGCGTCCATGTAGATTTTCATGCTGAGACATTCGTAAAGAGATTTATCATTGTTATCCAGGCCAGCAATTCAATCTCGCAATGTCTCTAGGTACAGTAGATACTCTGAACAGCAAAAGAACAACTTTGGTCCATTCAGTCAATTTTCATGCACTTCTTTGAGGATTTAGGACACATTTATTCTCTATCTACCTACACAACTCTCTCAAAAAACAAAAAATGGAGCTGGACTTCCAGATTACTTTTGCATCTGGGTAAAATGAATTGAAAAGAACAGAAATTACCTGTGAAGAGTTCACCGAAGAAGTTTTGGAAGCAAGGATAGAATAGGCCAGGACAATATCAAGAAAAAAAGAAAACAAAAGGTGATATGAGCTCCTGAGCATAAACTTGCTTGTATTTTTTGCCAATCGTCACATATGTTGTAATATCTATTGCAGTTACAGTGATTTAAATTTTTAGCAGCTCTGTTCTCATACATGTCTAAAATAAACCTGCTAAGGAATCGCAAAAGCTGAATCCTGGTGTAGGATATCTGATCAATAACATTTTGTAGGAAATGGAAACCATACTTAACCTTGATCTCCTCGTTTGTGGCATGATGCACCTTTGCATAGTGAATTAGGCAAAGTACACACAAATAAAAAACCTGACAAAATCTCGAATTTACAAAACCTTCTAGGAACAAATAGATGTAAATAGCTAGTAAATAGCCCATACAGAATCGTAAAACAACTCATTTACAGAAGAAGAGGGGGGAAATCCAGAAATGTCACTGAAGTTTCTGCAAATTATATGTTTTTCTCTTACGTTAGTCTAAAGATTTCTTTTCAATTTTTTTTTTTTTATATAATTTGGGATTTTAAGAGTTATCTTTATCTTGCCTTCATCTTCAAATTATACAATTAATACACATGCAATTCAACTATGTCTGTAATACTTCTGGAAGACCTGAGAAATACCAATAAACAAGGAAAAGACATTAAAGCATAAGCATTTGCCAAAAATGTCATGCACTTACCATAGCTATTTGTATTCTAAGCAACTGAAAATTATAGTACCCTGAAGGTTCTTGATTACCCTCTTTTAATCATTGATTTCAAAGGTCTTTGGATTAGACTGTTAAATGTTATTGTATGAAAAGTGTATCAAATTTGATCTTTTAAGTTATTAATTGAGTAAGTACAGTTAAGAATGAGTTCCAGGTGGTGGAGGAAATCTGATATGCCTAACACTGTCCATGGATGCACCTTGATTTTGGCTAATTCTTTCTAAATGGTACTCGATACAATGGAATGTTAGATGTTGGTAACGTATGAATGATAAATTTTCAAAGGGTTTTGAAAATTTAGTTTCCATTCTGTTGGAAATTCAAACATTGAAAGAATGTTTTGATTCTAAGACATTTCATACATTGGAAAACGTATATCTTGAGAAATAGATATCAAGGTATGGTTTGTAGGACTGTCAGGCTCCTAGTTGTGCACAGGGGAATTAGGAGACCTGGAATCAGTAGCTTTCAGGATTTATAAGTTCTGTGCCCCTAGCAAGTTGCCTAAAATTTCAAATCTTCCCATATGTGGAGTCCCCAGGGTATGCAGCAGAATGGGACTAGTCTTGGACACTCCAGTTCCTCAGCAGCTACGCAGGGAAAAAAGGGGGAACTGGGCAATACTCTGACAGAAACAGCTTTGGTACAAGTTAGCTGAAACAAAATCATTCTTGAAATATCTAGGTTTGACAACATGCATATGTTTGCTTCTCCTACCCCTTCCAAGGTGGAAAATTCCTCAGCAATGCATCAGAGTTCCTCTGATTAATTAGAAATCTCTCCTCAGAACAGCAGCATGTTTTAACCCCAAATCTCTTGGGCTGGCACAAGTAAGCACATAGATAGTTCCCAATTTACTACTAAATTGTCTTCTACTAAGAACCTCTGTGATTTCTGGTAAAAGCAAACCCCTCACAAAAATAATCCATTTTGATGAGTAGGATCAATGTTTTCTCTTTCTGATAAAGTTTCTTCACCGTATCTTCTGAAAAAATGCTTTAAACTGTCTATGGGGTTTCTTCACTGAAGCATTAATTCACAGTTGAACCTGATGTTGTTATATTTTATTAAGAAAAAAATCCATAGTTAGAAAAAGTTGAAATACACTGCTGAATCTGTAGCAAATATTCTGACAGTCAAACTAAATATTTCAAGTGCCTGTATCCAATGAAAATACATAACAATTTGATAAATATTTGCAGAATTAAAATAGGAAGGTAGGGCCAACAATAAAGTTGTTGATGAGAAACTCCTTCAAATTTGAGAATTTGAAACTCACTTCATATTCTTTCTTCAAATGTAATTACTTACTGTGGAACTAGGGGAAGAAATGTGCATCCAGTTGTTGTAATTTTAAATGCTGTTTTTTTCCACACTTCTGTCTCAAGACCTTGCTTTATATTATCGGAATTAGATTTAAAAGCTGTCTCTGTATTTTCACTAGCAGAAATGAAAATAAATGTGCTTTTTCAGATTTACAGTAAGGATTACTGCTTTGCTGATTTTTCTATTTCTTCAAATATACCAGAACAGATGTGATTCCAATTTTAAAAGCTGTAATGTTATGTTGACATCTACACTGCATTTTATTTATTTTTTTAAAGAAACATATAATTTGTGTAAATGAAACTACATACTTACACTCCTTGGGAAGGAGAAAAATATTATTTGCCACTATTGCTCATTAGTTGGGTTAGGAGGTGATTTTGCGTAAGTACTTGCTTCTATCTTCCTTGTGGATCAACAAAATATGAATTTTGTCATCTTACTACCAGATCTTCAACTATTTGAACTTGTTTACTTTTAGTAAATTCTAGAATCTCAAAGTATTTAAGCAGGAGGTGAAATCAGAAAAGAGAGAAGAAATTTAGGACTGAAACAATATTTATTAACTTAATAAGTATTTCTTATCTCTGAAATTTGGAAAATATATATACAGAGGAAGACACCAATTATCAGGCTTAGGTTTCTAGCTGAATCAGAATTCTTGCTAATTTTTTTTATTTAAAACAGCTACACAAATTAACGACTTCCTAAATAAAAACAATTTTTGTAAGTCTTTGTTGGCACTCCTAATAAAAGCCAGCATGGGCTGTTTTCAAGAGGTGCTATTATGCACACTTTTTTCCAGGATTTTGAGTGTGCTGGAATTGCTGATTGTTGCTGAATTTTAGAGAACTTGCTTGTAAAAGACTATGAACCAGATCTCAAACAATTTAAAGGCTGAAAATGGACAGAGTTGAGGTTCATGGTTGTGGTTTAATAGCCTATAGGAGCATGGCACAAAGTGAGGAAGTGTGAGAGCGGAACTGGAGTTAGATCACGCTCCTCCCATTATTCTTCTTAAGCTTGAAGAGTTAACAGTTGAAAAGGAGCTTTGATGCTTGTGTTAGACCTTGCCTTTCACACTGTGCTCTGAGAATATGATCCAGGCTACAAGCCTGAGACGTTTCCCAGTTGAATGACTGGGAAAGCTGATAAAGCAAAACATACCCTAGAGTGAAACTGATTTAGGGTTTTATTAATAAAATTAATACCTACCCATAACCTACATCTACTTTTAGGCAGTCTTTAATTATCCAATATTAGCTTAAACCAAAAGCAAAAGCACCAGATATTATTAGCCAAAGTTGTACTCTGAAGAGTATATAGATAAATGATAATAATAAAAAAAATCTCATCAAAAAAACTCATTAATGCTGAAATTTTAGAAATACTAAAAATCAAGAAAACAAGACGTGAAGAGCTGAAGCTATCAGTACAATTCAAGCAATACCATCATAGCATTACAATCCTGGTTTATTTTCCTGCAGGCTACAAACTCAAAATGATACATTTTATGATTTCCTAATAAAGAGTTGTGGCATTTAATTTAACATTGATTTCTTCATATTCTAGCAGTAAACAAAATCACTTCCTGAATTTCATGCAAAGAGTGAATTAATTCCTCTACCATTAGCTCTTAAAAGTAACATTCATTATGCAGAACTAGAAAAGAACCATTATGAATTATCTGTCATTTTTATATGTTACGCAAAATTCTGAAAAAGGCAAACCCCAAAAGTATAGCACCACAAAACCAGGAAGACCAAAGCCCCATCTATTTAATATAGGCTTTGGCTGGGTAGGATACCTACGCTCAGTTCTCTATACAAATAAGCATTTAAACTTTCTGTGGGCCCCACCGTAATGCCAAGAAACACTTCAACTCCAGCTTAATTTTATGTACCTACAATGACTAAGCTAGGCCCACAACAGAAATAAGATTTTTTTCATATAGCACATGTTGGAAGTTGGATCTGAAGTAGCTGTGCTTCCGTGAACCCACCACTGATAGTGATTGCAGACACCACCGTTTGCATTGCACTGGATACAGAGTAATTCAATGATGAGAGGCATTTTAAGAAACTATAACCTCTCTCCTATGAGATGCCATTTTCTGGCTGAGAAACTAGTAGCTGATCATGTAAGAACTTCTCTTCTACTTTTAAAGAATGATCTGGTCAGCAGGAACAGGAGAGGAATTCTTCACCACAGTATAGGTATTGCCCAGCTTTTAACAATCAGAGGCAAAATTATCAAAGATTAGCACCAAATAGTGTAGCTTTTAAAACAAGCAATTACCGTGCTAGTCCACTGAAACCTGTTTCCCCTAAAGCCAAGGAAAGAAACTTCAAGTGAGTTTTTTGTACTGTACTTCAAGCAGATTGTACAGCTCTCCCAGCTGAGGAGGAGAGAAGCTCACAAAGGCTCTCTGTGGTCTCCTAGTCTCTCTGGGCTGGTTAGTGACCCAGAATAGCTCCAGCTGAAATTTAGTTGGTTAATTCATGTCTCAGTCCAATCTTTTCAGTTGAAGACCTGGGAGCCTGAGCTCCATATTCAGGTTTGCAAACACTAACATCCCCTGTTTTTTGACTTTGCAAGTTCCCCTCTGGCTAAACTGGAGGCTTTTAGATGGTTTTATGGCACTCGAATCTTTTTACTAAGAGTTACAGGGACTGCAGAAAGCATGTGAACCTCATCTCCTCACTGTAAATCAAATGATAGTAGGACATACCAGACATTGCAAAATGGTAAATGAATGCTTGTGAGTCAGGGAAGACAATAACACCAGGTTGCTTAAGGTGTTGCCCTGTCATGTTAGCGTGAGAAACCAGTTGTAGCATCTTTCTACTTGAACTACACGAGGGTATGATACTACATTTTTCACAGAACAGTCAGTATACAGTAATTTGTAGCCATCACATTGTGCCCACACACTTGAATAAATCTTAATCTTTCACATCCTTTTACTGTAAGTACTCTTGTTTTGATAGTTCACATGGAGATACTGGGGGTGGAAAATACCTTTCAGAATACTACACATGACAGTGTTTTGTATTGCTGGATTTCACAGTGTTTAGAATCAACATTCAGTTGATTTTGTACTGACAAACGTAGTAGTTAATTAATCATTCATTGATCTCCTTATAAAAGAGAAGTGGTTTAACAGGTTTCTTTTAAAAATCTTCTAAGCAAGATGTTAGACTTTATACCGTTAGCATTGAAATACATGTTTCAGGGTCAATTTTGCAATCTTGTCACAAAGACTCACTGGTTTCACCAGCAATTGAAATGGCAGATTAATTTTTCTGTGCATAATTTTCAGTCTTTTAATCAGTAAGTACATCATATCTGTCTTCTTATTTTAATATTCAAAATTTGTAAACATATTTGTAACTTTGAAGAGTATTATGAACTGATACCATGACAGCTGCTCCTAGAAACAGAAAACATTTCTGGTAAATTAAATCCATTTAGAATCAAATGATTAGTAAATTAGTGAACCAAGAAGCATGCTTGCAACTTCTATTGGGGTAATTCTCTCCATATCTGAAGTTAGTCCAGCAGCTTGATAGACTTCAAGTTGCAGTCACTGTGTGATGAGGTTATGATTCCAGAGTACCTACATAAAATTAACGTAAGTAATTAGCTGAAATCTAACTAGATCCTTGGCAAGGGACAGTAAACAAGAGTGATCTTGTTAAATGAGTCATTTCCGGTAGGAGTAGACAGCATGTCTGTACTTCACAAAGATGAGGCAGGAAAGGAAGCCACATCAACCAATATGCAGGTTGCTATTAATCACAGCTGAAGACTAACAAGGATTTTATATCAAGTGCACCGTTGTACTTCTCTGCCTAATATCAAGTCAAAGTGCAATTTTTCACTGCCTGCTGGAATATTAGAATTTTTTATTTTTTCATCATTTGGAGAGAAATACCAAGAGGATCTAACCCTGCTATGCTGGTGCAACAGACTTTGAACTGTCATTCCCTATAAAGCCATTGCCAGGACAGTGCTACTTCAAGCTTTAATAAGAGCTAGTCTCATGGGTTCTCTAGTCCTCCACAGAGGAGTTCTATATTTCCAAGGAAAACTTACGCAAATTAACACTTTAAATTATGTCAAGAGATATGACCTATAAATTAAAAACAAATGAAAGATATGATTTTCAGAAGACGTAACCTTGTTCTAACTCCTATGAACAGCTGTAGTGGCTGGCTCAAGCTTCTTGGACTGTTTTGCGGAAATAATGGTGAGTTTTAATTACAGTCAGAGAAAAACTGCATTAATACACAACTTCGATGATCTTCTCATCCTGAGTGATATTTATTTCTATAAAAATGAATGCAATGTTGTTAAAAAAATGAGGTATTATCAGACATCAAGCAGATGTTGAACCAAATATGTGGACGATAAATTATTGATAACTACCATTTTCCACTGTATTTATGGTAAAATATTCCAAGCTGGCCTGAGAACAGGAAAACAGAAAAGCTTTGGCACAAGCACAGTAACTACGCAGACACCAACACTGGTGATTTCCCTGGAAAAGCCCAGTGTCAGAAATTACAGAAAGGTTATTCTAGTTTGTAGCCAGCTTAGGTATGCAGTTCTTTGATACTAGTCACAGTGATACATTAAAGCTAGTGTTCTGAAGATACCACACAAAGTACAACCAAAATGGCAGAGGAATAAGAGACATTCAAATTAAGTTCATTTCTGTGCAATGGAAGAGTCAGTTTTGACCTGATTATGAGACAATCAAAATATCCTCAGAGAAAGATTCTCATTTCCAAGAACAAGCATCCCAATTCTTCATCAACAAAGTATAGGTTGTTATCCTTGAAATAAAAGTATTTGTCAGTATCTATCAGCTGATCAGAAGGAAAAGGAGACTTTTTTCGTCTCCCACTTCTTCCTACTCTATGAGAAAACAAGTCTGAGGCATCTGTAAAGCATCACAGTCTCAAATAAACAGACAAAAATGATCTGTGACACGTAAAAAGTGAAGGAAAGTCCCCGAGGTAGGTAATCTGAAGGTTTACATGAAGCACATCACGTCTTCTTTTAAGAAGATAGCATGACCTAGAAAGAATGTGGTAGCGGGAAGCAAAAGATATCTTCTGATTAGATTTTACTACTGGCAGTTTCATTTTGCCTTCCTTCTATTTGTTTGTATTTCACATGAGAATTGTATGGGTGTTCATTAAAGCCAAAAACAACATATGGATTAGTGTAATATAATTCCTTTACTCTGGCCTGATCAGATCACAACTAAGGGAACAAAATCAGTGAAGGCTTGGGGGTGAGAGGTGGGGTGGGGTGTCTAAGCCACATCAAGATTTCTGGAACAGCTGCAATTGGACCCACTCACAGCTGTTGACCTTCCCATCAGAAGCTCCTGCCTTTACTACAGAGACTAACACAGGGCTCGAGCTGAACTTTGTATTTTGAAGCCTGGTATAGTAACCTGAACTGGCATTTCGCAATGAGGGTGGTGAAGCACTGGAACAGGTTGCCCAGAGAGGTGGTAGAAGCCCCATCCCTGGAAACATTCAAGGACAGGCTGGATGGGGCTCTGGGCAACCTGACCTAGTTGAGGATGTCCCTGCTCATTGCAGGGGGGTTGAACTAGATGACCTTTAGAGGTCCCTTCCAACCCAAACTATTCTATGATTCTATGATTTGCTTTGATTTTCCTTATTATGCTAGGTTAAATAGCTGTTACATGAGCAGCAAGACTTTCCCCTGCAAGAGAGGCAGAGTTGGCACTAGGTGGCAGGAACTTCTATGACTGTCCCCAGGCCGACTGTCTCCATTACTCAAAAGCCAACCGGATTGGCTCTACATCTCAGTAACACAGAGTGATTAAAACAGTGATGGTGGTTCTCCCAACACTGGTCCTCTGATTTAAAAGTAAGTGAGTCTCATTGGCTAATAAATTCATAACAGCTGGTGATCCCACTCCGTATATCAGAATGTAAATATTCAGACATGAAAACTGTCCAAGACTTTTTTTGTGGTAGAGAAGGAATTATCCACTAAAGTTTTTGATAAAGTTTAGCAGCTTAACCGAACTTGTCTTCCCTCTGATGTTAAGCAAGCTCTTCTTTCATTTTGATAGAGTTCACCAATCCTTATATTAATTTCTCTCTTACTAAGATCTAGAAAATTGTTCTTAATCACTTATTGCCAAATGAAGTGCAACCCAGAGGAAAGAAAGCTTATTGGCTGCTTCTTCAATGCTAAAAAAATGTTATACTTGAATTTTAAAATTAAATAAACTACTCAGCAACAGAAGGACTTTTCCATCCTTCTGTCTGTTGATTTATTGATCTACTGATCTATCAATCAATTGATTGATCTGTCTTTTAAACATGCTGAATAATACCTTGTCTATCCAAAACTCTATAAGCATATTTCTGTCTTGTCCCACTAAAATGAAGTAATTTGTTCCTAAATGTGTTTCACATTAACATTGTTCTTTTCTTGATTTTATTGAAAGTAGTTCTGTGCCTTTTCATCAGTTGTGGGGCAATTCATTATGTAAACCGTTAAAATACAGTCATAAGGGGGGGAAAAATCAGAAATACATAAAGAATGTGGTACAACTGCAACACAAATCAAAAAGACATGCCTGTTCTGTAACATATTTCCAAGCTGGCAGTTTATCAGAAACTCTCTCTCTAAAAAAAGAACCTTTCAGTTAGCAAGCCTGGAATAAACTCTTACTCAAAACCAAAAGGTCTGACCCAGCTGTTGGCATTATTCATATGAAATATTTCACCGGCATAATCAAAAAAGACTTTAACGTCTTGTTTCAAGTATTGTTGAATGCAAATACTGCAGGCCAAGCTCTTTCTTTCAAAATAAACGAGCAGTTGCAGAACAATAAAAACAGTTGAGGCATTTATGCTAAGACATGAAAAGCGGGATGCCAAGGCGGGTTTCTAAACCACATTCCAAGCATTTTAAATGCCTTTTGATTGTTACCACAAATCCACCGATTGTTGTGAAAAGGGTATGTGTCATCAAGCCACAGGCGAGGCCTTGAATACATCTGGCTCGAGGTTCGTGGCATTGATGTTAAAACACCGCACAGTCACAGTTATGCAGCAACTATTCCCAGTCCCACATCACCACCCTTTTGTAGGAGCATGTCTGCCTCGCTGCTAATGGCATAAATTCATTCAGAAGACCAAGATGAATTCAGGGACTAGATATACATTGCATTCTTCTCTACATGAAACACAGTTACGATTTTAAAGCTGCACCACACAGTGAAACTGCATTCCTTCATCAGCCACTATTTTCTGTGGTCTCTTAAGGCTCCAAATCCCCCTAGAATTTTCCTGTCTGTTCCTTTTTGTTTGATACAGCATGGAGGCATGCTGTCTCTCCATATTTTAAGATGCTGTTTTATGCCACTCTAAGTACCCAAATAAGACTGTAAGTAGTTTAAACTGAAACACTTCCGGTATAAAGTGCTGTTACTCTCCAAACTAGTGATGGTGATGACAGCAGGGTGACTGGGGAGCATCTCATAGGTAGGACTTCTTTAATCTATTTTTCCCTCAATATGTTTTCTTTCTCCACTTCAAAATTTTGTTTGGGTGGGAAGTGTAAAATTTGTCTAGGGTTTTGGTCAGGCAGAAGCCTGTCCAGAAGAAAATCCTCAATAAATAGCTACTGCACACACACATTGACTTAGCAGCTATCGTGCATTTGATCTTCAGTGTATAAGAGTAGAGGACCTGATACCTTCTGTGTTCAACGGCCTCATTTCAGTTGGTCTGGAGAGTCTATCAGTGTGTGTGTTTAGAAACACATATCACTGGTTCGATGCATTGTGAGTTCATCAAGACTAGTATATCCTTAATTGTGTTTGGAATTTCCTGGATCAAAATATACAGGAAATCAAATAAATCACATTGCCTTAGTTAATCACTGTAGATCCGACCCAGGAGAAAAGCAGCAGAATGAGATGGTATTTGCTGCTTTAGAAATAATGTTAATTTATATAGTAAAGCAGCAAAAGATCATAACATACTTCGTTTTCGAATATGGGTACAAAAGATGGGGAAACTGAATGCCAGCTGTAGGCATTCATCTCTAGATAACAATACTTCTGTGATGCAGATATTGCCTTTATCCTGCAGAAAAGCTTTCTCAACATTACATGACAGAGATGAGATTAGACCTCAGGCAGTTGATTCCCTGTCCTCTCTACAGACATCACTTGGCTTTAAGAAGTAATAGAAGAAAATCTTTAATTTAAAGCAGTATTGGATGGACTTCAAATGATCCAGTGAGCCTTGATATTTATCTGTTTCTCTTTGATGAGATGTCTGGAGGAATTTCCTGCTTCCTCTGTGATCAAAAATATTGAGACACTATCCAGAGTAGTTTCATAACTTTTTGCTTCTGATGCTGCTTATAACAAGGAAGAATAGCCTTTGAAAATCAGGGGAACTCCCTCATAAAAAGTTCCAGGAATTTTCTGAGCTTCCTGGAAGTTCGAAATTTGGCTCAGTCAGCATTAGCAATGTCTTGAGTCATATCTTCCTTTTTTTCTGACATGTCAGATCTTGCTTGTGTTTTCTTCACAAATAATGAAAGAGAAGAGGAAGAACTTAAGAGACGAGAAACAAAACAGATGTCCCATCGTGAGCTTAGAAGCTCAACTTTAGTCTTCTTTCAATAGGCTCACCTGACAAGACTGAACAAGTGTGTACTATCCAGCGAGTAGAGAGAAGGGAATGGAAGCGGGGTGGGGTGGGGGGGGGAGAGATTATTTATATATCAGTTTAACAATATGTTCATGTTGTTTGGTGAAATGCTTTTCCTTTGAAGACATCCTTTCTGATTAATAAAAATATAGTTCTTCTACAGAATGTGCCAATGTGGAATCTGAATGGCCATGTAGCTTCTGTTGTCCGTAAAACACCTGATTTAGTTCTAAATTCTGTGAACTTCAGTGAGGCCAGAACCATAATGTTGTGACCATAAATCATTCTTGTGGTTTCAAAAACACTGCTTTTAAATTAGTGTTATTTCTATTATCATTTATTGAAATATCATATACTAGATTTAATGGACTCTACCTGATGAATCCACTAGGGTTACTGCAGTAAGTTTGTAAACTGGAGCAGATAAAAGCTGCTATTGAATGCTTCAACACATACAAGCAATTAATAAACCAAGAAAAATGCAATGAGAACTGGAATCTGATTTCTCATCCGGGCAGTGTAAATGCTATCTATATGATAGCAACAGGATGAAGAGAGCAACATTAACTCTAGAGAAAACAGAAGAAATCTAGGGAACATACAAAGCAAAGTTTTAAAAACTCCTTTGCAGGCAAGGTGAATAAAGATACTAACGCATATGACTGAGACTACATGATACAAGGGAAAATAGAAAACATGCCAAATACTGTTTTTCTGAATTAACATGTTAGCAGCCTGTTAATTCCTAATGGGAATTTTAGAACTCCTAGTATTTTACCTCATTGAGGAGTTCACACTCAATGAGTTTGTGTAGCTGGAAAGGACAGTAAGACTGAAGAAAGAAAGGAAAACTGGATCTCAGAATAGAATAGACTGGAAAGAACAGGACAGAGGGGTCAAACTCAAAATGTCTGGGTCAAGGAATGGAAGTCAAGAGGACAGTTTCTGCTGAACCTTCTGTTTCCAGCAACCATTCTTACAGAGGATGACTACTTACTATTGCCATCAGAGATTAGTTCATATGTTGGCGGTCAGATTCGCAATTTTAATGATTTCAGCCATACAAAGGATGAAAGTGACTATTAATATTTTGTCCCCGAGTAGATTTTTTGTTGGATAGAAACTGCTTTGGGGATTGGCACACCTGTCTTTTTTTCTAACCTGTAATATTAGACAGCTATTTCAAAACATAGCCAAGTCTAATTACACTGTTTCAAAAGATTGTAAACTAAGATTAAGAAACACCAAAATTATGTTTTTGTGAGCAATCTGAATTAATCTCTTTTGTGCGTATGCACATGTTGACAGTCTTTAATTATATCACAGTCACTATTTTTCAGCCTCATTCAGTGTTCAGGATGGTTGTGGAGGTGAATCAGGGTTGAAGAGTGAGCAGTGAAAGGACCTGCAGCTTTGTTCATTGAAGAAATTGCTTTGTTCATTGCTAAATAAAACACAATATGAGAGGAAGATCTGGGACTGTCTTCATTTAAATTAGGAGAATCCTAGGGACCCCAGGCTTCCAACAAATCTGATGTCGTACAAGCCTCTAACAGACACTAACTAATTTGATACTTTCCATTTTTCAGGTACCCACCGCAATATTCCCATGCCAAATTTGTAGAAATACTGAGCATTAACAGGTTCCTCCGGAGTTACATTGAGCTATATGTTGACATTTTAAGTGTTTCACAATGACAATTTATCTGAAAAAAAACAAGCTGTAGACTGTTTAATGAGGCACCCTAAATTAGTGAATATGTTTGACCCTTATTTAACCTTGTGATATGCAGACCAATGAATTTATGCAATAGAAACAATATAATCCCCCTCCCTTTGTTGAAACATTTCCAAGATTAATTCCTCAATTTGTGAAATATTCATATATGATAGTGATAAATATGATTGAAAACTCATGAGAAAATTAATATTCTGCCTTTGGAGCAATGTTTAAATAATGCGCATGAAATAGGATATTGGGCCACCCACTGAACAATAAAACAAAATATGAAATAGTTTCTCATTTAGAAAAAACAATCTATCCTTTGCACTTATTGAGGCAGAATCCCCATGAGGGGAAAAATTTATATGATTGTGTAATTGAAAACTGTTAAAAACAGTTCTTTAATGTACCAGGAAATGCATTAAGATTTCAATCTTAATCCTCCACTTTTCTCAACACTTGAATGCTTCTGTCTTAATAGTATTTTTCCTTTTTAGTTCTTTTTATGTATAATGTTGTATTTTGGTCAAAGAAATTTTCCCAGAACCACTTTTAAATGTAAATTCTGCCCTTGTTAAACACTTTTTTCTGTTCCCAGTGTCACAACTTGTACTGACATAAATACCTATGTCAAGATGACTTGTCAATATGTTTTCCTGCTTGTTCACTCTCAGATTATTGTAATCTTGTTTGTGACATCCAGATCACTCACATTGCATAAGACTGCAAAGTCTTTAGAGGATTATGGCTTTTTAGTTTACACAAGCTGGGGGTAGTAAAAGAGAAAGAATGAGATGAGCTATAAGGGTATTAATTACTTTGCCATTGAAGTTTCTCTGCACAGAGGAAAAGGTAGGATGCGCGGCTGCTGTCTTGATGCAATAAGGACATGACAGGCATTTACGAAGCAGTTGCTTCAAGCTGCTTGGTCAGGGTCTGTAGGGGTATATTCTCTCCAGTGCTTCCTTGCCACCTGAAGGAAAATCAGTTTCTTGGAAGCACGTGGACTCAGTATTCCAAAAGTTAATATGGTTCAAAACTGTCTGATGTTTTGCAGAGCCTTCCCAGTAAAGTGCTTGGCGATCCCATCTGGAAAAATCCTCTTGAATAGGCACGAGCAACGAAGCCATGGACAGCCGTTGTGTGAGCCCTCTTCAAACCAACGACACAACACAGGTTCCGTGTGTGCGAGCATAAAAGGTAAGTGAAAAATAAAAGTCAGCCCTTTGACATAATTAGTAAGCTGAAACAGCTGGAATGCGAAGGGCATTTAAACCTTCCTGTGAAAGGTCAGGGCCAGACTGAGAATTGGTTCACGAAATATGTAGCTAAGCCAGCTACATATCCCTTAGCCAGATCATTCACTCTTTCTAAGCCCTTTAAGAGATATTTACAAGCTTAGTATGAGGCAATATCAACTGATAGGATTCCTACCGGTGAGGCAAATTCCACAAGCAAACTACTCCATTTATTTTTAACGGTAATGAATTTCCATGGAAAGACGTTTGTGAACCGCAGGCCTGACAATTTAGGTCTCTCCTCATATATTTCAGCCACGTTTCATACCGGTGTAGGATATCAGCAAAGCAGAATAGCAAGTAGCCATTTCTCAGATGCGCAGTAGGGTCAGGAGCCAACCCTGTGTGCATTTGTAATTCTAATGACCACTAAAGATCAGAGTGCTATGCACATTGCATCGCATTTACCTTTGCAATTTACAGCAAGCTAATCAGATAACAATTTTAAAGTTCAAACAGAGAAGGAAATGTTTCCAGCAGATAACACTTTTTATAGCTATTCTCATAGCACAACAATGCAAACTCTGGAATGCTTCCAGGTCAGAGGAATGTGAATGACTTCTTCTGAAGATATCTCTAGCAATTATGATGACTATCATAAAAGCATTAGAGGCATTGTGATAAGTTATATATTGAGAAAAGTGACTACAGCAGCAATTAAAATCCACCCATGGCAAAACAAACCAAAGATTGAACTGTGTCATCCTCTGGAAATGGAAAAAGCTTTGACAAGTAGGCTCCTATTTAATTTTGAACCTCTTTGCTTCTGTCTAATGCTGGTTGCATGATGTAAGACAGACCAGGACACGGCAGCTAGCAGTTTATACCCAACACCGACAGACTCTTCAGACAACCAGCCTTAATTTCAGCCTGAGGATTGCACCAGGTACCCCTTCCTAATGTTATCCGTTTATTCCTCTAACAATAAAGCTGTATTCCCAACTAGACTTTAAGTACTATCAGAACAGAAAAGTATACAGCAATGTGTTTGTGGCATGCTCTGTACTCACATTGTAGGTGCTACTACGATATCAAAAGTAATCAAAGTATTATTTTCCCCAGTTGTTGCCAATTTTCACTACAAAACTTCATGTTCAGAGAAAATAAAAAAATCTGTAAATTCAAGAAGCCAGGTTTGGCTTCTCCTCCAGTTTCCAGAGTTTGCATTGTTTTGCTGTGAGAATAGCTGTGAATAGTAACAATAGTTTGTCACATAACTTAGAGAGCAAAACTATACCGTTTTGTTTTAACAACTTTCAAAAGAATTAAATGTAATTCAATATTATCTCAACGCTATTTGAAAGATATTCATGTCAGTCAAAGCTATCTCAACACCATTAAACTCCCCTCTGATAGCAAGCAGGTTGCCAGAGGGCACTTGAGGCCATTAAAGGAAGCAAGTTTTGCTTTTGCATTCCAGACAATTCTGCAGAACTGTTAGAAACCTACTGAGGCTACTTTGACAGTACCACTCAAACACTTCACAGATCTCAGCATTCAAACTGTGCACTAGTTTAGGATTTTTCAGTATATTGCAAAAGAGCAATCACACACACAGAATTACTGTGGTTATTAGTCATCATCAGTTATATGAGGCGTGTACCTATGAGTGTGTTTAAAAGCAAAAGTAGTATTATAATTCCTCACACTGGGAATACTCCAGAAGGGAAAGTTTGAATGGTTTTTCTCCCCTAAGAATTCATATTACCAAACACTCTGTAACCAGCTGTATCTACATAGACCTTTTTTTCTGTTGTTTCCAGAATGTCTCAGATCATTTTCTGTACTCCTTTCCCACTCACAGTACTTCTGACACACACAGGAAACAATTTAGAACTACTAAGGGACCTACTCCTGGAAAGAATCCCTGTGTAGAGCCTTAACATTGTTCAGACTGCTTCCACTGAAATCATGCAACTGCACAGGTATGAGGCAGAGACAGATGCCTTTGCAGGAAAGGAGTAGTTCTTCATTTATTTGCTAAGAGCAAACGAATAAACGTTTCCCGCAAAGAACTAATACAAGTATGTTTGCCAAGAGACATTTCCTCACTCCCTGTTTATAGTTCTGAGGAAGTGTTTTCTTTAAATAAGACAACAAATGGTCATATTTTCATTTCCAAGAAAGGTTATCCGATGCTTGAAGTAGAAATGAATCTTGTGGAAGGCCTTAGTTAAAATATTTCCTACGTGTCTCTCAGGCATACAGGTGTGAGGGAACATCAAGCTAAACTCCTTAATGTTAAATCACTGTCACACAGAAAGTGGGACATCCCTTCCTCAGAGCTCTTCCAGAAATCAGAAGAAACAACACAAATTTTTCAAATTACTTCTGAAAGTTTTTGATCAGGCCTTTAATCTTCGCAAATTTCAGCCTATGCTCTGTAGAATTTATCTTGGAAACAGATTTTCCCCACTTTTTCGCTCTGCATGTTCCTCCCGTCCCTGTCCGTTGTCTTGCTCTCTTTGTGGTGTTTCCTTTCCAAGGGCAACCTTTTAGCACATTTTCCCTCTGTCCAGGATGTATTGCAATGTCTCTACCTCCCTCTTTCCCCAGGAACCAAGCTGACAAAGCCCAGGGAGTGACGAGCTTGGACACACAAGCAGGAACAAGTAACTACCAACAGAAGGTGGGGAAGGACAGGGAGGGAAATCGTTTAGGAGTGCCTCAAGAAGATATTCTTGCCCAATAATAAGCCTCATCCCAATTATCTTTGTAATTATATGCTTGAGGTCAGCTCAAGTTAGTTGAGTATGTGAGTAAAACTTCTGCCTCATTTTTAAAAATAATATCTACATCTGTGACCGAGAAAAGTGTGGGACACAGGAGTTGAATTGTTAGTTGTATACATTTGAAAGTTAAGTTTGATTTAGCTTTTCACAAAATTTAGCCTGAGTTCAGAACTGACTCATGGAGACAGAGTATCAGTGTTTACATGCTAATGCTTGGGTATTCATGACAGCAAATGGGACACCCTCTATTTTCTTGTAAACACTTAAATTTGCTAGTTCTTGTTGCACTATTTAGTCAGGTGAATTATGCACTTGGGTAAGCAAAACAACATAAGAGGACCTAAGTAAATAATCAATAGAATCTAAGGAGTAAATTTTAAAGATCATGTATCACGTGTTCACTGATCATTAGCAGCCCAGTTATTTTCTGAAAACACCTAAAAATAATGCCATATGACTACATTAAGAATTTCATAATCTGTTCACAGAGCACCGGTAGATATACTTTTCCAGTGATAAAAAGTATGTTCTTATTAACCAAACAGATGTATTCCAATTAAGGCTACATGATTACCTTATTTCAAAATGCAGACTAGAATTTACATATATTATATACCATGCATACTATGCGTTATGCATTACCACTGTCAAAAACAGAGAAGCACACCGTATTCAAGGCTAAGCCACTTCTAGGTTAATTTTATATAATATTCCTAGCAGAGGCTTTGAATTTTAGGTTATTTCAGTAGCACAATATCAAATTACATCAGTATACAATTATATTTACATAATAAACAAACTATTAAGCGACATTGGACAGTGACCATAATCTGTTCTTATCCTTGTCCAGTTAGTCTTGGGTAATGAGCCCTAAATTAATGAGCAAATACAACTCTCACCAGCATAGTTCTGAGTAATCCCATTGAGAATAAAATTTGCATACTGACAGGCACTGAGGTGAAACACTGTAGAAAATAAGGCTGAACATTCATTCAGCAGAAATCATTTGCATACATCTGTACTGGGAAAACATCGGGAATTTTTTTTTTTTTTTATGATAGAACAGGTTACTTGTAAAACAAATACGAAATATCAGCAAAAGGAAACACATTTTCTAGAAAACTTACAACCTTGTCCAGTTCAACATCAATAAATTAATGGTATAAATAGCAGACAATGTGCTGCAATTTAGCAGCACATATTCTACTATCCAATGCTCAGCTAACGCATTTTATTTTCATGAATTAATTTACATTTTTGCTGACATAAAGTAAATACGATGATCTGCACTGTCACTAAATAATCAAACAGGATTATTCATCAAGAATTTTCTGAGCGCATCTATACTTCTTTAGTTTCTCCAGTTGTTGATCAGCCAAACGGAAAGCAAAGATTTCTCCCACCTGTCAAGAAGTTCTTTCTGTCTCATTGTATTGGGTTTGCGTGGCAAGGTTTTGGAAGTGGGGGGAGGGGAGGGGGCTACAGGGGTGGCTTCTGTACGAAGCTGCTAGAAGCTTCCCCTATGTCCGATAGAGCCAATGCCAGCTGGCTCCAAGATGAATCTGCTGCTGGCCAAGGCCAAGCCCATCAGCGACGGTGGTAGCGCCTCTGGGATAACAGAATTAAGAAGGTGAAAAAAAAAACCTGCTTGGAATTGCAGCTGGAGAGAGGAGTGAGAATATGTGAGAGCAACAACTCTGCAGACCCCACGGTCAGTGGAGAAGAAGGGGGAGGAGGTGCTCCAGGTGCCAGAGCAGAGATTCTCCTGCAGCCCATAGTGAAGACCACGGTGAGGCAGGCTGTCCCCCTGAAGCCCATTGAGGTCCACGGTGGAGCAGATATCCACCTGCAGCCTGTGGAGGACCCCATGCCAGAGCAAGTGGAGACACCCGAAGAAGGCTGTGACCCCATGGACAGCCCATGCTGGAACAGGCTTCTGGCAGGACTTGTGGCCCCATGGAGAAAGGAGCTCACACTGGAGCAGGTTTGGTGGCAGGACTTGGAAGCTCGTGGGGGGACTCACGCTGGAGCAGTCTGTTCCTGAAGGACTGCACCCCGTAGGAAGGACCCACTTTGGAGCAGTTTGTGAAGAACTGCAGCCCATGGGAAGGCTCCACTTCGGAGAAGTTTGTGAAGGGCTGTCTCCCATGGGAGAGACCCCATGCTGGAGCAGGGCAAAAATGTAAGGAAGGTAGAGCAACAGAGACAACATGTGATGAACTGACGACAACTTCCATTCCCTGTCCCCCTGCACCACTCAGGGGGAGGAGGTAGAGCAAACTGGGAGTAAAGTTAAGCCCAGGAAGAAAGGAGGGGTGAGAGGAAGATGTTCTTAAAATTTGATTTTATTTCTCATTATCCTACTCTGATTTGGTTGGTAATAAATTAAAATAATTTCCCCAAGTTGAGTCTGTTTTGCCAATAATGGTAATAGATGAGTGATCATTCCCTGTCCTTATCTCAACCCATGAACCTTTCATTATATTTTCTCTCCCCTGTTGAGCTGAGGAAGGTGAGTGATAGAGTGGCTTTGGTGGTCACCTGGTGTCCAGCCAGAGTCAACCCACCTGTGCTTGTTTTGGCTGCGATAGAGTTAATTTTCTTCATAGTAGCTAGTATGGGGCTAGGTTTTGGATTTGTGCTGAAAACAGTGTTGATAGCACAGGGATGTTTTCGTTATTGCTGAGCAGTGGTTACACAGAGCCAAGGCCTTTTCTGCTTCTTACCCCACCCCACCAGCGAGGAGGCTGGGGGCGCACAAGGAGTTGGGAGGGGACACAGCTGGGACAGCTGACCCCAACTGACCAAAGGGATATTCCACACCATGTGACGTCATGCTCAGCATATAAAGCTGGGGGAAGAAGAAGGAAGAGGGGGACTTTCGAAGTGATGGCATTTGTCTTCCCAAGTAACTGTTATGTGTGATGGAGCCCTGCTTTCCTGGAGATGGCTGCACACCTGCCTGCCAGGTGTGGTGAATGAATTCCTTGTTTTGCTTTGTTGGCGTGTGCAGCTTTTGCTTTACTTATTAAACTGTCTTTACCTCAACCCATGAGTTTTCTAACTTTTACTCTTCTGATTGTCTCCCACATCCCACCAGGGAGGAGTGAGTGAGAGGCTGGGTGGTGCTTAATTGCTGGCTGGGGTTAAACCATGACTCCATCACACTCATTGATTTAAAAGAGAAAGTTATCCAGGATAAAGCCCCCATGTTGTGGTTATACATAAGGAAAGAGGAGATTCAGAGCAGTTCTGTACTTTTGTGTGCACCTCAATGCTGTGGAAAGGATTAGAAGTGAGTGAGGAAAAGTGGGATTACATGGAATTCAGAAGTTTTGTATCTAGCGTCCCCAAAGCATCACTGCTTCTTCATATAGTGACACAAATTCTCCCTGTGATACACCTTTATCCTGTGCACCATGGTAATGTGAAGCCAGTTTGGCCTTAGTAAATCTTGAACTGCTTCCTACTATGCTTCAATGAGAGGGATGGAGTAGTGCAATTATATGATTATTACTGGACACTAACATTGCAATAATTATATCTGTTAAAAAAGAGAATATGTTAAAAATTTATACAGACATAATATTGCTAATGGAACCATGTGTCTAAGTATTCTAGCACCCATGATATCTTCTGTTTATGACCTGCCTAACTTTTTTTTTTCCTGAGGACAGAAGTTTGCATGTGTGTGTGTGTAGATAGTTTAAAAATTACTATTAATTTTGACTCTATTCCCTGCTAAGCACCTACCTTTCCTCACCCCAGGCTCAGAGGAATTCTATAAAATCTCAAGAAAGGATGTTCAGACATCCACTATTATGTGCCTGCGATGTTAGAGACTGCAGGCAAGCTGGGGTTTGCTTCCATTGCCTAAATGTAGTCTCTGAAGTGTGCGCCGAGATGCCCAAAGGTTTGTGAGACGTTCATGTGTCATTAACAATTATGACAAAAGACCTACAGGTGACTCATGGCCTTCTTTAGTGGCAGCTCTAGGCCAGATAGGGTACCCCAGAGAATTTCAGGAGAACTAGACAGCCCTGTCTTGGTAAACGGTATCTAAACTCATATGCAGTCAATGGAGTTTAGTTGATACAGTGACACCCATAGGAATATTCAAAAAGTACTCTATAGTAAACATACATTTGGTAAACTGATGTTTAAATTAACTGAATAGTTCTCTGGGTTTCAGTAACTGTATCAATTTCACACGTTTCTATTGGCTATAAAGAAAGTCTAGACTATAATGACACTATAATGTCTATAAAGTAGACACATACATTTAAGTACCTTAATCTGTGAGCTGAATCCCTTACTATAGTCTCCAGAAGGGTCTGAGTGCCCTGTGTGTCCCATGTCTTATCTGGAAGCCTCAAGTGAACTTGCTGGAATTCCTGGGACATCTCAGAAGGCCGCTGCTGTCTCTGCGGGCAAATGAATCAAACCCTGGATATCTAAACTCAGGTGAGGTAGACCCCTTCCTCACCCTCTAAAATATATCAGAAATGTTTACTTGGGACTTGTCCTTGTACTTTGGTATTAGTGAGGAGTTAGAAACATTTTAATACACAAATCTTATACAGTCAAATCAAGTAATATGTAATCAATAGGAAAAAGGCAGACTAAAACTTCCAGGATGCCAAACAAAACTTAAACTCTAATTATAGTTTTGAATGCATCTTTTAATGGCTGTTTTGCCTGATAGAATTAACTGATATAACAGAGATTTGAATAACTATCTGGTTGTTTAAATCATTATAGTTTTAACTGAATTTGACGAATGTCAATTTAAAGGACATTTGGGTGTCTTGTAAGAAGCTATAGCTGTCCTAAATTGCTATTTATTCTACCTTAGAGTGTGAATAATAGTATGCAGCTTAAAAATAAAGACAGCTTTTTGACACAAGAACATCTTTTTGGAGGCTTGTTCAGTCATTTGAGTAAGATTTCCTAAGAGAAATATTCTGTTAAAAAGTCCCAAACTTCAAGCTACAATTACTTGAAAAATAACATCACTATTTGAATGACTTATCTGATTTAGACGACTTAAAAGCAAACATATAAAATGACCCCTCTCCTTGTTATCTGCAGAGGGAAAAAAAAGGCTTTTTAAAGAGGTTTTATAAAAAATACATGTACAGGGTAGCCTACAGAGTATTGTCTGTTGGAAAGTGTGCATGTCAAGAACAATAATTAAAAATTAGTCTACAGAACTGTATCTAAATAATTAAATTTGTAATTTAATTACATAGCACTTTGTATCGTAGATCTCATGCTTTACAGAGTTTTGATGTGATTTCCCTCTCTGTTAGGTAGGTGCACTTAAGTAGAAAATGGAAAAATGATTTTTTCAAGGTTTTTAGTGGCTTGTGGTAGACCTAATCTCAAAACCAAACCTAAGCCCTCTCCACTACTTAATACAGTAGCATTTTATTGAAAGAAACTGTTATATTCCAGTTAGAATGCCAGAAATGGTAAAGTTATAACTGTTGAATAACATATCAGTCCAATGATATTAAAGATACTGAATAAGCAAAAAAAAAAAAACCCAAACCATTATCCGACTGATACAGTGGCATTTTTATACACAAGGTTCCTCTGAAAGTTGCATCAAGGAAACTTTCAAATATGAAAGCAAATTTTAAAAGTACATTCTAAGACAAGGACGACATTGGAAACACGTAGGTGTATGATTCCATGCATGTGGGTAGCCCTACTGAAATTAGTGAAACTGCTAAATGGACTCGTAAAAATCCTGTTCAAAAACACAGAAATGCTTCCATAGACTTAAATCGGTCTTATCAGGTCCCATCCATCTGTATGTTTTCAGAATCAGAGCCTATGCTCTCATGACCATGTTTTGGGGCTGCATCAACTTGCCCCTCTGTGTAGATGCGACTACAGACCTTTTCCTAATCAAAATTCCCTGTGCTTACTATGACAGAATTCACTACTCTCTACTTAAAATGTCCCTATATGGGCCTGACATTCTTCTACGCGCATTGTAGCTATTTCATCCACTTTCACATACCACTATGTGACTGAACACATTGGAAGTTATTTTAGATCTAAAACGTATTACTGAATCCCTAGATTATATACCCTACTGGCACTGGACAGGTTATTTTTAATAGCATGCATTAGAACAGGAGTGTTGTCTTACCAGTTATAAGACATAAATGGCTGGCTGAAGATTCCCTTTAGGTAGAAGACTATTTTTTTTTAGATATCTGAATTACAACATTTGAAATGAAAAATCTTGGAATGGGTTTATAACCTAAGATCATAAAGGAAAACAGAATTGTGTTTGTGTTTACACTGTGCCACACTGCCACATTGTGTGCCTCCTTCTGCCCCTTAACACTTTTACTGAGACTGTAAATTCCATGGGGCAGGGGTTTTCTTTTTGTTCCTTGTTTCAACGTTACCTGACAAGTGGGCTTCTAAGCAGAAATAAGAAATAAAAATACATGCATACTAAGAGAGGGCCTAATATAATATTAGTTGACCTTCATTTCTTTGCCCCAGATGCCATTGAAAAAGATAGTAATAAGTGTATTATTATTATTATGTTTTAATTGAAAGCTCAGCTAGCTCATTATTAAATAAACCCAAAGTAAACTGTCTGTTCATTTTTTTCTCACACAAGCAGCTTCTCATAAAACAAATCTTTTTCTCCTCGCTTTGTCCAGTCTCTCTCAACTCCCTTATGTCATTTGCCAAAAGCTTTTTTTCTCTTACAAAACCATATCACAAATCAGGAGAGCTTTATGTTCTAAATAAAGGGATTATAAAGAAGCTGTTGCTCCTTGTCATGTCTCTCAAGATAGCTATTTTGATGTAAAATACAGGAGGAGGAAAAAAATGTAGGTACCACCTCAGTGCAAAACCTTGTGGCCCCCAAATATGCTAGGGATGTATTCGATTTTTCTCAAATTCATAAATCATGTTTATGTTGTTTGTGAATGTCCAAACTATTTTGAAACTACTTGGAAGCAGGATGATTACAGCACTCAGCTAGTTGTCTCTGCAAGGAGGCAGTTCTTATTAGCTGTAATACAGCACTGCGCAAGCACGACTTTGTTCCAGTCCCCAACTAGCCCCCAATTATGACACGAGCTGTGACAAACTGCTTAACATGCAATAGTAACATCAAAGCCAACATACAGGCCCCTGCACCAAGCTCCACACAATGTGACATATAGATACAAGCTTAATTCTTTCTTTAGTGAGATAGAAGCCTAAATTAGGCACTTAGTTACTTAAATCTCCTCAAGTGGTCAGCAGAAAGGGAGACATTCCTCCAGAGATCTTAAGTAGGGTCTTCACTGAGTGTGTAAGGCTTGCTAACCTCCTGATGTATGTACCTAAAATAAGGTGCTAGCTTTACTTCCGATAGTCAACATAAAATGCAGTATATAACCCTTTATTTATTACTCCTTACTGCAAATTTAGCCCTAATGATCACTGCAAAGAGATGAAGAGCAGGGATGTGTTGCCCTCCCCTGTGCCCCTTGCAGGCTTAGATGTGAAAGGTCTGAGAGTTGTTGTCCTCATAGCCCAAGGCAAAAACATGTGAGAAGTTATTTCTTGGATAACTTTACTCCACTAAGTAGGCAGATGAGGCTTGTAAAGACCTTGCTATGAACACAGGCAATCAAGGACTTCACAATACAGACTGAAACATACAATATAGTGATACTAGAAAAGACACGGAGGTTTTAAAACTCAACCTTCTAATGAAAGCCCATGTAACATATGTATGTTTAGAGACTTATATTTCCAATGACATCTGTTCTGTTTAGCACTCTTGTCTCCATGTGTAGACCACAGATGGACTGGCAGGCAACTAAACATCATCTGCACATAGAGGATTTATTTATGATATATTATAATGATATATAGGGATGATACACACATTTCTGGAAAACATCAATCGTCAACAAAAATAGTGCTTTAACACATCTCAGCTAACTCTCTCTCTGTCAATCTGCAACAAGGAGGAAGACCAGCATGCTTTTGCTTGATGTGCTGAAAGGAAGGAAGCCAAACCATTGGACTAGAACTTAAAAGATCAGGACACCTGGCTCTGCCAACAGGCGTCCTGTGTGGTTTTGAGCATGATGCCCATTAAGACTCAGAAATGTATCAGCAAAATGTAGTAACATCTTGCATAGCAAAGGTGCAACGAACAACAGCATGAGATTATAAATTCTGAAGGGACTCGTATGGAAAATAGTCTTGTCCCGTCTCACTGTTACAGACATTAACAATCTGGGAATTAGACACTGTGTGTGCAGCAGTCAATCCTCATCCTTCCCAATGTGATTCTTGAATCATTAATATTTTTTAAGTGTTCAAATGTTTTCCTGATGAAGGAAATACTTGTATAAAGAAAATACATAAACCCTTAACACTAATAGGACTTAACACTATTTCTGGACTAGTGAATACTACAGATCAGAATCTGTTCTCTAGACCGGCAACCAGCTGAAAAAGCACAGCTCATGGTGATAATGTCTAATCTCACTTACCTTCCAAACTGTTGTGAATGGTCCCTGGCCTGTGCAAAACCTACAGCTGTGCCTAGGAATTGTTGTGAATTAGCATGAACCGTTAACAAGCAGGGGTCCTAGCAACTTAGTGCCCTGGTCCTTCAGCTGCCTTCAAACTTGGTAGGACTGTGAAAAAACCCGACTGAGGATAGAAGGCACTACTTGTATCACAAGAAAGGAAAATATGGAATAATTGTGTTTTCAGAAACTCCTCCAAAAGCATTTTGACACAAATTCTGTTCCCCTGTAATGTCACACCTCACTGTTTCCAGTGGTTGGCTTGGGCTTTGCCCATGAGAAAGAAAAGTCATCTTGAAACTGTCAAGTTTCTCAAGGGAAGTGCTCCTGATCAGAATAGCTGGTGTCAACTAATTCATGGCAGAACCTATTTTAAGGACAGAGCTTTTAAACAGTCATTTTATGCATCTTATTGATTCCTCCACCTTACTTACAAATAAATGGCTGTAATTTGCTTTTACCTGCAAAATTTTGCTCATAAAATGTTTTCTTTCATCAAAATACATTAAGGAGCTATGGGAGGAGGAACGAAGCTTGGTTTTCTTTGGTTTTTCTTTATCAAGCAAAAGCTTCCAGTAGTTATTTTAACATCACTTGCCCCATTGTTTGCATAATTGTTGATAAGTAAAGTCCGTTGCCTAATTAACTTTATTGACCACTCATTTTAATCAACAGAGGAGTAAAAGTGAATGTTCACTTGCTCTCACTTCAGAAAGGTCGTTTTTTTCTTCCTGTTCTCTTTTCCTCTTTCTCTGCCTCTGCCCGTGGATGTGAATATATGCCACATCATCGCTGGCTGGATGCCAAACACAGGCCTCTGAGGCTGTGGCTGCCTGATTCATTGTTCCAGCGTGGCTTCTCGGGCTCTGTGCATTTAGCTGGATGCAGGAGCTCTCAGGCACTGTATTTGCATTCCTCAGCATTTTCCAAGCCATTTCATTGGAGACAGTAAATATTAATTAACGGTCTTGGAGTTTGTCCAATAAATTGCCAGTGAGATACCTCAGGTGCTGTTAGCAGTATTACCGTAACACACAGACTGTGCAGTATGTGACATTTTGAAATCCACTATCATGTTTCTGAGAAAAGCAAATATATATATATCTTCAAAAAGCTAAAACCAATATTCAGAGTTTTAAACAGGATGTGGTGGGTTATTGCTTTCCAAGTCTTTTTCCTTTTTACTCCTTTCCTAATAATTATTCCTATAGAAAATTCACTAACAATTTTTACTTGATATTTTTAAGGATGTTCACATTTCAGACCTTTCGGTCAACTACACTTTACAGATATTTATCAACAAAATTCTAATTAAACCATGGACTTGTATACTAAAAATACATTGCTACTTGATTGGAAAAAATTATGGTACAGACACCGCTTAGAGATTAATCAGAAACTAGACTGAGAATATAATGCAATGTGAAATCTGACACAGGTTGTGTTGCTATATACTTCTATAAACAAGACAAAAAGTGTTACACCACTAGTAACCATACCTCCAGGAACCTTCTCCAGTTGTCATAAAAGACCCATCATGTCATAAAAGACCCGTGCACACAGATGTGTTAACAGTCTTTTGCGACCTACTATAGGTACTTAGTAAATTGGCATGGAAGCTAGCATGTCAGTGGATCTCGAATCTCTAAAAACATTGTCTTAAGAGCCAAGGATGTATTTTAGAGACTCATGGTAATTAGAAAAGCTGATTTAAAACTTGTAGACCATTACTTTTTTCCAGAATGGAATAACATCACTATTTGTATCTTGTGACATCCACCGTGTGCTCCAGCCAAAATCATTATAGTTTAGGGGACTAAACAAATGTTTCTTCAAAATATCTCACTTCTATAATGATGTTTGCCAAGGCACCTACACTCTACAGAAATTCAGTCTCTTTCTTTAATAGTCATGATATACAGTTCCAAAGATAGAGCATGGCTCCTGAAATACATTTTCTACAGTAGTCTGATTTCCATCTCCATATTTTAGCAATTTGCTTCACTCTTGTAGAATCAACCATAATAATTTTTTTTAAGAAACGTTACCAATAGTACTTTACTTTTTCTAACTTGCTTAATATTAGATTCTATTTTCTTAATTGCCAGCAACACAAGCCAATACAGTTCTTCAACTTCAACATTTTCTTTACCTACTGTATTATTATCCTGACTGGGATTGTCCATATAACTTTTAACCTAGTATCTGTTTTGGCATGCACTTTTAATCTAGTGTTTCTTTGAAAACTGTCTTAATCATTACAGAGGACTGCTTATGCTTTACAATGATATGAATTAGGAGAGGAGTTTCTGTGATTCATTACCAGTTTAATCAATTTCCCATCCCTTTAACCCTGACACCAGAGGCTGATGGTGCCTTTGCATTTACAGTACAAAATACTCAATTTTTTTCCTAGCCCTTACAGTGAGCTGGTGCCACATGTTTCTCCTTGTTTAGCTCCTTAATCCGTGTCAGACTGGTAGTGCACAGAGATTCCAGAAAGTTAGCTTTCCGAATACAGTCAGGAGTATTGCATTAATCTGTGCAGTCCTACCAAATCTGGCCTGTGTCCGAGTGCAGCTTCTCCTTAAAAATACCTTGTGCTCGTTCTCTATCTGGCTAGTCTGATGTAGATGAAATCATTCCTAATTCCCGCTTTTGCATGAATGAATGCTTCCACATAGGCATAATCCATGTTCTATTACCTCATCACGATACCATCTGAGCTCCTCACACTCACTAATGAACCTTATCATCACAATAGTCCTGGTTCTAAAGATGAGACACTGACATACAATAAAAGATTAGTCCAAAATCATCATGGGAATGTGTCTGCACTACATACTACAGTACAGAAGGGAAACACCCGGGGTAGTCCTACCATTCTCAGCAGGAGAGACATTTTGCATTATTTGCCTGTGGCCTTATCTGTACTGTTTTAGATATTTAGGTGAGGTACTTTGGGTATCTCTGGGATTTTCTGCAAACTTATTTTTAGATTCAGTATAACATGGAGTTATTCAGAAATAGCTGCTGCAGAAAAACTTCTCCTTAATAATCCTGTTTGGACTCTATTCTGGAGCAAAAGAAGCTAATTTACTTAAAAAAATATTAAAATGAGTTTTAAAAATCAGCTTATCTTAGAAGTGCATGTAATTCTTTAAAAGAATGCAGAAAGACAAGTAATAAAATAAACAGATTTTAATAAAGGGAGAAAAGCACCTGCAAATCATGAAAGGCCTGACGTCTCACCTCCTTTTAAACTACATTTACTCCACATATTTTAAAGATGTACATGCTGTTAATGCATGAAATTATTATCATGTGTGGTCTGGTAAGATGCTAACAGCTCAAGGCTATACATAGCTCTGCTTATAAAAGAATTTCAAATTTCTGGGTACAGATAATAATATATAGAGGGAAGCTTCAGGACACATAGGATCAAAGCCTTGAGTTAAAAAAGTAAAAACCCGTTTCTCCTCTACGGCAAAATTTATTGAACAAACCAGAATAGTTGTTGGATGCTGTGATGACCAGGTGTTCTCTTCCTGCCCTCTGATGACCTGGACAAGGACACTCAGTCTTTTCAGAATTTTGCCACTTCCCATACATGTGTCTCAGATGTTTCTTCTGAACCTAATTAAAACATATCCATTAAATCATAGCGATTTTTCAGAATACAATATCTAAAATTCTATTGTAGAAGAAACAGCATTGCCATAGGTATACAAATTTGATTCTCAGTGTTGCCTGAGACTTACAGATGCTCTTTGGCACATCAATTTCAACATGAATTGCAAAACAAGACACTAATTTCCAAAGTTCAAATTTACAATTTCCAAAGTTTACAATTTTGGTGTTTACTGTTAAGCTCTAGAAAGATATTCCTAAACAGCTGAGGGACTGTACTTCGAATGGAAGAAGTGAGTTGGGATGTGTTGGCTAGTTTTAACTAATTCTACAGAATGAGTTACCTTCTTTTTCCTGTTATTCTCATTCTTTGAGAATGAGATTCTTTTTCCTATTATTTTCCCCTCTTTTTTGTTTACTTCTTCCAATCAACAGTCTTCATAAATTTAAATTCTAATAAGAATTCAGACGGGAGATGGAATTGCTCAGAACCTCTGAAAATCCAGCACTTAGTAACTTGTGTTGGGACAAAAAGCCTTGGAAATTTTGGTCTTCATTCTCTTTGCCTGCCTTTTAAGTTAGGTGTGAAACTCGTACATGGCTAGATCCTCAGCAGGAGCAATGTCATGTGGCAAAACTAGAGAAAAGAGAAAGATTTGACAGTTGGAAGAGATGTGGCTCAGTCAGAGCACACCATTGTCTGACATTTGGAAAGACTGAAAAATTTAGTAGTGGTTGTAATGTTTTGGGTGAAAAGGAACCTGTTCCCTACTTTTTTTTTTTTTCACGAAGACGCCGTGTGCATGCTTGTTTGCATATAATTGGTACATGGTGAAAATAACACAGCTGCTGTAAATAACACAGTTCCACTGACTTCAGGATATACAATCTGTGGATCGCTCCATAACGTCTACTGTCTACATCATGGTGCTGTGAGTTTGAAATCAGGAAAGATACTGAGGTCCTCGGCAATTTTTTGCATGAAAGGGTTTATAACACTTCTCCCTCTCCACACTGCACTCTGATGCTAAATAAACTCAGCAAGGTGACTAAAGGAAAAAAAAAGAACCCTTACCTTGCAATCAAGTTGTTTATCTTCTATCTGCCTCAGTGGGAAGAAATGTGTACATTAAATGTGTATGCATTTATGCATATTACATAAATATACACACATATTAAGTAGCATCTCCTTTCCTCATTAACACTTATGTGTTTTGGCAGGCACTACAAAACAAACAGGTGGTCTGTTATGAACTGATAGTGTTGTCAAAGTCTGAAGAGCTGAGGGAAAAAAGTCACGGCTTGCATTCAGCCAAACTCAGCGTAATTGTTATTGGCACTTATCGCAATGAAACCTGTCAGGGATGGAAAGAAAGATATGTCACTGTGTCTGGCCAAACACAGGAGGGAAGAGAACAGAAATGTTTATAATCCATTTGTGTTTAAAGTTCTTCCTGGTGGAAAGCCCGTCTCCTTATTCTTCCATGTTTGGTTTGTAAGGCATTTATACTTTATGTATTTTAATAGAACCTAGCCAGCTATATCACAGTGATATATGAACATCTGATGGAAAACTGCCAGTCACCACGTTGTGTCTGGATGCTCTCTCTAGTCCTGTATCCTCTTAATATTAGATCCCAGATGCTTCAAGGAAAGATGTGAACCCTGAAATGTGTTTACTGGAATATTTCTATACATAGGGAAAAAATTCCTTCCTAATTCCACTTGTTCAAGCTGTGCCCTGGAACATCTAGATAAGTAGTACCTGTAACAGTGCCACTTCAGCCACTATTTTTCCATTTCTCATTATGATGCATTTAAATGCATTTTTTTCTGAATAAGAATTGAAATCTCAGAGAGGAAATATTAGTCTTCACAGTAACTTATCACAGACTTCATGTGTTAATTATATGGTGAGTAAAATAATGACTCTCTTTACAATACTTCCTAATTTCCTTGAGCACACAAAGATTTACACCTTCCTAAGACATCACACCACAGTGCAGTGAGTGTGCCAACTACTAACGTCGCAGGCGGCAGCGTATCACAGACAGTCTGTGCACAGCCTTGATCGTGCCAGTGAAAAGGAGGGGACAGAATGGAGTCAGTACTTGGAAAAAATTGATTCACATTTTCTCAGCGTGCCAAATGATGGATCCCAACCAATCGCCTAGGAAAAATAAACGGCAAAGATTTTAGACTGAATGTCGTATACCCTCTTTCCTTTGCAGTGGGCAGGCCTCAGGATTGAAGCTGAGACCTATACTTTTCCTAGCAAACACCATTAACACACTCTTGCTAGCTGATCTGTTGGGAAGTTTTGAACATCTTCCTTCATATATCGTGCTGCCACAGAGTAGTCCACAAAGGGTGCATTTTTTACCCTTTCCATAAATTCACATGTTCTTATTCACAGAGTATCAGGATCATGGTTGGAGCTTGACTTTCCCTTCTATACTGTGCAGAGATTTGTCAAGAAATTAAGTGCTGCATATTTTCACTTTGGACTCCATACTGACATTTTTTAACATATGCTTATGTCTAGCATATCTAGTGTTAGTCTGCAAAACAGCGTGATGAGTGTTAAATTGTCAAGAACTCCTCCCTTAGTTACATATGTATACATGCAACTCCTATGTACATATAAGTGAAGAACCCCACTCAAAACAGCCTTCTAGGAAACCAAGTCCAGCATCTCAGATAATTAATTGTTTCAGCTGAAATTTCATATATCCATACACCACCAGAGCAGGGTGTTTCGATCGTTGTGCATGTGATCATGCATTCATGCCTTGCTACTAATTTCCTGACAGAGAGGTTCCACAACATTAAATATACAAGAAATCTTCGCAAGTAGAATCATAAATCCTGTTACATAAACGTTTTCACACTTAACCTGATCAACTTAAATGTAATACTAGTTTATTAGTACAGTGGAAAATGGATTCCAAACTTAAAAAAAAAAAATGTACAGATACTGCATTGTTAAACATTTCATTTCACTAAATCTGTTATTCTTTGTACCCACCCTTCCTTTTGTTCCCTCCTAAAAAAAAAGTCAGGAAAAAAAAAATCAAAAATACAAAATGTCTGGTGGACTAAAATTGTGTCTGACTTATCAAGTAAATGAGAAGTGTAGAGCTGGCACAACTGGTGCTGCAAAATGTTGGAAAAAGATATTGTCATATTTTGTTTACAGAAAACCTATGTTTGGTGACGTTTGAAAGTGAAACTCTTTTAAGGGAGGAAAAAAAACCCAAGCAAACCTCCACAGATTTACCTAAAGTACTTCCAGGTTACCTTTCTACCTTGCTGGTTTGGCTAGCTTTTCTTGTAAGTGATGATACAGGTGCATCTCGTGACTTACGCTGTTTTCGTGCTTTTACCTAGCCAAGAGCTTTCCCAGACTTTCGTCCTGTCCATCTCCTCCAGTGAGAGACCCATAAAAGGCTTGAGAGAAAGGAAGAAGAAGAGAAAGAGGCCAAATGATGAGGGGTTTAATTTGTAGGGGATTGCAATTTACAGTCTATCTAAACTTCTACAGTTTAGAAGTTAGAGCACAAATACTGGAACTGCTGAAGTGCCTTTGAGCTGCCACTGATTCTTGTGTGAGAAAAAAAGGGTTTCGCTACGAGAGCAGATGATAGTCTAGCACAGGCATTCCTGCAGAGGTGCTCTACTGCTTGTAGCCCAGTTCAGAAACACAGTGCTATCCCTGTCCCTCTGAACCCCACCGGAGACAGAAAAGGTAGTGTTCACAAATACACTGGCTGGTTTATGAAATACTCTGTGCAACCATAAACAGTAATTTTGTTCTAACTTAGGGAATGTGCACAAGGTAGCAATCTCTGGCACAGTCTTATGCGATGAAAACTGAAGAATTGTGAAAAGAAAAAGTTCTCCATGCAAAAACTATGTACATGTAGTTCCAAGACATGACTATTGACAAGGGCAGTCTTGGGCCTCAGCTAAACTTCAGAGTAGCATCTCCTTTTTTTATCAAAAGAGAATCATACATTCATGGGGGTCAAAGGCATGCTGATTGTACAAATACCAGTTGCATCGAAACACTTGGGAAAAAGGAACTCTGGTGAACGGAGAAGAAACTGGAAAATCTGCAATCTGTGAATTGAATTCCAATGAATTAACAAGCCAGAAAATGGATTCTGGATGGTATGGGCTTTTTAAATGTTCACCTAAAAAACAGTATGAGCCTCTCAAACCCAGCTGCTCTAATCACTGGGATATTGAGGTTACACCCGCCTTAGCTTTGTAGTTGAGGTCAGGAGTGTGCTCTTGAAGTGAACCTCTCAATCATCCTCAGCATACTTTTGTGCATGTCGTGAAACTCTCTCAAAGTACACAATCTGGATTCTTTCAGATGAAACTAGACTGTACAGAGAGCCCCAGGATCATACCCATCATGTTGCTGCCACTAATGAGCACTCAGCACCCAGGGCCAGGCAACAGCCAGGCCAAAGTAAACCCCTGAAACATGTTTGACATAGTTGTGAGGGCTTCGGCAGCAGCCGTTTCCCCATCCAGATCCACTGCCCTGCACTAGTGGCTCATGTTGACATAGTCTGAGTGAACCTCTTCTTTGTCTGACCAAGTATGGTGAGAAGGGACTGGCTTTGGTTCCTAACTCAGGGAAAAAAAATTACAAGTGTGTGAATGTTGAGTGGAGAGAGGCATTTCCCTGCACCTCAGGCTTAGAAACATCTTTGTGGCTAGAGGATTGACGCTCCCTTCACCGTAGGTTAGGCAGCTGTATTAGTGTCCTGAATTTTATGGTTCCCATTTTTAAGTAATGAATTGACCACACACATGATATAAACAGCTGAAGTACTTGATTCAGCACCAGGGATGCCACAAAATGCTAAGTACCTAAAACTTGGTATTTTAGCTAGCATTTAGTACTTCTGAATACCAACAACAGAACAAGGTACACTTTAGCATTTTCAGATGGCACTCACACAGTTTTCTTCTAAGAAGACTAGGCAGATCTTGGGACTTCATTTAAAGTACTCAAAGAAATGAACTGACACCACTTGTACTACCTTGCATTTGCCAGAGGCTAGGAGCGTACGTGTAAACAGTGACTGTAAGTCAGCTGATACGCTAGTTACCTTATGTTTACTCGCTAGTATGCCTGTGTGTTTGCAGAGGTATTCAAATTAGACAACTGCGGTTACAATGTTTTGCTGCCCCGTATCACTGGGGTTTTTTGTTGCAGGAGGCATTTCTAAAAAATGACAGATGAGACGAGCCCCAAAAGGTAAAGACTAACACAAGCCCATGTTTTTGCTAGTGGACTAGTACATGCTAGCTAACTGCTTTTTAAGTATGCGGAGCAGTCAGTCTGGTCTGAACTCAAAGCCATCGTCACATAAACACTCAGAGCTGCAGCAGATATTTCAGTGCTAAACTTGATGTAGATTTCCCTGGGCTGCAGCAGTCCATGAAATAACCACCCAGTTTCTCCTCCCATAAAGACAGTGTAGTTTAAAATCAAGATATTTTTTCTCCACTTTAAATTAAGAAGTTGAAGTAGGAAAATCAGCACCCAGCTGAATGACAAAATGGGCTCAGTTTGCTTCCTCCTGTGTCTGCCTCTTGGGAAGCAGAGCACCTGTAGGTTAGAAAGGATAGGGGTTCACATTCAGTGAAATTGGGATATAATGGTGATTTGGGGCAAAAATCCTTTTCTGGCCTGAAAGTCCTCTCCATGCTGGAAACCTCTAATTTGCTGGCGGAAATGCTTTGATGACACCTCAGCTAGCTTTGGGGAATCTGAGAGCTGCTACCTTGAACACTTCTCCTTTCCTAAGGCAGTCACACAGCATGCAAACCCCCTGCAAACCAGGTATATCCCTAGCAGCAGCTACAAGCTGGGCACTGATACAGGTAATAATGACCCCATTCTCAGAGCTTGAGTTCTCTTCCTGTCCGCTGTGATACTCATTAATAAATCATTGTTTTTATTTTCTACAAAAAGCAGCAGTAGGAAAAGTGGTCGTAGAAATCCATGTTAATCTTCACAAATAGTATTGACTCCTTCACAGAACATCTCTGAGTCACTGTCTCCCTAGGCAGGGGTTAGGTTGTCTTCCACCAGTATTCACATTGTCTGCTCTTCATCAACAAAGCTTTAAACACCAATCATGAAATTGCAACATCTCTTCCTGCTGTTGAGAATTATGCTAGAACATGCACAGCCATCCCACAGAGCATTGCCTTGCTGTTAGGTCACCCATTGCTCTGACAAAGATGATTTAGGGGCGATTCCAGACAGACAGAGGAAGGGTGATTTAGAGGTCAGAGTGTGTGGAATTGAAATTCGATGGGCTGAAAGCATGTTCAGAAATGCCATGCTTCTCTTTATTATTTTGTAGGTATAGTTATTGCAATCTGTAATATAGAGACCAGAAGATGAGCCCCAAATCAAATGAATGCTGCCTGTTCCTTTACAGTGTGACTTGGCTTCTTACTCATTTTTTGTATGCTGAATTTAAGAAGTCACATAAACCTTGATTCTTCTTTGTTTTCTTTTACTGTGTCCTGCTTTTGAAGTCAGATACTCAAAATCAACATCAGTTCTATAAAGATACACAAACACGCACAAAAGAAAAAGAGAGAAAAGAACTAGGCAGTGGAGTCTGGAATGCCTTCAACCAAGCTATAAATTTGCATTGTTAAGAAGAGCCAAACCACAGTCACTGCTGATTTAAAGGAACTCTTGTACTTAGTGATCATCTTCATGAAGCAGAATGCATGGAAAACAAACATTAAGGTTTATAAACAGAAAGTAAATAAATGGTGCCCAGTGTTGGTCACCACCAACTCATATATAGACTGCTCCACTCAAACCATCTGCCGTTAGAACAAAAAAGCACAGAACTCCTTTGAAACTGTAACTTTTATTATAGAGTATGAAAATATCCCAGACGAGCTGAAATTGAGACCCCTTGTCTTTGTGTGTATGTGTGTGCATACACATGTGCTTTCTTGTTGACATGTATTATTATAGAGGTGAGCTTTCTGCAGACGTTGAACTACTCCTTTACACCAGCTATTTTGAGACCTAGAGTAAACCAAGCAACTGTTTGCAAAAATCATCTCGTCCTTACACAGAAGGTCAGCATGAACATCCAGTCCTCTAAAGCACATTTAAATTGAATTTAAGTGGTGCATATGACTTGTGCCTGACCTTAACAGTTTACTCTTACTCCTGTAGGTTCTCTCTAGCTCTGAAAAAGATTCCCTGAAGAGTTGTCTGGAAAACAATGAATATAGCAATCACATCAGGGTGCCTCTGATCCTGGTAAGGGCCGGTTATTGAGAAGTTTCATTGGGTATAGCTAACATCTGTCACTAATTCTATACACTTGTCTATATGTGCACATAGGGCATAATTTTGCAATAAAATTAATTATCAATCTAGTTGAAAATGTAGCATAATATATTTCATTGTTGGTTTACTATTTTTTAGTGAATGACATGAATAAAAAGAAAGAGTGTACAAGTATGAAAGATAAAATCAGAAAAGGTGTATACCAAATCTCTTTGAATTTATTTGAGCTTCCTGCGTCAGGCCTTCAGTCGGAAATGATAACAAAAAATATCCATTCACTTCAGAATAGTATTAGCCAAGCTCCTATACCTAGTAGATTTTACCAAATTATGAATTCTGAAAGCATTCTTAAAATGTATTTTAAAAATTTCCCTTATTGTTTTAAGTTAATAATAATTACTTTGTGAATAACTAAAATGTGTGTTATTCCTCATATAACACCTTTTCAGCTAAAAATATTTTTTATTGCTTTCCCTTTCTCTCCTATGATTTACCAGCTCCTATAGTAACGTGGCTTTTCTCGTAACTTCCTGTCCTTTATTTACACCCTGAACAGGGATGGTGTTAAATTAAAATGTTGTGTGTTAAAAATAAGTCCTGTTTACAAAGAGCTGCATTTGTTTGGTGCAGTTTGGTGAAAAGGGGGCACCTGATCTGCCATGGTGTTTGTTGAAGTAGAAACATAATATGAGGCGCTCGCAAGGGCACACAGAGCAGTGCAGAAGATCGATGGTTAACCACGACCCAGTTTGTCCCCTCCTACAGGGACGTCCTTAGCAGGAAGAATTGTGATTCTCCCAAGGGCCTTCTCCAATGCTGTTCACTTGGATAAAGGGTTTCTTTTTCCCCAAGACACGGTTCCTAAGCTCCACAGGTGCTGTAATATCAGCTCCAGTCCTGGAGGAGGTCAATGCTAGAGCAATTCACTAACGGTCCTGTGCCCTAATACTGCAAACTGAGGGCGTCTACCTTCTCGTGCTGCAAATGCAGGGTTCTCTCTTCTAGGTTAAAGGAGGATTTCCCTAAAACAGAATTATGCATAAGGAAACAACAAACCACCTTTTTCTGTGGAAGAAGGAAAACACCTTCCACAGTAGCAGCGAAGTTACAATAATAGACCATGGCAAGACACCACCCACTAAGTAAACAGCAACTTGATAACACAGCAAAACTGCTTAGAAAAAATCACAGTGACTCCTTCCAACATTAATTTATCTGTTGATTGCCATTTAAGATGTGCAGAAGGAACAGAATCTGGTCTCTCGGTGTAAAATATCTACTGCTAATGAGGGGCCAGAAGAGCATACTCTGTGCTTTAACTATGCAATGCAAAATACCTAAGTACCTCTTCAAATAAAAATAGCAATTTTTTTCTAAAAAGGCACCTTGTCACAATTTAAAGCCTAAGATTTATTCTTTGAATCTATCTAATAAATATTGTATAAGACATATGCATCTGGGGAACATGCTGTTCATGATCTATTGAAAATCAAAAAGAGAAGAACCTTGACAAATTCATTATTGCTGCAAATTATTATTTCAGAGACAGTTTTGATGTTATAATTTTTAAGACCTTTTAACTACATGAAAATCTCCTCACTGCTTTTTTGGTTTAGGTTGTACTCAAATTAGTTTAAGGAAAAATTTTTAAAAAAATCTGTTAAAGATCTTCAGCAATGTGAAAATTTAATATATTTGGTTAAAATGCAAAACATGGAAACAAAATTTCTTTCATAAGATCTCCCTCCTAAACCTTAGCTGAATATTTGCACAGTATTGTGGCATAACTGCAACAGTCTAGAAAAATCTTTGAAAGGTCGAAGCCCAAGGAAACATTATACTGTAATATTCTCTGCTGAGTAGTTAAATAACAACATACAGAGAAAACATCTACTTCTTTTTGGCTAGGTATTCAGCTGAATATATCTCTATTGACTTTTTTTCTCCTTCAAAAGATGTTGCATTGCAGAAAAAATACCAGAAATGCCAGCAAAACCAAATCCAACAGGCTAATCTGAAAAGACCATTTTATTTTTTGAAAATAGAGCTCTAATAAGCAATGTTAGTGGGCTGCTAAAAAAACCCAAACCCTCAAGAACTCACTTGAAGAAGAAAACCCACAGTGTTGGATGGTTCTTGTACATCTCCTGCAAACCACTACATAGCTTATGAAAATCAACCAAAAAGCTCCCATTTGCTTTCCTGGGCTCAGAGAAGGTCCTTCATCCTGAATAGATTGTGATGAAAAATAAAAGAAAAAAAAGGGAAAAAAAAAGAGAAGAGGTGATGAGAAAGCATTTCTGACTTCATTGTAAGTCCTCTCCATTGGAAGGGGCATGCAATAAGGCTGTCAGCAGCTGTCTGCTGAGTTCCTGTGCTTCAGGCTCATGAAGAATCAATCATGAGGGTAAGGCTTTCGCCATTGCGATAAATACTGATCATATTGTTCTCTCTCCCTGACTCTGTAGCCAGATGAGAGCCAGGGTCCCATGACAGTACGACTTGTTAAAGAGACAAACTGATGAAGGGCACAGGAGAGCTGTGTGTGCAATAGAGAGCAGAAGTCCCCTATTTCCATGGCTTCTCAGGAGTTAAGACAGAGGGCATTGTAGCCCCTGCTCATTTTGTTCGGCAGGGCAAACCACAGCCCCCAGGCAATGCTGCAGTGAAGGATACAGGCACATCTTCTACAAGTTCGTTCTGCTTTTGGGGAGGTTGGCCCCTTGAGTTAAGTGAACAATGAATTGTAAACAGAATTGTGTCTATGGGTATTTCCACAAATAACTAGAGAGAGTATAGCAATTTATTAGGTGCCAATGGAAAAGACAGGTGATTAAATGATACTGCTGCAGCAGTAACTCTAAGAGATGCTGTTTGTTTCCAGCATGTACCTGAACCTATTCCAAGTACTTTTATGCTGACTGTATCCAGTTCAAACATTTAGAAGCAAGGACTGTTTTTAGTTAGTAATAATATGATGCTGGGTGCCCTAGAGAGGATTTTTCTTAGAAAAAAAGAATCTTATGACTTAGATAGTGCTCCACAACTTTTAATGACCCAAGCTATGGTTTTGGGCTCTGTGTTTGTGTCTCAACTGTACCTTGATTCCCTGCAGGAATGGGCTGGGGGACCCACTGGGACGCACTAGAGTTTTCTTCCCGACCACGGTCCCAAATCTCTAAAGAAAGCCGGGGCACACAGGAGGATGGGGCACACCCGTATCTCAACCCTGAATGACACTGGGACTTCACAGAAGTTGTTACCCAGCCCTGGGCATCTGGAAGAGCTGCACAGTCGATCTGCATTTAGGAAGGGTCAGTCTTGTAGCTGTGGATGTTCAGGGAGTTGACATTTCCTTTTTATGACAAAAGTCACTTCAGCCTGTGCCAGAAAGCCAAGTGCTGCTGTCCCACAGAACCTGAGGCATGGAATAACCCCACCCGGCTGGGGCTTGTGCCAAAATAGAGAACATCTGCTAGATTCACCTGGAAAAAGTAATCGTTCAGGGTTTGTGTAACTATATGCTGCTGAGTTAGGACTTGATAAAGTAAAAAATTCACACAGAATTCTGCCCTAATTTGGGCCTCCCGAGAGGCCCAGTCTTTGCCCGATAGGTGAAAAACCACAGGAATGTTGGCTGCATATTTCAACCTGTGATAGCTAGTTGCAGCCTATTCGGGGGATGTTGAAGGCTGCTGACTTGCTGGAACAGGTGAGATCCACCCTGCATATATGGGATATGAAAGCAGCCATAGGGAGGAGGAAGTTAGCGTCTGGAACAAATACTGTGGGAAAAAGCCTGTTGAGTAAGTTTTCAGTACAGTCACAGTGTTTTGAATTATGCTTCTTCATGGTAAAACCAAATTCCAAACACGGTGACTTATTACCTCACTACAATGAGTGTCAGGGTGGAGATTCCTTTAGCTTACCCTGTTCTGTTAACATTACTATATATAGTTGGGAATGGAGGAAGAAATATAAGCCTGCAAGAAAAAAAAGAAAATAAAATTTTAAAAATATTTTAAAAAAGAGAAAAAAAAAACCGTTTGTAGTATTTCCAGCACAGACTTAAGCTAGCAAATACTGGAAGATCCATAGGAAATATTGTTTGCATGAGATGTCTAGCATGATTTCCATGACTCTGGATGAGTTCATTTGAATACTAATCCAGATCAGGTTGGAAACCTATTGTCAAATGCCTCTGTGATTATAAATCTGATCAGAATGCCACATATATCCCTTAAATACTCATTGCTCGCATTCAGTAATTGTGTGCTACATGAAAGAAAAAAATGGATAGTGGCCAAAATGGTAAGTGGCTGGATTCCTATCCAGTAATCAGCAGCGGCCTAATACGATGTGGATTTTCTGCAAAACCTGATACCAGCTTAGAATTGAAATCTGTTCCAAAAGTGGAGTTCTAAAAACATTCCTCTTCAAATCAGGTTTTCCTTCATGTTTCTTAGAAACTTTGTCCCTCACCCTGCAATTATCTCACCACTAAAAATCTTTAAGGGAAAAACGGATTAAGATCTTCTCTCCTGTGATACTGAAGCATTGTTCCAGACAATAACATGAAGTCTTAGTAAACAATCACTATTATTCATGTCATTGCCTGGAGTTGGTCAGAAGTCATGGAAAGAGGAGTTCAATTTACTGGTTTGTGAAATAGCTTGGTGAAAGGAACGTATGCATTTAGAGCCTGGCTCAAAAAAAAAAAAAAAAAAAAAAAAAAAAAATTAATGTTGTTAAATACCTCCTAGGGTGGGGAACAAAATCAAATGAATTTCCATTAATCTGTCCCAGGGCTGGAGATAACATCATCCCAAATCCTAAATCACTTCTGGCAAGCCATCAACACAAGAATCCCTTCTGTGTAGAAACTGCTAGATAGTCTGGGGACTTCCAAATGGCACTCAGCCCCAATTGTCATCCATTATACATCTGTTGTAACAGGAGCGCTGAATTACAGATAGCCCAACCCAAAACATACAGAAAATCACCTAACTTTTTCACTGTCTTAGGTGAGTTTTCAGATATAACCCGGAGTCCTACATTGGGACACAGAGATTGTTATTCTTGTACAAATAATATGCACTACTTAGGAGTGGTCTATTCTTAAACCCATTATGGTTGTTTTACTCTAGCGTAAATAGCAACAGATACAAGTGTTTACAAACGAGACTTTGCTTCCATATCCCTGTCAATGCCTTGCCAGCTTCCTGGAGGGAAACTCAGTGACGCAGGCCTTTATTCACTGGAAGGCCTGTGTGTTTATTTGCAAACAAAACATTTGCATGTGATCCGAAACCTATGATTTGCCTACAGTATGTTGTCATCCCAACCATGTTTGTTAACACCAGACTGAACAAATCAGAGGGAGTACAAATGTCAAAAGTTCAATGGCAGATTGAAAGCCCGGGTGTGTCTAAAGCATTCACTATTGTTTATCAACAAAGTCACATATAATAGCATGACATCCTTTGTGCCTATTCGGCAAATGAAGGTGGAGAGTAAACGATAATTGCTCTACTTATAGGCGGTGAGCTTGTTAAGACTCTAGGACAAATCGTTGCTTTCTTTTCCTCTGTAATAAGAGAAGCTTTTGAAATAGCTTTTCTGATTTATGTGAATGCTTGTGTTCTGCTACTTAAACTTTATATTGTGGAGTCATTCCTTTTTTAGGATTTAAGATTTTCTTCTCTTTCATCCTATGAAGAATTGGCAGCATCACATTGCCTGAAGGGTTTTATGGATAAAAGCATCAGTTTGCTAAGCCACTTTACCTGCTTCCTTCTTTCATTTAATTCTTTTAAATGTCTCACTCCCCTCACAGTCCATGTATAATCCAGACCATGCATTTTACAACTGCTGTTTTTCAGCAATCAGTGCTTTTGGCATTCTATACTAGCATGAACTCTCCTACCAAACATTTGAGAAGATCCTCTCCTACAAACAAACAGCAATGAAAAAGGACTGTCAAAACCACAACTCACATTTTCATGGAAACAGCCAGGCAAGGGACGTGGACCTCACTCTGGCATGGAGCTCTTGTGGGATAGCTCATATCAGCCTTACTCCTGTTGCTGGCATGAGAAAATTACTGGTGATAAAGGGCATAGACCTTAATCCTCACAGTACCTTAGTGTTCCTGGCTACTGTCTAACTAACAGCCATTTGGAGTCCTGAAGACCACTGTCAGTTAAGTTGCTCTCATTCAGGGTCAGTAGACTGGATCAAGGCACTAACGATGCTCTGGCAGGGATTACGTGTGGAACATCTAACTATGATTAACACCTGACTAGGGCTCCAGGTTTCTTGGATGAAGGACCTCATCAACGTGCCAACAGAAGACATTGACAACAGTTGGATTTCAAGCAGGATTTGTGAAGCACCACACTTGGAATGAGTTTAACTCACAACTGGAAATAATATAGCTATGTCAAGGAAGCACTCAGCCTAAAATAATCTTCCCAGCTACTTAGCCATTGTAAGAAAGCTCATGCAGCACAGCACTGCGCTAACATAGCTATATTGCTCCTGGGACCCTCTGCAGAGAGCTGTACTGTGTCATAAAGACATGGCAGCTACTTTAAAGTAGCTCAAGTATTTCTCATGCGCTTATGCCTTCTGAGGCATACAGACTCCCAGACTGCATACACTGTGGATGATCCATGCCACAGTGGGATTTCTGGAAGTAAGAAGATAAAGTCAGTTAGAACTCCACAATGAAAGAAAACTCTTCAAAACCATCTTTTAAGTCTGAAATGTCTCGGCAGCTTCAGCTTAGTAGCACACAGATATCTTGTGATTTTGGAAACACCCTATTTCTGTTCCTGCATTTAGGCCAGACGTGGTAGTGGTAAACAAAAGTAACAGCTCTATTCAAGACCCTACATATTCTGCAGATTTTGAATTTTCTTCCCTTACCAATCTTCTGCTGAAGCAGCACACTGCAGTATAGAAGCCTGTATCCAACCAGTAAAAGCCATTCTAGCAGAGGAAATAGGAAGGAAGGATAAACCTGAGAGGAGCATGTCCTCTCAAACCTCCTGCTCTGTACCGTCCCTGGTATCAAATATAACCTAGCCAAACCTAACTAAAGGAATGGATTTGAAAGATGGGATCCGCAAGGAGTGAAATGTTTTTAACTGCGGTGTTGTATTACTTAAACTTACATTTTGTGTTGCAGCATCTCAAGGGTCCAACAGTGAATGGAGGGCATTGACTTTCTGCTGTGTTTATACACAATAAGACAAAGATTTTGACTGTGTCTTTAGAGACAGCTGAGTAACAAGAGAGAAATATCAGAAGTCTGCAGAAAAAAGGAATTATAAGGATAAATATGGAAAGGAACAAAATCTAGAGAAACAGGAACCTGTTCTCTAGATGTAATCACCTGTATCTTAGGCAAGGGTTCTCATCGTACAGCTAGTCTAAAGAAATGGAACTGCCAGGGTGTCACCCCGCCACCTCCTCTAGCCATCTCCTAAGACAATCCAGATGCTACAATTGCATATTCAGTGTTACTTTGGCTGTTCAGATGTTACTGTTCTAGTGACAGATGTGTCTGGTCTGGCCCCACTTGACCTGAACTTTTTACCAGAGAAATACTATTGGATTTAGGTGCAAAGCAGGAGCTAAACTTAGTTTTGTCCTTGCCAGTAGCATCATCATAATAGCTTGGCAGTTCACATTAAAAAAAAAAAAAAAAGATATCCATGGAGTTTAGGTACCTGTGGTGAGCTAGCAAATTAATAAGGAATTGCAGGACTGCCATTTTGAATTTGAGAGCCTATTTCACCATTCTGCCCTTGAAGCTTTTAGCTTATTCTCCTTATATTGGACCTGGACCTACATCTTCAGGTTTCTCTTCAACTTGTTTCTGCTAATATGTTTTTATATTATTCTTGTTTCTTGCTCCCTGTCTCCTGATCACCCTTTCTCTCCCATCTCCTTTATTAAATTTTCTACTGACAGAATGATTTTCAGGCCTTGCGGCCTGGAAGAGGTTTTTGAGGACTTGATAAGATCCACCTTCAATTCTGCTAGGCAATGAAACTATGGAGATGCACATGTGGAGAAGTGCTAGACCCTCTTTTATCCTCTTAGCCAAGAAGTCAATTTGTATAGGTCGGGCAGATCCTTTAATAAATTATTGTTATGCTACGTGTCCTAACAGAAGTAAATTTCATCCTGTATATTCTGACAGGTCCTTCTGACAGAACTTCCTTTTATCTAGACTGCCTATTTTAAAATAATCATAACTGCCTGGAAATTAATGTATCTTTCTTATAAAGTTATTATTCTTAACATTTCCAGAATGAAAAACATATCTACTCTAAGTTCTACTTCTGTACTTGCCCACATTTCAGATTCAGATCAAATCAGAGGAAAGTCTAAGAATGAATTAACAAAATTCTACATGTGTTTTTTGTTTGGATGAAATATGTAATAAATTCTCACAAAGTCTACTTTAGCTTCTACTGCTAGAGCCATTGAATGAAAAAACAAGGGGATAGAAACAAGCGCATAGTTTTGATTTTTCAGTTTCTATATCTACTTACATTAAAGCTAGAGATAAAATTAAATCATAAATGCTATAAACATTTAGCAGGCTTGGGAAAGCTGTAGTCTGAAGAAAAAAAATCATATATTAATAGGGATCTAGCAAAGCAAGCAAGCTACTAATATCTTGTGAGCATTGGGCTACTGCAGCTGTCCAACACTAGTAGTGCGACAGCCTCTCTTGCATGCAGAGGTTGTATCCAGAGACCATCAGCTGGTGCAGCTCTCATTGTTTTTTCCTACCTAAAATAGAGCAAACATGAAGGGAAAGTGAAATGGAGAGCAGTTGTAGGTAGATACTGAGTTTAAGCTACTAAACCAGGAATGCCTCCATGTTCCTGTGGGTAGGTTGTTGGCCAGACTATGCTCCAATTCCATACCAAGAAAGGTATGGCTACGTTCCATACTTGTTTTCTTATTCCTATGCAAGAGGGCTTCATGCAATAGACATTGGAAATAACAGCCTACTCTGATAGTTCCTCCTTTGGAATTGTAAGGGGAAGGCACTGTGATGCATGTAATATTTGCTTTAACAGCTATCTATCTGTTTAATGTCTTATAACTGGTACTGCAATATGAATAATGTAATGCAAATAAATAAAAATCAAGGGAAAATCTAAAGTAAAGTTTTCATTTCCCATGACACCATAAAGTTAACCAGCAGCTGACTCATAAGTTATACCTACATTACTGAGCGATGTAGTACAAAGAGGGAAGAAGTGGGGTTTGGTTCAATGCAATCATCTGTTGCGGTTCTAGGACCATATGTCCTCTTCATGTCTTTGCTGGCATTGAAGTTCCCACCAGTTGCTGGTAACAGGTCCTCACCTCCCACGCAAAGAACAGGAACTGCAAAAGGACCTTGCATCCATAGCGAGGGTGGTACTCACTCTAAGGGCTACCCTACTCTGTGTCTGAAACCTTGGATCCAAAACAGAGGAAAACACTTTGAGCATGGCAGTGGTGTCCTCAGGGACATGTCTCAAGACTTCATGTATAGACATAAAGCAAATATGCACCAAAAAGAGGAACCCCTGCTGTGCACTGAGCAGCTAATGTAGATGCACCCACTATATCCATCGCCTGCAACAGGTACTGTTTGTCCTGCACATACAGAGAGACTACAGTCTAGTGTTGCACGGAGATGCTGTCAGAAGGTAAATTCACTGTAATGTGGGCAAGGCCTAAAGATGTTATATGTGGTGGGAGTTGAGTTACAGAAAAAAAAATGTTTAGGGCTTTCTAGAGACTACAAGCTCTAACTCATTTGTGGTTTTAAGAGGTCAGAAAAAAAGCTGTTGGGTTGGTCTAGATATAGCTGCAGATTAAGAGGTGGTTTAGTGCAGGGGTTGGGACTTGCTGACCTCTTGAGATTCAGTGCTAGGTCTAGTATCAATTCTCTGAAAACCTCAGCTGCAGTATGAATACATTATGTCAGTCTATATGTCCCCTGGGGAAATCTAGACATCAAACTCTTCCTGCAGTTGTCCTTCACTGAAATTTCTCTCACACAGTTCTGTTTGAGGCTTGGTGTAATGGGATGCTCATTAGAATCCATTCTCCTTCTCTCCTGGCTGACCAATTTTCAATTGTACCAGAGCTATTCTTCCTGTATTTTCTGTGCCAGTTTTATCTCATCATTTTATAAATTAGACTCTTTTTCTAACCAATGTCAAATGTACTCTTTTTTTTTTTCCACACACAACACTAAAGTCTTTCCTGACATTTTTCTGCTCTCAGGAAGCTCCAAGTTTTTCTCAGCACTTTTGCAGGGCGATGCAATTTGAAGTCTGTAGAAAACAAACTGCCACTGAGCTCACACCATCACTACGTCTTTTGGTTGTCAGAAACCAAGATCATCCAAGCCGTCGTACATTTCGCTCCAGTATGTAACAGATTTCATTTTGTTAATATTTGCACTATATCTGGGTGCAAAGGAATCATTAAGTCCCTAATTAACTTATCTGATGAAAGTCAGCAAAGCCTAATTGGCACTTCTCAGATTCATTGCTGGTTTTGTCTTTTTTTTTTTTTCCCCACCATGTCATTGGGATTACTTGTTGAATACCGTAATATGCTCTGGGAACAATGATGACATGATCAGGCCATCGTGGATGGAATATTTATGCCAGAGGCCTCTGATGATGCCAAATGTCACGTAGATTTGTCTTTTAATCTGCTACAACACCAATGACATCAAAAGGACCACACCAGCACAAACGCAAAGGAAGAGCTACATCGTGAATTCTTATGGCTGAAGTAAATTACATTTTTATGGGTTTAATCTTGGTAAGGAAAAGATTACAAGGGAACAATTTTTTGTTGTATATTAAACAACAAAATTTAAGTCTAATGAAGAACAATTAACCCATTTCATAGTATCAAGTAGCTCCTTTCCTTTAACTCCAGATTTGGCAATGTTAGCTCACAGAGGTGACAGACACCAACAGTGTAAAGGGAAACATAGACTCCTATATGATTAAAAAGTTTAATATCTCATGTCTATTCTTTATATATGAAAGCTAACTCCACTTAGAAAGGGGCTTTTGTAACAAAACACCACCATAAGTCAATCTCTGGGTTACACAAATAAAGCAGGGAGAGAAACAATGTGCTGCAGAAAACAATTTTTGCAGAGAGATCAATTTTACTGATCTTGGTAGAGAACCCAGCTAATGAAAAAGTAAATAAAAAATGAAGTACTGTTGATGTATGAACTAGAATATTACTAACATATTACAAACTTTTTTTTTTCAATTGAAAAATCCACACTTCAGGTGACTACAAACATGCCTTGCTCAGAGCAATTGTTCACTCGTCTGGAACTCAATCCTTTTTCTACTTTTCTTTAGTGCATCACACGTCATCATGGAAATCCCTCTTACTTATCATTCTCATTGCTCCTTTAACAAGAGCATCTTCCATTGGAAATGTGACACTTGGAGCAGTAGAGAGAGGCAATTAAAGACTGAGAGTAATTACAGGAGGCAAAAAGGTTGTTGCACATACTACTAAAGGTAGAGACATTACTAAAGGTAAAGTAGAGACACTACTATAAGACATACTTGCAACAATGCAGAGGTTAATGCATTTTGAAAATAGCCACCCAAATACTTCTCACTCTTTGACCCAGTTTAATTATCCTGAAAATGAGTACAGAATAAAAAATTTTGATACTCAGTTGTGAGAGGCATTCATGAAAACCTATATTCTCTCTTCCAATTGAAGTTCCATTTCCTGCCAGATGAACCATGAAGTGGTAACAGCTTGGGGTAACATTTTTTATGTGAGAGCTCTCCTAGAAACAAGGCTTTGAGAGAGAGTGAGAACCAGAGAGACCAAAAGAGAGGAGTATACAATGAGAACTGATATAATAAAGGACATATTTTGTTAGAAGATTTAAAAAAATATTTAATATGTTACACAAATAAAGCTGATTGATTGCATTTGCAGTGCAGTTAAGCAATTTGAAGAGTGCCAGATCAGTATTCTCGTTCTATAATGGCCATGATAACTCATCATATTTGCTTTCCTACTTGTAATCATATTTTATTTTCTTTACCAGAATTCTACAAGTAATTGCTGGTGGCATATAGACTAAGTCACAGATGTTAGAACAAAAGATAAAACAAGTACACTGAATGTACATTTCGCATTTACACCCAACAAAGGTTGTCAGCTGTTCCTTCCTCGCAGCTGCTTAAAGGTCTTGCTGTCCTCTCCCACTGGAATGACTATCCGTTGAGAGACTGCAATGCAACAATGCTCTTGTTAATTATTTCATTCTGTTTAATTGTAGTTAACATCAAGCATAACAATCAGAAAATATGTGATATTAACTGTATGGAGTATTTTTCCCAAGTGCAGTTTTCATGAGGCTGGTGAAAGATTTCTACATTAAAAAACTAGTCTTACCAATGTCTATTTGTCACATCAACCCATCAGATAACTTTAGAATCTACAGGAGAATGACTTTAGTTTCTCCAAGTGGTGACTAGGGCTAAGTGAAACCTTTGCTTCCCTTCTGTACCAAAAATGGATCGAAGAGGCAATTTCTAATGATATTTTTATGTGTTGAAATGTCACTAAGCAGACATATTTAAACATAAATTACTTCATTGATAGTCAGGAAACAATCCAGACTAGATGTTCCCAGGACATTCCCTGACAGCCATTAATCATCACATGGTCTTTTCCTTACTGGACACGGAGTTCAACAGAAACACCTCAATACCTCTCCCTGTCACTTTCTACAGCAGTTGTCCCTCCCAGCAGAGCTCCCACTGACTGCACCCGAGCCAGGATTTCTGTCCCAGTGGATCAGCTGTGAAGAGGGCACAGCGCAGAGATGTTCAAGCACTATGACAGAGTTGTCTCCAGACCCACATGTCAGGACCATACCCTTACTGTTCTGACCTGGCTGAAATCATCCTAGAAACAGCATAGCCAGCAGCTAAGTGTCCCTGGCAAATACGACACTGATGTGAAGTGTGGCAACAAGAGTGTGGCTGTGATAGTAACTTCACCATCCCCTTCACAGTATGTCTATACACATTGGTTCAAGCAGGACTCTGCCTTGCAGGTGAGTTCAGATTTCCACAATTCAGAGGTAGCTCTGGAGTACCCAGCAGTGCTTCATCACGCCAGTCACATCTGCATGCCTTGTCTAGTAACAATTTTCCTCTGGGATTAGTAATTAGCAAAGCACCTTCTAGAAAAAGAAGTATATTCAGTGGTGAATCTTGCCTCACTTTGTATTTGGGGATGAAGTGACAATCAGAATTGTATATCTTCAGCCGTGGCACTGCAGACTTCCATTTAAATTAAGTCAATAGGAGATTTAACTATGACAGGACCTCAGGGCTGGACCCATGAAGTATATGACAAGCAATTTAGAAATCAATCTTAGTTTACCCCTGAAAACTGTCATTTTAAAATCAACAGTCTTGAGTGAAGGATAGGTTTTTAAATCCAAAGTTTATATTAAACTTTCATAATAAAACACTAGACAGCTAGGCAGCAATGAACATTGATTTACAGTTTAATGACAGCAGCATTATCAGAATACTGAACTAAAACCCTTTATACAATAGTCAATAATTTAACTGACAATAGACAGGCAGTAGAAAAGAGCTGGTCTGATTATGTGAGGTCCCAGGTTGCTTCCACTGTGGCAGAGAGCCTGTAAATAAGTTTGCAGAGCCCTAAACTAGGAAATTCAAGGTTTCCCTGGTCCTTGATACAAACTTTAATAGTAACAAGTTCCCAAGCTTTTTTCTCAATCACTCAGTGACTCCTGCCATAATATGAAGTGAATACTGATTGATGAGGTTTGCAGTGAAATCATATGGTGTCAAAAGAGGAAAAATGCACATCTACACTAGAATGGAATACTGAATAACTGATTTTCAGCTGGATACTGATAGTGTGACACAAATTACATCAGTGTTCTTGCATTCATAGATAGGTGATGAAGAGGACTGGGGAACTTTAGACACCCAGTCCCTCTTGAAAGAACATTAAAGTTGCACAATTAACTCTTCATTATGAGTTATCATTTTCTTTGAGGGTTTCCTTTGCTTTCCAGGTATTTTTTAGCCCCACAGAATTTCAATAACTTCCAGACCAGATGTGCATATTAATTTGTATGATGTTACAAATTCTTCTTACACAGTATTTGCCAGAATATACAAGAGGAAAAAATAATTATCTATTTAAAAAGTCTCTAGACTGATTTTATCTTTCATCAGGCACATTTCACCCATTTTCCCATTGGCATATACTTCATGCACAGATTTAGAAGTTCAATGTGTTGCTGTTGTTGCTGTTGTTTTTTCATTGTTTTACAAATATGTTTTTTGAATAGATTTCAACATTTTGGCATGCAGAAGCTACTTTCAGCTCACATGTTTGTCAACTACTGTATGTGCAACATGTTAAACCCACTAATAAGATCTATTTGACATGAATGAGAAACACTGGTTTAAGACACGTAAATATATGCTTAATAGCCAGGTAAATTTGAGTGAATATCTAGTTATAAAGAGTTGGCAGACAGGCTGTGGCCTAACTACCTTGAACTTTCAATCTGACCAAAATATATAACCTATCTAAAATATTTTGTTCCTAAAAATATGAGGTGAGTTGACCTTGACCAGCTGCCAGACACCCACCCAGCTGCTCACTCACTCCTCCTCCTCAACAGGATAGGGGCGAAAATAGGATGAAAAATCTTGTGGGTTGGGATGAAGGCAGAAAGTTCACTCATTAATTACCATGATGGGCAAAATAGACTAGACTTGGGGAAAATTAATTTAATTTATTGTCAATTAATAGCAGAGTTGGATGGTGAGAAAACAAAGACAAAAGCTAAACCACCTTCCTCCCACCATCCCCCTTTTTCCCAAGATCAACTTCACTCCTTCATTCCCAACTCCTCTGTCTCCTCCCCCTTGAGTTGCACAGGGCAGATGGGGAATGCGGGTTTGTGGTCAATCCATAACAGTTCCTCTCTGCTGCTCCTTCCTCTTCACGCTTTTCCACTGCTCCAGCATGGGTCCTCTCCATGGGCCGCAGTTCCTGCAGGTAATATCTGCCTACTCTGACATGGGATCCTCCATGGGCTGCAATGTGGATACCTGTTCCATTATGGTCTCCTCCATGGGCTGCAGGGAAATACCTACTCCGTGATGGTCTCTCCACAGGCTGCAGGGGAATCTCTGCTCCAGCACCTGGAGCACCTCTTCCTCCTCCTTTTCTGACCTTGGTGCTCACAGGGCTGTTTCTCACACTTTTCTTTCCTCATTCCTCTCTGCTGTGCAGAGCAGAGGCTGGAACTGACTGTATCCAGCATGGGGTAGCCCCAGCCTCTCCTCATAGAGGTCACTCTTGCAGCTCCCCGCTACCAAAACGTTGCCATGGACATTCAATAAAAAATAATATTCACATTCAGGATGAACTCACTCAATATTTAGTTTGCGGATTTGGAGAATAGATTCTGTGGAGTCCCTGTACTGCTGGTCTTCCCCAGCAGCACAGAAGGGAATGTTAAAAGGTGTCAGGGAAAACTAGCACTATGTGAAGTTAAGGTGTTGTTATATGTCCCCCATAAAGTCAACAGGATAAGATACTCTGGAAAACAACTGATGCAACCTAAATCTTCATGCTAACTTTATAAAGGGTAACAGTCACACACCATAAGAAGCAAGACCAACAGAGGAAGGGAAAAAAAAACTTAAGTGACCAAAATCCTTGTATCCTTCAGACCATTTCTGCAAAAGGAGAGTAATAACTTGTCTCTTTATCAACTCATCTAAAACATACACACAGAAGAGAGCAGGTTTTGATATGATTCATAGCTCTTTGCTGGGTTTGTTTGCTCTTCTGTCTGACTACTGAGTTCCTCCTAAAACATATTTTTTATTAGACTACTTGAATTCCAGGAAGTTTCATTTTCTCTCACAGGTTAGACTCAAAGATATAGTTCTCTAAACTGCATAGAAGACCACAAACTATGTAAGTGAACACTAGCTGAAACTGTCTTATTCCTGCATGTGGCCAGCCCCAGTCTGGGAGTGGAGTGGCCGTCCCACTCTCCAGGCACCCTGACCAAGATCAAGAGAATAGAAGAGAAGAGAAGAGACGAGATGAGACGAGACGAGATGAGACTATTTCAGTTGGAAGGGACCTACAACAATCACCCAGTCCAACTGCTTGACTAAATCAGGGTTGACCAAGTTAAAGCATGTTGTTAAAAGCATTGTCTAAATGTCTTTTAAACACTGACAGGCTTGGGGCATCTACCACCTCTCTAGGAACCCTGTTCCAGTGTTTGACCACCCTCTCTGTGAAGAAATGCTTCCTAATGTCCAGTCTAAATGTTTCTGGGTGCTTGGGAAGGTACTCAAAGGTAACTTAGACCACCCATGAATTCTCCACAGGTCTAAGGTGGCAGATGATAGGCAAATGAAAGTAAACTATGTGCCATATCATATTTATCTCTGTCCTGTCTACAAAACAAGTAGAAGCAAACTGGGATCTGGACTAGAGGGGCAAAGTAAGACCAAACTTTCTTCCCCTGAGATTAGATTTACATCCAGTCAGCTGAACCCCAAGACTTAAAATGCAGCATAGGTGCAGGCAGGAAACTATTCAGAGACTGGTTTGGATGCTCTAGTAAAGGGCACACACTGACGAGATGTCTCCCACAAACCATGTTGTTTACAGGTCTGATGAACATCTGGCTGATGCTTGATGACCGTGAACAAGAACTCACTCCAGAGGATCAAGGCAACTGTGAGAATGATGTTTTAGATGCATGGCTGCTTCTTTTTTATTTTTTTCACTGCCTGATCAGATAAGTGTAACTCCAGTGAGGAAGTCACCGTCATCAAGTCAAGAAAGAGATGGAAGCACTGGATGACATTGGGAAGGACTCGGCCATCTGAAAATGCTAGAACAGTTTTAACTTTTTCCTTTCCAAGCCACTTGAGGCAGATATTCCTGAGGCAACACTGCCAGAGACAAAAAGAAAAAGATATTGTAATAATCTCAGCTACATTATGTGCATTAGAGCCTGGTCTCTAGACTGAGAATTTGGGGAACATAGTCTACCACTACAAAGCTGGTTGTGCTGGTACATAACAGAAGGAGCATCAGTACAGGCACAGGAGAGCTTGCCTCTGCTGTGTGCTTAAGCCAGGGTAGATTTCAGCAGCAGTCCAAAAACGTTCATCGTTTGCCAAATCTAGTTATATAAATTTGGTGTTTCTGCTGATGGTAGAACATAATAAACTGTGTTAACTATAAAGTATTTTTTGAAATGTTGCTTTATTAACTTCAAGTGAATTTCTGTTAATCATGAAACCATTTATTCTCATTTGGAAACCCATATCCATGAGCCATATTAATAAAAAGAAAAGAAGAAAATAATTTCCACAGAAAAATCACATTAAGAACATTAAAATAACATGATTGAAACAAATCAAACCTTTTTAACATGCAACTATTTTTCTCACTTTACTCTGTGAGTCTTGTACACTGACTCAGAATTATTTTGCATTAAACTGCTCTGTTTGGATTTGTTTCTCCCACAGTTTTTCCTCACTCCTCACTGCCGTCCCATGCTTTGCCCTTTCCCAGAGGCACCTCCACCGTGGCTGAGGTGGGTGGGTTGGAACCGGCCGTGTCCGGCACGGGGCAGCCCCAGCCTCCCCTCGCAGCGGCCGCCCCGCAGCCCCGCTGCCCGCGCCGGGGCACCCGCGCCCGGCACAACAACGCCGGGATGCCGAAGAGCCAGGAGGCAGCTCCGGCCTGGCTGGTGGCTCCCCCGGCACTCTCTGCAATCGTGAGGGAAAGCTCACGTGTGGAGACCGAGCAGTGCTGCCCAAGTTATAATGAATTTCTGAACGCGCTGCTCCAGCACCAGATACCCGTACTGCAACTAGGGCTCACGGTTATAGTCTCCCCACCAAAGCAGGATGCCTCTATCTCACCGCTTTATCTTCGGGTAGGATGTACATATATATGGTGGGGTGTTACATTTTATCCCACCAGTGCTTTCTGCTGTCAGAAGAGGGTAGTACTGGTGAGCAGCTCACAACAACTACAAACATGTGAAAGCACCTTTTCTGATGACGATATATTAATGAGATGATTTAATATGACAGAACGGGGACATCTTATCCGACTGATAAAAAACTGATTATATCTGCTTCAGACTGTTCCTCCTGAAAAATTGGAAGATGAGATTTTAGATAAGCCCATATATGAAAAATCATTTACTTGTCTGTTCTAACGGAAAGGGAACATGAGGGATCGATTACTCCTGGTAATACAGAAACGTGTTAGTCTTTGAAAAATCTGCATCGATCCCCCCTTTCCCTTGTTACAATTAATTAATAGTGTAATTTCTTAGAATTTATTTATATAACTATCAAGTCACACTTTTTTCCAGTAGCATCTCCATATTCGGAGATAAGTGTCAAAACAGAATAAAGACTTGAAGATGGTTTAACAGGTGAATATTTTCTTTCCCTCTTAATGCTCGCAGTTACTGCAGAAAACAACCAAAACAATTCTTGTTGTTTAACACAAAGCACAATAGTCTTCAATAAACAAACTAGATGAAATAATATAGCACTCAAAACATGAGTAGGCTATGTTTGCATTGAAATGCCAGGACCCTCTTCTTTAAAACTCAGGAAAAAACTTACCTTGGAACTCTTGGGTCTTCAATTTTCTTACTTCCCTGACCCTCATGAGCTTTGTCTTGGGCCTCCATTTGGGAAAGCATTTAAACACTTCTTTGGTACTTAATTTTTGGATCATTTTTAACTTGCCAAAGACAACAGTTCTAGAGCAAATGCTACAAAGTGAGAGACTACCTAGGTATTCTCTGGAGTACCTGAGCAGCAACATTGGTAAAAGAAAAGGGGGAAAGTAAAGAGAACTTGGAATTTCTGCTCATTAAGTCTAGACACCATCAGTTTCAGATACCACTGGATGACAATCCCTGTCATATGTCAATCTCCATCTTACAAGCAGTGAGGCTATGTAGCTCAATGGCAGCAGCTGAGGACTCCTTTGGCAATTGTCTATTCTCCAACATTTAAGAATGTTTCCTTAATTTCCACCACTAAAAAGGAGAGGGGGAGAAAGTGCTCAGGAATTATTTTGTACAGAGAGTAAATATGCAAAGAAGATATTTTAGCTACTCTCTAGATGACAGCTGAACTACAAAAAAAAGCCCATTAAATACATAAATTAGAAAGACAATTTTGTTGCCAGCCTCTTTCTCCTCTGACCATCATTTTCTGTCTCATTTGTTTTAATTCTTTTATAAATTACAGAGAGGCTTGAGAAACCTTGAGAAATCTCAATGATAAAAACTTACTTACCTGTTCCCAAAAGGAAGAGTATTCTCTTTGTCCCTCCCTGCACCATACCACCCCTCCCCACTCTCCAGGAAATATCCACCTTTTCCACTCAACCAAAGTTAAGAGGGCAACTTGTCCATTAGGAGGAAAGGATAATATTCTTGGATATTTTTATCACAGAGCTGATGACTGGGTATTTAGTAAAGATACGAAAACATCACTAGTGAAAAATGGCAGGGGAAAAAAAAAAAACCATCATCTGGAAAAAGCACAATTACAGAGTCCAAAATCAGTGGGCAAATATGTATCACAACACATATCATGGAAATCTGTATCCCAAAGTAATAACAGAAAAAAAATCTGGAGGATGGGAAGTTCTTCCTACTTATTCTAGACAACTGTAATGCCATCTGGATTTCTGTCCTCTTCACAGATGAGCATGAAAGGAAAGGCAGATTTGCCCCAAACTCAGACTGTTTGGATAGACCTGTATTGCTCGGAGAGCTCAGTCTCCAGACCAAGCATACATGGCGAGCGCTGTACCTGGCACCCCCGGGCCTGCTGTCAGAGATCCTGCAGACTGCCTGCTGGCAACCTCGTAGGGTGTGACTATGGCATGCTAACTGCTCTCCACATCCCACCAGTTTGGCTTTTAGGGTGGCCTCAGGGTCACTGTCAGCAAGCAATTTGTACATTCCCTAGGCAAGCCATGAAACCTGTTTTGAGGAACCAGACAAAAGAACATTGAAACACAATTGACTACTACAAGTGGTAATTAATACGAGCACAGGGACCTGGATAAGGCTTCAGTTTCAGACAGTTGCATCTCCACGGCTAAGTGTTCAGGAAGCAGCTGTAGACAAATACATAGTTCATCACTAAGGAAAGAGGGAGGCCCTCCTCCTATTCCCCCCTGCTCTGCAAGCTTCTGCCACTTACACTAAGTTCATGTGATCACAGTACAAGCAAGTTCAACTATAGTTGAGTAACAGGCAGGGCAGGGACACGAACTGGCTCACCTCCAACCACGTGGGAGTCTGAGATGGCATGAAGGAAGGAATATGTGGCTGAAAGCAGAGGCAGTAGAAAGGAAGTGCAGAGGAGGATGAGGGCAGGTGAAAAGGAGGGAGAATATGGGAGGAAGGTGCCTGTGAACTGTTTGAATAGTTCAGCGGTCTCATGAAAACATGCCTATGAGGTGATTCCTATGTTATGTCTCACTGCATCTTGGGCATGTTAATTCCAGACCTGTGGTAGTTTTAGACCACAGGTATGTTTTAAAGCCCAGACATTTATCAATATTTGCAACATTTCCTTTATTCTTTTATGTTGGAAATGAAACCTAAAAGGTGAAAAGAATTACTTTTTACACTGTTTCACAATTTTCTCTAAACATTTTTTCTTCCATGCCTGCTGGATTTTGTTGCAGTACTCAGTGGCAAAGAGCCATATGCCATGTAAATTTAATTTGGTGTTTGCTTGCTTGATATCATCCTGCTACTTCCTCCCTGAGCTACCAGGCAATTTGACTTGAGACACCAGCAGAGGCCAGGGCCATAGCTTTCTACCCTCTTGAACTGTAGTGTCTTCAAACCTGCCTTACCTATGATCCTGATGTCTGCAAAGAACCCAGAGAAAGAAACCTTTGGGGCTGGCAAAAAGAAGAACGCAAATGGGACGTTCTCCATTTTCCTTCTCCCTAACTTAGATCTGCATTGCTTGTTTTTCTTCACTTTCCTCCTGATTTCTCCCCTTCTTTATGATTATTTGCATTCCACATATGGAAACATTAGCATGGAAGAAAACTTGCTTGGTTCCCAGGATTTTCTTCAACCTATCTTCAACCTACATTAACACAGATGTAAACTTGATTTTTCCCTGTTGGACCATTGGGAATCTGGATGGCTGATTTTGTTGTTTGTAGGAAATGCAATCCTTTCTCTATACAGAAAAGCTAATGAAAACATAAAATATTCATATTGCATCCCTAATTGTATAATAAAGCGAAACATGTGCAGTTATAGTTGAAAACCTCCAGTCTAATTAGCAGTAGCCTAATAAATGCTTAAGTGAAACATAGAATGTTTAGTGCTACCCAGCTAAATCTCTGTTTCCTCATCCAATTGTATTAATAATGACACTATTAAGATAATGTTAAAAAATACAAAACATATGTGCAAATATATATTCTTATTGTAAATATCTAAATATCAGCTACGGGGTACCTTCGGGGTTTGGTAACCAAAGATTGGCTTGTTCCATTATTATTTCTACTATGCATTTTTTCCTGGTGGTGTTTATTTGTGGCTTTTTTTTTTTTTTTTTTTTTTTGGTTTTAAGTGCTACTGTTTAATTTATCATCAGCCAGTATTATTTTCTGTATTATGGAAACATGGTAAAGAATACAGTTGGAAAAGTGTATTTCAGCTTTTAATTTACTCTCTAGCCCCAGAAAAATAATTCCAGATTTATCCTGTGAATCTAATCAAACAAACAGTCTTTGAACAAAGAAATCACAAACATCATGAAGTCTTTTCCTTTTCTTTTTCAAAAATCTCTGCTGAAACATCAGTATCTTGTTTCCGGGAAATACTTCTGCAAGAGATAGGAAGGCGAAGAACAAAGTGACTCTCTGTTAGCAACAGCTTCCGTGGAAGAGTCAGCAGTGTAAAACTAAAACCACGTTTATCCATTTTCTGAAAGGTTATGCATGGTTTCAGATTAAGAAAAACGTCTTGTAGCAACAAAGTGAAGAGACTTCTACCTTTGAAATATCATAGAGAGAAAGATGAAGGAATGTGCTTGAATAGCCAAAACACCTCCAAACTAAATAAACAGAATAGATATACTTTCTTTTTTTTTTTCTTTTTTTCTTCCCCCCCCCCCCCCGTTGGTTAATGTAACCACTATTGGAGCAAAGATTGGATAAAAACTTGCCCTTTGGTCAGGGTTTTCTACAAGTGCCTATTACAGGGATTCTTTTCTCTTTCTCAAAAGTTGCTGATATCAGCCCCCGAGACATGATTCCAAACAAAATGGACTTGATGTAACAGACAATAATATTATTTCTTTTCATTTTAATGTTTCAGTGTAAATGCTTCATAAATGTACAAGCTAATTGCCTCCATTGCTTGTCACTAAAACCAACAATAATACTGATATTATGATGTCATAGAGATAGTATTTTCTTTTCTGTCATTTTGGGGCACTTTTTTGGTTAATTTTGAAGGTTTTATGTGTGACTGTAACAAGTCAAATGTTAGTACACTTTGGAACTGTTGACATTTCCCTTCCCTTTCTGCTCTTATACAAACTGCAAGCTTTAATTATGCAATCAGAGTAAGTTGATTGAAATTTAATATTGTCAATTTATTGACATTCCTTTCCAATTTGTTTCCCTTTTTCATGTGCTGTGGACAACTGTATCTCAATGTTGAATTATTTATTTGTAATCAGCAGTTGTTTGACATGGAAACAGTGTACCGCTTTATCTAAATGAACAAAGAACAGATTGATGAGGAAGTACATTTACGTAATGAGCATTTAATCTATACCTTTGAGAAATGCTTTAGGATTACTTTGTCTAAAAATCACAGTGAGCATGACACTCACACATTTTTTTTCCATTGCTTTAAAGTCTGGGTTAAATTCTGCGTCACTTGCACAGTAAATTGAAAACAAAATATTGACTTTTCTCTCTCTAGAATTTCCACAGGTGCTTTCCCTCCTTCCTCTTCGTCACCAGAACCTACATGCATATTAGATTTGAAGCTTTACATACCATAGATAAACACTGAATTCCACTACAGGATAAAGTACCGATTTCAGTACACACAAAATCCTCTGCAGGACAATTGTTTTATGATAGGTTGTTAACAGAGGTCATATTTCACTGAAGTACTTTTTCAGTTAGTTTCAGAATGAATAACAATGTTTGGGGATTGTTACTCTGTTTAGTCTTAAGTTTTTGCACATTTATGCAATGATGATATCCCATAATGAAGAAAAATAGATTATAAAAAGGAGCTACCACACAATAATCAAGTTGGATCCACTAGGAGAGTTAGACGGAAAGCCAAAGCTAATATTCCTATTATAATTCAAATTCATACAAACTTCAGTGGCAGTTTTACCTTTGAGGTTTAATCAGAATAGAAGGTCATGAACGAGCCATACGACAAAGAGCCCTTGGATGTTTAGTTGTTTAAAGGATCCCTACTCCATTTGAAGCTGATGTTCATTGCAGATGAACTGGAAGAGAAAGGTTATGAGACAGACACTATAAAAATGTGTTTAAAATGTAGCCGGGGATTTACTGTATGCTGCACCGAGTCCTATGTACAGACCAGCCTATGGGGCTCTCAGAAGCCAGGAAAACCTCAGTAAGAAGCAGCTACACTGATCTGTGCCTTCTCTGCACCAGGGCAACAGCAGTCCTGGTCAGGGAAACAAGAAAGGATTCTCTGAAAGAAGCATTAGCAGGATGTTTAGAACACTAATCTGGGATGCGGCTGAGCCAAGGCAATACCTGCCTCAATCAGGTGAAAAGGGTATTAGGACAGGGAGAGACATGTTCTAGGTAAGTTACCAAACCAGTGGTCGAGGTCTCTCCGTTCCTCTCTGTGGCGTTCAGCTCTTTCTAAATATAGATCTAAAATAAGGCAAATCAATTTCCTACTCAAAGTGGCTATTTTCCTCTACTGGCTATAAGAGTGGCCTAAGGTAATGACCTCAGGTTCAGGTGTAGACATTGTAGACTTCCACACGTAGTATTATAAATCCCACAGAAAGTCTTAATGAATTTGAATCTTCCCGAGGGAAAAAAAAAAGAATATTGAACAGTTACTGTGCAGTTTAAGTTGGTCAGGACTGTTCCTATGTTCTTTATCTCTTTGTGACTGTGAAGAGCAGTCACTCCACTTCTGGTAGTGGAGCTGTCTTGATCTCACAAGGAAATATCTCACCTCATGCATCCAAATGTCACATCTACCTACAATATCTTTCATCTAACCAAATCTTTCTATCATCTACTGTCATGACTAGGCCTCTCTTTTTCATCATTTCCAGTTGATAGCACCCAAAATGATCATAAAAATATTACTGATGGTCATTGTTAACTGTAATCTCAATACCACTTTTTAGTCCTAAAGTTCACCTGTTTTTTAAGCTGCTCCCAGCTGTATGTCATCAGTAATATACTCTTACTTTTGAGCTGTAGAACTGACAGCTGCAATCACATGGCACTCTGCATCTATACAGGCACATATGCATCAAACCTATTATCAAACCATATTTTTTTGGAAAAAGACCTATCTAGAAACTAATTCCTTCAGAAGGCTGTCTCCTTTTCATTATTCACTGTAGGAAAACATATGCTTTTCTCATCGATCTAACTGCCTTTGCTTTATCCAAGAGGATTCAGTCAGATTGCAACTCGCTGTTTCAGTTAACGGGTACGTATTCGTTCCTTGACTTCACAGTGCTTAGAATAAGTTTTGCAATTAGTCTAGCAGTGCCTAAAGAAGCACTTAAGGAGAAAATAACCACTCCCAGTTCTTCTACCTAGTAATGTTCTACTTTGCACTGCGAATTTTATGGCAAAATGAAACACATGTACTTCAAAATATAATTATAGCATCATATGTTAATTCCACATAAATCCATTTTACTATGCAAGAAGGAGTAAAATATAGTAATACTGTGTATTTTCATGTGACATTTGTCCATCTACTAACTGGGTATAAACCTTATTTTAAAGATAAATTTGTAAATAACTAATAAACATCTAATATGTGCTTAGCATGTGTTAATAAATGACTATTTTAAAGAGATGACTTTAGAATTTGACAGGTAAGTTTATCATTTGTAGCCATAGACAGCAAGTGAATATAATACATTTTACTGAGGTGTTCATAATCATCCATGGCGCATACCACATACACCTGTAACACACTTGAAACTTTTATTAATAATTAATGAACCCTAAATAAATTATGTATAAATTTACCTTTAGTATAAAGTACAACCCTGAGGCTGATGATAACCATGAAGAATCAAGTATGAATCCTGCAACAGATTTACCTCTGTTAATCCAAATTTCCTATTAAGAAAATGGCTATTTTAATTGCAAGTTAGGTAAAACAATTGTAAGCCTTTATTATTTCAACGTCTCCTTCGGGACTTGAAGATAATGATGATATTCTCATTTGCAGCCAGCTGCTTCCCTGAGATTGCTGTGTTAGAAAATTTGCTTCTTTATGCAGGTGAACATTTGTAAGCAACAATAGTGGTCTGTAGATGCCATACTGAGCTTAAATAATTCTGAACATCAATGTTTAGGAATCACAGCTGCATACTTCTATCATTTCATAGAATCATAGAACCATAGAAGAGTTCGGGTTGGAAGGGACCTTTAAAGGTCATCTAGTCCAACCCCCCTGCAAGGAGCAGGGACATCCTCAACTAGATCAGGTTGCCCAGAGCCCCGTCCAGCCTGACCTTGAATGTTTCCAAGGATGGGGCATCTACCACCTCTCTGGGCAACCTGTGCCAGTGCTTCACCACCCTCATTGCGGAAAACTTCTTCCTTATATCTAGTCTAAATCTCCCCTCCTTTAGTTTAAAACCATTACCCCTTGTCCTATCACAGCAGGCCCCGCTAAAAAGTTTTTCCCCGTCTTTCTTGTAAGCCTTCTTTAAGTACTGAAAGGCTGCAATAAGGTCTCCCTGGAGCCTTCTCTTCTCCAGGCTGAACAAGCTCAACTCTCTCAGCCTGTCTTCATAGCAGAGGTGCCCTCTGATCATTTTTGTGGCCCTCCTCTGGACTCGCTCTAGCAGGACAATGTCCCTCTTGTGTTGGGGGCTCCAGAGCTGGATGCAGTACTCCAGGTGGGGTCTCACCAGAGCGGAGTAGAGGGGCAGAATCCTCTGGTCGACCTGCTGGCCACGCTGCTTTTGATGCAGCCCAGGATACGGTTGGCCTTCTGCGCTGCGAACACACATTGCTGGCTCATGTCCAGCTTTTCATCCACCAGTACCCCCAAGTTCTTCTTGGCAGGGCTGCTCTCAATCCCTACATCACCCAGCCTGTATTGATACTGGGGGTTGCCCCAACCCAGGTGCAGGACCTTGCATTTGTCCTTGTTGAACCTCATGAGGTTCATCTGGGCCTACCTCTCGAGCTTGTCCAGGTCCCTCTGGATGGCATCCTGTCCCTCAGGCATGTCCACCACACCACTCAGCTTGATGTCATCCGCAAACTTGCTGAGGGTGCACTCGATCCCAGTGTCAATGTCATTAATGAAGATATTAAGCAGTACTTGTCCCAGTACGGACCCCTGAGGGACACCACTTGTCACGGATCTCCATCTGGACTTTGAGCCATTGACCACTACCCTCTGGGTACGACCATCCAACCAATTTCTCATCCACTGAACAGTCCACCCATCAAATCCCTATCTCTCCAATTTAGAGAGAAGGATGTTGTGGGGGACCATGTCAAAGGTCTTACGGGAGTCCAGATAGATGACATCTGTAGCTCTTCCCTTGTCCCCTGATGTAGTCACTCCATCACAGAAGGCCACTAGGTTGGTCAGGCAGGACTTGCCCTTGGGGAAGCCATGCTGGCTGTCTCCAGTCACTTCCCTGTCCTCCATGTGCCTCAGCATAGCTTCTAGGAGGATCTGTTCCATGATCTGCCCAGGCACAGAGGTGAGGCTGACAGGTCGGTAGTTCCCAGGGTCCTCCTTCCTACCCTTTTTAAAAATGGTTACAATGTTTCACTTTTTGCAGTCCCCAGGGACTTCACCTGACTGCCATGACTTTTCAAATATCACGGAGAGTGTCTTGGCAACTTCATCAGCCAATTTCTTCAGGACTCTGGGATGTATCTCATCAAGCCGCATAGACTTATGTATGTTCAGGTTCCTCAGGTGGTCACGAACCTGATCTTCTTTTACAGTGGGAAGGACTTTGCTCCCCCAGTCCCCGTCTTGCAGTCCGTCCACTCGAGAGGTGTGGGAAGAGAGGTTCCCAGTGAAGACCGACGCAAAAAACTCATTGAGTACCTCAGCCTTCTCCTCGTCTGTTGTTACCAGTTTGCCAGTCCCGCTCATCAAGGGGGGTACACTTTCTTTGACCTTCCTTTTCTGGCTGACGTACCTGTAGAAGCCCTCCTTGTTATTCTTCACATCCCTTGCCAACTTCAGCTCCAGCAGCACCTTGGCCTTCCTGACCCCATCCCTACAAAACCAGGTAGCGTGCCTATACTCTTCCCAGGACACCTGTCCCTGCTTCCACTGCCTGTGCATTTCCTTCTTGCCCTTTAGTTTGACCAGCCAGTCTCGACTCAGCCATGCTGGTCTCTTGCGTTCCCTGCCTGATTTCTTGCACCTGGGGATCGAGAGCTCTTGTGCTCTATGGAAAGCGTCCTTAAACATCTGTCAGCTCTGTTCTGCTCCCTTGTCCCTGAGGGCAGTTTCCCAGGGGGTCCTATTGACTGACTCCTTGAAGAGCTGGAAGTTTGCTTTCCTAAAATTCAGGGTCCTGACCTTACTCTTCACCTGACCCATATCCCTCAGGACTGTGAACTCCACCAGCGCATGATCACTGCAGCCCAGGCTGCCTCCAATCTTGACATCACCAATTAGCTCACTCGCGTTGGTGATCATCAGGTCCAGTATCACATCCCCTCTGGTAGGGCTGTCTATTACCTGGCTTAAGAAGTTATCCTCCATGCACTCCAGGAGTCTCCTGGATTGTCTATTTATCCAGTAAAAGAATAGTGAAGCAGACTGTTATCACTGAAGATACTTCATCAAAAAAGGTTGTTCAAGGTTCTTTATCAACGTTTAATGTTTCATGTTAAAAAATAAATCATGGGTACCTTAAATACTTTATTTCCTCCCTTCAGTGACTGGTATCACCTGTCTTGAGGAGCCGACTTGGTTTCCAATGCCTGACTTTACAGGCCCACCTGCCACCCCACACCTCATTTGTCTTAAGAAATGAGACATCTTGGTGGTACCTATCTGCTTCATATTAAACCAGGGTTCAGGACCTTGCTACTTTTCCAACAAAGGCCAATTTGGAACTCATTTTTCCTAATATTCTTCTGTACCTAAATTACAAAAGTTTTCTCAGGTTCTCCCTACACACAGTCCTATACTAAGAAAGAATAATGGTATTCATCCAGAATCACCCTCAAGGCTTTTACCATGGTGATGGAAAACAGCTGTTCGACTCCTGAAGTCTCTGGAGGCAAGCATACTTATTTATTTAAAAGGTATCTTGATTGCAGAAGAGTCAGAAAGGCTGTTATAGCTGATCAAATAAAGCGAAAATGATTTGTTGAATAATTTATTTGACAAATATGGGCAAAATCTGGCAAATACATTGTTCATCAAATAGTGCTTGCACAACCGAATTGAAAAAAACAACCCTTAACAGTCATGTGCCAACATATATAAAAAAACCTGCTTCTGGGCCAGATTGAAAAGGATTTAAAGGAATTTCCTTGAAAGGACTAAGGTACAGGTTCACATAATTTAGGCGTTTAAGATTATCAGTGCTATCTTCAAATTCTCTCTGAAAACCTCTAGATAGTGAAAGCCCATAAATATCCTAGCTTTCATCAGTATATTCCCTAAGCAACTAACCTCCTTCTACATTGGTCCAGAACTAATTCACTTTTATCAAATCTAAACAGCTTTGTATATGTTTCACATCTATGATCCACAGACAAGGTTTTCCACGCTTATTCATGTTGAAGAGCCTGCTCTTAGGACATACTTAATGAATTTCTGTAGGGACAAAGTCTAAATATCTTGAGGGCCTCCACTTTTATTCAAAGCTCAAGGGAAAGAAAGGTGACCCCTTTTTCACAATAACCTCATGGTTTAAGGATACAGGAGAGAGAACTTCAGTTCGTTCTTTCTGGGGAGTTAAAGCACTTATATCCCAATTCCCAGGAAAGGGTCTTTAACTACTCTTGATTTTGCCAGATTAGCAAAGAAATAAATGACAGTAAATTTACACAATCATTAAAATCACTCTTTAGCTTTAGTTTCCCGCATTGTGAACAGGCTGAAAAACTACCCTATAAATGTTCAGGCAGGGCCATGCTGCTGTGACCTGAGAAAGGGGCAGAAAGCAGTGTGACATGACTGTGATGTAGAAACGCAAGCAGTAGCCACTTGTGCTTACGTGTCTCTCTCCCTCTTTCCTTCAACACTGTTCTCCTCTCGCCCAAGCAAATCTATGACTGGTTAAGGTTGTTTCTTTGCCAGAACAGGTAAAACCAGTCTAGCTTTTCACTGTGGTGAAATCACATACTTTCTGTTGACAATTCATGTTAAAAGTGGAAAGATATAGCTGAAAAACCTGTGTGTTTGTTAGCACAGTGTTTGTTAGCACCGGACTGGATGTCTCAGGTATCTGATAGAGGGAGCATTAAAAGCTATGAGCTTTTTTCATACAAAAGTCAATAAAATGATAACCCTGTTTTTACAGTTCATTGCTTCAGATAGGGAAGGCCATTGTCTCCTGGCTTGACCACAAGGGGCACTTTGAATATTACAGGGAAAGCAGAAATGGGTTTCCTTTTGTGGTTCATGTGGCTTTTTCTGGGGAACATTTTGTGGAACATAATCTTGCCTTGGGTTACTTTTGGTGATACCTACGGGAGCATCAGGCAACACTGCACCTTTCTGGTTTTGCTGACCCTTCGATCTCAGAGAAGTAAAAGTTTTTGTGTAGCTGTGGTACATAGCTATGTAATTAAGACCAGGAAAGCAAGGTGAGTCTATAAACTAGTCTGTCTGATGCATCAGTCTTATTTTGAAAGGGAGATTGACCTTTGTTTCGAGCAACATGCCAGCAGTTAAAGTTCTTCCCTTTTGCCATCAGTTGAGATACAGGTGTCACAACTCCACATGGCTGAGTTTCAAGGCCTATGTAGTGTAAACTGCTATACGTAAATACATAATTTTTCTGTTCTCTGTCTCTGGGATTGAGATTAATATATCAGATTATTTAAAGGAATAACTGACACAATGGGTTGCATTCAGTGCAGGACTCCTACTGTAAGCAGTGTAAGAAAGGGAGGAAGGAGAATTGGAGCTACCTACCTCGGAGTAAACATCTGTACAGTCATGAGGAGGGAGAGCTTGCCATACTTACGAACACATCTGGTAGCAGATTTTCTTATAAAGGAATATATATCAGGCAATGACAGAGCACTTGCTGAAAGTAACCTCCTGAGCAATGTTTGGCTTCTCAACATCTGTGTTTAGTCCAGGATTCCAGCTGAAGATAGTTACATTTGCAGTCACTAGAGGCTGAAAATTGGGATTAAATGATTAATAGCTTTCTTTTATTACTCAGCTAGATGATTCATATCAACTGCATTAATGCAGATTTACATACAATCCAGGTTTACATAATGATTGGATAAAGTTATAGTGAGTGTTTACTTTAAGGGAGGATTACAGCAAGTGTAGCTGCATATTCTCTCCTTTCTTTCCTTCTTCCTATCATATTCTTCTCCCCATCTTTCCACACACATGCTGTATTTTTCAGTCCCACTTCCTCTCTTTCTAAGCTTGTATGAATGCTTAGAAAATATGCACTTCCAAAACAGGATCCCAGAAGCTCCAGCATCTGCTGCATTTCTATTAACCATTCACTTCAGTATCTAATGTGACATGGACCAAGGGCAGGAGAAAGGGAAAAGAGTGAATACTATTTGCAGAGATGGTCAATTATTCATTGTGAATAATTAATCCAATGAATTTGTTCAAATAAATTATTTGCATTTTTTTCATTATGCCACAAACTCCTAGCACCATGCATGAAATATTAAAACATGGCAGGAAAGCTACCATATAAAGCTATAAAAAGTGAAACCATAGATAAACACTTAAAGAGACCCTATAGCCCAGTCCAAAAAAAAAAAAAAAAAAAAGACATTTCTTAGGAAACATCAGAAGAAAAATCCTCAGTTTACTCTCTCTTTAGTAAAACAGCTTTCTGCTCTGGCCCCAAGATTGAAGATAAGTCTGTTTATATTATTTTGAGCACTGTTAAAAACAGTAATTTCTGCTGGGTCCAGTGAAAAGAGTCATACGCTTAATTGTTATTGATATTTGAAGTTCATATTGTTCAGAATCAGGAGTTTTGCCTACAGAGGTGACAATTGCATTTCAAGTACCTGATCACACCAGTTAGACCGTATGCATCTCTTCACCTAATGGTCTCCCTGCGTACCTTTCCATGTGAGACCATTACTCTGATGTACCAAAACTGAGGCCCAGATTCAGGTTCTCCTGTGGTTTTGCCCTGTCCGATCTGACTCTTACCCTAGAAAAAAAGGTGCCCAACTAGCCTTCAGCTGTGTTTGCATGGCAGATTGCAGGCAGTTGAAAAACAGTCAATATGTGATGAGGACCATTGTAGCAACAGTGTATTGCTGATCCTGGGATAATATACCCTGAGAAGATCCTGCGCTTGTGTTGCTGCAGTAAAATGGCTACATGACTTTTAGATTGATGTCACACTGCCCAGGTCCTGCTGGCTCAGAGCCTGAATAGAATGAGGTTCTGTCTGCCTACGACGTCCCACACAGACATTCCCTTTGCCTGACTTTTTCCCTAGACCAACTTCCGTGCAATTTCCTCTATCATTGGCTTCAGTGGGCTGGAGTTTCCAGGGTATCTATTACCCTTTGTTCCTAACTCCTCTAAAATCTGATTATGGTACCAGCTCTTCTGACATACCAGAGACTTGTCTACTCCTGTTCTACCACTTTTAATTCCAATATAAGTATTATTAAAGAAATGTTCTAGTAAATTTTAGTCACAGCACTCCTTATGTGGCATATGTAGCCTCCATATGTATCCTAAAAATGGTTTGTTTTGACTAAAGTATGCGTGTTCACACAACTATCACATGCCATTTTTACCTATAAAGCATAGCTCTTTTTGCATATCATACATCTATTACTGAGTATATTAACTAGAAGTTAATATGAATTATTTTTTTAATTCTGCTAAGTGCTGTCTGTAAGCTTTTGCAATGTGATCTACTTTCTAATGGTATCATCACTTTTCTATTTAGATTTAGTATTGGCTAATTTATGAAAACTGTACCAGAAAAAAAAGCATCAAGAGATTGCCAAATGCTCAAACTAGTAATACCAACCCGAATGGCAAAAACTAATCTTTAACAGGTTAGAGATTTTACTTGTGTTAATATGCTCAGTTCTTTATTTCAAGTTATTTCATATTTTGGGACATACAAGCTACCCGATCCCATAATATCTCATGGAAACAGGAGATAAATGTAAAGTCACTAATTTTATAATTCACTTAAACGTACAGCGTGAGCAGCTATCTGCCAAATCAAGCAACCTCATAAAACAAAGTATCCTATGTTTACTCAGGACATTAATTTTTCAGATCCTGCCAGAGAAGAAAGTTCAAAAAGTCAGATTCCCATCAAGGAGTTCAATACCTTTATACATAGCTATAGAGAAGAAGGAGATGACTTATTGGTTTCCAGACTCTGTTATTCCTGTGTACATAATTCTGAGTCTCTCTGGCTGTCGCAAAATTTACCTGTTGGGATGTGCTGTGTGCCCTGTGGTTCCTTTCTATGGAAACAAAGAAATTGATATGGGAAATGCTTTATTTCCAGGTCTTCCCCTGACATTGGACTGACATGTTATTTGCTGTTGCAACATACATGTCGTCTGTGTTTTCATTTCCTTCCTACCACTTCATGTATGAGTTTGGAATTCATCTTCATTATGCATTTCTTACCACAGACACCGATTTCTACCGCTTTACTTTTAATGTTTGTACAGGGACACTTGCAATGGAATTTTTGATATTAGACATTAAAACATCAACAGAACTTTTTGTTGGAGTTACTTCTGGAGTCTCTGTTTCTAGAAAAATGATGATTTATTGATAGGTTGACACTAGTGTTATGGCTAAAGACTATTAGTTTAGGAGACACTCTTAGCAATGTATTAGGTAGAGACAACTGGAGACAACATTACAGATGAATAATAGTTCTTGAAAATTGTACTAAAATATTTTCAACTCTCACACTTTATTCATAGTTTTTAAAAAAACTCAGTTTCCATGCAAGGACCTCATTAAAGTGGTCATCTATTCCAAAGAGCTCAGCATCTCACAGCTGGCAAAGAGAGTAGTTCTGAAATTTTCACACTTCATTTAGATGCCTAAATGGAATTTAAACACTTTGAAAAATCTAACTACTATTCAGGTGCTTAAATAGGAGCTGATAGGTGATAAACCTTTTGGAAAAACTAGCTGTTAGTGTACCAGTGATAGATTATCCAACAACTCTTACCCTGTAATTTTGAACTGCTATAATAATTTTTGCCCAAAATACATAATAGACATTTTTACAGCTCATTTACTAGCTGTATTACATACCGAAAGACCCTGAAAACATCCTTGGAAATACTATGGTGTGAAAGGGGAAATTTGATCCTCTCAAGCTTGCACTTTTGGTTTATACTAGTTGAGAACACAAATGCAAACCATTGTGGCTTTTCACAGGCTTTGTAAACCTTTCAATCAAAGCAACAGAATTTATGCACTAACTACTTAGACCAGAGTCAGTAAAACAGTAAGTTTTATTCCTCACTTCTTTGTACTCTGCTTTTCCAGGTTATCAAACATTACAAGGAAGTGTTATTTTAGATCAGAGATGCTTGGTTAAGAGGATGAAACTCCCCCCATGAACACCACAAACAAGTCCAACAGGGTTTTTTTTCCCAAGGGGTCACAATGAGCAGAGTATGCACAGGACCCTGGTTAAGGATAGCGGTTGTCCTGGTGGGAGAAAGGAGGAAGGATCAGTAGGATCTGCCCCTAAAAAACAGTTCAAAATTAAGGATAAGTATCGTAAATCACATAGTAGGGAGGGGTTTTTTTGTTTGTATGTGTAAGAAAGGACACTTATTTTAGAGGAAAGACAAGTCTAAGAAACAAAAACAGCATAACTACTCTTTTTCTGCAGGCCAAGTAATATCACGAGGCTTTCCTGAATTGTCCTCTGTGGGTTGGGTGGTACAGAAATAGTTGGTCAGTACAGCGAGCTTATGTGAGTGCGTAACGGAGTGACATTCACAAAGATCTTTTCAAAATATTTCTTTCTACCAGAGGGGAACACTGTAAAAACGAAGGAATGCTGCAAAAAGAAGGAATATGCAAAGGAACACCACTAAAGTGAAGGAGTCTTTTTGCAAAAATTTAGCACACCAATGGACATTGGAATACTTATTGAGGTAGGTAGGTTCATTCAGGGCAATTTGACAGTGTTTAGTTCCTCAGATGTACTTAGTGGCATATTTAGGCAATAAATTTCTTCACTAGTAAAGCCCTTCCCTGCTCTCCCTGACACCAGGACAGTCTTGCACAGAACAACTTTCTGACTTAGTTTCACACAGAACAACTTGTGTTGCTATGGGTGTTTGTGGGCCAAAATCATTAACTTACTCTTGACTTTAAAACACCTCTCAAAAAAACACCAAAAAACAAGTAAATAAATCAGTCCATGTCATCCAAGTCAGTATAGAGCTATGTAGAGTTGTCTCTAGTAAAGTAGAATGATTTCTTAAAATAGCCTTGCCAAGGAAGGAAACACTTTCTATAAATAATTCCTAAGGGTGAAGTTACACAAGGCAGCTAAGTCAATCACTACCAAAAGAAAAGGTCCTGCTCCTCCTTTCCTTTCATCTTCTTTTCTGGACCTTTTTTTTGCTTAGCCAATTCAACTCAATAATACAGCAGCTATATGCTTTTTTTTCAGGGAATAAGAAGAGGGATTTGGTTTTTACTGTTTTCATGACAAATCTACTCATCGTTGAGCTCCAGAGACCATATAAGGAAAGAGGAACTGCAGACTGCTGAAAGCAGAGGTGAAGATACCCGCCTTACCTTTCATATAATTGCACCCTAAGTATCTCTGTGGATATCACAGGCATCTGTTTGCAGTACTGTATGGACCTGACACCTTATATGTAATAGACCTTTGAACACACTTCCCTGAACTACCAGTTATAAACATCTCTACTCCCCACCACATCACACTTCCCCTAGAACATCTGAATGTCAGCAATGTCATCCTTCTGTATTCTCCCTTTAAGTGAGAAAAAAGGTCTGATCCCCTCATTATACCATTTGCTTTGATCAAAGAGATGAAAATATATCCTTCATTATGTGATCTCAGCCTGTGTTAATCGCAGGCATCTTCCTGACTCCTCCTTAAGGATACACCACTTAAATAATTAGTCATGCTAGGGAAAGGAAAAGGATGGGGCTTTGGTTGGAGATTACTAATAAGCCAGACAAGTGCAGTTCTCAATTGAGAAAATGGTAAGGTGGAGCAGAATGAAGAGCTCTGGCATTTAATTTCAACAGATTTTCACACATTTTCTCGGCAATTACAGTAAATATGCTTTTGAAATTCATTTGTGTAAAATAATGCTGCTTTTTTCCATAGGTTGATAGAACTATCTAGAACTTGATCCGACTCTTATGCAAAACCATAATTAACTTTAATTGGCGATGGAAACTGATTATAGATTTTGTCTCAACGTTAACACATCCAATTGCTTTTAGAAAAGACAGGATTTATAGACCCCTGAGTTTGAATCTTTGTTTACAGCTGATGGGAAACAGGAATCTGAGAGAATCTTATTCTTACAAGGGGCTGAAAGGTTAAAAGTAGCAAGGACCTACAGGCAGCCACAGCCATTTCAAGAAGATGGGAGAGAGAAAAGAAAATATACTCCAAGGGTGTGGTTTCATCATTGGATTCAGTAGTTATAAAACTGGGCTGCTGCCACAAAAAATGTTCCTCCTCCCTTCTTGAGCTCTTGCACTTGTACAGCTACCGAGTCAGATCAACTCTCTGACTCAAGTGAAAAACAAGGGATTTATTTACCTGCAGTCAGCTCTCTGCCACTTTGACTCACTGCGAAGCCACACAAACCCAATGCTGATGCAAGTGGTGATTGTGAAAACTACCCTAAGGGAATTTGATGGAGTTTCAGAAGGTCAAAAACTCTCGATATTATTCGACAATGCAAATAAGCAGTGTGGTCCCTCCTCTCAGGAAAGTACTGGTTTGTTTCTCTAAGGAGGTTTATAGCCTCATCTAACTCATTGTAGCAATTTTAATTTCTTTGCACCATTTTGAAAAATCTATCTTTTGGGTTGTTTTAATAACAAGTTCATAAATCATATTTATGATTCTTAAGGAATTTTTATGTTTTCCCACCTGCTGTGCATAGCTTAACAGTTCTGGATAATCCAGAAGCCACTCAATTAGCAATCTGAGATACCTTTCTTTATTGAGCCCTGGATCCTATGATGTACTGTACCTCATTTGTCTCAGTTGGTGAGTGTCACTCACTGCAGCAGGCCACAGAGTAATTTTCCCAGCCTAGAGGAATTATGTGCAGAAGAAAGCTACCGTACATATTGCTATGCTACTGACCTTCACAGAGCCAGGACAACACTTTTGAAAAACATTGAAACTTCCCAATGTATCAATGCCATGAACTGTAACAACATGGAAATTCCTTAATGGCCAGTTTAAATAAAAAGTAACCTTAGAATTACATTCATTAGCAATTTTGCCCAGGCTTCCAGCAGCTTTAATTAATTATGGATGCCAATAGGTTCAATGAGTTATTATGGATGTCAATGACTAGCCAAATTAAAGAATGCTTTACATGTTTGCCTATTTTTTTCTTTTTTAATTTGGCCACCCTCTTCATTCTGTCCTGCACAAAGAATTTGTGGTGAAAAGGTTTTGATAAAAGCATTTACCATTGGCTAAATGCTCCTGCTTAGATACTAACTTACTTATGCAGGGAAATGGAATAAATCAGTCCTATGCCACAGGGTAATGATAGAGAAAGTAGATTTTGAATAAATTTCCCAATTAACTAGCAGTCAAGTCATGGAAGATGATGGCTCAAAGCCACCTTCACAGCAACTGAGAAAGCTCACACAACCCAGAGGATGTCAAGTTACTATCTTGAAGGTTCTTTATTGATTAAGATAGCCTTAATATCATTAACTTTACAAATCCAGCTATTGCCTTGCTCTATGTAATATGCTGCTAGCCTTGTAAATTTATTTCTTACAATAAATTTACTTGCTTTTCTCTCATATGTCTTTATTCAAGAAATTCTTCGGCTTCCTATCTGAGACTATGAAGAGGTTTGAAGTCTGGCTGGGTATTTTGGGTTAACATAAATTAATAGTTATGTTTCACTGCTGTTGTGACTTGGAAAACCAAGAGGATCAGACCCCAAAGCTGCACTCATAAGTCAGTTCTGTTGATAATTAATTTGTCTGGAGTTTTCTCATCTCTGAACTCTCTTTAATCTGGTAGTGTCTTAAATCTTGAGGCACTCAGATCAGTATGGATACTCCAAGTCTTCCTGTGCCTATATAGGCGCAGTCACTGCTGTTATTTCCAAATTGCCTTAAGCTTAGCCTTAGTATACAACAGAAAATCACACTCATCTAGAGGCACTTCCTTGGCCACTATGCCCCTAGACCTTCTACTGTTATTTTTTTCCCCTCTAAGTGTGCCTCAGTGTATTTTCTCCCAGTCCCAACTGATTTGTGATCCGGAAAGACTACAGGGACTTTATTTTTTAATATGAGAATGAGTTTACGAAGTATATTTTGTTTGTCACTATAGAAACAAGCAGTTCTTTAATAGAGGCTGTGAAGCAGTTGTTATTTCATAGTTGATTAGTTGTGAAATATTCGAAACAGAAGAACAAGAAGCTCTAGTACAGTTTAAGAATGTACTGTCTCATTCCATTCATTAGCACAGAGTGATGCCAGAAAACTGGCATCTCAAGGCAGTATTATCCTTCCAAGCGCATAGCTGCAGAACAACAGTATGCAAATAATAATGGAAAAATAATTTAGTTTTAATTAGCACAACATAGGCTGCAAATATCATTAATGAACTATGTTTAATTTGCTAATTCAAACTTCCAGCATGACAGGAACTTACTTCGAACTCTTAACTGAATTCCCAAGTACCTACTAGTAGTCCAAAGAGAAAAAGAAAAGTTTGTCTCTGCTTCCAGTGCAGCCATTCCAGGATGAGATCAGTGGACAATCTGAGTGTTTTGTCCTCTGGCTTCACTCCTTCCATCCCAACTCAGTGAAGGCCTCTGCCGAGAGATTGCCTTGCCTCAGCATGTAACTATCCCAATGGAAAGTTTCTAAGGAGAACATAGAGATATGAGGCAATTGATATAGATAAACCCCTGAATGACGACACAATGTAGCATCATGTAGAGATATTTGAAGTAGTTCCAGATGGCCCAGCATGGTTCTTTGGCACAGGGTGGTGCCATGAAGAGGTAGGTCCAAAAGCAGTAGAGACTTACCACTGTGATGCTGTAGCTGAGTTAAATAGCATGGACCTTAGTTTGTCTCAGCCTAGAAGCTCTCATCCAACCGTAAGACCTTAAAAATAGAAGAAAAAGAAATTACATTTGTCCAGCTGGAGAAGCTAAAGCTGCAAGAGGAATAAGTCATTTTGAGTACACCAAAATTAATAAAGCCTAGTTTCCTACTGATTTGTGTCTCATGGTTGGCAGTAATCTGACTGGAGATCTTTTCCCCTGCGTGGACAAAATCTGAGACTCTCTCCCACCCTCATATTCAGTCATATATAACAAATGCAGAGCTCACCCTTTCCGTCTGTAGGAAGAAATCTATAGACTGTGTCTTTCCTTTACTCAGCTGTCTATTTTCTCAATATTTGGAAGCATACAGTTGTCTTCAAGATTCCGACCATTCTGTCAAATTTATTGAAGTCAGTTATCATTTAAAGGGGTTTATTTTGTTTGAATTTTTGCTTCTTTTGGTGGTGAGGAGGAGAGATACAGACAAACATTTGCATACAGAGAATATTGGCATAAGCTGCATCTTCTTAGGATGTAGCTTCATTTTCTAAAAAATGTGCCTTCTACTCTGGATGTTCATGATAGTTTTAAGGTAGTGACCATGACATCAGTACATACAAGCAACTGAGTAGTCAGCAAGTCACATCTAAACATTAAGATACATCTGAAATGCCTGCTTATTATGATAATAAGTTCAAATGGATCAGCATAGGCAAATAAGCATGAGCAGACGTGATAGTATGAGCTCAAGCTGAGCTGTTCAAAGACAACGGACCTGTAACACCAGAGGAAAGACGTTACAGGCTGGCATTCACACCAGAACCAAGGGAAAACAGAAAACTGATGCCAAACAGAAAACTCATGCCAGTCAGAAAACTAATCAGAACTAAAGCAGGCAAAAACTTGATAAAATTTGAGTTAAATTCAGGTCTGATTTAATGTAGTAGACCCACTTAGTTTGATATTGCAACACCAATGCAGTCCTTTGATAATCCTTGTAGGTTTTATTTATTGGTAAGAAATGTATAAACAACAATAAGTGTCTGTGATGTACAGTCATCTTAATGAATCAGATAATTCAGCTCCACCTACTTTTTTTTTTTTTTTTTTTTTTTTTAGTTTCTGCTTGTGCCCTGAGATAAAACCAGCAAAAGCATTTAGGAAAATCTTCAGTCAGGAATCTGGGCCTAGTCTCCTCTGACAGTGTCTTAAAGGGTCCCTGAGACTTCTTAAGCAAACCAAGCACTACCAAGCATTCCCAAAGGCTGTATCTTATTTTCAGGGTATCTAGAGCCCTTAAGCATCTTAGATTTATGAATGTGTTCAAGGACTCTCCTGAGTCTTATGGATCCTCAGTTGTTAGGCATTGCTGAGTTGTGAGACACAACACTTAAATACCTTTGTGTGTCTTGCAGTTCTTTTAGGACTTTAATCTACACCACTGAAAATAATGGGAAATTCACTGAATTTATTGTCTGCTTATATTTATTAATGCACACTGGTGGATTTTATTTACGTTACAGTAGAATTTCTCTTCAGATACTTATAACATTATTAAACACTGCAGGCAAGGCAGACTTATAATAATGGGAAAATAACATTGTTTTCTGTTAGGCTAAAATTGGAAACTGGATGAAGAAACAATTCATGTGGAACCAATATGGACAGTTTTTTGCATCTTCTGGCAAAACACAAAACTAAAATGTTACTGCAAAATAATTTATTTGACCTGAACCTGACAATGAAATGCCATTTGTATATTCCATTTATTAAGTTAATTTATCTTAATTATAAGACCAAAAAAAACCCCAAAACATTTGGTATAAACACATAATAAACTTCCAAAATTAAATGCTTTCTTATATGGAAACATAGGCCCTTGCTTTCTTAAAGTAACTGGTCAGGAGCCTTCCACAAAGATTAAACCATAGATTAAAAAGATGAGGTTGATAGAGAGCTCTGCAATCTCCTTGTCAGAGAAAAAGGGAGATTTCCTGGATCTTCCTGACAGAACGATCTAGACAGGTTTTGCAGATAGACCAAACCTCAACCCACCCATGATTATTAAAGACATGAGGAAGATGTATAGGACTAGGTACCATCTGGCAAAGGTCCTTTCCACCAGTCACTTCAGCCTGTACTACAATCTGCTATCAGTTATTGTAGGGTTTTTACCTTCCTTTCAGCCACAATCTTCGATGTGTTCGTGGGTGATAAGGGAGGGAGGCAAAAGGGGGAGAGAGAGAGATAAATTTGTTATTCCTTATTCTACATAGAACTTTGCTCTCCACAAAAATTTGCTGCAAAATATAAACACTGCCAAGACAAAAAACTGAATGTCTTCTAGCATAGAAGGGTTCCCAAGGCAGAGAGGAGTAAAGGCAGTAGCCAAAGATCTGCTTCATTATTTTAGTGTTGTCTCTGTAGCCATGGGCATGCTGGTGATCACTAAATAAAATTCATTATTTAAAATGTATTGTTAACAAACTGTATATTTGTTTAAGGAGCTCCTTGAAGATAGTAGAATGAGAGTCAAATTATATCTCTACCAAGAGGACTGTAACAAAAAAGAAACATGCATTGTGTTGATTAATATAGAACCCAGGACCATGGCAACCTGATGTGAGTAAGGCCTCTGGAAACAATTGCAAAACAAATAACAACTGCCATAAGTATCAAGTCACTTATCTGGGATTCCTGAAAACAATTAGTGGATTCCATACCCGCAAAAGGCAATTTAGCACTTACGTATAAGATCAGTTTATGTGACTGGTTACATCATGATACTTTTGCTTCGCTCTACAGTTAAACTTGTCACAAACATTCTTACTTTCCCACTATACACCCTGAATGGAACTAAGGCAACATTTCAATTATTACTAATGATGTGTAATAAGCTACAGCTTATTTTCCCAGGTGATTTACCTCTTTTATGTGGTGATGAAGAAGAACTTTAATTTTGTCACTGTCATTACCAAGATTTCAACAACAACAACAACAAAAGCACAGTAAGAAACTTGCCTGTATAATCAATTTGATCTTTTAATATGCCTGAGTTAGCACATTTGACTCCAACATATAACCTTGAAATAAAAACAAAGCTGTATTATATAGGCTTCGAAGTCTGATGAAGGCTGAAGCTCTGAGATTTTTTTATGTTCCTGAAAGTCTATAACATATATCCTAAAACTAAACACTATAAATTATTTTTAAGAGCAACAAATTTATTTAAGAAATACTTTAATGTCTAGTAAAAGTAAGCAAAATCTGCAAAGTTGTTTAGGTGCCTAACCATAGTATAAGCATTTAAGACCAGTCTATGGGACCTGATGGGATTCATCCCAAGGTACTGAGAGGACTTGGTCGACATTATTGCATGCTGAGACTTCTCTCAGTTATTTACCAATGGCATTGGGAATCTGGAGAGGTCTCAGTCAACTGGAAGCTAGAAGATGTTATTCCAGCTTTCAAGAAGGGCAAAAAAGAAGACCCTAGTAATTCTAGGCCTGTCAGTCTTACTTCAGTGCCTGGTAAAATTATAAAGATTATTCTGGGCGTTATTGAAAAACACCTGAAAGACAATGCAGTCATCAGTCAAAGCCAACACGGGTTCATGAAGGTAAAGTCATAAAATCATAGAATCATGGAATGGTTTGGGTTGAAGGGATCTTAAAGATTATCTAGGTCCAGTGCCCCTTCTATGGGCAGGGACACCTTCCACTAGACCAGGTTGCTCAAAGCCCCATCCAACTTGGCCTTCAACACTTCCTGGGATGGGACATCCACAACTTCTCTGGGCAACCTGTTCCAGTGCCTCACCACTCCCATAGTAAAGAATTTCTTCCTTCTATCATCTCATCTAAATCTACCCTCTTTCAGTGTAAAGCCATTACCCCTTGTCCTATCACTACATGCCCTTGTCAAAAATCCCTCTCCTGCTTTCTTGAAGGTCTGCTTTAGGTACTGGAAGGCTGCTAGAAGAGAGTCTGCCCCAGAGTCTTCTCTTCTTCAAGCTGAACAAGCCCAATTCTCTCAGCCTGTCTTCATAGGAGAGGTGCTCCAGCCCTCTGACCATCTTTGTGGCCCTCCTCTGGACTCACTCCAATAGGTCCACGTCCTTGTGTTGGGGGCCTCAGAGCTGAACCTAGTACTCCAAGTCAGGTCTCGCAAGTAAGTAATGCCTTACTAACTGAATATATTTTCATGACAAGATTACCCACCTAGTGGATGGAGGGAAGGCAGTGGATGTGGGTTTTTTTATTATTTTAGAAAAGCTTTTAATACTGTCTCTCACAGTATCCTCTTGGACAAATTGTCCGGCATACAGCTAGGCATATACACATTGCAATGGGTGAACAAGTGGCTGAAGGGTCAGGGTCAAAGAGTTTGTAGTAAATGGAGTAACATCTAGCTGGCAGTCAGTCACTAGTGGGATTCCGCAGGGCTAAATTTTAGAGCCCTTTTTAGTTCTCTTCAATGTTTAGTTCTCGTCAATGACCTGGACACAGGAGTTAAGTGCATACTAAGTAAGTTTGCTGATAATACTAAATTAGGAGGAGCTGTTGATTCCCTCGAGGGTGGAGAGGCCTTACAGAGGGATCTTGATAGATTAGAGCAGTGGGAAATCACCAACCATATGAAATTTAACAAGGACACATGCTGGATTCTGCGCCTGGAACAGTGTAATCCTGGATGTATGTATAGAAAGGGGGACAAGAGGCTGGAGTGCAGCCTTGCGGAAAGGGATATGGGGGTTTTGGTTAATGGTAAACTCAATATGAGTCAACAATGTGCCCTGCCAGCCCAAAGGGCCAACCATATCCTGAAGTGCATTAAATACAGTATAGCTAACCGGTGGAAAGAAGAGATTGTCCCACTGTGCTCAGCATTGGTGCAGCCTCACCTTGAGTACTATGTGCAATTTTGGGCTCCACAATATAAGAAGGATATAGAAATATTAGAATGTGTCCAAAGGAGGGCAACAAAGGTGGTGAAAGGACTAGAGGGCAAGACTTATGAGGAGTGGCTGAGGATAGTAGGTTTGTTCAGCTTAGAAAAGAGGAGACTGAGGGGTGGCCTCATCACTGTCTACAACTTCTTAATGAGGGGGAGCAGAGAGGGAGGTGTTGGTCTCTTATCTCTGGTGTCTGTTGATAGGACGTGAGGGAATGGCTTAAAAAGCTCCATCATGGTAAGTTCAGATTGGATATTAGGAAAAAGTTCTTCTCTGAGAGGGTAGTCAATCATTGGAACAACCTCCCCAGGGAAGAGTTCATGGCCCAAAGCCTGTTGGTGTTCAAGACACATTTGTACAATGCTCTTAGAGATATGGTTAACTTTTACGTTCCCCTGTGAGAAATCAGGAGTTGGACTCGATGACTTTCTTGGGTCCCTTCCAAATCAGGATATTCTATTGTTCTATGATTCTAATGGCAGTCCACGCATTTCAGGAATTTGTACTCAGCAATTTTTAATTGTCTGCTTTTTCTTCTCAAATTCTGTTTTCTTGGATGCTGTTGTTGTGGGAAAGACTCCATAGATTTCCTGACTCTTCTAGGGAAGAAAATCTTCCTGTTAATATGCCACCCTAATGAATGGAAAATTGACACAGAGGAAGAAATGCAAAAGGCCAAGATCTTGATCTGGAAAGGGAGTGCATTTTCTTTCTACCAGGTAGATAGACAAGAAAGAACAACCTTATTGCCTGGTGAAGGCAGCATCAAAAATATGAATAGGAAGGAGCTAAATCTAGTTTATGACTCCTTCTAGCAGGTGGTGTGGATTTCTCTTGGTCAGTTTCATTTACAGTATTATTAGGTACCTACAGGGATTAAACTCTTCCCACATGAGGAACAAGCTTTTAATGGGACAGTGAAAGTCCATTGATGCATCACTAGCCACATCCCAGGAACGGATATTTTTTATGTTCTGTTCCAGAGTCACAAATTATTCAGTCAGTAACCACAGGAATCTGCAAAGCTCTTGCTTAGCTGCAGATAATAGACATTTAAAAAGCACAAGTCTTATCTAGTCCAAGACTTCACCAGTATGGTATATTAAATACTCTAGTAATTTGTCCAGTCCAAATTTAAATGTAAGAGAGAGACAGAACTTCCCAACTTCTCTCTCAAGAGACAGTTTCATACTCTGATAGGTAACAGGGACTTGGAACACACATTTTAAAGCAGAGGAGTTCTGATATGCACTCAACTCAATACTGTAGCTTTCTGGAATTTTGCTTGTAGTTTTTACGTTAGTTCAGGCCCATCTTTCATTGTTATAAAGCCCTCTTTATGTTAAATAATCTATATTCTGTTATGGTGTTTACATCCTTTAAATATTAGTAAACTCTTTGAATGTTCTGTCTTGATTATGATTTAAACATGCTAAATATATTATTTAGCTCTTTCAGTCTTTCCCTCTAGCTTTTCTATCACTTGTGTAACTCTTTTTTTCTGTTTCCTTCCAATTTGTCAATATCCCTCACCAGTGGAGAGCCAGAACTAATTGTACTGGTTTAGGTGTATGTTCTAAACAGTTACATATCAAAGTATTATTAACTCATTGATCTAGATGCAATGCTGTTTGTCAGGAAAGGATGGCACAGTGGTTCAAATGCTAGACGGGGCCTCAAAAGATTTAGGTTTATTTCTTTGAAATACCAGAGATATCCTCTGTAATTTTAGGCAAATCCTTTAGGGTTAGGTGCAAACAAGGTCCTTAAGGCAGACCTGCACTGTGCGTTGCTGGGCAGGACAGTGGCCACTGAGCAGCCCGTGGGGCTACAGGTGCCTCTCCACAGCAGCATGCAGAGTTTCATGTTTGGGTCCTAGCTCAAGACAAGCATTGTATTCGGGTTAATTAACTATGTTTCTAATTCGCTTATGTTGGGTAAATCAGCACAGCCACTGCACTGTGATAAAGTGGCTATTTTCTTGGTCGATTCTTCTCCAGAAGGTCCAGGGCCACACTTAGTGAGCATGTTACTCCTGTGTTTTAGAGCGATTGCAATCTCACTGCATCTGTGTGAAACTAATGGCTCAGTGTTCATGTGGTTTCAGAAATTAAGATGGGAACCTGGTCTCCAGTCAGATGCAAAGGTATTGGTCTACTTCTGGCACCAGCCCTGAGATCTCTACAACACAGTGCTGTGAATAACACAAACGTGAACTGTCTGAAAGGTTGCTGCTACAAGGTTCAGGTACCTAATGAATATCGCTCTTGGGCATTTGTCCCCTATTCTCTGGGCATGTGGTTTACCACGATCAATTCCCTGTTGGAGAGGTGTGTGGGGGACAGGTTGTCATTCAAGAGGAAACACAAAACCTAATGCATATCTGACATCATGTTCCTCTCTAGGACTGACATTCTGTTCAGGAAATACCGCCTCATTCTACCTAGAATACGCAGTCCTGAATGCTTCTTTTTGTACGTATCATCTACAACAATTCTTTCAAAGAAAAGTCCTTTCATAATAACAGCCAAGTAGTTAGACCACTTACGTCGGAAAAGAGAAACACAAGAAAGGGACCTTAACAGCATTCAACTTCAGGCATTTAAGTATGACTAAGATAAGAGGCCAGTCACCTTAACCTTCCTATATAATTATTGCAAAAAGGCAAGCTCCTCCAGGGGATTACTCAGAGCAGGAGTTTAACTTTGAGAGACAAGTAAATTATATGCCTAAAGTTAGGAGGATTGAATAACCCTGAGTAACCTTGAATAGCGGATGCAATTGCTTGGCTTGAAGAGTTCCTAGCCAACAGTCTGGCAAATGTTTAATGTAAGCCCAAGATCTCCTCCAGCCCCTTAAATAAACACTATTCAATTCAATCATAGGTGGAAGAGTGCTGATGGAATTCATAAAACTATGTGACATAAGAACAGTTCAGAGTCCAAGACCTAGATTCACACAGGAGAGCAGAAATCACGACAATGTGGTGCATAAGCATCTCAGCTGAAATCTGAATACATTTTTCACAATGATGTAACAAAGTTCTGAACTCTCTTTGACACTGAATCTGATCTAGATAATAGTTTCCCATTATCAAAGATGGACAATGACTTTGAACTTTGTAACATCAGCTACGATGATGAGAGGGTTAACACTGATCTCCACAGAATAGTTGAGATTGGAGAGATCTTTCCTCTTGCACAGGAACAGTCTTGTACTGGGGACATCTATAAGATCTTGGGTCAGTTCTCCTCCCCCCCCCCCCCCGCCCCCCCCGCCGACCAGATTTCTGTCAATAATTACAGCAGAATGAGTACTTTTCTTCAAAACATAAGTGTTGAAGTAAGTGAGTACATCAGTACCAAAGGTTATAACATTTTGGATCTCAGACCATGGTTGACTTCACCTATGGAGACCTCTAAAGACTGTCAGCAGAAATCATGAGTTTTATAGAATGTGTGTATAACTAATAGAAAGAAATAAGTCAAGAATGTGAAGCAACAAGTTTAATAGGAACAAAGGAGAAAAATCCTTTAAGCTCACATAATTTCTGTTTCCAAGAAAATCCATCACAGGTGTGAATTGGTGAAGGAAGAAAAGAGAAGGAGGAAAGGATCATTAATCTCCAAGAATCTGTATCCAGAGAAAGCCACAGATGGCATTAACGTATGCATACTAAAAAAAACTTCAAGGGTATTTAAGGCCACGCTTCCACAATCAGTAATGGATGAACATTACTAGATCACAAGACAACATGAATCTGGTCTGGATTTGGCCCCGGTGACCAGACTATAATTCTATGAAAATAGAAAGAGCGCACTTTATGGAGTTCATGCTTTTATGCCAGCTCAGGGAGGAAGAGGACAAGGTTACACCAACATTACAGTGTCACAGGCAGCTGACATTCTGATCTAGCCTAAAACTTGCGTATACAAAAAAGGTACGTGAATTTTCTGAACAAGTTGGAAGCAGTAAAGTGAGCCTACACTGAAACAATGTTTTGCATCACGTATCAAAAAAATTTGGTCTATGAGCCTTATAGCCAGACTAAGAGTGTAGTAAAAGGCAGAGTTTTGGTAGGTGAAGAGAGAGGTCATCAAGATCTCAGGAACTTTAAAATTATTCATAAGAGTAACATTTTTTAGGTCAGTGCTGTTGCATTTACAGTTTTGGAAAATGATTCCTTTATTAGGGATTCTTGATTAAAGAGGTTAAGCAGTTGTAAATGTAGCTGGCTGTTAAATTTTTTTAGAATTATATTTTATTTGAATACTCGGCGTAATGGAGAACGTTTGTTTCTGGAATCAAATACATTTAACATACTGTATTCCCTATATTCAAACTCACAATCTTTCTTTGTTCTCTTTCTCCTCTGTCCTTTTTTTGGCCAGTAAGTTTGAACTGCCTCCTGCAGTTGTGGCAAAGACTAGTTTATGGTACTAGTTAAAATACTCAGCTAGGAAGCTCTGTCTACACAGAGGTGATTGAAGCTTGGTTTCCTTGCTAGTGAAAATGTTCCTACCATTAAGTTAGTGCACCCTAGAAGAGAGCCAGAGCCAGGTGTCATGATTTAACCCCAGCTGGCAGCTAAGCACCACCCAGCCGCTCACTCATTCCCCCCCTGGTGGCATGAGGGAGGGAAACACAAGGGTAAAAGTGAGAAAATTCGTGGGTTGAGATAATGACAGTTTAATAAGTAAAGCAAAAGCTGTGCACACAAGCAAAGCAAAACAAGGAATTAATTCACTCCTTCCCATCAGTTCAGCCATCTCCAGGAAAGCAGGGCTCCATCACACGTAAGGGTTACTTGGGAAGACAAACGCCATCACTCTGAACATCTTTGCCTTCCTTCTTCTTCTTTCCCCAGGTTTATATGCTGAGCGTGACATCATATGGTATAGAATATCCCTTTGGTCAGTTGGGGTCAGCTGTCCCAGCTGTGTCCCCTCCCAACATCTTGTGCACCCCCAGCCTCCTCGCTGGTGGGGTGGGGTGAGAAGCAGAAAAAACCTTGATTCTGTGTAAGCACTGCTCAGCAGTAACGAAAACATCCCTATATTATCAACACTGTTTTCAGCACAAATCCAAAACATAGCCCCATACTAGCTACTATGAAGAAAATTAACTCTATCCCAGCCAAAACCAGCACACCAGGGTAGGAAGCAGAGCTGATGCCTTGCATTAATTTATTATATTCACTTCAGGTCAAGTGAGTATCACTTTTAACATAGTTACTACTAGGAAAGTCCTTTATTGGTTTTAGTTACTAATCTTCCTGTATCTGATTTCCTATCTGTAAGATAAAAATAATAGTATCTTCAAATAATTGTCTTAAAAATATTTTCCTTGCAGAGCTATTACATGCTTGAACATTCTGGATATTTTGAGATGGCCATGTATTATGGCATTAAGGACAATTAAGATGCTTCAAGTGACAGTTAGGAAGCCTAAAACTCCATGGTTTTCTGTGCTTCTCTCACTCACACTGGTAATATACTTTCCCTTAGTGGTTTTCAATATTACTCCTTCACATTCCTCTCTCCTTTAATGTATATACACATGTGTGTACATGTACAAACACACTTATTTTCTCTCTGTGATAAAGCATAATTTCCTTAACTGCTTTTTGTCTTTCTAGCTTACATTTCCATGTTACCCCATCCCATTATTTCATATCTCTCTCTCTCTCTGAAACAGTTCAACAGATACTCATTTGTGAGTTTCATTAACATACCATTAATCCCCTTTCCAGATCATTAAGAAAGATGTTAACTACTACAGGACTTAACATTGATTCTTTTCTATACTATTATTTGCTTCCTCCCATTCAATACAATGCCATTTACCACTAATATTCATTAACAGACCTTCAAATCACATCTTTAATCCACATTTTTACATGGGTTGTTTAGAATTAAATTTAGAATAAGGATATTTTGCTTTGTTTCTTCCTTATGCAATACTGAACACTTGCCTAAGATCAAAGCCTATTTCACATATCACATTTGCTCTATCTCATAATGTTTGCCCCCGTTAGATAGAGTCAACTGTACAGAAGATGGCTGTAGCAGGTCACAGAATCACAGAATGGTTGAGGTTGGAAGTGACCTCTGGAGGTCATCTTGTCCACCCTCCCTGCTAAAGCAGGGCCACGTTCTCAGGCTAAACGGTTCCAGCTCTCGCAGCCTTTCCTCATAGGAGAGATGTTCCAATCCCATAATCACCTTTGTGGCCCTTCATAGAATCATAGAATCATTCTGGTTGGAAGAGACCTCCAAGATCGTCGGGTCCAACCATTAACCTAGCATTACCAAGTCCACCACTAAATCATATCCCTTAGGGCCTCATCTAAACGTCTTTTGAATACCTCCAGGGATGGGGACTCAACCACTTCCCTGGGCAGCCTGTTCCAATGCCCGACAACCCTTTCGGTGAAGAAATTTTTACGAATATCCAATCTAAACCTCCCCTGGCACAATTTGAGGCCATTTCCTTTTGTCCTGTCATCTGTTACTAGGGAGAAGAGACCAACCCTCACCTCGCTACAACCTCCTTTCAGGTAGTTGTAGAGAGCGAGAAGGTCTCCCCTCAGCCTCCTTTTCTCCAGGCTAAACTTCCCCAGTTCCCTCAGCCGCTCCTCATGGGACTTGTGTTCTAGACCCTTCACCAGCTTCGTTGCCCTTCTCTGGACACGCTCCAGCACCTCAATGTCTTTCTTGGAGTGAGGGGCCCAAAACTGAACACAGTACTCGAGGTGCAGCCTCACCGGTGCCGAGTACAGGGGGACGATCACTTCCCTACTCCTGCTGGCCACACTATTTCTGATACAGGCCAGGATGCCGTTGGCCTTCTTGGCCACCTGGGCACACTGCTGGCTCATATTCAGCCGGCCGTCAACCAACACCCCCAGGTCCTTTTCCGCCGGGCAGCTTTCCAGCCACTCTTCCCCAAGCCTGTAGCGTTGCCTGGTGTTGTTGTGACCCAAGTGCAGGACCCGGCACTTGGCCTTGTTGTATCTCATACCATTGGCCTCGGCCCATCGATCCAGCCTGTCCAAATCCCTCTGTAGTGCCTGCCTGCCCTCAAGCAGATCAACACTCCCTCACAACTTGGTGTCTGGACTTCACTGGACTCTCTGCAATATGTCCATGCTTGTCATACTGGGGAGCCCAGAAGTAGACACAGTACTCCAGTTGTGGCCCCACCAGTGCTGAATAAAGAGGAAGGATCACCCCCTTCAACTTGCTGGCAACACTCCTCCTAGCGTAGCTGAGGATACCGTTAGTCTTCTCTACGGTAAGCGCACATTACTGGCTCATGTTCAACGTGATGTCCACCAGGACACCCAGGTCCTTTTCTGCAAAGCTGCTTCCCAAACTGTTGGCCCCAGCATGTACTGATGCATGGGATTATTTCTCCAGCCTGTTGAGGTCCCCCTGAATGGCAGCACAACCTTCTCATCGTATCAGCCACTCCTCCCGGTTTTGTGTCACCAGCAAAATTGCCAAGGGTACACTCTGCCCCATCATCCATATTATTAATGAAGATGTTGAACAGTGTTGGTACCAGTATTGACATCTGGGGTACACCACTAGTTACTAGCCTCCAAGTAAACTGTTTTATAGGATTTTGTTAACTACTCAGATAATTCTGTGTGCTTCTCATAAGCCTTAATTTACCTGACACTTAAAGGAAAAATGTAAAAGAGGCATTATTATTTGTGGTTTGGTTTGTGTATATGCACATATAAATCATGTGGACAGTAAAGTCTGAAAAGTGAAAAACAAAAAGTGGACTAATATTTTAACACAATTGTATACAGCAAAAAGAAACATGAGAATAAACAGAAAAAAATGTAAAACTGAAGAAAGCTCTCTGTTTACAAGCTGCTATACCTAGAGGAGGTTGTAGATAGGCTTACCTCCTCTGTCAGGTCTCTCTCGGCACTACTGTAGGTTCAAAGGCCTGTAGTGTCGTGACGTAGAGTCTCTCTAAGGGCACCTTTCTGCTATAGTCACTTCATCAGCTGTCAGGCTGTGCCACTGCCCCAAGCTTGCTTTGAATAAATGAAACCTTAGCGCCAAGGAGGCACACCATTACCAGTGCTGGGCTAGCCAGCCTGGGCACGGGTACCCACGTTGCAGTTACAGTGGAGTTTGCATTTTGGGTATTTCCCCGCAGAGGGAGGTGCAGTGACTCTGAAGAGCTGGATATGGTTTCTCTTGCTCATCCAATTGGCTGCAGCTGGTGACTTGATCACAGCATAAAGTTATCCTCAGGAGATGAATATACTGGGTAAAACCAAAACCAGCTCCTTCATCTAGTAGTGGAAGGCTGGAAGCTAAAGCCAGGCAAATTTGATTTGAAATTAAAGCACGTGTGTAAACAGTGATGGTGATCAGTTAATGCAACAGAGTACCAAGGATGCATTGACCACATCCCGGTATGTCAGTACCTAATGGTACAGGATGCCTGTCTACCAAATATGCAGCATCCAGAAGTAAATGAGTGACACTGAAGACAGATAATATATTTGGGTTGAAACAAGATGCTGTGATGGCTTCTCCTCACATGAATACAAGCAAAAGAGTCTGCTAGAAGAACTCAAATTTCTGCATTAACCGTTCCGACTGAATGATATCTGAGTAATTTGAAATAGTCATTTATAAATGTTACAGCACTTACATTTCCAGAAGAATGTCAGTCTAGTCCTGCAAAGATGCAGGGAGCTATTCTTCTAGAAAAGCGACAGTCCACTTTTAAATGCAATCTCACCTCCCTGCTGTGTCATGCTATACCCGACAGTGCCTCTCTTTTCATAAAGATGTCTAGACATCTGCTAATGCTCATTGCTTTGATGACAACTTATTCCATATGTGTCCTGTCTCAAAGAAATTACACCGCCTGAAACTCTGGCATTTGTTCAGGTTTCTATCTTTCAGATTTGTATGCTCTTATTTTGAACCTAAGTACACCACTTCTTGCTCCTGACCTGTGAACCGTTTGAAATTCAAAAGACCAGTTGTGCATAAACCTGCCCATTTTAATGCTTTGATTCCATTTTCCCCTGCACCTCTCTCACACCTGTTTCAGCTAGAGGACATTGCAGCTAGAGGTATTTTTCTGAGAGCCCTTCTCTTCTGTCTATACTGCCTTTCTCTCTTGCCCTCCTGCATTTTTGCCTTATTCTCTGCCCTCCCAGCTCTCTTTCCTTTACTCATGGCCTCTGTGTACTAAACCTCCCCCCACTATTTTTGGTTTACTCCCTCTTTTGAAACGGGAGGGGAGGCTGGCGAGGTGGGTGTTTCAGCGCAGGGGATCTGTGAGGCTGCAAATCCTCCTCTCACCTGCTGAGCAGCAGACGCTGCCTTCAGGGGAGCTGCTTGGACATGACAGCGAGAGGGCCTGATCCTCCTGCCACTTGCACTTAAACTTAAACTTGTTACTTGTGCCCTGATGTCTATGGAAGAGCAGCTGGGGCCAAGAGGGAAAAGGAGCCAGGAGACATAGCTCTCGGTTTGCTAGGATATGCTGGGGCAGTCTGAAGACTGCAGCATGTTTCCTGATTCCACTTCTGCCCTCATCAGCAGCTTTCTCCGTTGGACATATTTTCAAACAGCACAGGACAGGAGTTACTAAACTTCAGCTCTCCCTTTCCCTCCCCCTCAAGAAGCCAAACAAACTTGTCTACTGAGTTTATTCCTGAGTCAATCATTTTATAGAGGGCTCTATGTTCATGCAGTGACAGCAAAGAGGTAAAGTGAGCAACTGTTCCAAAAAGGCTTCTGTGGAAGCTTCTCAACATTGTTTGATGCCCTGGAGAGGTTTCTGGTGCTAACGTGACTCCAGCTCTCTGAGTAATGCTTTCCTTAACAATATTGCCAAGTGTTAATTAAAAAAGAAACGAGAGGTAGTTCTCTGACCTGGTTGTAGAGCCGCATTAGAATTGTGTTTGCCAAGTCATTTTGAATTTTAAAGGAAAAAAAAACAGTGAGACGGAGAAATCCTCTTGTGTTTTAAAAGCACACTGTAATTTTATACATTATGTATCATGCCCTGAAAATGTCTTGAAAAGACAAAAAGAAAGAAAAGGACAGGCATAACCCCTATGCTGATTAATACTTTTCACTGGGTATTAATTTGCGGACAGTAGCCCCTTAATTGACCTTTAGACATATGATTAGACAGACAGTGAGCTCTGCTGACCAGCACATACATAATTAGCAAATAGCAAGGTGAGGTAGAACTGGTTTAATCTCATTTCATCCTTGAGTCTTTATCACCATTTGGCCTAGTTCCCTTTATCCATCCAGAGATAACAACAGCTTTATTTGGCAGTGAATTAAAGAACCAAGTAGCTTTGCATTGTAATATAGGTCAAACAAAAACAGCACATTTGGCGTTGGGCTGCCTGACAAGCAGAATGCCTGGAGATTGGTGGGGGTGGGGGTGAAGCGGTTGCAAAGGACTCAAGGACATTCTCAGTCTGTAAAAAGTGCAAAAGATTTGAAAGATTTTAATTGGAGCCAGCCAGACGGTCTTGTGGCAGTTCAGTGTGCCATCAGGCAGGAGATCAGAGTTTAAATTCCAAACCAGCTGGCAAGGACTTGGAGCAATGTGAAGACAGGATGTTTGGCCACTGTCCGGGAGGTTTCCCCTCATGATAATTTTAAACTGCGCCTCCCATTTGACTCAGGAGCAAAAAACTGGATAAGAAGGAAAGTGAACCCTGTTTCATCTCCTGTCTCTGCATAAGTAGTAGCACTGCTAATACTCATGTGAAAAGGGAGAAACAGGTCATATCAGAGGTCGTCTCCCCCTCCCCAAATGATCTTTTCAACAGAAACAGCCTGTTTTCTCACCTTTAAAAACATCTAAGTATTAGGTAATAACCTACTGGTCCAGATTACCAGATACCTACTGGTCACCCTGATTTGCCACCCAATTTATTCAGTAAGTAGCACAGAAATGATTAAATAACTTCCACGATTTTCAAGATTTGTAAAGTCATCTTTTCCTGTGGGCTACAACTGTACTAACTCATTTGATATTGCACTAGGTTATTTCAGGACATGCTTCATCACATGAAACTAAAAATAGCCCAGTGCCTCATAAAGCACTTAGCAGGTTTTATTAGAATTTTGAGCTATATAATTTCTTTAAAAGTGGGTGGGTGCAGGTATTATTTATGAGTAGCAGATAAGGTACAGTGCTCCAACCCCCCCTAGTACAAGTTCTTGCAGCCTGCATTTCACCAGTGACTGTACTCAGCAATCTGCACCAGACAAGAGTGCTGAGAGTGATGTTTGGGTTTTCTCAATATGACACGCTGTTTACACGCTGATCTGCAGAAGTGTGTCAGAAAAACAGGGAAGGAGCAATTGTAGGTAAAGTAAATTTGGAGGTCTTTTTGGTTTGATGTGATTGTTAGCATAAATAAAATTAAATTTCTTTCTGGGATGGGGAGGGAGGGAAAGGGAAATAAGAGTATATTATCTCTGATCTGTTGCTGGGACAATCTAATTAGTGGTACTTATACCAATGATCGTTAAAGAGAACTATCTCTTACCCAATGGGAAAGCACTCTTTGCCTCTCCTTTCCTCAAAGAACTTATTGGAAAGAAACCTTCAACTTGACCGGTAAGGGGCCAATCACTGGCCCAGAGCTTCGCTAGGGAGATTGCATCTTGGACATACGGCTCTTTGGAGATTAGTCCTTTACTGACTGACAGCCAGAAAACTCCCTTGTGGCCTCAGCTGGAGCGGATGCACTGAGCGCTTCACAGTCTCAAACGCTGCCTGGCACCCTGTGCTTCACGTGTGTTTATGGATGCAAAGCATAAATGTAGGTTTAAATTACGAGCACAAGCCACAATGGTGATTCTGAGATCATGTGGGAAAACACTGCCTTTCCCCACATCCACGTGCATTAAAGGAAGTGATATCAGCTTCCTAAGTTATACCTGAACAGCTAAAGACTCGCACCGGTGCTAAGGCTGCACAAGCACGATTGCTTATATGGATGGAAATTAGTGGGGCAGGAGGCTCTAACTCTGTTGAAGAAGCTGTGTAATGGAGTAGACGATGTTCTCCAGGTGTACCATGCATTGTAAGGAGGCAGCTCGTTTCTGCATTGAAACCCCTTTAGACCAATTTAGCAGGAGAAAAGAGGGGAGTGCTTAAAGCTGCCTTCATGCATCTATGCATGCTTTTAATAGAGAACTAGGCTACAAAAAGCTGACAGGACAGGAACAACAGAAACAAGTTTAGGATAGAACTTTAATTTGCAATCACACTACTGATACTACAAAACCAAAAAAAAAAAAAAAATAGGCAGCTGTGAAATGCACCCTAGTCAGACAGGAGTAGTAATGCCTTTTTTGGAATTCAAGGAAGCTCAGTTATTTTGATTGATTTTCCTATTTAAGGAAATGATGATGTTTAATTTGGCCAAGTCTGATATCTTGGTGACCTCTGATATTTTAGCATAATAAATACATGTTAAACAAAAATCTCTTTGGAATATATAGAGAAAGATTTTTTTAAATTATGATGTCAGGAAACTAAATCTACAACAATGCCAATAAAGTGCCTGTTCTTTCAAATTTTACTTCTACTGCTGTTTCTGAGGACTAGGGAGCAAAGGAATGTGTATAAGGAGTTTAGTGCCTGTTAGCGTCTGAGAAGTTATTAATCATTATACCACTAGATTTCAGAATTAGGTTCTTCAATCAGAATAAGCAGATAGATTTAGGCTGATGATAGTTTTGATACCACACACACATAATCCAAGGGGTTTATGGAGCTTCTTACATTGCCCTGTGCAAATACAGTGTAAATACCACTCAGCAAACAGCACATGTTTAGAAAGATGACACATACACGTGGCAGTAATAGATCCTAATGTTTTCCTCCAACGAAGTGGCACATTTCTGGTTTATATGAAAATGTCATCTGTAGATGTAGATAAATTTAGGATATTGAAATCCTCAGTGACTAAAGAGAATCAAAGAAAACTACGCTACAGTCAGACTTGCCATAAAAAGCTAAGAAATGTGTCTAATAATCTGAATTTCTAGGGTCTTTCTCCTGGAGTCTATCGGACAATGCGAACGCAACTGTTGCATCAACTCACACAAAAGTAGAATTTAAAGTATGACTTTAAGAAGAAACATAAACAGAAAGAGATTAATTACACAAATATATAGTCATTATGAAAAGAAAGAATCGACCCTTCCAAACATATCTCCAATTATTAACTTAAAATCATTTTGGACAAATTTTTATCCCTCCCTTTTGCTAACATTCAGGTAAGCTAATGACATTTCCATGAATGATTCCAGGAAAACAATGTCGGGCCTGTAGATTTTTAATCATAGAACAAAATATATTTCATGACATGAGAACTGTCTAACTTTAGGGATGGGGTTCAATTTCCAGACTAAGAGACATAGAGCGTAGCCATAGACATCTTAGTCATTTGAGATGCCTTACAGCATCACACTGCACTTCCAGTGTCTACTCCTGTAAGTCCTATAAAAAGTAGATCATGAAGCTAATTCTTGAAGTTCATTTACAAGATGACATAGCTTTTAAAATGCACCATTTTTGTAGATTACTTGCATAGGAAAAGTTGGCTACTTCTTTTTATCCCCCACATATACAATTGGTAAGTGTATAAGTGAGTTTTAGCCTCCTGTTTTTGCACAGCATGAGAATGAGACAGGGATATAACACATCTACCCTTCTTAATCGAGCGTTTGGTCCTGTACGGCTGCTCACAGCGCAGGTCCGTAGCTTCACATCCACAGACTGGTCAGCCACTCTACAGGGACACACACCCCGGTCCAGTGAGACACTGTGGTGCCCACAGTCTGCCTCCTGGCTCAGTTCCTCACTCCTAAAACTGAAGCTCTGAACCGTCTCCAAAATAAGGTTGGGTCTCAGCAGTGTAATTTAGGCATCTCTCTTTTTTTCCCCAAATTATTCATACAGATCTACTTGTTATGAATCAGTCTCAAAACACAATAAGTTTCTACATAATTATTCAGACGACTCAAAAAAAGCTTATTTTATTAGGAAACAGATGTTATTTTACTTCAGTCATGAAGTGGGAAGGAGAAGGTACAGTGACAAGATACAAAGGGGATACAGCCATTTGATGAGGAATTTTGAAATGATACTGAGAGAAAGTGCAAAAAGGGCCTTGCAATGAAGTGCATGTTTAACTGGATATGTTAAGGCAGCTAAAGCCCAGATTTTTAGAAATGGCTGGTAATTTTGCATGCTTTCCTTTTGGTGTTCAGCTACCAAATCTTAAATTAGGCTATTATTATTGGCTCTACAGTATTTTCAAAACGGTATACAAAAGAGTATTCTCAGTATTTTTTTAGCCCATGTAATGCCCCAAATTGTCCCTAGACGTGCTGTACACCAGCACTTCACAGATGGCCAAAACGTGCCTGCACTACTCATGTATTTTGGTTGCAGGATGAATGCATGTCATTATAAGATTTCTAGATTTCTATATCCGTTTCTGCAAATGGCTTAATTCAAATCTTGTCAGGTAGTTCAAAAAACAAGTGACAAAAAAGAGTTCTTTGTTTTCTAAGTCATCTCAGAAAAACATCACAAAGAAAAGAGGAGCTGAGAGCTTTGAATTCAGAGTCTCAGAGAAAGGAGAATTGGTTTAGGTGCATGGTCATGTCAAATCAGGGTACACTGTCATTGCTGAGCGGCTCCTCTTAACAACGTTAAATTGACTCGGACCTGTGAGTGGTGTTATTGCTCATGCTACTCATATGTATATCAAAAAAAAAAAAGAAAAGAAAAAAATAAAGAAAGAAAAAGGTTAAAGAATAATATGATGCATAAACAAAACAGTCAGGTTTGTAGAAAAGAAGATAATCGTTGACCTGGTTAGTCAATGTTGCTCATTTTTTCCAGGTAAGCCTCTACCATTTACCATCCTTTTGATTATAAAGTTCACTGATTCCAACAACCACTCTTGGAGCCAATGCTGCACTCTGAAATATGTCACATCATTTGAAGATGTTCAGCATAGATAATTAGCAAGTGACCTTTAAAGTTATCTCTAAAACTGTTCTAATTTATTTTAAAAGAAAAAAGTAATATCGCATGTGTAAGTCATCCATGCATCAAAACCAATCATCTAAAGTAAATTCCAGTTCACCTTTAAGTATCAAAAGCTTTAAGCCTATTTACAGCTTGGATTTACTAATATTTAGAGAAAAAATATAGTTTAGCAAATCCTGTCTGAAGTTACAAATCACATAATACAATGTTTGCCTTCTAAATGTCATATTGAAGGAAGCTTCTCCAGCAGAGCAGAGCGTAGTACGGTGGTTGAATCCAATTTCTTAAGAATCCTTGGGAACCAGGATAGAGAAAGAGGTGCAGCACATTCATTCTCATGTTTAAAGCACACATTTCTGTAAATGCTTGTTTGCCTTGCCTTTAGCCACAACCTTTGACATGACTAAATGCCCTGAAGAATTATTTATTTGGATTGCACTGCACGTGTCCTCTTCATTATTTAAGATCCACTACATGCTGAGGAAAAGAAATTTGCTTTGATTACCTGTTTTTCAATCAGTGCTTTAATTTTATCTATTTTCCACTTCAGCAAATTGTACTAGAAGTACAAAAGTGAATGTAACAACCAGGTAGTTTCTGTTAATAAATAAAAATAAGAAAAAAAATCATTGCATCAGACTGTTCCTCCTCTTTTCCTCTCATACATATTGAAGCAACCACCATACAAATATGGACAGTCAAAGACACGGACTTGTTTTTATAAACCCTAAACAGCTCAGCAACAGTTTCCTATAAACCCTAAACAGTTCCATTTATTGTGCCTACATCTTAATTATTGAAGACTCAAAGTGAGTTTGAATGTCTTAGGCTGGAAGACATACTTTTTCATATAAGATAGTTTACATACTTTAAAACTAGAGAAGATATGAGATGTTGTAAATCAGCATGTGTTTATTGATAAAGGTATTTTTATGAAGGTGGATCCTGTTCCAGAGAAGAACAAAGAAAATGAAATTGCCCATGCCCCTTATTAATGCCACCTGGATCTAATATCTTCTGCTTCCTTCATACTACCTGGATCTCAGATAAGAAGCTGAATCAGTTCTGTATAGTTGTGGTACAAAAAGTAGATGGCAGAAAAAAACATAGCTTAGATATAGGCCGTGGAATTTTATATTCTTTTATTTTTTTTCTAGTTCATATCATATTCAGCTATGACAGATATCTGAATACATAAGAGAGTAAGAGTCAAGTTAATTTGCTTTGTATAGCTATAAACATGCTTCAAGTATTTTTAATTTTAAGTGATTAAAAATGCATGGGAAACTATTAAATATAAGACTACACTATAGCAAGTATGACATACATACACCCAATTGAATATGGCATGGGGATGGATTGGTTAACACTTTTAAAATGTATGCCTCTGTCATTAGTATGATTCTATGCAGTCCTGATCGAAAGCCCTAAGGAATGACCTGAAGCCCCCACTTGACTTTAGGAAACTGGATCAGTTCTTCCAGTGACCATGCTGGGTCCTGAGCACTCTCGGGCACGGCTCTGCAAAGGGCATCCCCTCAGGGCTGGAAATCAGTGCTTTGCATCGCCTGCACCGTGCAGCCTGGGCTGCGCATTTCACACAGGCTTAACTTTGATCTGAACAGCAACAGGATTACTCATCTGCTCTGAAGGTAAGCAGGCTCAAAGCCCTTTGCTTGGATCTCCCCTGTGGGTGCTGACTGGAAAGTCAGTTTGAGTTTAGTCAAGATCTCCTTGTTTAACCACCTTTGCTTGATTTCCTGCGTAGATATGGACCATTCTTGAGCTTGGGGGAAGTGATCCTTGAAAATAAACAGATCTCCTGGACATGACTTCTCTCCAGCATCGTCTCTCACAGGATTCTTCCAGGCAGATCCATGAACAGGAAAAAGTCTGCTCTCTTGAAGTCACATATCGAAGTGAATCGTTGCAGGGGATAACCATCTTTCTTTTTAAAAAAAAGTATACACTGTCATTTCCATGAGGATGGACCCATAACTGAAGCATGTATAGACTCAGAACTACTCTAAGCTGCTCTGCCTGGTAATGGAGACACGATGGCTTGTGTTATTTGGGCAAAAGCAGCAAGCCTCTAGGTTACTGGGAAGTCTCTGTTCCATAGTAAGCACCTGTTTAGTTTCTTGATTTCTTCAACTCTCTTCATTCTGAAAGGCAGCTGATGACATGGTTAAAATATTGTCTGTGTATGATGTGAAGTACTTGCTTCACAGACACTGTAAGTCTTGATGGTTTGCAGCAAATATGAGCATATCACCTACAAGAATTTCTGTACTGACACAGTATGTGTGTAGAGCTGTTTTTCTAGTTATCTCACAAAATGTAGATAATGAAGATAATTCTTTTTAGATTATTATTATTATTCTCTGTGATATCTTGATCTCTATGATACACCATAGATAGAATTACCTATCACTATTATTTTTTATCATAGTTATCATCATGCTTTATTGACCTGTTTGATAGGAGACAATCCAGAGAAAAGAGTTTTCCTGGCCCAACTAGCAACTAATAATGTACCGGTTGAACACACAATATTTCTAAACGCTAATAAGGTATCTGATGGGATGTCTTGAACTGCTGTGCTTACTTTACACACTGGGCTTTACTAATTACTTAGGAAAAAGTATGTATTGTAATTAGAGCTGATGTTTGGATGTTTAGTAATCACCAAATTATAACTATGACTTCACTAGCATCTTAGCTGGATGATTTGTTGCAATACAAACTTGTGCTTCAGTTTGCACCCTTGCAAAATGAGAAAAAATATTCCAACACAGTGCTCTAAGATTTAGGTAAAGTATAGTCAAATATTTCTTACTTAGACCTTTCCTCCCACCACCCCAGTGATGTCAGCTTTAATTTCCTTTCAGAGAACCGACATTTCTGGTTCATGAAGTGCCAAAAACATTCTCAGTCCTAAACAAGTTCTAAAATAGATGACACCAATGTAAGCAGTAAGAATAATACCTGTAAAAACAAATGAGAAGGATTTTAATGAAAAGCTCTGCATACATTTCAGCATCTAAGAGCTTTCCTAGGAATTAAATTTGCAAAACAAATTCTCTAGTCTCAGTTTTCAGAAGAGTTAATTATCAACTAGCAGACCAATGTCTCACCACATGCAAAATGCTAGGAAAGTTAGAAAACCACATTTATCATTTAGATTAAATATTATAGCTCATGATAACATGGATATATTCAGTGGAAGTAACAATTTACAATGCTCTTTTTTCTTTTTGGCTATATAAATATCAGCTGCATTTTTCGGTTTTGATCTTTTTCTGTTTAACAACAAGAACAAAATTTATCATAGAAATTCAGAAAGAAAGATATTTGTATTTTACTCCTTGCTGTATATTTTCAACATAAGACCCCATGAACAGTTGTACCGGCTCAAACCAGAGGGCTGTTTAGTATAAGATCCTGTATCTCTCAGGTAAGCCAATAATAGGTACTCAAGAAAAACATATAGAAAACAGCACAAGTACACAGGAATCTAGTCCTTTCATACTCCAGCCAGCGATGGTTTCCTGAGCTGGTGATTGCCTGCAGACCATCATCTTCAATTGACACCAGTGGATCTGTTACCATGAATTTGTCTAATTTTTTTCTGAATCTCCTAACACCCTGTGGCAAGAATTCATAATTTCATTATGAATTGGATGAAAAAAATCTTTTCATTGTATTAAAATTTTCAGCCTGATTATATTACTGGATACACTTAATATTGAGGGGAAAATAGTGAAAGCTTGTTTCCTATTCATTCTTTCATTCTATAGTCTCAGTCAACTTTTTACTAAGTTGAAAAACTAGTTTATTTGTCCTCCATTCATAAGGAAGCTTCTCATGTATTTGAAAAAGACCTTGGTTAGTTTTAGGACAGCAAGTTGCTCGTCAAAATAATTTCAGCCTGACCTCCTAAGATTTTACATCTAATTTGCCAGTGTTTCTTCTTCTTTCATTACTTTTTAAAAACTGACACAATTTATAATTTCTAAACAGTGTCCGTCTTTTTAGTAGCATCTATTAGTTTGTTGTTAAACTCCACTGATTTTTGTGTTTGTTTCTTTACATTTTGGTGGTTTATTTTTTTTCAGTCAGGGATATGCATGAACACTGAGGCACTGATGTGTTAACTGTAAGCAGTCTAATTTTCACTCTTTTAGCTGCTACTTTTAATGTCTTTGTAATTAGCATTCTCATTTTAATATAATTCTCTTTTTTTGAAAGTAAACAATACTATGTGCATTTTTATATGGCTCCTTTCATCCAACTGAGATAATGACTCTTACACCTTATACTCACTATGACAGAATGGTTCTTTAATAGCTACATCTAGAACGGTGCTCCTGCACTGCCTAGAATAAAATCAAGGATTACTTCTGTTCTTGTAAGTTTTTCTGAGTATTGTCTCCAAGTAACAACTCTTTTTTTGTTATTCAAAAACATAGACTCTGCACTATGCCTCTCTAAATGACCTTTATCTTGTTTACTTGAGTAAATGACCAACCTAAAGGACTAAATTTACTATTGCTGTTCCTTTACAGCTTCGCTAATCCCCCTTGACATTTTGTGGTCATAACTTCTATCTGAGTCAGATTGCCGGTTGTTTAATTCTCTGAACACTTCCTATTTGGGCATGGAAGTTCAATTAATTTAAACTGGATGGTACACTTTGACAGTATTAACCTATTTAGTTAAATTATCCTTTTTTTAGTATATATTATCCTCTAGAATTATATAAAAAAGAAGTAGATGTATGTTCATGTCAACTGATCTACAATGTATATGGAACTTCCTCTGTGAGGGGGAATCCTAGCCTGGCTCACGGCGTGCATAGTTACCTTGAAGGCCATCCTTCTGATGCCTCTCCAGACAGAGCTGCCTTCTGGCGCTTAAGGAATCTGGAAAGGGTAAGCCTAATGCTGTGCTTCCCCACCCAATGAACTTCCCGTAGGAGGCTGTTCAAAGGCCGGTACAAGTAGAAGTAGTTCTTCAACTGTGATGTCTGGGAGACAACATACAGATTGTTGGGTCTGTAAAACACCAACCATGACAATTTGAGTATCCATGTGGTATAATAAGGGGTTTGGGTCTTTGCTCTGTCTTTCATAGAATCATAGAATTGTTCTGGTTGGAAGAGACCTCCAAGATCATCGGGTCCAACCATTAACCTAGCATTACCAAGTCCACCACTAAATCATATCCCTTAGGGCCTCATCTAAACATCTTTTGAATACCTCCAGGGATGGGGACTCAACCACTTCCCTGGGCAGCCTGTTCCAATGCCCGACAACCCTTTCGGTGAAGAAATTTTTCCAAATATCCAATCTAAACCTCCCCTGGTGCAACTTGAGGCCATTTCCTCTTGTTCTGTCATCTGTTACTAGGGAGAAGAGACCAACCCTCACCTCGCTACAACCTCCTTTCAGGTAGTTGTTGAGAGCGAGAAGGTCTCCCCTCAGCCTCCTTTTCTCCAGGCTAAACTTCCCCAGTTCCCTCAGCCACTCCTCATAGGACTTGTGCTCTAGACCCTTCACCAGCTTTGTTGCCCTTCTCTGGACATGCTCCAGCACCTCAATGTCTTTCTTGGAGTGAGGGGCCCAAAACTGAACACGTACTCAAGGTGCAGCCTCACCAGGGCCGAGTACAGGGAGACAATCACTTCCCTAGTCCTGCTGGCCACACTATTTCTGATACAGGCCAGGATGCCGTTGGCCTTCTTGACCACCTGGGCACACTGCTGGCTCATATTCAGCCGGCTGTCAACAAACACCCCCAGGTCCTTTTCCACCAGGCAGCTTTCCAGCCACTCCCCGCCAAGCCTGTAGCGTTGCCTGGTGTTGTTGTGACCCAAGCGCAGGACCCGGCACGTGGCCTTGTTGAATCTTATGCCATTGGCCTCGGCCCATTGATCCAGCCTGTCCAGATCCCGCTGTATTTATTAATAACTTGCTGTATTTATTTAATAACTTGCAAAATAATATAACTAGATCATGAAAGGACCAAACATACACTTTTGATATTCCACACAGTCATTTGGAGTACATTTATAGAGAGTCCAGAGATGTTTTCTCCTCTGTGTATATGGAAAAGCACACCTCATCCTGTCTTACAATATACATTGAAAGTTTACAGAATGCAGAAGAGGTTTTTATGTTCAAAGCAGGTTGCTTTATGGGGGACAGAAAAAGGAATTGTTTGGTTATAGGGAGAAACAGAAACTAAAGTTCCTGCCCAGCATATTTCATTTTTTCTTTTGCAATTTTTTGGACATGTGGAGTGTTTCTAGTGTTCTTTTTTTGGTTTTCTTCCCCACTTCCTTTAAAGGATTTGACCTACAGTTCTGTAATGGAAGAAAAGGAAAAGAATAGTGCTCCCCCAACAAAAATGTTGCAGCAAAAATGTTTTAAGACAATGAAGCTAGAGCAATCTGCTGTCTGGCTGTTCTTCCTTCTCCATAACCCAGCACTTAGAATCATGTTGAAAAATCTAGACCTTCCTGACTCATGGATGCCAGTTTTCAGGCACACCCATGGGTCTCTAAAGTCTCATTTGTATGCTAGACAAATTACCTGATTTGAGCTAATCATGTACAACTTTCAATGTTTTTCAGGGTGCCAGACTGAATCTGGAGTCACCCAAAGCTAAATCATGGTAATTGACTCAAGAAGAGGATCAAGTGATTCTCACATAAATGAAGCTAGAACACATAATCTCTAATTCATCTGTAATGTGTGTAATTATAAGCATTTTGGAAGACCAGGGTTTTTTTCTATTTGCATTTTAATGTACAGAAAAGATGGAATGCAGTTCTATATATTGTTTGCAATTGCATGCAATATTTTTAATAGTATCTCTATATGTTTTGGCAGGATTTTTTATTATTATCATTTGGTTTAGTTCTTTTATTGCCTCTTTTCGTGAGGTTCTGCATCACTCCTGGCTAGGCTAAAGCATATTGCACGCTTGGTTTTCAGACTCATTTTTTAACTTGTTTGTATAGTTTCTGTTCCTCGTTAACTAAGTTTTGTTCATACTTTGGAAAAGCAGCAGCTGCCCAGTGTTGCAAATGTCTAATTTTGAAGCGGAGGCGCGCAGGCTGAGCGCTGGAATGCTGGCGTGGCCGGTTGGTGCTCCAGCCAGAATTCTGACTATTTACTGACAGCTGAGGTGACTACGAGTCCGCCTCGCATGAAAGGGGTCTTCTCATGTTTCTGAGAGAAGAGAATTTAGCACGTATGTGCACATGTCTTAAGTGATTCTCTTCTGAAAAAAAGAGAACTTACGTTGGGTCAAACGACAGTGTGCAGACTACACAAATGTATTATTTATGAGTAGTGCTTAGGATGGCCTTTGGGAAACACACAGGCAAACACGTTCCAGGCCCTTAGGAGCTTACATGTCTAATAGCAGACCTGACAAAACCAGTGGGAGCTGCAAACAATAGATGAAGAAATGAGAAAACAGACAGATGTAGTTTTCAAGATCAAAGGTAAATCAGGTACTTTGTCATATGTCTCCTTCCAAAATATTTCCTCACTCTGCTAAGTAATCCACTCCAAGCTAGTGGAATTTCCTCACATTGCAAAAAACCTCTGAACTACTTTCACAAACATCTTGTCTTTTTTAGTCTCCAACTTGCACCACGTCTAAGTCCTCCCATACATGTCTTTTCCCCACTCCTCACCCTGCCTTGGATTTCACATGCCATGAAGACAAACTGTCCGTGGCTCCTCAGTCCTCCCCAGGGCTAACATCTCATGAGTAAAAGAAAAGATACCACTCTGAAGAACGTCCATATCTGATCTCAGAGAATTTGAATGTCTGAATTCCTCCGTCTATATTAAGATATGTCAAACCCCCAACGATTTCAATTGAAGAGTAATGAGGTTATGGCACTTTATTGCCACGTTGAAGGTTCGGAATGGCTGAACTTTCAAGGTTCTTCTTTTCTACTACAATTAATAATGCTTATAACCTAACCTAAACCTGACTATTTCAATGGCAAAATTGTATAGATGGTTGGTAAACCTTTAAAATGTGTAGATATAGGCTAGATACAGTACAATACAGAATTCTTAATATTGTTTTCATAGTAAATAGGGAATATTTTATGGGAAAATATGTCTAAGATTAACCCTAGTGATGAGTCTTCAAATGCCAGTGACCGATCTGAAGGCTTATATCATTGAAGGCCCATTAATAAATTTGCAGTAAAAATGCAATGCCTCTTAAACTCCACAGAGCATCTGCAAGAAAAGGACACTTCCCTTAGCGGTTCATCCACAGCTGCAAGAATAGGCATCAGGTACTCTAGAATTCAGCTACTGATTTGTATTAAAGGTAACTAAATAACAACAACTTCCAAAAACTGTTCGTCATCTTACCCTCACTTTTGGTGCAACACAAATTATTTATATTTTTTAAATTTAGGCCTCAATAAGCCTTCTATAGACATTCCACAGAAAACATTGCACAAAGCACAGCTGTCTCTGCTGTGTCTGCTGAGCAATACTGCGATGGAGAAAATGGCTATCGGTTTTGTGCTGACAGATTATTGATCACACCTGTCTTCTGAATCACTTGACACTATGGATTTTTGCTGAGACCATTAAGGGACCAGCCTCAAGCCCTCTGTGCCCTGTATATACTGACAACATTCTCACATTCGAATTTATGTGCATGCCAATAATGACCACAAGGAGAAAACACAATCTTAAAAAGACATTTTTGAAGTAGGTAGTTTAAGCACAGGAAATTAGAGAAGGATAAAAAATGCTTATAAATATGCAAATTTGTAGCCAGTCATTTAAACAGAGAGCATGAGATGAGTGCCCAGAATGTACATAGTATTTTTAAACAGCTAACTTAAGATTTAGGCCAAGTGAAAAAGAAAGCAGTGGTACTAATGTATCTTTTTATTGCATTGGAAAGGCTTTAATTTTCAAAATCTTTTTCTTTATGGACAGAAATAGTTTGCAGCTGTGTCAGCACTAAAGCATTGGACAGGTGGGCTCTTAATCACCCTCTCCTAAGGCTCAGGTCAGAAAAAACAGAGAACCAATTCTAATTTGTGTCCTTGTCCCGCTGCAATCCCTGGACTGCCAAACAGCATAGAAAGAAAGTCATTGGCTGCACCACAGGTTCTACTACACCTGAGGTCCTTAAGATAAAAACACCGAGATTTTGACTGCAGCCTGAGCAAGTATAAGAGAGGGGGACTTCCTTCACGTTCTCTTTCATTTTCTCATTCAGACAATAACTGCTAAAATTTAGCTTGTAGTTCATGCATAGCACAACATCATATGTTGAACTGTCATCTTGTATAAATGATGAGCTTGAGTCTTCCTATTATGAAGCCCCACTTTCATTTGTTTATAACCTTGCCAAATTTTGACTGTTTATGCTGAACATTTCAGTGATGGGAAATTTTACCAAAAATATTCTAGTTATTTCTCACAGTAACATTCAAGAAAGAAAGTGCTGTCAGTTTCTCCTAGACAGTAAAGCGATATCTGAGGCTTAGCTGAGGAGAGGCAGCTGTGGGATTCAGGTAGAAGGAAGCCAATGTAAGATAATTTTTTTGTTGCTACCCTATTTATTGCCTGCTAAGGAGCTATCAATACTTGTTTATTTCCAGAGAGAGAAGCAATCACTTAACATGTGGGAGACAGTCACTTTTGACATCTGTGCAAGAATATACTCAAAAGTACCCAACTTTGCATCTCTTGAAAGTCTCAGTTCACACAAACTCAATAGCTTCTTGCTAGTAAAACTCTCAGAACGGTCAGTCTTTGTGAACACTGTTAGCAACTAGCCTATAGGAAACTCCTGGTGCTGCTTCTGAGACCTCATTTCTCCTCTCCCTTCAGTGTTCTGCCCTCCCCATCTAGAGAATAACCACGAAAGCATTTGACTCGCATGTAGAAAGATCAAATATGATCAAAAGAAAGGGAAAGATATTCAGGTACAGGGAGAGGAGTTGGAGACTGACTTGGAGAAAGGACGAATGAGTTAAATCCATTGTGCAGAAAGCTGAGTGATGGGAACAGGAAGAGAAAGATATGTGGGAGGTTCAGAAGATCATCTCAGAAGGGAAAAGGGATCATGCAGAGAAGCTGGGGTCAGAGCAGAAACAGAAAGGAAAAGGTCAGGAGTGGAGGGGACTAGGAACCTTCCAAGGGAATCCTGTTCTATAGCACTTGTAGGAGTTTGATATCCTCCTTCAGCAAGTCACCTAGCTAACACAGGAGAGAGGCGGTGCACGGTAAAGACCTCATGCTGGATGACAGTTTGTGGAATTGAAGAGCAACAGAATTAAGTTTGCTGAAATTTTATTTGCTTATATGAGCATATTTGTTATGACTCAACCTTCAAAAATCATATCTTACATTTTCTGCAAGGTTTTTACTTTATTTAGTCTTCTGGGTTTTTAAAATTTCTTTACTGTGGTATGTTAATTTTAGTTTTTGGGAAAGCAAATACTATAACTTATTCTTTGTTTCTTTCTGTCATGTCCCCTCCCTCCTTGGAACATTTCTTTTTATTAACTGCTTATAATGAGATCTCAAATGGTTAAAATTGGCTAAAACTGTTTAACATGGATATGCTTAAAGCTCTTTGTAAACCTTCCCTGTTTACAGTTTCTTGGAGACTTGCACACTGCTGCTGAAATTTGTTGAGCATTGAGAGTTATTTTGGGTAAAATTTTACTCTCTCATGATGTTATTAAATTAGTAATAGGCTTCAAAAGCAATGAAATGATATCACATGTACAAGATGACAAGCCTTGAGTAGAAATAGTTGTGTAGGAGGTTATTTTTTAAATGTGAATGTGCTAGTCTCGCCCCACCAAAACTACAGAGTACTGGATAACTCTTTGTTAAATTATGCAACACTCTTTCAAAATACAGACATTTGGGAATCGGTTCTCATACACAAGATCTTAAGCAAATACTTGTGACATCATCCTGCAAAAGGAAACCCTGTGAAAATTACTTAAATTCCATATACTGTATAAGGAAACCTTACCTGGGGGCATTCTTCTATCTTTCACTAAAAATTAGGATATATAAAGGGGATGTTAAGGTGCGTGTGCCCTTCACATACTGGAAGTTTTAAGAGGGTCTGAAGGTATTTACAATTTCTAACTTTGGGGCCCTATTTTAATGCCACTTCCTCTAGCTTTTGTTCTGATTCCCAGGATTTACAAGCTTTCAGAAAGAGAACAGACTACCTACGTGTAAGAGATTTTAGATAAGGCTGCAACTGTCTTCATTCTTTGCATTTTTTTGTCTGTATTTCCTGCTAATCTGATTTGAATAAGCCAGTTACACTGAAATCTGGTCCATCGTCATGCAAATAAGTTCATGAGTGTGGATCTCTCTGTCTTCTGTGGAATTGCATGGGGAGTAAAACTGACCTGCCATTTGGTTTTACAAGGGGTCTGCACAGGATGCTAGGGTCACGCTTTGTCCTCATTCCTGAGGTTCCATTTACACTACATTGGAGGAAGATTTCAGGCAGATAAGACATTTAAAGAAAATAAAGAAAGCCTGTAAAAAGTACTGAAATGCTAAAAATATAGGCTGAATTTTGTTTTCTAGATGCAGGCTGAAAACATGCAGTTTAAACATGCAGTTTAAATATGAGATTTTCTAAAAAATAATTCCCCGTGAAAATACCACTTGGAGCTTGATGAAAATATCCCCAAATGTCCATTATGTACACTTTAAAACTGATCAAAAGGGCTATTATAAGAAGTTTTTTATTTAACTGTTAAATCTCTTTATCAGTGGGATCATATGCACAATTAAGCTTGATTCACACTAACAAGGAACTCCAGAAAAAAATTATTTATTTTTGAAAGTCATGGGACTTCTTGATGCTCTTTAAGTGCTAGTGACCTTAAGAGAGAATAATTTTTCAGCCACCACTTCTTCACACACTGCCACGACAGCAGTTTAACTGCCTGGCCTCTGTGTGTTACACTTGCTTCACTGCTCTGTAGAGATATCATATGAAGTCAAACAATTGGGATTTCTCCAGGAACCTACGTGCCAGGCAAAGAACAACAATCCCTATTCTACTTGAAGGAGACATTCCTGAGAGAACACCACTGTAGGGCTCTATGCACAGGGTGATGCTCACAACTGCCGAATTCCACAAGTAGTCTGTAAACAACGGAGATGTGGGCTAAATGCAGAGACTTGCCAAATTTGCTGAGGTAAGGGTTGCTGGAAACAAACAGGAGTGAATACAAATGCCTTGGTATGTGAACACCTACAACAACAATTATCCGCTCCCTCCCAAGTTTAACAGGTTGAGTTCCCACATTATAATGCTCTTAGTTTTGGGAGAAAGCCAGGTATCAAATTCTGTTCTAGAGAGGAAAGAAAAAGACCAGACCACTTAGTGTCTGAGATATTGCATCAAAAAATGGTTCAATGTCATGTTAGCTAAAGATACACAGCCAAATGCCACACAGCACAAACTTGATCTCAGCTTCCTTTTATTTTAAAGGCAAAGCATACAACAGCAACTGCCTACATAGACATGCAAGATGTTGGAATGAACAGCTTTGGGAGTGAAATCATGGCCACATTGAAGGAAACATGAATTTTATTTTAAAAAATCTCTTGAAGATAGTACAGATCATCATTATACTAGAAAACTTTAGACATAATATATATACCAGGAAAATACTTTTTTAAAAGTACAGTTACTTGATATTCAATTATTTTACCTGATCTAAAAGGCCATAATAATACACCCAAAATAAGAATGACTATAAAATGATCTTTATGGCATCATGACAAAACCAGTTCTTCTCCCATACACTGTAATATTAAGAAATCAGAGAAAAAAAGAATCAGTAAACTCTTGCAGCACTAAATTATAACCTTTTACAAATACGAATGTCACTTTCCTTTATTTCTAAATGAAAACAGATTCTTTCTAAGGCTCCAACCTTGATGTAAGTTCTTTTCAAATTTCCTTTTGGTAGTTATGAAGCACCCTAGAAAATCTGTGATTACCAAACAAGCCTATTTTACATAGGAGGCGTTCTGACACCACAGTGACAGCAATAACACAAAACCTCAAGATAAGTAGATCATTGTTTATTTTCTCTCTCAGTTTCCTATTTGTGTTCCTTGTGGGAATTTTATATCATTTAAAGCAGAGCAGGGCATAAGAGGCATAAGAACACTAGTGGGCATTTTTGTTGCACAACCTTTTCAATAAACATGAAAATTATTTTTGCCTAAAGAATTTTTTCCCTAAACAGCTACTTTATATTTTTCTTCTGTCCAACGTCTCCTTTTTCCAATCCTTAATTTTCAGTCTCTTACACCTATGTTTTGTGACAGCAACACGTCAAGTTTTCCAAGAGATCCAAACCCAGTGTCCGAACTGTTACACGCAGAGCCTGAGACTCCTGATGCGAGTTCACAAATGCGTGCCAGGAGTCCATCCAGCAAAATGTCTGTGCATCCAAAAGATAACTGTGACAATCAAATCTGGCTTTGAATCAGGACTCCACTTTCAGTTAAGTATATTTTTCTGTGGTAGGAACAGCGGCTCTGTGTGATCTCAAGATCTTAGAAAAAAACACTACTGTACATGGATCTCACGAGGAGATCAAGACCAAAGAAGATGACATTTGGTCTTGCACATACTTTTCCCAAACTTCCCATTGCCTTCTGCTTCAGGAAGTACTCATATTCAAATTTATAGGACTTCACACATTCTTAAAGACAAGCATGTGCACAATGGCTTTCTGAGCTTGAGGCCATCCTCTAAATTTCTATTAAATAAGAAAAGCTTGTAATCTGATGTTAAACAGTGGGCCAGACCTCAAGAACTTTATTTGGCTTTTACTCAGTCAATGCGACTCTGTTTGACTAACGACCTCAGGGTTTGGCAAGCCTGATTTTTATGAAAAAACTTCCCGTACAGTATGTCAAAGCTGGTATGTCCACTAGTTCCGCTAAGAACACAGATGATGGCCCTGCAGGCAAGAGCAGTAAATCAGTTGCAGATTAGAGCCAGGTTCACTTATGTGGCACACAAAAGCTGTTCCTAATATAAATGGCTGGGAAAAATGCGTACAGTATGACAGAACTAAATAACAAAAGTTATTCTTCAGTGACAATGACTGCAACACAATTTATCAATAACAAAAGGTACGCAATACCCTCACTGGATTACAAATCAACTTTAAATACTCTCACATTATAACTTGTAAAATGACTACACAGCATATTAACTTCTTTTCTTTCTTTTTCTGCTTAATGCAATGTTTTTGGTTTGTTTTTTTTTAAATGGTGATAAGAAATTTTTTTCCAATGAGCAACTTGTTACTCACCATGTTTATGAACTGAAGACATGCTTAACTAAAGTCAGTGTCAAGAATAACTAATGTTCATTAGTACTTTGAGGACCACAAAATATAAGTCTATAAAGATGTGAAATATACAATTATTTGTGTAAATATTTTATAAGCCAGTTTGTGCTCCCACCCACCTTTTTTTCTCTCTACTGCTGATAGTTTCAAAATCAATTTAAAGTGCTTTTTGCATCTGAATAAATTGCTTCAGATCTGTCATTTGAATAACGCATAACTTCCTACTGAAACTAAAAATATTTATTTAAATCATGTAATGAAAAAAAGGCATTTAAAGTGGGTGGAGGCTGTCCTGCAAATTGCTGGAACGAAATTCTTACCCTGATGTATGTTTCCAATACTTTGGTCAATACCTTCGGCTGGCACCACCGTGCAAACATCTCGGCCCGTCCTGGTCCCTACTTCTTGCAGTTTCTCTGGAGTGGAGACACTTGCTCTGCTCAGGCAGGCTCTGTGTTGAATTCACTCCCCACCTCACTTCCATACGAATGAGACTGTGTTCACAACATGACTTACAGCCCGTGTGCACTTTGTGTGCCTGTCTCAAACAAACAGATAACAACGGTACATAACAACACACTTCGCTTGGACGTAGTCATTACAAAACCTTAGACTGGCCAGGCTGTGAGAAGGGGAAGTAGGAGAGAAAGGAGAGGAGTATTGCATTCGATCAGTTTAAATCCCTGGGCTCTGACAGGAGTGTGAGGGTAAATGGAAACCAAAAGAAATGAGTTTCTATTGAGGAGTGTTTCTTCTTGCTCACATACAGGCATCTGCAGCTCCGTGTTAGGACAGCAGAGCGATACCACAGCATGTAGGTTCAAATCAAGAGCTTAGAAAAGAAATCTCAATTTCTTGTGCTAAAACCCCCAACTAAACAAAAAAACCCACCCCACCTTTATCCAAACCTTGCTACATATCATACATGACTAGATCCAACCCCTTGGACATCCCTTTTCCTCCCCTTTCTCCCTGCTCCCCATGGGGATGGAGCACCGGGGGACCTCTCCCTTCTGCAGCTGATCTGGCAGGCTTACTTGGGAAATGTAATAGGATACGGGAGCACCACAAACAGGTGCTTTCTCTGAAAATTTGAATAGACCCTGTGAGGCTTCTTTCCCCGTGAGTGGATTGCAATGAGATCTCAGTTTCATAATCCAAACAACAGCTTACATAACAGCCACGCAGTCCGCGGTGGTGGACTGAGGTCTTACAGTAAGGGGACGTGTAACATATTATCTCGTCAAGAGATTAGCACAGAGGTTTCTCCATCTGCCCCTGCCCTTTATTACCAGTAAAGCCTCAAACTATCAAAACCTTTCCATCGTTATAACTTCAAGCAACACAATCACTTCATATTTCTTAACCGGCGAACTATACCAACCTCCTCCCTTTTCTCACCCCCTTCTCGGACGTGCAATGACATCAGGAGGTTATGTTTTGTTTAATCAAGTTAGGGAGATACAAACGTTCCTGAAAATATATTCGTTCCTTCCTGCTCAACAGATTAATAGCATTTGATTTGACACGACTATAGGTTTACACACTTCAAAGAATTTTTAAAGTAATACCTTCTAAAAAGAGAAGAAATAAAAAAAAATGTTCTCGTATATTCTGCATGACTAAGTGATATATTGTTTTTTTCAGTATTCACAATCTGTTTTCATGCCTTGGTGCTAACAGTTGTGAACAAAAATCAACTCCAGTATTGTAGCATTAATGGGGAACAGTCTGGCCTCCACCTAACCCTGAAGATAATTATGCTAAAACAATAGTGATGAGCATTCAGCTGACTAGCTCTAACAAGGAAAGACTGCTGCTGCCATTCATCAAAAAGGCCATTTGGATAATGAGGAGAGATGGCTACTGACATATTTCAGCAGGGGAGGCCATCCTGCTGGGAGCTTCTTTCAAAATGCCAAATTCTATCAATTTAAAAAGCAAACATCACGCTCTCTTTGGTTTGTCCGGTGATCTGGGGAGCAGACACATAAGTCATATAGTACCGCCCAAGCTGGAATAAAGAGCTGGAAGAGATACCTAAGGAGAAAAAAATGCCATAGTGTACATATGTCCTGGTTTCAGCTGGGGTAGAGTTAATTTTCTTCCCAGTAGCTGGTATAGAGCTGTGTTTTGGATTTAGGATGAGAATAATGTTGAGAATACACTGATGGTTTAGTTGTTGCTAAGCAGTGCTTATACTAAGTCAAGGACTTTTCAGCTTCCCGTGCTCTGCCAGCGGGGAGGTGCATGAGAAGCTGGGAGGGGGCACAGCCAGGACAGCCGACCCAGCCTGGCCAAAGGGATATTCCATAGCATATGACGTCATGCTCAGTATATAAACTGGGGGGAGTTTTGGCCAGGGGGGGCGAATCGCTGCTCGGGGACAGGCTGGGCATCAGTCAGCAGGTGGTGAGCAATTGCATTCTGCATCGCTTGTTTTGTATATTCTCTTATCATTATTATTATTATTATTATTATTATTATTTTCTCTTCCTTTGCTGTCCTATTAAACTGTCTATCTCAACACACAGGGTTTTTTTTCCATTCTCTGCCCCATCCCACCAGGAGCGGGGAGGTGAGCGAGCAGCTGCATGGTGCTTGGTTGCCAGCTGGGGTTAAACCATGACAACATATCATTGTAATATTCAGTGTCCTGAAAGGACTAATCCTAATTATGAACTACATGACTGCTGTCAGTCAGGGAGAGCAAATCCCTTGCTTTCTGTAAGAAGCTTCTAATCTGATTATTGATTTACAATTCTGGTGATTAGTTAAAGAATGTGCACCTGAAGGAATCTGAACGTCCCAACTGGACAGACCGTAAAACAACCATTTAGAGGAAAAGCTTTGCTTCAAATAAATGTACAGTTTCAAAACATAATTAGACTAGCAAATTTTGTGTGCCAGAATAAAATGGAAGAAATGTCATCCATTTCTTCTACTTTTGTAGGTAGTGTCTAATACAACAGCCACTTTATCACAACAGAGATCACAGCTGATTTTCTAAAATAACACCAATAGGGAAGATGAGATGTCAATGGACGATTCAAGTACAAATCAGTACAAATGTGTTGTACTGGCTTGTGTTTCCTGTCTGAAGGCAATTTCTCCCATTTAAAATTTGTAGTTGCCATGATGGTGAGGAAAAGTATTTTAATTCACCTGTGTTGTGTGAAAAATATGTAAAAGAAGGTGTCTTTTCACAGGAAAAAGGAAACAAAGGAAGTGTATGTAGTATTTTCCAGGGAATTGCTATTGCAAGCAGCAAAGTTGCAGATACCTCCCACGCTGTAAGCAGTCTTGACTGGTAAGACTACTGTAGGTTTTCTCATATTCGTCTTTGTCACTGACAAATATACTTTTACTGGTTATGGAAAAAACCACCATTGTGAACAGAGGTGCTTTCCAGACTAACTGGCAAGAACCATGTTCAAAATTTCTCCAACGCCATCCATTGTCAGCTGCTGAAGACAGTGGAAATCACAAGCAGCACAGCTTCAGCTCCTCTGCTGCTGGGAAGTCGGGGGCCTCTCCCTCTTCTGACTTGCAACACAAGTGGGAATCTCTTAAAAAGCTCACTAACAAGTCCAGGACTATAAGACAAAGAAGATGCTAAGATAATAGATGAAAAAGACAAACACCTGGAGGAGCGGGAAATTCAGTGGGACATTCATAAAGGCAAACATGAGCTCAGTGAAACTAATCTCCATAGGGTTTTTTCTACAGTTCATAGAGGGTATGAAGTTCCTCCATGAAGTTAATCAGAGCAGGAGCTTGGGAACTGTTTCTGGAAGGACCTATCTTTCTTCACGGACTGTATAAGAGAACTACAGTAGGCTAAAATTCACCTCTCAGTATACTCTCTACAACGAGCCTGCTCCCAAATGGCTGGGTTAAGGAGGCAGCTATTCTCCTCCATATCCAAAGGGCCAATTTCAGAGAAGCATTTTGGGATGCTAGAACTTACAGCTGAAAGTTGGAAAACCACCTGAAGGTAAAAAATCTTTTTGCATTGTGCTGGACCCTGGTGTCAAAAAGGGTTTGTATTCCTTACCTAGAATTCAAATAAGCACAGGTTTTTCCAGTACTGATTGTAAAGCAAGTTCATGAGTCTTAAGATTTCAGTCATTATACTGTCTAGAAATAGAGTATGACACATAAACTGAAGGATCAGTTAACGATTTTAAAATCTAAAAACTTATCATCCATGTACCTATGTTTCAGTTACATTAATTGGACTCTATCACAGAACTGTGTATTTCTACTGAACTTTCTCTGCTCATGCTGGAGTCATTGGAAGAGGCTGATAATAATGTACTTGGTTTCTTTGATGTGTTTGAAGGCAGGAGAGAACTCCACAGCTTGCTGAGTGCCATTAGGCAGCAGATAACTAATGTTATAACTCGCATAAAAACTGGTAATTGAAACCAGTTACAAACTCATCAGCTTCTTTTGGCACAACATGGTTTTTGCTATGTACATTACTAAGTTGATGATCTCTGTGAAAGACAAGGTGTTAACAGTGTTTGTATTGTGTATTCCCAGTACTGATCTATGTTTTCTTAGTGCTATGTGAAAAATGAAGAAATAGAAATATTATTTGCCTTTCCTTGTGTCATACATGATCATGACTAATTTGATACTAGAACTGGAATCAAAGGAGCTTAGTAAAAGGTTCCATATCTAATCCTTTCCCACGTTCAGTCTTACCTTGATCTCTGAAATGCTTTCATTCTCTCCTTAGGGCATGAATACTTGGTATTATAAAATTTACATGTCTGTATTTTTGTAGGAGAGGCAAATTAAGGCAAAAATTCATGACAACAGACTTCCATAGTGAAGACAGATCATTTCATATTTCTAGCCATGCTGAACTATGGGGAAAATCGAACTCACTGCAGCTATGTGTAAATGGTCACAGAAATACATCTTGGCTCAAAGCCAGGCATGCAGCATAATTTTGCCTCAATAAAGCTAACTGTCTCTAATATTTGCAGCCAGTAACAATAACTCTTTTACTGTAAGCATGGCCTTTTGGACTATATAACATTCAAATACAAAACAAACAAAACCCTCACATTTCTCTCTGAGCTAATGATAAAACAAAAGAACAGGGTGGTGCCATGTTGGCAGCACCGCCAGATTGCACCGATCTCTGTCATTTTTGGCAAACAATGAATCGACTCGGCCCCTCTAAAGACCTCATGTGAGGTTAGAGATATGCTATTAGTGTAGAGCTAAAAAATACTGCTGTGGTGTTTACAGAAAGCACTTGCTCAGATTATTCTATTTGAAGTCAATTAGAAGAATCCTCTGATCTTACTGGCATGTGTTCTCACAGCAAACAGTACGCAGTTGTTATCACTAACCCTGAAGAATGCAGCTATCCCGGGAGAATGCAAAGGCCAGTTTAAAGAGCTATTCACTATCTGTGTTGATGCTCATGGCTTATGTGTCTGTTTTACAAAGTCAGATCAAAATGATTACCTCTAACCATTATGCAAACAAGCAAAGGTTGTCAAGTACCTGCCAGTTTTCACCGTACAATTCATGTACCTGCTGGGCATTGTGGTTCCACTCAGTGTTACTCGTTTCCAGTATACTTTCTGAAACCTTACCAGTGTCCAACACACCACTGCTTGGAAGAAAGCAGCCACTCAAGTACAGAAAGAGAATGTGGGTAAGTATGACATTTTCTCGTTCATTTTTTACTTGCTTTTTTTGTTTGTTTTCATTGCTCCCACAAACTCAATTATGAACTCTTTCCTGTCCACTTTGGTGATACTGAAAAGCACTTATCTGTAAAGCTTTCACTTATATTACTCTTCCACGCCAAAACCAGGTTACATGCACATATCTGCATCTCTCTTTCTCGCCCATTTGAACACAGTAAAATATGCTACGCAAAGTCACCACATCTGCCACATACTGGATAGACAGAAAAGGATAATCTTAATATTTCCCACACTAAATTGCAAGCACTAAAATGTATGTGCAAGGGAAATCTGAAAGTATGCTGAAGTGGAGGTGATGTCCTTTGTTTTGCCCCTTCTACATAATTTGTTACGTGAGTTTTCTTAGTCATGCTGCTCGTTTTCAAAGTGTTTCTCATCAAATGCTAAAGCCCACCTTGCCCGCTTGAGGGAATGTCTCTACCTACGAGGCTTCAACAGGACATGGTATATCTGCTGTCACCTCTGTTACTTCTGAAAACATTGTGTAAGGTGAGGTCAGGTTTGTATGCATTTTCTCATGTGCACAGACATTGATCTAAGCACGCCATTATCCCTCTCGGATACCCTTATTACCTTAAATTGCAAAAGGAAGAGTATTGGCAAGAAACTTTTAATATGATAAGATTAATACTGCTCCAAGTGCTGTGATGCAATAATAAGAAATAAAAGTTATTTTAATGAAGAAAATGAAATAAAGAGGTAAATATCCTTTGAGGAGAGAGAACGAAGTTAACCTTAAGGTTATGGCCCTTTCTGTCTGCAGTCCTGCCTACTGTTCCCAAACTCAGGAGAGACTTCTCAGAGGGCAGCTTCATCCTTATGCGTTGGAGTATCTGCTTTCAAGGCATTTTGAAAAATACAAAGGGCAAGATCAGAGGAGGAGGAGATAAGGATTTTCAGGTTTTGTAAGCTAGATGTTGGACTCCTACAGCTGCCAAGTTTGCATCATATGCATTCTGATTTTGTACCCACATCAAAAGCACAGGTTGAATTCAGTCTTATTTTGATCTTTACCTTTCTAAGCCTAAGATTTATATTCATGCTGTTTTCCTTCTCTGACTTTTTAAGAACATGTTATTATGCTTCTGATACAGAAAACCTCTTTCCTAAGTTACTCTGTTCTGAGACCTCTAATAGTGCACCATCATGTACAGTTCTTTCTGCACACGGCCAGACATCTCTGAGGAATAACACTGAGACATCAGCCCGGAGTTTGAATGTAAACACAGAAGCAATAAAGTTAGTAATAAATCCTGTTAGGTGTAATACAGTACAATTTTGCAGAGCCAACACTTTTTCACTGATTTTCACAAGGCCACAAATGTGTATAATTCAATCTGTGTCTCAGCTACACATGCACACACACGTGCAGACATCTAGCATACAATTTACTATTTCAGATGAAGCATTTGTAAAATAGAATTTTATCTACTACAAGGTCAAAGTCTCAACATCTATTCTGATTACTGATAGACAAGTGACTCACTTTATTGGTTCCCCCTTGAATATGCTGAGCTGACTTTTTTTAATTCCAGAAAAAGTTGTGCATCTGCTTTCTAAAATGATCTCTCAGCCCTGACTTCCAATATCACTGGTGATTTCTGGGAATTTAGGCCAGTACTATCACTCGTATTATGAAGGATGGACATTTTGAAACTGATCTAACATTTTCTTATTTAGTAAATATGAATCATAGTTTTAAAAGTCTTGCTGGTAACAAGGAAAATCTTTTTACTTGTAGACTGCATGGTCTACTGGCTGAAGTATCCTGGTCAGACAGACATCTGTTCACCTGGCTCTGGAGAGTTGAATGAGCAATGAGATACTTATAAAGACTTAGTTAGTTGGAGCATTAATTCACCAGGAAAGCAATCTTTTTATCTCGCAGTGGATTATTTTAACTGTTGACTAAAAATTTAAAACACTGGTATTTTTTAAGACTAATGATGGGTTTGCTTTCCCATATATTTATGCTTCTGATTACTGTTAAACTTACAATATAATTAACTGAAAATAGTCATGAATAAAAAGCAAATATTTACTTTATACTTCTGTTCATCATCATAAAAGAAGTAGAGGTATGGGTACAACATACCAAGCACATCTTCAGAAGTTTATAGCAATACAATTGGATAAAACTTATCCTTCTATCCAGAGCATATCACTTTTTTTTGATAAATAAGAATATGTTAAACTTTACAAGACAATTCTGTGAATTTCTAAGGCAATCTGTTCCATGTTCCTGGCTAGACTATATATAACAAATAAATACTGTATTCCCCAAATTAGCATTGAAAATGCTCCACTTATCCACTTTTACCCTCAGCTACCATCGCTTCTTCTATTCTTGCTGACAAATGAATATGTACTTTGATTTCAAATCTACAAAAATGTTTCGTCACCTAGCACTCCTTTTGCAGACATTTCATATATTTGGGAATATAAGTGAGGATTTTAAAAAAATCCTGGTGAATTAAAATATCAATTAAATGCTTTTTTAATTAAAATTAAAATCCTAACTGAATAAAACAAATTTAGTCAGAACACTGATGTCTTCCTGAGTCTGCAAGCAGATGAAAATGAAAGTTCTGGGGAACTTTGGTTACAGAATTAACTTTGGAGCTTAGTTATGGTGATTTAAATGCCTCTAGTGCTAATTGTTTCACTAATAGTTCTAGCAGAAAGAAAAAGAAGGGGAAGAAAGGCAATTAATGTGTTTATTCTACAATTCCTAACTATTTGTAATGCTTTCCTTGCTGACAGAAGCCAAAAAGCATCTTTTCTGATGGCTAATTTCAAAGCTTTTATCAAGTCATAATGGCCTAGCTAACAGGTTTCTGCAGCCGCACTGATGCTCCCAGGTCTGCATAGAGCTTATGCATCCAGCTATGAAGCTAGAAAAGGTGAGACGGACCCTTGTGCTGGTTTTGAAAGGCTTTCCCTTTCACTAATTACACTAGGATTTACATCAGCCAGGATGTGCATGTCTATTTGGGGACAGCCTACAGTCTGGCATGCTGTAGACTGAACATATACCATCGGAGAGTACGTTCTCCTTTTCACTGGACATCACATTAAATAACTCACAAGATCCTGCTCTGATTTGAATTTTTTGATTGGTGCTTTCCTTTTCTCTTTTTATGCAATTCAGTAAAACCAGATAACTTTGTCACATACCCACAGAGGCCTAGGCAGCGTTTTGACTGTGGAGCGCACGGGGTCCCTCACACCCGCTGAGATGCCTGCCCGCTCCGCATTTGCACGCATTGGTATCCAGTAAGACACACAACCAACTCAACCAGTTGGTTCCTCTGCTGAGACCACTTGCCTGAACTGCGTGGAAAAAACACACCAGGGAAGACAGAAGTAAATCATAGGAGACAGTAGGAAAAATACTACAAATAGATAAAAGATTTAGATATGTATTATAGAGAATATAAAAGAGAGTACTTAAAGCCAAATTCAAACGCAACTCAGAATCGCATCCTTTCTAATTGCTTAAATATTTTTAATCTCCTTGAAATTGGTGTGGATTCCATTGAGGAGCTAAAAAATTCTTAGTTTAACTCCTCCATTGCTGTACAAATGAAACCAACCACAAAACTAACTGGAGTTTGTTCTTTTTGATGTGATCCTTTCAAATTCCCATCATGTTCCTCGGGACAGTATTTATCATTTATATACAGATAAAGATTGGCATGAAGTTCCTATTAATAATGGGGAAAATGGGTACAAAACAAGTGACTCATTAATCTTCAAATTATTCTTCTAAAAGAGAGAATATTTATTATATATTATTAATATATCTATTACGTGATTATTATTACACTCGTTAGAATATAAATGTACTATTAAACTGTTGCAAAACTGGCAAAACTAATTGCTAATTCTGTGTCTGTGATCTGTCAAGAGTTGAGCTGTTTCAGGATACAAAAGCAAGCATTTCTTTGCCAGTCCTACCTGCAAAACTCCATGGTGGGGCAAACTTTCCAGATTAAAGAGTGGCAAGGATGCTAGGGATGCTGCTGCTGGCAAACTCCCTTCGGTTTAGCAGAACAGAGTGTCGTATGTAGGAAATCAGGTCCCATTCATCCCCTTGCCAAAGGGGATTTAAATTCCCATTCTATACGAATGATACGAGATTGATGTTTTGGCTCAGTGAAGCCACTTCACTTCAGTGACATTTGCAAACTGAGGTATTGCATACACACAAGGATAATAATTACTTAGTATTACCTTATATATGTCCTTATACTCAGTAGCTCAAAAAGTACTTTTCAAAGATGTTACTTTTATATTGCTGGGCTAAGGACCACAGCTATGCCCAGGACACTTTTCTAGCCAGTATCAGAATCAAGAGTAATATCCCACTTGCCTGTCCTCACCTGCTACAGAGAAGCTAGACACACAGCTCTGTGAGAAGCTGACCCCTCTGGCCTGTGTCCTGTGCACCCCAGCATTGCCTTTGCTGCCTACGAAAGGGGACCGCTCTGTCGGCAGGCGCAGGGAGGCACCCCTCAATGCTCCAAGGACACCTCTCCCTTCCAGCTTGCGCAAGGCCTGTGTGGGGCTCCGTTGGTGGTTTCGCTGTGCCCTACACTTTTTGGACTTGTGGCTTCTGAAAGAAGAGGCTATGGAAAGAAAAATTTGCAACAGCACAGGGAGGGGACAGGACAAGTTGCTTTTATCCTGCTGTTTCCCATGTTGTTTACCCTGCTGATTGCCTCGCCTTGTCTATAAACAGCTGACTACCATCTGAGAGCCTACAGCTCTGAATGGGTGAAAAGTAGATCCTATTCTAAATAAAAAGTCTGTTTATAAAGTGTTAAGAAATTACGAATTTTCAGAGGCTACATTGTAGAAAGTTGAAGACATTGGGTAACTAGTAATCAAACTTTTTCACGAGAGCAGTGAAGACTGGAAGTTCTGGTTTGTGTTAGACTTCTGAGTTTCAACATTTGTTTTCAAAATCTCTTGAGTCTTTGAAAATATTTCATTTTGCTAGTGCTTAACATTATCTTTTGATTGTGAAAGTTTTAATGTATACTGATGCTGTTGTGCAATCTGTTTTCTGAATAGAAACCTATAGTTTCCTTAAAAGAAATAACTAAATCTTTTGTTTCAAAAAGGTAGAAATGGAAATAATTTAATAGCCTGTGCTTGCCCACATTTTGTTCTCAACTGAGCTATGTGAAAAAGATAATCCTTTATTAAACTTCAGTTTATAGTGCTAAAATTCCGCCATTGCAAACACATACAGGAATCCTATTGTAGACAATAATAGAGATTTGCAAAGCCAGCTTGAGGGATGTAGCTGCACAAATTTCATTACATTTGATGGAAGTCATATAGCGAAATACTTCTAGACAGCTTTGAGCATTTCAAGCAATGTGTGTACTTTTAAAAACTAGAATTTGCCCCAGTGAGTTTAACTAAGGGATGGGCAGGTGACCCTGAATACCAAAAGAGCCTGATAAGGCAAAGAGACAGAGGTGCCAAGGATGACAGACAGGAGGAAGGCTACTTCAGATCCTATTTTAAAATAGATCTACAATGATCTTCTGCTTCTTCAGGTCTTCTTCAATGATCTGAAGAAGAACTTAAAGAAACCTTTCCCATCCTTACTGACAGTCAGAAAATGAACAAAACGAAATTTCTCCTCCTCAAAATCCAATAAATACATTAGCAATGACCTTTTAAGATCGAACAGTAAAAGTGGAAAAATACGACATGTTCTTGAGAAAAATGATGATATAATCAAAAGATCATAGAGTGCCGCTTCTTTTTCCTTCTGGAAAAATTGAGTTAACAATCTTCTCTGACCTTGTTTGTCTGTTTTTCTCTAGAGTTATGCCAAATTATCTGAAGGTCTTTTATACAGTCAGAGACCCTGAATAGCTGTTATTTCAGAGATGCTGCAGATGTGGCTGGGTATTCACTACTACAAACACAGCTCTCATCAAGCTGCATCACACCAGCCTGGATCCTCAGTCTCTAGAAGTGTACGAAAAGCACATAAAATTAGAAATCTGCTTTTCACAGTATAATAGCCAATTTTTTAGCATGTCTGCACTCATGTCTTTACTTTTGTCCTATGTAAATTCTAGAAAGTCATCATGTGCTATAGAGCCAAGTGGTTTTTACTGTCTAAATAATGGCCAAAAAGAGGTGAAATTTTATTCATTATTAGAAAGGTAAAGCCACAGCCTTATGGGTTGTTCATAAATCCCATTAAGGTTCTAAGCAGAATCCTACTCTGACAACTACATCTCCCAGGTGTGATGGTCTGCATGTCACTCTCTCCCAAGTATCTCTGCATTATCTCAGTACAGTATTATCTCTATATCTCAGTACATTACTGAGTCAATACATTGAAAAACAGGAAAAGATTTTTAAATGGTTCCTATCTACGCAAAAGTCCAATACATCTCAAAGAGCTACGTGAAACAGTAACTGGTAAACAAAAGACCTCTTCAAAGGCTGGTGTTTGCATAGCAGGTCATTGCATTTTAATAGAATTCTCACAGCTCTGACGTGCATGCAGTCAATGAAAGAAGTTCCCATAAGAGATTATCGCAGGAAAAAATTCATTCGTGTATGCAATTGTTTGTTATCAATAGACAGCATGTACTCTAATTTACTTTGACTTGTTGGATTTGATTCACTGCTTTTGCATATGTTTGCTTTAAACTGGATAATCACATCTGGCTGTGTATGAGCTGAACTTTCTGCTTCCATAAAAATATGTATTGACCATTCTGTGGCACTTCTCCAAAGGGAAGTACACAGACTTTCTCACCAACTTGACCATTCCACTTTACTTTCACTTTCTCAGAATAACAGACAGAAATTTTCTTTGGAAGGCTCAGCAAGTAATGGATCCTTCTCTAGTCAGACTAGAGAAAACAATAAGGTATTAGTATTTTTGCCTCTTTGCCTAAGGAAACAAAGTGTATGTAATCATGTTCAGTATGTGTCTCTCCCTGCCTATGAAGAAGATAAAGTTAGTGATACAATTTGATAAGTAAAGGTCTGAAGGACAATGAATTTCTTCCAACTATGAAGATAAATGAGTAGGGGAGACTAAATGTATCAGAACTTCCCATACATAGTCATGCTTGAGGGAAAGGCTGAGGTGCAAGACATTAGTACTATATACTGTAAAATCTTTATAAATGTCCTAATTGAGACTGTCTATCCCAGCTGTCAAAGCTGGCAGTAAACAAGTCAGAGTTTTGTAGGAAACCAATTTTCATTACTGTCAGTCCTCACAGAATCGCCGGGAGCTACTGTTTGGTAACAGCCATAGAAGTACAGTCTTATTTGTGGATTGCAAAACTGGTCCCTGGGAGGATGCTCAGCATCCTACTGGCAACAGTGAAACAAACTCCTCCTTTTGTTATCCCAATGCAGGAAAAGTAGTTGCAGAGGACAAGGCCTGGTCTCTACAGATACTGTGACTGCTGCAAAATATGCTCTCTTGAAGAAGTTTAAATTATTTATCTTCTGAAGCTTTTTTAGGAGACAGTGAGGAAGAATCCTGCCTGCATTCTTTCTGGGGTTCTGGCTGAAGGGTAACAAGCCCTGAGCATAGTCTCTATAAAGGCAGGCTTAGTCATTAGGATGGAGTCAGCAGCAAAACCCTCTGAGCTGGTTCTGTAATCACATTACGAGACCTGTATAGCAGTGACTAAACCTGCTGCATGGGGCGCAGAAACTTCCTACCTGCCTCTGTGGGTCAGCTTTATCTTTGCTTTACCCTGTCAGGGTGTGAAATTCACAGATGAAACAAATCACTAGCTGTGGGCCAGGCGTCACTCAGGGAGCCTTTGATGTGAAAGTGTCACAAGGCGCAGCGTACGCAACCCAGGAATTAAGCTTCCCAGAGGGGCAGCCCTGGCTAGTTAACTGGAAACACGCAGAGAGACCGTCATGCTGGCTGTGCTACCGATTCACGCTCGCTTTAGCAAGCCACCTGTCTCAGCTTCCCTTCTCTATAAAACAGGAATATTGGTAAAGACTTCCCATGTACCTCGCAGGACTGTCATTAGAACTGATGATATCAAAAGCGCACTGAAGATTTAACATTGTAAAAGAATTGGGTATAATTTTAAATGCATTTTTGTTATTAGATACATACACATGGCACTCTTACTGAGTGTGTACATGTGCTTACTAAGAAACCAGTTGCAGTAAATATGTACTAGTATACCCTGGACAGTCAAATAGTGTCCAGATGCCCCATGGAGATAGCAGCTGCATAAATTTCAGCATAAGGTGCTTCTGTGTTCCAAAATGTTGTCAACTTTACCTGCTGATCTGGAAACAATACATAAAATATAGAATTCCATTATTTTCTGTTACTACGCATTCACTGAAATAAGAATAGTTAAAATTCCATTCCTGAAATAAATGTATATGTTACAAATAAATGCTTTTTTATTATCCTTTATCATTTCTTTATTATTTTTGCTTATCTGTTCCAACAAGCCTTAAGGATTTTGTTGCTGGTGGTTTTTTATTTTTTAACTTGTTTGATTAATTAAAGAAAGCATTAGATTTTTTTTTTTTCCTGACAGTCCTCATTGTGAAAGTAGGCAGATGGACTAGGGATAATTAATACCTTGTATTTATAAAGTACTTTTGATCAATAGTTATTCTGGTTCTTTCCAGACAATTTCTCTGTGGTCTCCATTTTGCAGATGGAGTAACTGAAATATTTCTGAAGAATAAATGTAGGAGGATAAGTAAATGCTGTATAGCTTAAGTGTCCTGCAGAGGTGTAAGTAGATGAAGCAAAAAACCAGTCAAGAATCCACACTACAGGTATTGTTCACTATTTCATTGACTCTGAGACTTTCAAAAGTGATTTCCTTTACCGTGAGAAAGAAAAAGATAGGGTTTTTTTTCTTGATGATTTTTTGAGAGAACATATATGTCTCACGCATATGATTAGTAGTGGGACTAATTTGCATTTGGACAACTGTTCTACGAAGCCTTGGGCTTCTCTGTCCTGGCTCAAGCAACAGCTGTCCCGTGTGCGTTCCTCTGCAAGGACTCCCTGCCAGCTGCCTACGCCACCGCTTACACAATGGCAACACCCATTTTTCAGTTTCCTGCATTTCTTTAGACAACGTGGTCTTGTCAGGTGGCAGTGGGTTTTGGCTCCTGCATATACAGCTGGTTTTACTACTCAAGGTAGTTGAATGCTTACCCCACCCATTAGTTTAATGAGACCTGTAATCAGCTTCAATTCCAATAGGTCATTAACACCTCTCCCACAGCAATATGAAGCCAAAATTGGGCAGGTTTGTTATGCCTGTTACAGCATGCAGTGGAGATACTTTCTTCAGGTTTTAAAATGTCTTTATTATAATTCATGTTCATAATAATTACAGTAAGCCATCCTCCTTGCTACAGCAGCAACAAAAATTGAGTAGCTCCTCTTCTCTTTTTTCTGTATGATTATGCCTTGAAGCGTATATCATTCTCCTAACCTCTGAATTCCATTTCACAAACGTATCAACAAAATAAAAGCACCACTGTGAATTGTTCCCAATTTTGAGTTCCTTACAAGAGAAAGATGCCAAGGATTAATAAATACATAGGAACTACAGCTGGCTTAGAAAGTCCTCACTTAGTAACTGGTGGAATAAAAGGTGTCATAAGCATCTGTTCTTGTAATTGTCTGCCAGTATCTGCTTTTGTCCTTTTTCAGGACAGAATACTGAGCTGGATGGATCCTGTATGGCCTTTCTCCTGTTCTTAAAGGACAGGAAACAGTTGTTACTTCAACACATGCAGTTTAGCTACTAAATGCACCTTGCTACAGCATGTAACGCCAGGGAGCTGGTGTTTCCAGAGAAGAGAGTTGATATGTGAATGACACACATCTTCATTCATTTTTGTTGTTTTGTTGTTTTTTTTTTTTCCTTTCTGGGAATGAAGACGTGATAGCATGATATCTGCTTATGCCTGAGACAAAAGAGGAGGAACATGATATATACAAGAGGGCAGGATGCGGAGGAGGAGAAGAGATGTATTCCATGAAGTGATCCATTCAGTAACCTGGGCAATGACTGCTTCTTTACACTAAAAAGGCCCTCGTGCAGAAAAGTAACATTTAGCTTTAGTGTATTTTCATTAACTTCAGCATGTCTAAGCGTTTGTCTGTGAACTGTTGCTGTAACATGGAGGGCTGTACAGACAGAGTTTATAAACAAGGGTGAGTATTAGCAAGTGCTTTGAATTTAGCAATGGGCAGAGAAACAGTACTGCGTGCTCAAAGCCCAGCCCTCTGCCCAGGACTCCTCTCTTCCCTGTACGTTGCATCTCTGTATTTTAGTGATATGATTTTACAGTATCTGTATACATCAATTCTCCGAAAGTGAATAAGATCTATAAATAAGGTATAAGAACGGGCTCTCTTTCCGTGGATTTTCATCCTGATTTTATATATATAGATTTGCATGGTCTGGAATTGGAGCTAACTGAAAGAGTTGGACCCCACTAGAAAAATGACCTGATTTTCAGCAACTGAACATCTGGCTCCTTTCCCTTAAAAAAAAAAAGACAAGTAAATATTAATATGACATAGCTGGTTTAAAAAGATGGATAACAGAAGACATTCACGTGCAAAATTTTTATCATTTTGTTGGTACGTGGGGTGCAGAACAGGAGTGTAGGTGTTCAGTCCAATTATGGTTTGGCAATTGCAATATGACAAAATCTACCACTAATTTTGTTCCTTATTTCACATACCTTAGGGAAAAGGTCAAGGATAGAAAGTACATGAAGATGGAGCTCCACCTCTCACTCCCCAAAATCTCCTCTCTGTGCCGCTCCTCAAATGGTCTGCTGGGGACGTACAGAACCCTTCGACTTCTCTGGCTAAGTCTGTAACTCACCGAGGAGCTGAGTTTCCATTGCTCTCACCCTAATTCCTTTCCCAAGTGCTTCATTTATTTTAAAACATAGACAAAGAATTCTGCCTGAAAGTATAAAGAGAAAAGTAGGTCAAGACATAGACTTACCTTGGCACTCTCCCTTTAGAACTATCGTGTAGTTGTAATTGAAATGTCTGTTTTAAAAGTATGCTGTGTATTTTTTTTTTTTGCCACAGGTTAGCTTGAAAATAAAATGTAGTAACTCATTGCATTTTTCTGCAGATTTGCAATTTTAATTATTTTATTGTGCTTTAGGTTCTTTAGAGCCCATAATGTACAGTGTATGGGGCATTCACAGGAATCTGATGTGGAGGTAAATTGGGTAGAGTTCACCTAAGTTCTGGTGTATACATTGGAAAGACCTATACAGACTTCAAGGCAATCATGTAGCTAATTTTCACCTATGAAACATAAAATTGCCTCCCCACCACCGGGAGCAGGTAGGGTTTTGTATGGTCCTCATATACAAAAGCAAGCAGCTGAATTGATAAAAATTATGGGTTTGGAAGAATTGGAAGCTTACAGGGGCTGGGAACTCTTTCACGACGTTTGCATCTGCAGATTCTAGCACAATGGTTTATAATTTTGGCTGAGGCTTGTAGACATTGTCACAGTCTAATTATAATCAGTAAAGATAATAAAAAAAATCATCAGTAGAGTACCCGTATCACCTGTAACATTCTTTGCTTCCTTCTAGTAGACCTAAGGCTGTTTAATGGAATCATTTTAATTGGAAATAAAAATTGATTTACCAATTTAATTTGTTAATGCCAGAATTAGATAGAAAGAGAACATTATGTTTGTATATTAATCATGGGAGGTTGGATACAATTTGTTGTTTTACAATTCTAACTCTTCCCTCAAGCTTCCAGACAGCACTTCAGAAAGAAAATCTGAGCCTTGAGTTTCGTACTTCAGCTGCCACAAAAATAAGTGTAGGTTATGTGACTCAAAAAGAAGATGTATTTTTAAAGAATGCAGATGCTGGTTGCCCTGTTTAAAATATCTTATTGGCAAGACTATACCAGTTTAACCATACAGAGTGGCAATGGCCCAAAAGTACTAATCAGCAAAGGCAGAAAATTTACTCAAGTTGGGTGTAGATGGCTTGGGTTTACATGATGCTGCCAAGCTATTTTTATCGTTGTAGTCTAGGCCTTGGCCGAAAGTTAGGAACAAAATCTAAGCACATGTAAACTTCAAAGAGCTTTTACATTTGAGCTAAACCCAAACTGTGTTGACATTTCCATGTCTGAGTTCAGAAGCTATCAATTTTATGGCATTTTAAAACCTTTGCATAAGTTTGTATCTGTAAATAGCACAAGAAACAAAAGAATAAACAAAACAGAAGTCCAGAGTGAAGCACCAGGCTTTTGAGGAGCTCTAAGGGCAATCTTAAGAGACTTTTTTCTGTCATATTTCCAGTAGCAGAAAAAGTACAACTATATAGTTAGTTTATGCCGTTGTTAATAAATAACAAGGGTCTGGTCCTAATTTCAGTGGAAGAATGTTGATTTATATGCAGTGAAGATTTATCTCGTATTTTAAAACTTCACTTAGAAATACATTGGTGGTTAGCAGGGAACCATTGTCTTGGTTTATAACAACGTGATATTGAGGGTAATCTAGTCACAACTGACTAATTCTGCTTGATTCTGGTGACTCTTAAGTTATGTCTGTATGAATTGGTATCAGGCTATAAATTGCATTTAAATATAGGGTTTGCCTGTTTGCTGTGTTATCACTTTACTTTTGTCTTGGACTGAAACCATACAGGATTGGTCACAGGGCTAATGAGAAAACTTAATTTTTTGTGGTCTTCTATGACACGGAAGCCCCTGAAGAAAGAGTGGAGAACTGGTCAGGACTAGTCCTTTGTTTCAAGGCTGAACTGTGGGAGGGAGGTAGCCAGGCAGTAGGACGTTGACTCTGATACCTCAGCAGGGCTGGTCAGGGGCTATGCCCTGACAGAACTCTGTGCTGGTTTTAACAGAGAAGGCCATTTTGTGAGGGAGAGAAGAAATGCAGTGCAAGAAATAGTGCTTCTTTAGAAGCACTTTGTGAATGCCCTGCTAAAATCCTGGTGAACTTGAAGGCAACTGAAATCTGACTGTGGCCCATAATGTACGCTAATCTTGCTCTAACTTTTAGCATGTGAACATATGCTTCTTCCATATACATGCAATTTAGTGAATCAGTAAAGTGCAACCGTGAAGAGATCTGTGGACGTATAATAGCAGACGTGGTTTACAAAAGCGTGAAATAGAAAGTAGCAGAATTTTACTTCATATTCATGAGTTAGAGGGTCTCATGTGATGCTTATGAATATACAGTATGCATAAATTATAGGTTAAGGTCCAGATTCTACTGAAGAATTTAGCAACTTATTCAGACTAGTTTTTATCTCCTAACAGCACCTTACTACATGAATAGGTGCCGAAGTCACTAGGGCTATTCTAGTCTTTAACGGTTTTGTACTATGCGATAATGAAACTACCAGCATGCTTCACAGTAATACTTTTGTCTTGTGTTCATTGACTATGTATATTGTTGCCCAGTACAAAGATATCAAAGTTTTGCCCTTTTGGACTACCCTTTTTAAACTGATGAGACCTTTACAGAGAAAAAAGACAACTCACTTTGAATTAAGATAATAGAATATGACTCTCATTATAGGAATAACCTCTTTAATCCTTCTTGTGATCTCCCCAAGGGTACAGTGTTGATGATAGAGGAGGGAACACACAGTGATTGCACTCATGTGGGAGAAACGCAGCACACAATGTCGAAAGACCATCTCTAAATAGTGCTCCAGTATCCCTATAGAAAAAGCAGGGCTCATTCGAAATGCAAATCTAACAGGCATAAACCTAAGTACAGCCACTTGTCTGAGAATGGAGCAGAAGTGTTTACTTTTTTTTCCTCTACTCTGAGGAGTAATTTATAACAACAATATTCATTCTGTCTAAGCAGTCTCTGGCACCAGAGTATGCATATCAGCAATTGTAATACAGTCATTCACTATTGGCACTTCAGGCCAATAAAGTTTATTTCACTTGGAGTGCTGACATGGCTGTCTGCAAACAAGGCTCTGAGAACCAAGACAGCTGGAACGTCATTAAAGAATATTGACTTTCTCTCTTCTTTTTTATCTTTTTCCTTTTGGTGGAACTTTAGTGCATTTAAGAATGCTAGTCACTTCCCAAAACATGAAAGCAAAACTGGCAATATCTATTTTTATGTTTTCCTCCATGTATATCCCAAGTAACGTAAAACAGTGTCGAAGATTAAACCATGCAACAGATTTGGAGAAGGAAAAAAAAGGTTTTATACATTGCCCAGATGGTTGTATCAGAGATTTCATAAAGGCTTTTTGTAAGTTTAAAGCTGGCTGTGTAGGGAGGGGCTGATTATTAATAATTTAGTACCGTTGGCAGGATCAATATGACTAATTTGTTATGTCTGCAGAGCTAATTCCTATTCCTTTGTGAACTGAAGACTTGAAAAATTGAAGTAACAATTTAAAAGGAAAAGCATTTATAGGGATTAAGGGGAATTGATTGATTCTGTCTTAAGGTTAAGAAGAACTGATAATCTAAGAATAAATTTAAGGACTTCTTTTGCAGTTGTAGCGTGTGCAACTTGAAGAACTTGCTACTGCACTTTTTTTACTACTAGAAGTGGATTCTGAAAATCAGACTTCACAACTGATGCACATTTGAATTATGCAAAATAAAGACTCTTGCAGTAGCACCCCTCTGGTCCGATTCCATGATAGAGACTCTGTAGAAGGAGTCCTAAGCAGTCCCTACTGTGAAGTTATATAGCTTAAAACAGACTGGAGGAATATCAGAAGTCGAGTTCCAGCCAATGGTGAGGGAGTTTGCAAGAAATTGCTCTTCCTTTCCATTTCTTTCCTGAACTATTTAAGTCGTTGAGCAAAGTTCATCCCAGAGTAATAATGTCCTTCACAGAGGTTTCTGTGCTGGCTCAGACTCAATAGGAAGAGCTGTGAAGAGCAAATGCCACAGATAAAGGTTTGCAAGGGCAGAAAACAGCCACACCCTCTCGTTTAGTGAAAGGTGAAGGGCCAAGTACAAATCTATGGCATGGAAATACCAGGCACTGCTACCACTGGTATTCCTATCCATCTGCTCCATCTGCTCCATCTGCTCCATCTACCGCCTAAAGCGCTCTCATATGCTCAGTTCACAATCATCTTTGGTGTGAACCTTCCCCATATGACAGACCCTCAGCAGTCCTCTCTCTTTCTCTGGTGGCAGTCATCACAGTTACAGGGCAGGACTGGTTTACTGGTCTTTCTCACTGATCTGCATTTTCATCATCTTCGCATTAGCATTTCATGCCTTCAGGTCATTCCTTGGGGGACAGAATGCCTGTCTCTCTGCCCTTGCTGTAGACGCATTGCCTGCCATGTAATGATGGGAAAGCACCTCTCTGCAGCATGGATTAAAAGGAAAGACAGAAATAGGATGTTTTATGCAGAAGGAGAACAAAAAAAAGGCACACGGAAAAATTGGATCACGCTCAAGAGGAAATTTCCAAGAGAAGTTAATGGTGAAATTGATCTCTTGTGATGTTTGCAGCTATTAAATAAAGAACAGAATATTATATTTGGCTATAGCAAATACAAAAAGCATTATTACCCAAATGTCAGGTTTTAGAGTGTGCTAGAGTGGGTTCCATTTCATACAAAGGGGAATCACAGCTGAAGAATTCTTCAAAATGTTTAAATAATACAGTTTAAATAAATATACTGTACAATGCAGGGGAGTTACAACTTGCAGAACACAGCTTCAAGAAATGTCAGCATAGACTTGCAGTACTTGGTGCAAAGATATGTATTACACCGTTGTAATTAAAATACACCTGTAAGATTTTAGTCCTCAGTCACTGGCAAAAGGCTGTGAAGCACAAATTACTTCAATGCTGTATTAACACCTGAACCCTGGAAGGAAAGTTACACTAAAAGCAGACCCTATTAACACGTTCAACCAGTTCCTCAAATTTTTTTTGCAGGAAGTTGATTGTTGGGTTTTTTTGGTTGTTGGTTTGGTTTGGTTTTGGTTTGTTCTAATAATTGCCAGATTTGTAGGGAGGAGTGGGCATTCAGACTCTTTTCTAAATCTTTATACACATATTTGCTTGCAAGTACATCATGAGCACAAACATGTATATATATACATGTCCTTAAAAGCAGTAAAGCCAGTTGTAGCTCAACATCTGATTGGTTTGGCTTGTACAGTGTGCAGAATAGCACTCTGGAGAATGGGACAGTTATGTTCTTTCTCGTGCAAAAGTAGTAAGTAAATAAGTTGTTAGAAGAACTGGAATAGCCACTGCAAAATAAAGCTATTTTAATTGTATATGAAGCAATTTCATTTCTAATTGCAGTGATATTTGGTTTAATAGATTTCCTAAATAAAAGAAAGTCAATGAAAAGAATTCTTTATAATGGTGCAAAAAATTACACAAGGATAACTATGACCCTTGGATTATTAACAAGAATAAGTAATCTTCATGCACATGTACGCACCTAATTTAGTCCTTTGTATACAGACGTAAGATACACAAGCATTCTGCTTTTCACATACACTTTGAAATTATATAAAATTATATAAACAATAACACTGTGCAAGACAACAGAGAATCTAGGCTCCATACATACAGTGGAGAATAATAATTTTGAATTTAGGATAAGGGTAAATATGAAGTCTTTCTCTGACAGAAGTAATGAAAAGTGTGTTGATGGAGAATCCTGCCCAATGTAATCTGCTAATGAATAAATGGCACCTATCAGAAATACTAATTATAATGGAATTATCTTTTTTCAACATGACTATGTAGTTTTTATTTTATAGTCCCAGAATTTTCCTGTGCCACTCACTGGTGTCTTCACATGTTTTTGGGCTCATATTGCATTATTTAAAAAAAAAAAAAAAAAAAGATTAAATAAAGAGATTGCCAGGAAAACTGGCAGCCTTTCAGTCAAGGTTAAAATTCAGAGCTAATTTGACATAAACCACTTATGCTGTAGTATTCCTCTTACATTTCAGAGAGTTAATGTAATTCTGAAGTTGCAACACTCTTCCACAGTGTTTCTACTTTTTCTTCTGTACTCCATGACAAAACACTAATATATAATAACTTAAACCTTCAAAAAATTTGCCTAGTATTTTTCTTAGGTCTTGAAGCACTGAGCAACAAATTAGGACTATGACTGTCAGGCCAACTGAAAACACAGATTTCATGTTGGATTCTTCTCCTCAACAGTACTCTATTAGCAATTTTTTCCTAATTAAAGGGCCTCAGCTGACCTAGTAGTTCAGGAACCACACCATGGAGATTTTTAAATTTTGAGAAAACTTAATTACAGCAAATAAATTTACCAGCAGGAACAAATTGATTATTAACAGAACCTATCACCATCCCAAAGTCCTTGTGTTCCTAATAGAGAAAACTAAAAGGCTGAAATAAACATTCTGTTGAAAGTATTTCTGGCTACATCTCAAATAAAATGCAACTTTCAGAGTGGTCACAAGGTTGTAACAAAATCCTGTTCAAGATTTTCCAATGGCTGCTGTTTGTCAATAGCAAAAAAACCACAACTGCAAGCTGTCCCAAATACCTAGTCAATCCAGAAAGTGTTGACTTTTATATTACTCTGGCTTTTGTTTGTTTGTTGCATTAAATATAATGGCAAAACCTCTGGAGTGCAGTGCTTCTAGAAACTTTTGTTTTAACTGATCTAGACTACAGATACAGTTAGGAAAATCAAGGTGAGTCAGTGTTATTTTTATACAGTGTATTGAAAGTGGTCATAACCAAATTACTGCTGAAAACTGCTGAAAAAGTTGTATGTGGCTCAACCCTCACAAAAGGACCTGTTATAAATAACTCTTTTCTTCCTGGAAAATACATTACTGTACCAGCTGGTTCAGGAGTTTTTACAAGGTTTCTTGCAACAAAAATTACTGGATAAAGAGAAGCTACGATGGCTTAAAAATGAGCCATGAAACGCACATTTTATAAGTGCAAGTTCAGTATGACTTCATCATATTGTAGTTCTCTTCTGGCACCTCATTCCTATCCTTTAAATACCAAGCAGTAGCTCCCAAGTCTTCATATAATTTGAAGACAACGTGCTTCCCTCATCTTTATACCACACGATGTGACAGAGATGGGTGCAGGTAGCTGGAGTAGGTCTGAAAAAAACAGGAGACACAGTGCTGTGCCACCTGGAAAAACATCAATGGGGGCCTTGAAGAGCTGGTGTCATCTCTTACCTGTGAACTATTTCTGGAGGTCCCCATCCTCTTGGTGTGTGTGGATACACCTCTTCTATCTCAGGCACGTGAAGATTTTCCTGTGCAGCTCACAGGGCAAGTAAAGTTGCATACTACTCCTCGAAAGAATCTCCTTGTAACCCCAAACTCTTTTTAAGTTATGCTTCATTTTACGTCTTAGGAAAGGCCAACAGTAGACTGTTAGCCAATTTTGCTTTGTATTACACTGTGTGAGTAATTACGTTGAGGCACAACGTATTTATCCTGGTAGAGAAAAGAAATTACTAATTACCAGAAAGATTTAATTGCACTTCTTTTAAATCAATACAGAATATTTAAATTATTTCTATTATCTCTACCTCACAGAATTCTTTAACTTTCAGACTATTTTGTTAGCTTTTTCAATTACTTTAGCAGAGCTAATCAATAGATCAGTTTCCGTATATAGAATCAGCAAAGCAGGACCTTCTAAATTACACTGCTAACTGAAGAACAGCCCTTTTCAGCTCATTAGACTCATTATAGAAAATTGTACTTGATTCACGGGCTTTATAAATTTTTTCTCAGATGACAGAATTTTCCTCTCTATCAAATTTAGCTTAATACTAGGTTATTTAGAGATAAGTAAGGAAACAATCTCCAGCTTTCCACCAGAGACTGATAAGCTAATTTGTTTCACTTAGGTCTGAGTGTGCTGAGAATGTCTTCACACTTTCTAAGGACCTGGATTGTGCCATGTAAGCATAGCCTTATGCTGAGTGAAACTCCAGCACCGAGCCCTGAGGGAGCACGGAAAACACACAGCGTGCAACTGCAGAGGAGAGACATGGAGCAGTTCCTCTCATCGTTGCCCCTTCCTCCTGTGTTTAGATTCATTGTGCCCTGATAAGGAAGGAAGTGAATTACTTTGTCCAGGAACACTGGGCAGTCTTTGTCCATTCATTCCTTGTCCTGTACATCTGGGTAAGGAGCAAGAAGATGCTAGTCCTAAACACTGCAGTTATTTTTGCTTTTTCCCCATTGTAGTTTTATTGCCTTAGTAACTTGCAAATCATTTCATGTCCTGCAGCTATCCCACACAGTATGGTATGTACACATCCACGAGGCAAGAGCATTTTTCACCGTAAAATGATTGTTCCTGATAGAAATCTCCATTTGTAAAAATACCAAGCTCAGGGAGGATACATAATTTCCCAAAGAAGGAAGCCTTTTTCTGTAATAGAAGCTCAGAAAATGGCTCTAATTCTCCTGAAGGCAGGTCATTTCATCTAACTAACTGTTACTGCAGAGCTGTAGAAAAGCAAGTATTTCTGGGTAACTTGACCAGAGGGAAAACAATTAGGCTACATTACTGAACTGTAGTAATATGTTTTCTTGGCAGCAGACATGCCTCTGTGGTTGCCGCCACATATAATGTACCCTCTTTAAAGACTAGAGGCTGGAAAAACAAACAATTCAGAAGTGTACAGTACCGGCTCCCACACACTGAATACATGTTAGAAAACTGTATTTCAGTTGTGGATTCATAAGCTTGTTTTACCTCATTTCACACGTACTCAGACCTGCTGGTTCAGATACTCTATTTTAGATTAAGAGAGAATCTGGTTCATTTTTTAAAGCTCAGCTAAATCATTACTGAATTCCCCTAATTCATTGGCAAAATGATGGAAAGAGAAGCAGCGAGGAAGCGTGACGAAAAGACCAGTGAAAAAAACAGGTATTATGGATATACAAGACGCACACTCATGTAGCTTATAAATACCTCTTCTATGCCTAAATGCACATGGAATGCTGTTAGAACTGTATTAAGACATCCATTGCTCAGAGTTTAGAAAAAGCACCTTTAAGATTACCTATGCAACTTTAATTCAGCCTTCTTGTATGTTTACATTAAGACATTAACTTTAATTACTTGAGTATGTAGTCTTGGTTTTAAGGGCTCTTTATTGCTTAATGCAAATGATAGAAGATGGTTACTCATTTGAGAAACTGTTTAAAACTGTGTTTTAGGTTAATCAAGTGTAGGTATCAGTGAAAAAGCCCAAAGTCCCAGGCTTTATCTACTTCCAGGAATCCCTACCCTTCACATACGCAGAATTTAATTTTAAGGTTACTACTTTTTATGCTGTTTGATACTAGAGATTAATGCTTGATCACTTCACAAACATCCCTGAATTTGTTTCTGCAACACCCCTATTAACCAAGGGCATTGAAACCTCCAATTTGCAAATGGGAGAGCAGGGTAGAGGAGAAGGGTTAGATGTTTAAAGGTCACAGTATCTGTGGTACTTTAAGGTGCCTGCTTGGGACATTTATTTAATTTTCCCGGGAAGCTGATGTTATATAGCTCTTCATGTTTTTCAAGTTCAGGTTCCAGTAAGTTCAGTTGCAGTTCTGACAGTAGAGAATTTCTCATAGGTGCTTATGTCTCATGCTGGACATGTAGGACATGCGGACATGCAATTATCGATGACCTCAGAAAAGTCTGGTTGGCATGACTTGCTTAGCATCACACAGATGGGAAGAGGGAGGGAAGGAATGAAATTCCTCAGAACTATGTTCAAAGATCTCACCAAGGAAATCCTCCCTTTTCTTTTTGATGTCCCATTTTAGTTACAAACAACCTCTTAATAATAAGACCTGATTTACGCTTTGAATATGCCTCTTGCGCACTGAATGCGCCAGGATTCCTGTGGAAATGATCACATCACTAAAGACTGTATTGTAATGCGTATGTGTAAGGAGGCTGAATTAATGCTACGTGAATAATTTTATCCTGGAATTTTGCAACTTCTGAGTCCTTTAAGTTTTGGATTGGTTTTCTTTCTTATATGTAGGTATGTATCTGTGCACGTTTTGGGTGTGTATGTGTGATTTCCTTTCAGCTGCAACCTGAAAGTAGAGACACTCCATCTCCGGGCACCACAGTGCCTCCCCATGCATCCTGAGCAGGGATCAGGGTCTTGAGCTAAAGGAGTAACTAAGAGACAGCAATTGCACGTTTTTATGCGCTGTGCACAAGAAATAAATGTAAATGTTTCCCACATAAAGTGTTTCTATCAACTGATAGAAGAAGAAATTTGCTGATGGTAGAAATTTGGAATTAAAAAAATCAAGGGTCCATCCTGGATTCTAGTGGGAGCTTCTATCCACCCCAGCCTTGAGTCATTTTGCATTATCCTCTCTAATCATCCTACTGCCATTTCACCATCCTGGGCTCTCATTCCCTCCTATTTTCCGCTTTACTTGGTCTTAGTCCCAACACGGCTGGTTTGCGCTCTCTCTGAGCCTTTTGAAACTACTAAAACAAAAAAAAAACCCCACCTCTTCTGTTTTACTGTTCCAACCATCTCCTTTTCACAGACTGCTTTTACAGTCAGTTCCCACAATACTTGGTCTGTTCCATTCTACCTAGGATTTCCTAACTGTCCTGCTTCCAGTCTGCTGTATTATGTTCCAGTTTTACTCTTTGCCTCGGAAAGCTATCTAATCTCAGTGGTCATTCTTTTCCAGCAAACCAGATGCCATTTCCTCCACTGCTACCTTGACTCATGTTATTTTTCTTGTCAGACCAATCTATACTTTGTCTCTTCACTAGCTTATGGATGCAATCGCCCACACACCGGACTCCGCAAACCTCGTGCAGCTTTGTTTCCCTCAGGCATCCAGTCTCATGCTTGATTAGCCCAATTTTCTGTTTTCCAACTGTCGATCCTATTTCTCCGCCTCCCCAATCCTATTGTCACTTGTATTTACTCGTTAATACAATCTTATTCCTCCCTCACTCTCCTGCCTTGCATTTCCCTTTATACTGTTTGGGGACGAGCCTGAGAGAGGGCCAGGGGCAGATTATTCAGACCACAGGATGGGCAGGTTCGCTGCCTGTGGTTGTGGTGGTAGGCTCGGTGCTACTGCTACGACATTCACGTAAGTGTGATCATATACAGGTTTTCTAGAGAATTAGTCAAAGCAGGCCCTACAGAAGACAGATGCAGCAGGCAGATGTACCGTCCACCCAAGAACGTGCTTACAAGGTAGAGTCTGGTACAAAGTGAACAATCTTGCTAAATAGCAGAGGTAAAAGAAAGGGAGCAAAAGAAGACATTTATGGATCATGGGCTCTTCCTGTGCTGCATGATAGATAAGGTATCTAAAAATCCAGATCAGGATGCAAATACAATGTAATATATACGTATCTTGACCTCTATGAAAAAATGAGGGTAAAAAAACTTGCGAGGTTTTATTGGTCTCAGAAACCCTTCGTGGTGGTGTGCCAATACATGGCAAGAGCACACACGAGTTACCACGCGTCTGTTAGAGTGTGAGCATGTTAGAGCCCTACCCTAAATGCCGGACTTAGTCCACGGTCATTCTCTGAAAGAAAATAGTGCTGGAGTCCCTGGACAGCAGATTTACCAGCCCCAAGGTCTCTAAGACCTTTCAACAGTGGCAAAAAGGCCGAACTAGCAAACGCTAAACAAACAGGTCCAAGCTCAGATAAAAGCAGCTATTGCATCTAATGGCTTTTTTGAGTTTTCGCATTTGCCCTGTTAACTCCAGACAGACTTAAAACCCAGACAAATCTGTGCAGCCTTTCCTGAGGGTGGCAAAAGGCACATCCCTGACATAAAGGCTTTTTCCTTTTCCTTCAGATAACTTTTACTTTCTTTCAAAGGAAAGATTTCTCTTGCTTAATATGAACAAAGCAATCTATTTTTCTCAAGCTTCATTTTCAGAAACATCCAAATCATTCTGACTTAAATTAAAATATATATAAAAATAATGTAATTCTGCCTAAGAAAGGCAACCAGCTTTTGAAATGTCAGCTCAATTATTTAAAATACAACAAAATTATAGGTGGCAGAATACAGCATCTTATAATGGAAACCTTAATAAAAGACACTGTTACCACTTCCATCTCTAACACTGAAACTAATTTAGAGTGCTCTTTTCCTAGAGGGTGTTTTGCCCATTTTGGAATTGTTTCTACCTTTGTTTGGGTTTCTAGTTTCTATCACTACTGAAGAAAAAAAAAAAACAACAAGCAAAAAGAAAACAACTCACCGCTTAAACTCAGATGACAAGGGAGAAAAAGTGTTGCAAACTGGACCACAATTAGTGAAAGCTGATCTGAAGAATTGTTCAATGGCAACAGCAGCCTGTCTGCATGGCTACAGGAGGGATTGCCCTTACAGGACAGATTAGTCTTGGGGCTCTCTTCTAGCGAATCTACCCACCAAAAAAATTCAACAGTAGCAAGAATCTCAAGCATCAGCAAATTCACACTTTTTTTGGATGGATTTTCAATCAAAACTTTTCAATTTTGCGCTTGAAATATATAAGCATTTCCAGCTCCCAGCCCATATAGGAAATATTCAGGGATGGAGGGGGTAGACAATGTTTCATTGTCTTTGTTTTCTGTTCTAAAATATTTAAAGATAATTCTAAATGCTTCTGGAATCTCTTTCGATAATCTGCTTTCTAAGATCTTGTCTACACTGGGATTTACTGAATGGCATAGCTCTATCCCTTTCATAGACTCACGTACAAGTTTCTCTATCGTGCCTCACTCCAGCGCAGCCTGTATTCCAGCAAAACCACAGCTGTAAATCTCCTGTAAAACTTTTCAAAACACTCTCTTGCCAGCATGCTGTTTCCATTATCACGCTCCTGTTCAAACCTTGACATGGCCTGGGTTATGGGACCTGGTCAAACTCTAACAGCTGGATGTAAAACAGCTCAGCGGAGAGTGGAAAATCAAACAGTAGGAAAGATCTGAGGAAGGCTGGGAAGCTACAGGTGGCAGAGCTCTCACAGACCGATAACCTTGGAAGGATCCTTACACTCTATCTGTCTAAGACCTCTTTTATCAATTTTGCTCAGGGATTAAGTACTTTGTTTTGGAAAAATGAAATCAAAATGAGATGGAAAATAAAGCAATGTCATTTGGAAGATTAGGACGCATTTAAATGCTAGACTTTTTGTCTGCCTAATTTAAATACCTGCTTTCCCTCTCAAAATATATATGTGTGTATACACATGAACACATATACATATATCTGTATGCATGTACTATTTTGTTTATGTAAACCCTGATTTGCATGCTGATAGCATAGTCAATTATTTCCAGTGAAAAGTGTTTGAATTCTTTCTCTCAATTGTAACTATTTGCATGTGATCTCAAACCTCACAATATTTAATCTAGTTATCCGCAAAACACTCCTTGAAGGGTGGGACTGCTCCTGTGGCTGGAGAACTAAAGCACAGAGAGCCACAGTCTAAGTGATTTACAAGAGTAATGTCTCAGGTGGAATAGGAACTGAAAGAGGATGAGCAAGGGCTTCAAACATTTCCTGTCTTTTGATATTAAAATAAAGGCACAATGAAATCTATCTTTTAACTTAAATACGAGTAGATTTCAAAAGGGATATTCTATAAATTAAAAATCCTATGATTTAAAGTGATTCTTAAGCCTTCACTTTTTTTAAGACTTCAATCATAATAAATAAGTAGACATGTTTACAAAAGACTCTGAAAAGTATATGAATCTTTTAAAGAATATTTTTGTTCTCTTGAAGACAGAATTTGGATAGATTTTTGCCAGTTGTATCCCCAGATTCTCAAGCTCCTTCCAAATTCTGCTCCTCAGCACTTACGTGCAAGTTCATTATTTTAAAACCTGATCTCACTGTCGCTGTGCAAATCCATACCAATTACACTGTTCAAATTGTATTTCACTGACACCGAGAACATCAGATTAAAAAAATAAACCAGGTATTGCTGAAAAGGGCAACAGCCATAGCAAAATCAAGAATAAAAAGGAAATGAGGATAATAGGGAATTTAAAAATAAGTTTCCAGATGTATGCTTGATTTATGTATTCTTTCCTGTAATGACTGAAGGTTTTAATCACCTTACATCAGAGGTTATAGATGTTGTCCATTGTTACCTTTTTAAGGCTTGTATCTCAGCTTAGTTCTGGAGAGACGTGTGTGTGTTGTATTACTAGCAGGCACCTATGGGCATCCTTCTATTCTGTCGTAAGGGACTAGGGTCTAAACTGCGGTATCTGAGAACATTTCCCGTACTGTTTTGGTGGCTGCCGGAAAGCTCTTTACCAAGACTTCAGGCTTTTCACCTTGCTTTTTCACCAGAGGGGAACTCAAGTACAGAGGGCCAAAGAGAACCACAGCATTCTTAGAGACTGGGACCTAAATGCCCCCAGAGAGGGACCAGCCTGAAAATTAAATAGTCTTTTCCTAACAGATGGTCTTTCATGTGAGAGATGAAACATATGGATAAAGGAAGATGGAGAAGTTTAAAAAGCTGCTGCCTCTGTTGAATCATTTCTGAGGTACATAGAACATTTCACTTTACATTGCTCTCAAAAGTATTAACACACCTATGAAAATAAAAAAAAAGAATGAAAAAATGTCACCGCACATTTGTTTTGCTTTTCTTTGACTCGTTTTTCTGTCACTATCTAATTTACCTGCACTTTTAATCTTCTACAAAAATACATTGTTATGTTCTCTGCATATTTTTAGCACTTCTCTCCCAGTGTACAATCTTTATACAGAGTTTATTGGATACTTTCTATTTATTGTATTCTGAATGAGTCAGCTCAAGAAGTCCTATTCTTTCATCCTACATAGATCAGACTGGTTAGCCTCAGCCAACTGCTCGACAGCCCAAAGGCCCAAAGTGAGGTTATCCATCTTATGTGAAGTTATGCAGATATCTCTGCTGTCACCTGTCTTGTTCAGTGTGCACATGAGGTTGCCTGCGTAATTAGAATGAAAATCTGTGCTGCACTGACATAGCACACAGATCAATGTTTCTTTCTCAACAAACCAGCAAACCCAGATGGCACAATGTCTTTGCCTTCACAGTGTCTGGGTGCGATTGAAACTTGGCACTCAGTTCAGACAAAAGAGAGATTATCGAGGGAGACAGGAGGGGGAGGAGGTGGGCAGCAAAAAGGAATGGCAGGAATTGTTTTTGCTCCTATAACCATAACTATAGCTCATCCTTATCAAACAGGTTCATAGTATAGAGCTGTGTCATGTAACTAATTTTTCTTGGTTCATCCAGTATCATCTTGGGTCAAAACCACTCCTTTATACAGCATATCTTTTTGCAAGATAGAAAAAAAAAAAAAAACCAAACTACAACAAAAAAAGCAGCTTAGTTTTGTAAGTAAGTGCTTCAGCATGCAGCTCGACACGCCGATTCCAATCTGTACATACTTGGGATGTAGCTACACGAGACACCCCTTTCCTGCATGTGTTAGGGCAGCAGTTCATTTTATATGTATCACTCACAAGTGTGATGTTCAGATATCAGACAAGCAAGCACTTGGTTTGGAAGCCATGGTAGGTGCTACCCACATGTCCTGTCACATCTCGAGGGCTGAGGTGATGGCTGGACAGCGTGCTAATCAGCAGACAATGTGTGTTGTGCCTTTAATATAGTTCAGTATGAATTTCATAGTGGGTAAGGCTTTATACAATGTAAGCAAATTCTCTTGATTCTACTGAAAATAGCCCATGTAGACATATCCTTATCTCATATGAAGTGATTTTGGAGAAACATGCTATCTAAGAAAAAGTGAGCTCACTCCTCTGGCCATTCTGAAGTGACTAAAACCAGAGAAACTTCAGTTATCGTGTCAAGGCGTTTGAACTACTAATCTTTCTTCCCGGCAGCACTTACTCATTCAGACTTGACACTGGTGTAATGCCATCACATGGCTTGTATCCTGCTATCTTGGGACTGCCATAAGCACACAGGCTCCTGTCTGCTCATATTCTCGTGTTTAGAAGTATCCTGAGTGAACCATGAGCCTGTGACATAGCCCATATCACCCTCACACCTATGGATCAGTGGACAGTTTTCATATTTATCTCAAAGAAAAAAAGTCCTCAGGGAAAGGAGTCTGAACTAGACATTTCTGAAAAATTCAGTTGACTTTATCGAAACACTTTCTCCTGCACAAATTATGAACCAATTTTGAATCTCACCAATTCATATTCAATGTCATTAGTCATCAGACAAAATCTACACAGTTGATATTTGTAGAGAAGAATAGTAGTAAAAATATAAGAAATGTGTTGATCCTGTCATTCTCTACTTGAAATAGTTAAAAGAACTGTGTAGAATAACCCAAGATGGAGGGGCAAAATTGAAATGTATCAGTATAGAATCATAGAATCATAGAATAGTTTGGGTTGGAAGGGACCTTTAAAGCCCATCTAGTCCAACCCCCCTGCAAGGAGCAGGGACAACCTCACCAGATCAGGTTGCTCAGAGCCCCATCCAGCCTGACCTTGAATGTTTCCAGGGATGGGGCTTCTACTACCTCTCTGGGCAACCTGTTCCAGTGCTTCACAACCTTCATTGTGAAAAACTTCTTTCTGATTTCAGTATTCAGAAAATTCAGTATTTCAGAAGTATAAAATACTTCTTTTTGTAAGTCCATACTCCTCTTCCAGTTTTTTTCTACGCTACTTTTCAGGTTAATTATCTTTCTCCTAGACTTTTAACAAGCAAAAAAGGATAAACATCTACATCAGCAATATTTTTTTCTGCTTTCTATGACTTTTAGCTAAATGTATGTTTATTATGTAGAAGCACTAGAGCATGTTAATTTCTCTTGGAAAAAATGACATTCAGCAAACAAGAAAAAGACATGGATAATGATGTGTATATATCTGCTTATTAATGCTCTGCACACAAGCGTGCACAAGCAGCATTTCTGGTAGTCCTATGTGAAAGTTACTGTTGGTGCACACAAATCTGAGGTACAGAGCACTTCCAATTTCAGTAATTGACCACAAGCTCTACCTCTCCAATCCCTCATGGGAGTTCATGAGGATACGCATCTGGCACAATGTTAATCATATTTGTTCTAACACACAGCAGTACACCAACTATTTCCCTTGGCAGATTACTTTCTATTACCCTATATAAAAATGGCTGACATCTTCAAAATGCTAATGAAAGATATATCAATTTTTATAAGAGGTTGGATGGCTTCCAAATATTTTTAAATGTACTGAACAGATTGTGAAATATACTCAGTATATGGTTATAAATGCAATATGTTAACTTTCTTTGTTGTTGCATGCCTTGTAATCTACACTGGCAGAGATTAAATATAACTGGATGAACAAATATCCCTAAAATATTGGTTTATTTTTACTTCTTCTGCCTAATTGCTTGTTTTTTTCAGCCATTTCTAAGACCCTAATTGAACAAAACATAATATCTTTACAGTTGCTACATCAGTTTGCACCACTGAAAAGTCTGGCCCATTGCATTTTGAGCCAGAAAATGAAATTATGATTGGATTACAGAAATAAAACTCTAAACCAATTGGAATGTGGAAATACTTTTGCTTTCTTATTACAATGTGATGAAAATGCTCTAAAACTATGCCTCCACCTATTCTTTTTTAAATATTTTCCTAACAGAATAGCTCTAATTTAAGGGTAATCTGGTTTTATCGCAAGCTTTATCATAACTGAGACACCAATATTCTCAGCTGAGTATAATGAGACACACACACTCATGATCTATATAGAACAGATTTACCTTCCAAGATGTAGACTGTGGATCAGAGCTGTGATATACTATTCTTTGAACAAAATTATCTGCAGACACAAAACAATCACAACTGGAGATTTCTTCTTTACTCATTCTAATCTGACTGAAGTTAAAAAAAGAATCAAATGAAGCAAAGCAAAGCGAAGTGAGGAGGGAGGGGGGAAGGAAGGAGGGAAGGAAGGAGGGAAGGAAGGAGTGAAGGCCAGAAGGTGGAAAGGCAGGAGAGAAGGGAGCAGGGAAGGAAGGAAGGCAGGAAGGGGGGAAGGTAGGCAGGAAACAGGGAAGGAAGAGCAAGCAGAGGGCAGGTAAGGACATGAATCAGGTGAGTTTCTGAAAGTTCTGATAGTTACTTTTGGATCATGACCAATGAATAAGAAACTGATCTATTTAATGCTACAGTTAGCCAATAGAATTGATATCCCTAAGTATTTCTGTTATTTATAGACCAAAGCCCTTAATGACAACCAGTGGGAACAAATTAATTGAATAAATCCAATGCTACTGTTAAAAAAATGTAGAAATATGTATCTTTTTCTGAAATACTGGACAGGTAGCCACTCCAAGGTGAGATCCAAAACTCATGAAAGTAAATGGAAAAATTCTTTCTGGTTTCAGGCAGCTAAGCTTATATTTTCAACAGTTTCACCTCTCTTCTTTTTTTCCTGAGCTATGTGAAGGAAATAGAGATCCTGGGGGCATCTATCTAGCCAAAGGAGAGCACTGTAAACAGACCGAAACATTATGGTTTACATTGTTTTGCAGAGGATCTGCAAGACATACTGAGTTTGTAACATAGCCAAAAATATGACATTGTCTTTTCTACGTCTGATGTTATGAACAAAGTATAATAATTCAGTAAAAATAGCTTTCTGATAGAAGGAGGTACTTGCACAATTTGTGAGACAATGAATATGCTTGAAAAGTCTATACCTTCCTGAATAAGCTTTAATTATTATATACGTCTCCAGGAAGTGTTTTATATTCTTTATTCTTTGTAAGAAGCCACAACAGTAATGTTGAAAGCATCACAAACTGTAGAGTACAATGCATACGTGGCAGAAGATACAACATTACTTTTAGCATAACAAATGAAAGATAAATGCCAAAAGCACAAAATGCTTAGCCAAGGTAATCATTTTGAACAACATCAATAAAATAATAATTGTGTCCACAAAAGTTGCAGTAAACTAAAGAATTCAGCTCCTGAAAGTATCTTGTCCTTGACAGGATATAATTATTAGTTAAATTAGTTTCTTATTGTATCCACAGTGGAATGACAATATTTTGGATTGCTGTAGATGAAAACTATTTCATTTGATTTCTTTGATTTTATGCATGCATTCTGAAAAAGGCTAGTTATAGGCAAAACTATTCTCCTTTATTTCTAAAGGTTCAGCTGTAAATCTAAGGACCCTGACATACAAACATTGCTGCGTTTAGGTCCAGAGTTGTGACATTTCTAATCTCAGCCTTTTGTACTGGTCTCCCAGAGGTTTCTGCATCAGTAACAACCTTGGAAAAAAGAAATGGATGTTGACACCTTAGCCATCATAGTTCATAACCCAGCACATTAGCTCAAAATCACCTTCAGTAATGGCCTCAGGTATATAGCTTCAGGCTGTGCTCTGGCATTGCTGTGGTATGGGCATGTTTTATTGACTCTGCTATGGGAGCAGGAGGTTAGGAGTGGTTAAAACTTCACTCGTGTCGGTAGGAGTCATCAAAACTCCCCTGTCGGCACATCAGCCTTGCAAATCTGTTGATCAGTGTAGACAAAAACAAGAGTAGCATGATCACAGATACTTTACCAGTTTTATGAGTTCCTATTTTAATAAACAAAGTATTACGAAGATGTTCTGCCAGTGCTGAGGAGATGCGGGAGGGCATCTGGTTTGGAAGGTCACATAGGCACAAGCGCAGTGACTTATCACGACAGAAACTGTGCAGCTGCCATCCTGGGAACATTCCCCTTGCACTTGTCCTGTTGGGACACAGAAGTCACCGAGCAGACTGTGGGCTGTGGCATGAAGAGAAATACTATAAATGCCCTATAAATAGTTATTAATAAGTGGCTTATTAATAAGTGGCTTATTAATGAGTGGCTTGAGAACAGAAAACATACAAGATGACTAGAATCTGTAAAGGTAAGAACAGGATGATGAGGACACCTATCAAAATCATAGACTTGTCTTGGAAATGCAGGAAGTTTCTGGTATGCCAATTGGTAAGGTAGTAGGAATCGGTCAGGGATGTTCCCAACACTTTGCTAGAAACCTCAGTCTTGATTTGTAGTTTAGATAGCTTGAATCTGAATTCAGACACTAATGGGCTATTTCATCCCCAGAAACAAAAATATAGCGTGTCCATATTCGAGAAAGACTGATAAAAATACATTGATTTACAGTAGATGAAGACAAAGCCTGCTATAAAGAATTTTTGATGTGCTCATATGAAGGGTAAATAACCATACAAATAACCTGAGATTCCCATTCACTGAGAAGTCTTATGAAACAGATTTTGCCCTTCCTTCCAATGATCTCCAGATTCCAGGCAAATATTCATACCCAGCCACTGAAGCAATTTTAAAATATCATTCAGAACACCAGGTTCTATGAAAAGTTGAAGCAGTCTGAGGTTAAATCAAACAGCAAGCCCTTGAAGAAGTGTTTATTTTATGCTTTATAAAGTATGATTCTGATTCTGATAAGTATCTTGGTGTTATTGTAATATAAGTAGGAAATAATAATAATAATAATAGTAATAATAATAATGAGCTATTACCTTATTTACCAATACAAAACTCATTCGTTGTAGGAATGGGATTATAACTGATTATATGTATTAATTTTTGCTAATACAGAGCTGGTGTTTACTATACAATTGTTTTTTAATCAGTTTTATTATTTTTTTTTTCTGGACAAGTTAGGCCAGACACACAAACCATTATAGAACCTTTACGACAAATATCAGTGTGGCATTGCATTGCACAGTTGTGGGCACTGAAGCTGTAGCACACTTGGTAGAACTATGCCAGGAGATGAGCAAATACAGACTGTTGGAAAAGTAACAGTAAGCTGTTGACCCTCATGTTAAGTTCAGCTAATTTACTGATAACTTGTTCTTAAACTCTGTACCTGCTGAATATAAACCATTGCATTATTACAGCTGCAAGATAGACAAATTGCTGCAAAAAACAAACGAAGTCTGATAAGGGAACTCAGCTGAATCACTGGCCAGCTAATTACCTGTGATGGGACCTTTCCCAGTTCATAGCAGTATTGGCACGTGGATGAAGTACTGAAGCACGAGAAACGGTTATCATGTGGGCTGGATGGACATATTTTGCAATAGATATATTATTTAGTGCAGTCATCTTCTCTGCATTGAATAAATTATTTAAAATCACTTGCTTCATATGCAAATGTACCTAATTAAATACTGTTCATTAAGTAATGTATTTGAAGAGTAGTAACAGGCATTAATTGGACAATTTGCTAAGAATCATTTTTGCAAATGTTTGAGCAGTTTTGGCTCTGGTCCTGCAAAAACTGCTCTCTATTGATAGCACTTATATTTATGTGGACTCCTACTGAAATGAATGAGACTCTGAGATTACATCTATACTACTGTATTAAAATAAAACCACAACTGTTCTCTTGCACCAAGGCAATTAGGCATGGAATGGTCAATTTTCATACAACCAAACACACTCAGGCTCCATGACACAGAAGCCACATACAAAATACCATAGTCCTGGACTATGCCACTTCATGCACCATGGCCAAGAAAGATTTGGATAAGGAAGAACTGCAATATTGAATACATGGTCTATATAGTGTATATATTAATGACAGTGAATATCATGTGTGTGTGCCTACTGAAGACAGAAGGTACTTCAAGATGTATTTTTATTATATCTCGGAGACATCATGAGTATATAGGATTTTAAGCTGCCATTTGATATACGTGCTTATGAAGACAAGTAGAGATATCAAAGCAGTGTCTTTAGTCCTTTGGGTGCGGTGCGGGCATCCTAATCTTGTGGTTTTTAGAGCATCCCTTACTGTGTCAGTTATCAAGGCCTCCAAGGAGAAGCAAACTATGGCAGAATGCCTATAACCATCTGGATGGGTATGTGACGTGATGGCAAATGAACCAGTGGAACAAAACATGAGGAAACTGTGCTTCTTGAATGGGCTTTATTCATGCTTTTGTGCCTGAGGGTCCCTCCTGGACAACACTAAATAAATAAATAGAATGTAAAGTTTAAGCAAAAGCTTAAACTAGAAGGCTGGGCAGAAGGAGGAGTTTATTCATCTGTTTTTTCTTTTGTTTTCCTTAGTTTCAAAGATCTGGTATTTTATGGGGGAAATATATGATCATTAGACATAGGTGTGGCAGGCTAACACAGTTTACATGAAAACAGCTTAGGTGTAGGACACCTACAAAAAACATATCAGAGTTGAAAAATTCGGCAGAAACACAGTGTGTTAAAAAAAAAAACAATAGTGATCTCAACACACTCTACAAAGGAGGCTGATATTATTATCTCAGTTTTACAAACTGAGAAATTGAGACTCAAATGTGTGAGTCCACTTGACGATCTTATGCTGCTAGCTGCCATTCTAACATTAGATCTAAGATTCAATTTTAAGATTCCTAACCCATGATTTTATCTGAATTCTTACTATATTTGTCAATGGACGTGTAGAAATCTTATTTTGGAGAGCAAAGTTCAAATCCCATCTTTACTTGACCCTTTGCTTGAGAGAAATTAAAATCTCACTTTGCAAAGAGAGTGGCCAAATGAAAAAATGACAGGATATTCTGGTTTGTGGAATTTCTCCTATTCAAGTTGTTCCACTCTCCATAAATAATTGAATTCTTCAGGGAAATCTTTTAATCACTTTTTGCTCACCGAAATTTCTGTGCCCAGAGGAAAAGTTTAGAGAAAGTTCATGTCGAAACTGTTTTGACACAGTTACAATACATTTCAGACAGGAACTTCTGGTTCAGTGTCTGCTTCAGATCAAACAGAGTCTATATTTGAATCTAAATCTCTTATATGCTGGGCACATACAAACTTTAATCGCTCTGCTTTTTAAAAAGGATAGTGTCCTTACACTGCCTAGAAACTGTTAACAAGATCAGAGAAGAATGACTTCAACATTCTTGTTTTAAACAGGGAAGGCAGTTGGGTTTTCCTGCTAAAATCAGAAAGTGTCAAATGCCACGAAGTTCAAAAATTATTTCAGAATAAAGGGAAATATCTGCATTCTGCAAACCATATAGGAAAAAAGTTAAAAGTCATTAGAGGTCTGTTCCTATTGAAATCACCATGAAAACCTCTACTGACATAATGAGAGATTTTTCAACAATACTGACAGCCTACCCAATGCCTATAGATTTTCTAGATTTATCTACATTTGCAAGTAAAAAATAGGGACACCTATTATCCTGAGCTGTTGTAAAAGCCACAGAAGAAAACAGATGAAAACAAATTCTGTGAGTATTCTTCAAGGAGTTTCACTGCTTCATTGTTTTAAAACTATTTATTTTGTTCTCATCTGTTTAGATGAAGCCATTAAAATCACCGCCAAGCTTAGATAATCCTTGAGAAGGAATAAAATAAGGCTATCTCAAACTTCTGAGTTCCCCTGCAGAAGCCTTTGATGCTATCCCACAATGTCTGTGTTAGCGTGACTCAGTGGGAGCCATGACTGATCACTCAATTAACATTTCTTGTTCTTGCCACTGCGCTAGACATACAGTCCCAGATGTTCCATGAATAAAATAATTGTAGTCTCCCTGAGAGTGTCGATTTTTATTTGTCGCTTCTCTTCCTGAATCTGCTAGGGCTCATCCCAACTCCTTTAAAGCTGGTCTGTCCACTTTTTTCTCTAAGTGGCTTCTGTCCCGTAGGAGACCCAAGCACAGAGGATAAAGATCTTCAAGGAGTTGTTCATTTCAGGGCCATGCAGATCAAGGGAGATCATTCCTGAACCGATTTGCAGTCAAGAGACTATTTGCTATTTACATTTTAATAGTGGACAAAGCCTAAGAATTGTTAAGCACTCGATTCCATTAGTTGGTCCCTCATCCATTTTAGGATTTAGACCCCTGTACCTGAAGAATGCAGGGCAGGCCAAATGATAAATGTGCAAACTATCCTCGAAGGTCTTGGGACTCTGTTCTACTTGACACTTTTCCTTTCATAACAGGCAAACGGAAAATAAATGTAATGCAAGCCCAGCTACAACATCCTGAAAAAGACTGCCACTAAGTCATAAACTAAAGATTGCTCTGAATAAAACATTCTCATCAGAACAGATTCATGTCGTGCCATTAACTAACATAATTTTGTTCATGAGAAATTTTCCTCAGATTTCTGTGTCTGACTGCTGAGAATTCTATAGAGGACTGTAATATCATATTATATAGACATTCTCAATATGATGCCATAGATTTTAGTTGGCATGTTATTTTCTCTCTTCCAATGAATTTAAGAGAATCATAAACAAGGTAAGACAGCAATAGCTAGGAAATCACATTACTGAATAATAAAAAGGTCTAAGTGGGACAGAACTCAGAAATTCAAAATATGTGAGGTGTTAATAGTCAGGAAATTTGATTCTTAAGGATGAACAGGCAAAGGAAAGAACATAGAAGAACTTCTGACACCACAATGAAAATAGAAAGCTATTGAATGCAATTTGCTTTAACAGAGTTTTAGAAGAAATTTTAATGTGGCCGCTTACTTACATAAGGAGAACCTGTTACTAGTGGTGTAAAGATCTCCTAAGTGGAAAAAAATAAAGTGCCTATATGATAAGCCTATAAGATAAGCTTTACTGTTGTTGTATTTGAGAAGGGGTGGGAAGTGTTAGAAAAAGCTTTCCACTTACAGAACTGTTTATTCTCAACTTGGGTTCACTAATTTAAATGTCACAGTTGAAGGTTTATCTCTAGCTGTGTGAAAAGTGCAGGCACATACCTCAGGCAGGCATTTCACTTAATCTCCAACTTGTTTCTATGTAATGATTAACCTGGGTAAAACTTTAAATAGTTATTGATCATTCCATTACCTAAGCAGCTGATAGAGCAGAGGTTAAGTTTATGGAAAAGTAACAAAGTTTTGCTTCGTTTTATCCTTTAGTTTCTGTGCTCTGAATACTTGGGTCCAAATCTACAAAGCATGTGTGAACTTGTTTAAGAGTGTAAATAGTGTCCCTGAAGTCAAGGATATTATTTGCTTACTTAAAATCAAACATATATTTAAGAGTTGTGATAGATGAAGGTCATATCTGATGCAGCACAATCAACCTTCAATGAAGTTAGTGTTAATCTTTATATAAATGTATAGTTCCTACACTAAGAGGAATTTTACTTTCACAAGACAATATTTAGAGAAATAAATTAGATTTTTTTTTAAATTATTCTTGTTAGGTTGTCTCCTTTTAGCTTTTCAGTTTTGATCAGAGGTGTTTTAGTGAGGCAGATGATGGCTGAAGAGCAAAAAGTATACAGGCAACATAAAACAAAAAAATATAGTAGAAAAACTTAAAGATTTTTCTGCATCCTGAGGCTGTGGAGTTCACTGACATAGTATGAGGATATAACCATTGCTGCAATAGCATTTATTATTCCTAAGTATGCTATGGGAAACTCGTAGTCCACTTTACGTTTAGTGAATAAGACTAGATTTTATTTACTTACAAAATTTTCCATTGTCTTTTGCACCCGAACAGGGTAAAAAAGAGTCATAGTAGGTGAGATGTATCTTAACCTACTTTCAGACATCATCAAAAAAAGATACATCATAAAGCAGACATCTAAGAATGTCTGCAAAATACCAGTTCCTTTCCACTTGTTAGAATAGGAGAGATAATGACTTGCTCACATTTAATCATCTATAGCACAGACATGTAAAGTTGTACAGGATAAGTTCCATTCAGAATATCCCATAACCTTTCTACAGTGATTATTATTTTAATTACAGGTAACAGTGAAGGGGATAAAGCAGTCCTCAGTGCTCTGGCTGGTATATTTGAGCTGATACAATCCAGTTCTTCTGCTAGGTCAAATAACCAATGGGCGACTCCATTACTGAAGAAGAGAACTAGAACATACTAAGATTTAATGTATGATATGTTTTTCTCTCAAAGCAGGGTTGCTAACTTGCTGTCCTTGTTCAGGGTAAGTTGTGAAATGACAATCTAGTTAAAATGGAAATAGGATATATTTTAATAGTTCCTTTTTATAATCAACGTATTCAAAACACTTTCTTAGCTAATACTTTTAGCGTTGGTATACTGTAATCATGTTTTACATAGGAATAGATACAGTTGTAGCTATTAAGGTCCTCTGTCTCTCTGATATTCCTATCCAGTAAAACCTGCTTCACTGAGTAAAGATAAAACAGTGGAATACTGGGTTTACTTTCTAATTTTAGTAATGACCTTCTACGCTACAGAAATAACATCTACAGCACACGAAACAGCAGTATGGACAGGCAGATTTCAATTCAATGCTTCTTCTTACAAAGTGAACTTGAGAACTTCTGAAAAAAAAATGGTGTAGGTACTAATATTAGCGTATAACTTCAGCATTTTGGCCCATTGCTATTAACCCCCTAAATTCTACTTAGGTGTAAGAATAGGAGAATTGACTTAAAGAGGTCCAATGCATGCTCTACCCCCAAAATTTAATGAAGTTTAACAATACAAAAAATTTGCACATATCATTGCTTCTGCCTTCCATCGTTTAATCTCTCTGCATGCTTTATACCAAGTCAGGACAGCACTGAAAGTACAGAATTCGTAAGAGCGATTACTGCCTGTGATCCGGTCCAAAAGGATTAGCAATCCTAGATTTAAAATGAAATGAAAAAGTTTTCTAACGAGATTTTTGTTTAAATCAGTACTGATAATTCAGGTACGTTCAAATCAGCATTTGGATTATCTGCTATATTGGGAAGGTTTGTGTGGAGGGAAAGAAAAGACTCCTGACACCACAGCAGTATTCTAGAATATGAAAAGTGTAGTATCCCAACCCGCAGAATATCTGGCATTACGTTTGCTCTACATGGACCTCGAATTATAGTTCACTTGTTACTGAAGGCATTGTAATCAATGGACACTTTATCTGCATTATAATTTAGATTAATCCATTTCTCATTGCTTAATTGACTTGCAGGTTTTGAAAAATACTGCAAAGAAACTCTAACTGCACTTTGTTAAGCTCAATGTGAGCCATGCCAGCATGCAGATATAGCAGCGTTGCTGTTAAGATTGCCAGTTCTTCTACTTTTAATGATGGAGGCTCATGTGATAACACACTGCAAATACACTTCTCTTTTGATTTCTAACTTGATATGATAAAGACTAATTGTTTAAATATACTTTTCTTACTAAGGATGAATTATGAAAAAAAAAAAGAAAAAAAAAGAAAGCTGTTATCTGTTGTTGCTGGGTTTTGATTGTTGGGGTTTTTTCCCTCAGTTTAAGCCACTTATAAATCTTACCATGGTTACACTAAATAGAAGAACAAAAAATATAAAAAATTCAAGCAGCTCATCTATACTGAAAACCTGTGTTTACGTTCTCCTTCCTACTGCCTGCTGGCTGCATGCGCTAGTTACATCTTGTCTTTTAGGCAGTAAGCAGCAGCAGGAACGGTGTTGCACTCTGCTTTATGGGGCCTGGCACAATGCAGCACCTGCTTGATTTAACTTCCACCTGCTCCTGCAATACAAGTTGCTTATTATAGTAATGTTCAGGTGTAAGAAATAGTTGACTAAAGGAATTTTTATTTTACACATGGCTTTGGGAAAGACATGCACTAATTCAGTTTGTGACAACTCAGCACAATATTTAGGTGGCACTTATGTCTCAGGCATCGATACATACATTGTTAGGGATTTTTGAAAAGATCAAGCAAAATTTGTGTGCCATATAGTCTGACTACTGATCAAATATATTTCATGAAGCTGTTCCAGGTATAGGACGACAAGAACATGTTGTAATGGTGTCACTATCTCGGCAGCCCCAGCTCCAGTATTTGCCCTTGTAAGCACCAGCTGATCATCAGATCTATAAAGCGATCTGAGCTTGGTCTTCCTTGCACAACACACTTCTGGCTTCTAAAAATCTTCTCCTTTCCTGATGTAGGAAACAGATTTAGATTTGTCCCATCTTTATGGCCCTGCATACTAACAAGAGTTTTGTTTCTTCCATTGGCATGTTCTGAAATGGTCTTTTTTCCCAGTTCTCATCACTGTATCAAGCCTTTATCAATGAAGCATGTTCCACACTTCAACAGGACAACTCATATGCCTGAAGTACTGAAAAGTTTTGCGGAATGAAGAGACCGATTGTGTGAACTTACATTTTTTTCTTTCTTCTTTTTGAACTGCAGAAGTTGATCTAATATGGGACATGTATTCTTTCAGCTATCAGATCTCAAAAGGTCCTAAGTTTTCTTGTATGAACCATTTCCAGATACATGTTTCACCTGAGGTATCACTAGACTCGAAAGCACTAAAATTTTTGGCACGTCACACATTTACAATAAATTTACAAAAGATGTGCCATATTCTGTGCATAATTTTAAAGATGATAGTAACATTTTCAACCCTGTGGATTCAGTCAAGAATTAACTCCATGTGGTCGAGTGATGTTACTAACTGTATGCTGATCAACTCGTAGGTGTTTATGATCAGATTTCTCTAGAATACTGATTTGCTATAGCCTGTCCTAATGGAAATTATAATAATTACCATGAACTCTCAAGAATTTTGGATGCATACATAAATTACTTTGGAATTAAAACAAATGGCAAGATTTGCATTTCTCTAACTGGTCACACCCACAGAAGCAGCAATTTATTCTTTAAAGCCATTAATAAAATACCCAAATCAAGGCAAAATAATGGTACCACCCTTGACATTAGCTGCCTATTTTTGGAAAGTGAGCACAGGACTGCTCATTTAACTCAGAACAAAGTCTAGGACAGGCATGATGCTTGGCTTAAGAACAGTAAAAGTATATGGTTCAATCAGTTGAATATATATGCAAAGCTAATGATGTGTGAAGCAACAAATAATTTTGATTACTTGGCAAAGAAGCCATGTTGAATACCTTGATCATTCTCTTCTTTTCTCAAAATAATGCCAAACTGCTTCCTGTCTGTGGTAAGTCTCTGAAAGGCAGAGAAAATGGGCAAAGGGTAGCCTCCCTTTAAACATGCCAACATTGTGCTGCCAGCTGTGAATACAACTATTTCCTATGATCAGTCTGCACAGGTGCTTGTGGCAACTGAACAGAAGGAATGAGAAAGCTGGGCATGTTCTCTCTCGGTCTCATTCTTTCACACAACACCTACCAAATCACCTGATCGGAGTGATGAACTGGATGGAGTGTACTCCTATCAGGTTTGCGGATGGCATCAAGTTGAGGGGAGCTGCCAATATATTTGGGGGTGTGGCCGCCATCCAGAGGGGCCTAGACCTGCTGGAGGAATAGGCTCTGGAGTAGCCTTATGAACTTCAAGGACAAATGCAAATCCCTCCACCTTTTTTGCAAGGAAAAGCCCCTCACAACAATACAGACAGGGATGGGGGACAGCTCTGCAGAAGAGGCCCTGGAGGTCCTGGCAGACATCAAGTCGAACATGATAGAGCAGAGTGCCCTGGCAGGAAAAGCACCCAATGGCATCCCAGACTTTTGTGGCATGGCCTGTCGATTAGTGAAGGGATTATATCCCTGTACTCAGCACTCTCTGGGCTGTCTTGAGTACGGAGTACTGAGTACTCTATCTGCCCGGTTTGAGCCTTCCACTAGGGAAGACACCAATAAACTGGACCGAGTTCAGTACAGGGCCACCATGTTGGTTGGTGGCTACAGCATTTGCCCTGTGAGAGAGGCTGAGGGAGCTGGGCTTGTTCATCCTGGAGCAGGGATGGCTTCAGAGGGAGCAAATAGCAGCCCTTCAGCACCTACAGGGACGATATCAAGAAGATGGAGCCCGATCCCGCACAGTGGAGCATGGGAGGACAAGAGACAACAGGCAGCTGAAACAACAGAGGTATGACCAAACATAAGAAGATGAAGACATGCCCAGGAAGGATATAAAATCTCCATGCTCATTGATTTTCAAGACCCAATTGACTAAAGCCCTGACTACTCTGTCTGGCTTTGCAGCTCACTCTGCTTTGAGTGGGAGGCTGAACTAGAGACCTCATGAGGTCCAACCTGTACTGTCCTATGAACAGCTTGAACCAATGGAGCTCACGTGGCTGATAACAGTTCTCACCAAGGAAAAACTTCATGGACTTTGGAAGACAACCAGAATATATCATTTTTTTGTTGGTGGTGGTTTTTTTTTCCCCCAAATCATACATTTGAGTTTCATTTCTATGGAAATTTGAAGTTTGCCGAGATAAAGGGAAACACTGCATCCCAGAGTTTTGGCTCCAGCATGGAGATGAGAGGTATCCATGGCAAGCCCCCAAACCCAGGAGCTGGAAAGTGCTCCCAAGTCCAAAAGTTTACACGCTGACACAGGAAGTAGAAAGGTGTGGCAAACAAGTTTGTAAACTTGGCTGGTAAGGTTAATGCAGCGCAGCAGAGTAGCTGCAATTCAAACAATTTTAATGATTAGTAGAGAGATGTGCAAGATACACATACAGGATTTAGGGAGATAAGTCCTGTTGCCATCACAAATTGCACACCTATCCACAGTATGAACATATTTTTTAATTTTGAGCCATAACTGAACTTCCAGTGTATTCACTGAATGTATATTACTTGATCCTTAGGTATACTGTCACTGAATTTTGAGTGATTCCTTATCAGTATGATTTTGGCTTTGAAGAAGAAATTTTATTCCCTATTTTTCTCCTTGTGGGGCAGAGAGTGGTGGCTGGTGTAAATCAGGCAAGAGATTGCTTTGTCAACAAAATGCATTACAGGATAAGCATTTTTCTTATTATAACACTTAGTTTAGCTGGTTTTTACAGGTAAAGCTAATCCAGTAACCCATGCTATGCTATTTTTGTGCAACATAAACACACAAGTTAAAGCAAGTGCATTTATTATGTAAGCTTGATTGCATGGGGAATTGAGTATCTATCACTTCTGCACAGTGAACCAATTGGCTTACGGAATTGGCAGGACAGATTTACAATAAGCGAAGATGTTAAGTTGTTTATTAATGATGACTGTGTATCTACCTGAAACATACAAAGCAAATTTCTGGAAAGCTGAAAGGGAAGACTGTTGCTTTTTGCAAATGCAGCAGCACTGAATTACAAAGAGAAACTGACTTGAATACATAGAGGAGATAATCAGATGGGTGTATCCTAGAATGCCATCAGCATTGGGTTGTGCATCATACATGGGATAATTAAATGATGCCTGTAAGTAAATGAAGCAATACGTAATAGGTTAGCAGAGACAATGTAATGACTGACCTAACAATATTGGTGTAAATATGAAGGTAAGTCAGAATGCATTTAGAGGTGACATACCACATGATGGTATTATTAGCAGTCACTTACAAGTTTTATTAAACTTCTTTCCAGAAGCCACTTTTGAGCTTAAACAAAAATTTGAGTCTGATGCAGAAATTTCTGGGTAAATGCACCATCTGTATTGCACCAGTGGTCAAATCATTTGATTAGAATGGTCCCTTCTGGCCTGAAAATGTGCAACTTTACAAATGTATTGTAATTAACATAATGACTTGCTTGATGTGTATATCGTAGTACAAAGCCAGGCTACGTGTGAGGATGCAGATAGTTGATGACCATAATTGTGTGTTACCTTCACAAATTGCTGGGTCTGGAGATCACTGTGTTGTGGCATAATAACAAATGACAATTTGTGAGCTGTGAGGCAACTGTTTCTAATCCACTCAGGTTCTTATCATTTGAACCTGCAGATGTGGTGGGCACCCACAATTTCTAATGAAGTCAGTAGGAGGTGCAGATACTTAGCAGATATGAAAATCATGCTCATAAAGGTTGGTAGATATCTATTTCCAGAGATAAAGTTGAATGACAATCCCATAATTAAATTAAGAATCCCATCCAGAGTAGGTCTGGTTTATGGTACATATAAAATTTAATGGAACATTAAGCAATAGGCCTATTTTATTTAGTGCTGCTGAGTACCTTATATGAAGAATTTGTGATTTTTGGAGGCATTCATGGCTAAGCAAATTACTAACACTCTGTAGAGAGCATGCAGACTTTAGCCACTAGTTTGTTCTAATTTATTCTTGTAATGACCTCATACAGTGAGTTAAAAAGACAAGCTTACATTTCATTGTACAGCTTGTCTTACAGCTTACCACATTGGGGTGTCCACAGGTAAGGTGATCAGATGTACTTTTTCTTATGCTCAGATAGGAATACTCTGTCTGTTAGATCTTAATTACTGAAGTAAACTGTACTGAGACCTAACCAGATGACAGTAGTATAGGTAAACCCTTCCCTAGGCCTTGTTTTAGAAAACATCTGATATCTATTGAAATATTTAAGCAAATAAATTAAGCACATGTTTAACTTTGTCTAAAGTGGAGCATCCTTTCTTTAAGGAGCCGTTTTCAGTGGATATGTTAGATCATTGTTATTTTATCTGAATGTTTGAAATAGGCACTTTTGAAATATGATTTCTCATTTTTTGCGGTTTGACCAGAGTGTTAAAAACTGTTGTTTGACTCAGAACTTATCTGAAGTAAACATGGCTCAACAAGCAATGAACTCATTTATTTATGGCAGTTTACAGTGTTTTCATTGCACTGAAACTTGAATAATCCCTAATGGCTTTTACTGCCTGACTGTAATTTTTATTATTTATTGCAGTTAGTAACTGCACTTTCTTCTTCATATCACCATGTTCTTCAAATTGACCTGTGGACTGAAGTTTTCCCAGTTGTAGCACAGGGTAATACTTGTCTGATGCTTTCTAGGCGGTTGATGTGGGCACGGGGGCAGATGGGGAGACTCAAAGAAGGAAAAGGTCCTGACTGAGCAGAACATTTAAGTAGTTGCTTAAAGTTAATTCCCATTTTAAGTGGCTTATCCAGAAGTTATCATCAGCTTAAGTATATGATTCAAGATAAGCTTTTTCATGTGCTGAGCTGAATCAGTGCTTTGAGGACTTGGAACTGTGTTTGTCAATACACCATATACTCATAGCTTAATGTATTTTTGCAATATACACTTCCTCAGTAAATGAGATCAGCTGAACTGTAAGTAAATGATATTCTATATTGCCATGCCAGATATGAAAAGATAGAGCCATAAATAAGTCACAGAACAATATTATGTTCCTGAAAGAGACTTGTATTTTATAATGTACTTCGTGCACTCTCCATTTTGGAAAGCAACTCAGTTTCCCATAACAAAGTAGTTAATTCTCCAGGAAAAGGGAGGACAAGTATCATTCCTAAAGGAAATTATTTTAAGCACAAAATCAGAATCCGATATATAACTATGAAGTCCCTGGGGCATTAACATTTTGGGAGCTGAAAGACAGTTTTGAAAGGCCACAGTTCAGTAACACTGTTTAAAACCTTCTTTGTTTTTTAATTAATAGCCATAATGCAAAACAAGGGGTAGTGGTATCCTTTAGACTCGCTTCTCATACTGTAATGGATTCATGCGGTGTTGCTCTAATGAAGTCAGAGGATTTATTTATTTACACAACAGACGGAGAGAAGAATTAAATCCTGCAGTGTAACATATACCCCTGGAACCTTAAATTTAATATTTTCTTTTTACTTTTGAATGCTTAAGTGTATTACCACTTCATTTTCTTTCCTCTTCAGCATATAGTTCATCTGAGCATGACAGAGGCATTCTTCCTCCAGGATTCCAGCACAGAGACTATCGTAGCAGGAGACCATAGCAGTTTTGCAAGCACAGAGAATATGACTGAGTTGATAAACATTACATACTTCCAAGTAAGATTAAATGGGTACCCCATTGTTTCACAGGTTGCTAATATCATGCTACAGTCTTGATCAGAAAGACATGAGAAACACTTATTGATTTTTCCTGCAGGACTGTAATTACTGCTAGTCTGCCTTTTGTATCCTGCAGGATGTTGTGGTAATGACTTCACTGCACACAGCCTGCTCATTTCTAATGACTTCTTCATTTGAAATCTGAACGTTTTCAACTATAGTCTTTGTTTTTTGCATGATCATAAAATAATATGCAACATAAAGCAAACAGAATATATATTTTAAAACTTAAATGGTACTAAGTAAACTTTGAGATACGTGACAGATTAGCCCATTATTTTTCTACTATTTTCCCCACCTTGCTAAGTGCAAACAATCAAGTAATATTTTCTCACTGAAGAAATAGGTCAGCACTCACCTCTTCAAACTAGATACAACCTTATATTTATTTTAGACTAGATGACTGGAAGTGATTTTATATGGGGTGCTAATCTTCTACATAATAGTATGTGAAAACCTGCACCAGACTGTGAACTTGTGTCACCCTTAACAGGCGCCCCACTGAATTCTGCCATATTTAGTATCTCAAGGACATATTGTCAGCTTTGCTCAGGGAAAGTAATATCCTTCTCTGTGAGCTGTCCCCTTCATAACTGTAGAACTGCTATTGAAAAAGGTATTACTCAACAGGAGCGAAGGTGACAGAAGCTGAATATATCAGTAAGAACCTTTTATGTCCAATGATCAACATTTATTTCTCCACTAACAATTTTAAAAATAACACAAGGCCTCTTTTTTTTCTAAGTATTAGTGTTCCGGGTTCCAAACCAAATAGTAAGTAAGTGGTAACATAACAATTACAAAGTGCTGCTTGATAAGAGCTTTCACTGTATCTGGGCAAATCTCTGCACAGAGCCCCCCTTAGCACATCTATAACAGGAAAAGAAATTCCATAGCCCAACTAATTCTTCATATCACAGACAATACAATTAGTAGATTTATCTCAACTTTGCTGCTTGGCCTGAAGACTGAGTTAAGATGAGGACAAAAGTAATGTTCACCTTGACTAGCAAAATCAAAAACTACAGTTTGTCCTTTCTATGCCAAGAGTGGGCTTTTCACTCCTGTTCCAACCTCTGTACAACAAGCAAAAGGGATGAAGTCAGATGAAGAATCCTCAAGTCCTTGATTTCAGCCAGGAGTATGCAGGGCATAATTTTTCACAGGATTTGTGTAGCATGAATAGCTACTCCAAAGGTTACTTCAGAGCATTCTGGTCAGCCTTATAGTCCAGTTTATCCTTGATAGAGTCGTCTGTCTTCCCACAGGATCATAGGTGACCTGCTAGCTAATTTAGGCCTCTAAGCTAAAGGCATAAAGTTATACAACATAAATATTCCCCCACACCACTTCATCCCCTTACATGATCCGTAAATTCTAGTCTGAACATATACAGGCAGAATAGAAATTTAATGTAGTGTTAGCTACCATGTGATAAAACCTGCACCTTTTTATGCATCACACTCCTGTTCTCTTCTGTTGTAGTTTTGTCTAGTCTATTCTATTCAATTCTATTCTAATTATGCTTATTATATATAGTATACATATTAATATATAACTAATGCATAATTTATATACTATATACTTTTTTATATAAATATATATATAACTATATATAACACACATTATAATATATAAATTGGGTTTTAAATTCCAGGCTTTGTGGACACATCTGTAGAACTACATTTCAGTCCCTCCTTCCGTTGAGAAGAGTTACTACAGCAGAAGGGATAGGTAGAAAAACACTGTGACTTCAAAATGAAAAACATCTTATTCTGCTCATTATCACCTCTTACAATATAGATTGCTATATCTACAGAAAAGATTTACCAAAAAATCTCTTAAAGGAGGTTATAAGTTTGGAGGAGAAGGGAGAGAAGTAGGAACAGGGGAAAAGAAATTACATCATATGTATGCGATGCATGACACCTTTTAAACTGCATGTGTTAAGACCAGATGAGAAAGTAGAAGACAGCATCCAATTGAGGAACGAAGCTAGGAACGGCAAAGTGAAATGAATATTTGACAATAAACAAAGAACAGAGGGAGGAAGTGAATGAAGCATCAATGAAAATAATGCTAAGGCAAATGGATGTCCGATTAGTGATGACGCTTACAGATGTAATCTCTCAAGATGACATTCTCCAGAGAAAGCTTTCCTCCAGTAATAACAGTCAGGCAGTTCTTAGCAGAACAGTTTGGATTAAAATACCCTTCTTTGTCAAGGCCTTAGATTTTCCTGAGCTTGCTTTGTGTGGTGAAGCAGTTGTGGAAAGGACATGTGATGGACAGACCCCTTTTTATTTCCAAGACACAAGGTATTAAAGAGATCTGTGTGTTTTGTGGCTGAGATGCACAAAGGGGAGGTATATAACAGTGTAACAATGACGTTGCTGTTGAATGTTCAAGCAATGCAAGTGTCCCTTGCACCAGTGTGAGGAAAGCAATAGGCCAGGCCAAGAAAATGGGAAAAGTTATGCCAAATCATTGGTTGGCTGGAGCCATGGCTGTTAAATACCTGAGGGAGAGCGAATGACCAAAAAAACTACTTCTTAGCACAGAGTGCAGATGGTTTGCCTGACATTTCTGAAGAATGTATTAGCCCGAATGCTAATCGTGACCAACCTGTTTCACTGAAATGGTCTTATATGTGCTTTGCGAACAAATATACTCCCCTGAAAAGTGAGTCTTCGCAACACAACAGGTGTTACATCAAGAAATTCATTTGTGACGTCTTTTGGCCATAGGACTGAAGATGGTGAGAAAATGGATCTAGAGTATTCCTAACTGTACACTGCCAAGTTGTCTCCCAATTAAAAACTCTTACAAACATGCTCAGAAAGAATCAAATCCAAAAACAAAATAAAACTTGTCATTATAAATGAAGATGACTATGTTGCACTAACATAACTTCTGAAACATTTTCATTTTATCTCTTACATATGGCACAGGCTGGAAAGCATGTCCTGGATATTCAATTACTTCAGTGTGTTTTGAATACAGGGATTAAATAGAAGGGTTGCAAAAGGAAATAAATTATTTTAAAAGTAAGTAAACCTCAAAACCTCATGAACTCCAATGAGTGGTTACTATCTCCAACACAGATTTCATTTCTACAGTTCCTGTTCTTCCTTAGGAAAACTACCAGAGAATTTCTTAATTGTTTAATTAAGAAATGTAATGAAGAGGCAAATGACACAGTATGGTTTATTCATTACAGGTTGCTTTAAAAATATTTCTATTTCCAAAGTTCTATGGTGCAAGAAGAGAAAAAATAGCATGGTTGGGTTTTTAAAAATGGCATCCAGTGTGTCCAGACTTTCATTTATATTTTATAGGGCAATCTCAAAGCTAAGCTATACTAACCACATTCTACTTCAAGGAAATGTGGATTTTGCGCAAATGATGTGACCTTCTTCAGCTCCAGTCTCACAAACTGTGATCTAACAACAATAATGATCTCTGGAAAGCAGAAAGTTGTTGATGTTGGCTTCTTGAAAATTTCATATGCCCTCAGGCTTTGCCTTGAGGTAAGCCCTTGGGTGAGTTACAATCACTAACAATCACTTCCTTCTCTTCCTACCTTCTTGGTCAAAGCCATGTTTCACTGTTGCATTTATCAATTTGTACTTTTGATTGACAGGCCAAAGATCTATATTTTTAATGAGATTCAAAGCTTATTCTGCTTTCAGAGGTGAACTTTGAACTCTTGTTATGAACTTCAATCCTGCAAATACTTAGATGTATGAATAGTCTTCACACACCAGTGGTCCCATGGAACTGGAAAGGGACCACTCGGATGAATGAAGCTAATCACATGCATAAGTGTTTGTAGAACTGAGCTAACGTGAGCTACTGCTTCTAAGAGCAAGTATCCTTTGGTATACCTTCCACATACAAAAATAGAGATTCTAACATTCCCTTATATTGTAAAGATATTAACAAAGCAACCCAGAAAGATGTTTACTCCAATCACATACTATATTGAAGCAGAACTTTTTACTCTGCATTACAGTACCTAGTGCTCCTGAGACTACTTGGAAAACATTTAGCTGGCACATTACAGGCACAATGAGGCATACCCACCATGCTCTCAGCAGACATGAATTCACATGTTGTGAGTTTCATGCAAACTAAAATCTACGTAACTGCTGACAGTGCAATGCTGCACTCGCTAATGAACCCTTCTGAGAGACGGAGCGCAGGACTGGTGCTGTATGAATGCAATCACTCAGCTTTTGAATCAGGACCAGCATAAGTCCAGCTGCCTTGGAGACCAAGCACAAACACACAGTATAGATATAGCCCTAAAAGTACTGTGGGGCACCTATGGGCATTCTGCCAACTCTCTACACTAGTAGCAAGTGCAACAGACCACCGTGACTTTCCTTCTCCTTCCTGACCTGCTGTGCCTCCTTCCCGCCCATTCCCAGTTCATTGATACTCTAGGTAGGAATGCAGAGGCAAAGATTCAAGAGATATACCTATGAAGGGAATTCCCCTTAACCAGGAAACTTTCTTTCACTCAGTACCTCTCTCTGACCGAGTACTCTACACTGAAGGTTAAGTTGAAGTTTGACACATACTTCAGAGACTTGCTGAACTCAAACGTTTTGTGGGGAAAGGTGAACTGTTCATATTATTCTTCTGCTTAATTGGAAAGGAAATGATTGTTGTCATGCATCAACAAATCAATATAATGAAAATATTGCATACTGTTCCTGCCCCCATTCAACCAAAACAAACTAAACTCAGCTACCATTAAACACCAAAATACTAAAAATGAACATCTGAGCTACTCACAGAAGTTCCCTTTGCAACAACAGGATACAAATAGGCCCCTCTAGCGTGCAATTCATTTAATCTTAAACTATGTAACTGTGACATATGTAATGATTCTTCATCGACTCTGAAGTGTCAATATGATTAGGCTGGGTAATGTTGCATTACCTAGCTAATTTTTAAAGACCTGAATTATGTCAGATGCCCTGGTGTTACACTTCAGTAACATACAGATTTTTAAAGTTAGAATGACCTGTTATGATCACCAAGTCTTACTTCCTCCAAAGCACAGCGGGGATTAGATAAGTAATATCAGATTGAATCCAAGAAGTTTGTTAATAGGAAATAATCAAAATATCAACATAATACTCCCAAATATCTGGAGGTTTTCTTACTGCCTTACTTACAGAAAGATACTTTTTATTTTATAGGCTAATACCAATAAACCCAAAGAACCTGATTGCCTTTAATCCTGAATAGAAGAACAGGGAAGAAGCAGGATTTTAACCAAAACCTTCCATTTCATTGGATGTCCACCTCACTGCTTGAATTTCACACACGCAAGGCCCAAAGAAGTTTAGCACTGAAAGCCAATCTGTCTTCTACATCCATCTTCTGCACTGGCCAGTGGAGATGGATAAGTACAGAGCAGTCCTCTAACATAGTACACGTACGCTTCCCTTAGAAATTATGCTGAAACCCAGAAAAATCACAGGGTATCATTCACTCAGCTCCTATATAAACAGTGTGAAAAGGAGGTATAGGCTTCCAGCCTTGAGCCTTCTGGAACAGACCTTCGCAGTTGAGATGTCTGTGTGGTGTCAGCCCCATGACAACATGACAAAAGTCAGTATGAGGTCACAGTAAGGTGGCAAAGTCTCACACTGGTAACCTGCAGGGTAGTATACGCTTTAGTCTGTGCAAAGGGATGTAAAGGCCTATGATTTTTTCCTTGGTGTGCTGCTGACTCAGGACAGGCTTGCATTAAAATAGTGAAGATGTGAAGAAAGTTTGAGCTTGAATCTCGGATTCAGTTTTCTCAGTATGACTTTACCTGGAGTAGCTAAGGCTGTCCATTTTCCTGTAAATCAGGATTCATTTCTCCCCCTCTTAATTCTACCTGTACTTTCAGAAACACTTCCAGATGGGCAGTCCTAAAAGGTAGCTTTGATGCATAGACATAGGTGTGTACAGGGATAATGCAAGATTCTTCACAAAGATTTGGAAAGCTTTAACAAAAATTACAGTGTCCATGCTTGCCGAGTCATAAGCATATATTGGCAAACAATGTGCTGGTTGGCACAACCCTTTGTGCTAGTTGTTTTGTCACATGAATGTGTTTCTCCATGGGCCTCTGCTGTGACCACCAGCTTCTTCCAGCAGGATCAGCTGATGCCCAGAAACGAGGACTTTGGGGCCCTTTGCTGCATTTTAAAGACTGTCTCAGTTTATCACACATCCCTGTTGTTATTTTACAGCCATACTTTCAGGACTTGCTTTTTCACTGCTGCTTGTAAGCAAAAATTTGACCCTTATTTGATGGTCCTCAGCAGGACCACATTCGTCTGTAATATATACTAAAAAAAGCCACCTGAGGTGAGTATTTTGCCAACTGCAAATTACTATTCTAGGACACTGCTATTGCCACATAGGATAAGAACCGAGATTAATCTTACTATTTTCTTTAGTATAAGGCAATGTGAGAAATTATTATTTCAGAGTAAAATTTCTAATTTCTAACAAATACACTTTTTTTTAGCACTAACTTCCCAGCTAGAAGCTTATCAGTGACTGCGCTTTTTTTTACTAATTTCATGGTCGATTTCATGTAAGAAATATTTATCTTCTTTTAACTATGGACCGGGTCCTTGACAAGATGAGGCATTTCAACAACAATCTTGACTCACTTGTGAAACAAGGTTTCTCTCAGTATGACGCAAATCTTAGCCTCTTCATCAGCACTTGTAAAACAGTTGACTCATACACCTGACTCTTCCCATACTTGTTCCTCATAAGATCACAAGTTTCATTCTCCCAAATAAAGGTCAAGGTAAACCAAAACAAAACAAAAGCCCTAACGCTTCAGTAAGAAGACAGCCTGCAAAGAGCAGTGTGCATCCTGGAGCTTCTCTCATTTCTTTGAATTGCTGAAAACTCTATTTTCCTTCAGTTTACTTGAAGTGATTTTTCAGACCGGTAGCTTCGGGGAAGTATTGTTAGCACTCAGCATAATTTCAATAATTCTGCCATAGAGAACCTGTGGTTTTTTGCTGAAAATATTTCTGCCATCAATACTTGGCCCTCTTGCAAGTGTATAACGTGGTCTGGAATGCATTCAGGTTGCCCACATGGTTTCCAAGCCTGGGATCATTTAGTAGCCATCCCCATAAAGAGTGAAACGATAATGTCAAAAAGTCGTATCACTTTCCAAGGGGACCTGGGGGAATCCACCTACATGCAAGGTAATTCCTCCTTTTGTTCCCATTCATTTTCACTGTTCAGGCTAGCAGAATTCCCTCACGTAACCTCAGGTTGATTTCAGTATTTCATTTTCAGGGTGGAGCGCTACCATGATTATTTTCTGTAAACTGCTGTAGAGTGGGATTGTGAAACAGAGGGTGAGAGAGCTCAGCTGTGTAATTCTGGCACAATGAGCAGTTTCAAGGGATCAGGATCTCTGTTATGATTTAGGGTGAGTCACTTTGGAAACTATCCCAATTTACATAGAAATCTTCCCCCCTCCCCCTCCCCTATTATTCATTTTCTATTCATTCGGGACTGCCTGTTGAAGTTCAGAGCCTTACCTATAAGTGACATGGAAGACAGCTCAAGGAGCAGGGTCCTGCCTGTAACCCCTTTTCCTTGAGTACAGGAAATAATAATTCCTCCTTATTTCCAGGGTATCTGAAATGGTCTAGGTTAATGAATGGATTTCCTAAAGATCTGGATCTCACTTTGAAGTGTAAACTACTATACTATAACCACAAAGTACTCCTGCTGCACACAGTGGATACTCTGCAGGGGAGTATGCCTTAATAGATATCTACAAACACTTACACGGGAAAAATTGTTGCACAAGTATGGTATGTTTTTGTAAGAGTTTTCACTTTTCATTTCCCTTAGTAAAAAATTGCATGAATTCCCACTACTCACAGTAGTGGGGAAGCTACATACCATCCCAGTAACTTTGGATTGGGGGATACTGTCATGACAAAAAAAAATCTGACATGTGAACTGGTTACCTGCAGTAGAAAGGAAGCAGAATATGTTAAAGCCCAGGAAGAAATGCACATTTCTAGAAAAAAGCGCAGATAAAAGCACAGGAAGGGTTTACAGAACAACGATAAAAAAACTCAAATTGTTACTGACTGATATATTGATCGTCATTTTTGAGAAGCCAAACCACTCACTGCACTACAAAGAAAACTACGGAACACATATGCATATTATGGAGAATAATGGAAACATTCAAATGGCCACTTGATCTAGTAGCTCTTTAAGGACAAAAAAAAAGAAATTACATTGGGACAGAGTGTGCTGTCCCAATACACACCTGTGAGTAGTTGATCATTAGTTACACCAACTTCAATGCTATTATTTATGGCACCAGTGCAGCCAGGTACTTAAACTGCTGTGTAACTTTAATACTAGGAGACATGAGTGTGGACGTCCTTAGCATTGTGAATTACACAATCTTTATTTCAAGTATGTTATTAAACAGTATTTCATGTTCTTAATATTCGCTTGCCGGTTACAGTCACTTTCCATCTTGACTCTTTTTGCAAACAAAATAACACTTCATTTTAAAGGAAGTCTTGTCAAAAGGAGTTCCTACCCAAAAGCCACTGTAATTAAGATAAATAAATGTCATTTTCCCTATCAGAGAAAATGTTCCACTTTAGGCAGCCCCTTTCTATTTTCACTTAGAATCACATCCTAATCAAGAGTGCCTACAGTTCGACACTTCAACTGATTGCATTCTCAGTATTTAAAACCAGATCTTCCACCTGCCAGCTTGTTTAGTTGAATGATTTGTTCATATTATTGCACTGCTTGTACTTACTGTTTTGTGGGGAGTTTGCTGTTAACCAACACAGACTTCATGTTATCATATATCAGTGTCACCTTCAGAAGCAATTTAAATAAATGTATGTAGCCATGGGGAGGATTGCATTGTGCACCCAGCCTGGTTATAGAACAATTAAACTCACTCTAGAAGAAAACCAATAATGATTTGATTAACTTACAGTAGCAGTATTTCAGCTTGAAGTAGAGAAAATAGCTGGATTTCATTTAAAAGACCAAACCCACAGACCCACCCCAACAAGCTGCAGTTAAACTTAAATATATAAACAAGTGTTTTCTAGTGACTGATGTAAGAAATTTTCAGAATAGTTAAAATGGCCTGGGTTTTATATTATTTTATTGTAAATATGGCATTTAAATTTTTTTCAAAAGCATTTCCATTTGTACAAAGTACAGTTATTTTAAAGGAGTGTGTTTAGGTTGTTGACAGTGTATTTTCTTTACTTCGACTGGCAAGTGAAAATTTTTTTTCAAAAATTTTAAAGTTCCATTTTACGGTGACATAAACTTTCTCCATATGAAAGTATGTAAAACCATTTTCTCTTTCAGAAAATCCTACAGTTTTTGTTGGGACTGCATGCCCGGGTCCTGCAGGCTGCAGCAGTTTCTAACAGTAGTGACTCCAATCTCTCAGAATCCCTAGGAAGATCTTTCTTCCTTACAGAGATTTGATGCCTGAATCTGTCTTACAGAAAGTGATCGTGGTTACTTTCCACATGATTCTCTTGGCTCTAATGCTCTGTAGATGTATCGCTACAAAGAAGAAGAACTACGAACTTTATTCAGGCAATCTGATATAGGAGTAACTATGATGAAAAGAACATGAAAATTAAAAGAAAAAAGGAAGAACAATGAGCAATTCAGACTGCTTACTTTACAGGGCTGCCAGTCTTTGGCATCTTCAGCAGCTGCTGAAGAGAAGGTGCCATGATGTCTATTACACCTGCCCACTGTAGACAGTCTATTTAATTAGCCATTGCAGTCTTTGTATACCTCCTGCTTTCATTCTGTTCCATGTTCCAGATTTCTGAGAGAGATATTTCCCATTATTTAGCACAGTGAGGGATATCTATGGGCCTTTGCAGTGATTCAATAAGAGGCTATCATGGAAGGCCAGGCCACAAAGGCAATTGAGCAGAAAAGGGGCGTTCAGCCTTTAACTGCAACTTGCACAAGCCACCATGGAAAACAAAATCCTCTGTTCCCAGTAGAAGGCTTTGTAGTTTGGTATTTTTTCATATAGTTGCAAATTCTTATAGAAAAAAGTATGAATTTATAAACTGTCCTACTGAGACTCAGAAAGAGGGAGAGAGAAAAAAAAGTGAGGTGCTTCTAGGGTTTTTACAAAGAGGGAGCTCAGGCTAGAAAGGAAGCAGTCACAATCTTCCTCATCTCCAGAAGACTCAATGCTAAAAAAAAAAAAGAGAGAAAAAAAAGTTGCATACTACCAGAAAAAAGAAAAAAAAAAAACTAGAAATGCACCATTTGTTTAAAAATAACTGCAATATACTGTCATCTTTCAACAATTTTCTTTCGTGTGGCACATTTCATAGACATTGATTTTTTTTGACATTTCACTAGTAGAATTGAATTTCCTTCTTCTTTATCTGTCTCACACACACACACATACATACAGCCACACATACACACAAATCTGTAGTGAAATGTAATAAACTAGCATTGATTTCAACACAAATTAGATTAAGTGAGATAATACAAAAATAGTAGTTGCTGAGGTAGACTTTACCTGTGGTCACTAATAGGGCATTTAAAAAATAAATACTTGCTGAGTATTTCTGTAATAACTACAATCCATTCCTACTCAGAAAAAAATCAGCAGGTCTTTATTCATGTGCCACAGTGCTTTACTGAAATAGTCATGCACCTGGCTTTTAATATTTTCATAGACCTGCGTAGGAGACCCTCATGTCCCACTTCATATCCCAGGTTGAGTGGTCACAGTTCTTTACAGCCTCTTACGTTGCTGACTGAAATCATACACGTTTGCACATCTGAAAGCCTTTGACGAGCAAATCAGTTCACAGGCCAGTTATTTCATGTCATCAGCGTAATCAGTGTTGCATAATAAAACATAGTACAAATGTTAGACAAAAGGTTGCCCAAATATACAGAGCTTTAATCCACTGAAATGTTAACCTGACGGAAGGCATCAAAAGAAGGCATCCACTATAGAGAAGGATGAGTGATATTCCACATTGAGGTGATCGATACAAAAAGAGCATTAAGTTTAGTACTGCAAGAAATCTAAATGACTAAATGATCAACGGGCTTGCAGAGATTCCCAGAAGTTGTCTTTCAGGCCCACACTGACTGGATCATCTAACATAAGATGACTAACACATATGCTGTAAGTATCTGTGCTGTCCACACCGAAGGGCCCATGATATTCAGGTGAATTATAATGTTTACATCTTCTCACTAAGGGTTTGCACATTCTGTACCCAGTTTCATTTATTCTGACCTGGGAAATTCTGTGAACTGAGAGGAGGAGAACAATTAAAGCATTAATTGCCAAATCACTTTGAGCTATCACTTAAAGCTGTTCCAGAGGTCAGGTCTACCAGCGTGCCCTGGCAGCGGTGGAGGCTAACAGCATACTGGGCTGTATCGACAGAAGTGTAGCCAATAGATGAAGAAAAGTGATTATCGCTCTTTACTTGGCACTTGTTAGACCACATCTGGATTCTTGCATTCAGTTTTAGGCCCCTGGGACAACAAGGATGCTGATAAACTGGAGCAAGTTCAGCATAGGGCCACCGTTATGGCTGGGGCTGGAGCACTTGGCCTGTGAGGGGAGGCTGAGGGAGCTGGGCTTGACCAACCTGGGGCATGGCTGGCTTTGGTGGGACTGACCAGAAGCACCCAGTGCCCACGGGCATCGAGGGGATGAAGCCAGACCTTACACAGTGGGGCACAGACGAGAGACAACAGGCACAGACCAAACCAAGAGAGGTTCCAGCTGGATATAAGGAAAGGATTTCCACTGTGAGGATAACTAAGCATTGAAACAGGTTGTGCAGAAAGACCAAGGAATCTCCACCTTCAGTGGCGCTGGTAAAGTCCTGAGCAGCCTGATCTACATCCAGTGTTGACCCTGTCTGAAGCAAGAGCCCTCCAAGGTCCCTTCCAGCCTGAATGACTCTGTCATTTGGCAGCCCAAATGAGACAGAGAATACTGTGGGTTAAGTAAGAATGTCAGTGCATATGGCAAATGAGAGATGGATGGACAGAAACAGGCAGATTCAAAATACATTATTGCTATGCACTGTACTTTTATAGTCCTTTGTTTATTGTCATTTTTATTCATTCTGAATGAATGACCATAGCAAATACTTCAGTGCTAGTGCTAAGAATTAAAGGCCAGCTATTCTCTTCTTCAAGAGAGAAGTTTTGGGAGTTGAGGAGGTTGTTTATAGTAGGAGCTTAATATTATACAGAAATATTAATTTGCCAGGATAACTTGGATTAAAGCTGTTCAAGAAATCCAATGGAGCCATAGGGTAATATAGAATGAATTCCCTTGGTTTTGTTTTAAATGGATTAACAAAGGCAGGCTTAAAACCAGCACACTTGAGTAAAGATGAAAGAGATATAATCATCTGTTATTTTACCTTTCAGGCAATACTCAATACAGTCCAAGTTTTAAATTAACATCTAGTATTACGCTCTCTGTCCTTCTTCTGCGTGACTATAAGATGCATTTTTTCTATGGTTTATTTTTCCCTGGCGTACTTCTCACTAGCTCATTCCTTCCTGGTTTAATTAGGCTTCCTAGTTCATAGTTCTCAAGTCATCTGCATTTACAAAAGACTATCATTTTAAGCATTGTATCCTCTGGTCTTCAAGCTGTTAAATTCCTCCCTCCCACCACCAAAGGAAAAAAAATTGAGAGTTTGTTATTTTGTTCCAGAAATAATAGTCAGTGACTATGAATATGATGGGTAGGATGACTCAAGGTCTTCAGGATGCTGAATCTAGATTAGCTTAGAAATGACTGAAAAGTCTGCGTTGTCTGGAAGAGGTGGTAAAATTCGTCAGTTTAACACATAGGTGGGTTCCATGCAAATGTGGGGTAAACATAACATGCTCGTACTATACTTTTAGAACAAGTTATTTGACATCTGTTTGTTAGTTTTCTGATCCTAGTTCAATGAAGCCATAATGGTTATTTGGTACCAAATACAAAAACTATTTTAATTACAGTCCAAATCCTCTGGCCAGATCATGAAGCAACTAACGTAGTACTAATTGGCAACTAGGGTATATGTACACATCAAAACAAACATGCAATAAGCATTGTTTCTTTATATGGAATGGCCAACTAAGATAAAAATAGAACTGACAGCACCATGGCATAAATCATAGAATCATAGAATCATTTGGGTTGGAAGGTATCTTTAAAGGTCATCTAGTCCAACCCCCCTGCAAGGAGCAGGGACATCCTCAACTAGGTCAGGTTGCCCAGAGACCCGTCCAGCCTGACCTTGAATGTTTCCAGGGATGGGGCATCTACCACCTCTCTGGGCAACCTGTTCCAGTGCTTCACCACCCTCATTGTGAAAAACTTCTTCCTTATGTCTAGCCTATATCTCCCCTCTTTTAGTTTAAAACCATAACCCCTTGTCCTATCACAACTGGCCCTGCTAAGAAGTTTTTCCCCATCTTTCCTATAAGCCCCCTTTAAGTACTGGAAGGCTGCAATAAGGTCTCCCCAGAGCCTTCTTTTCTCCAGGCTGAACAAGCCCAACTCTCTCAGCCTGTCTTCATAGGAGAGGTGCTCCAGCCCTCTGATCATTTTTGTGGCTCTCCTCTGGACCTGCTCCAACAGGTCCATGTCTTTCTTGTGCTGAGTGTATAACCATGAAAACCCAGTGTATGGTTTCATAATATGCTAAAATTCTGCACCTTCAGCCTGATCAGAAACCTGTGGCAACACCTCTGAGCCGCTATTGTTACCTTATTCCAGCTATATTCAAGAAAGCACAGTTAGACTTTGGCTTGGATATAATAGCCATACCCTGTTTCAGTTTCAGTAGAGAAACAGAGTACTGAGTTTGCATAGTGGAAACTATTCTCACCTGCTAAGACTGGAATAGAGGAACACTGGCAACCAGAACTGGAGGAGGGAAGCACTTACACAATATTAAAAGCAGAGGAGGTGAGAACCTCACAGGACATTTTTGGCTTTAAATTTTCATAGTAGTATAAGTATATGGTATATGCTACAACTCAGTTACAACTAGACCATCTGGTAGACAAACCGACAGTTTTTGTGAATACTGAATTCAAAGAAAAGTAAGAGACATCATGCCTTTGTTACAAAGTATTTAATTAAGAAGGAAAACACACCCATGAGTCATTTTAAAGCGAGTAAAGAATATTTTGGTGTTATTACTGAGAAAGAAAGGCCACCTCATGCTTTTTCATATCAGGGATGCACAGAATATTGACTTGCAACAGCTACTTTTGTTACTCTGAATTGAGACCTGTGCAGAAGGAAAAGAATTTTAAAACCTGACAAAAGTTTTGTTGTTGGCTTTTTTTTTTCCTTATTCCCTGCAGTGAGTTCTATTGCCAGGTGAGCTCTTTTGTCAGGATCTCTCAGCCCCATTTAACAGGCTTCTACATGTTCCAGAACTTGAAAGACGCACCCAACATATCATCAGTGTTCCCATCATTGGTCACGTTGACACTGGCTTCCTCCCAAATCAAACGTGAATGTCTTTTTTTCTTCTTCTCTTTTTTTTTTTTTTTAAGTTTCTGTAAAAGAGATTAGTCAGTAGTGTACAAAAAACCCCCACCCACCCCCCCTAAAAAAAGGGAAACAAAAAAGTACCAAAAACCTAAACAAAAACTCCAGTTTAAAATAGTATGTAATATACATTATTCCCTTCATAAGTATTCAAAGTGCCCAAAGGAATAAAAATCTAAAAGGAGCAAGTAGGAGACTCATCAGAAATACTACAATGTGGGTTTTAGGATAACAGTTTAAACCAAATAAAGTCATGTAATTCAAATCACTGATACTGATTAAATGTATTGGGGTTACTCAGCAATGTCTTCTTATTGGCCCCAATTCAGCAAAGCACTACACATGACTAATTAGGAATACAAGCATGGAAACAGGATTTAAGCTTTAGAACAACCATATGGGCGCTTACAGCATCTTACTAAATAAGGGCTTGGAGCCTTAGTTAGCAACTTTATTTGTGTAGGGTTTTACACTCAATTTTCTGGAGATGTCATCCCATCAATCTCGTGATTTTTTTTCTCTTGTACTCTTGTATTCCACATGGCAGAGTTTCCATTTCCCCCTATATGGGGGGGAATTTGAGGGGAGAAGCCAGTCAAGATGTATTTGGTTCATTTCTATGCTTACATTTGACACATATAGAAATAGACTATTTCTTTGTTTATATAATTCAGTTATGTCTCACAGAGTTTGGTATCCCAGTAAAATAAAGTGTTGTGAATGCCTGCACTTTTATGAGTGCCTCGGTACCAGATTTGAGGGCTAGAAATGAGAGGAACAGTGTTGTACAGCAATAGACTTCTGAGAAAAAAATACTCTGCATTAAATGGCATCATATAGTTGTTTATTGTTTCTAAACGATTTCCAGATGAAATGTGCAAACAGGGAGATGGTTTTCCTAACTGCCAACTCTGCAAACACAATGTGGGAGAGCCAAGCAAGAGTTATATAACTAATTAAAAACAAATTAATTTAATCAAAACCATTAGGCATTCGTTACCCATCCAGCTGGATTATCTTTTCAGTTTTACCTTTATCCTCTCCCCCCTGCTGTATTGGTTACACCCACCTCTTATTTCTTGTCTGAAAATAAACAGTACTTTTGGGAAAGGAAATGTATCTTTGCATGTGCCAACACATTACCTGTCTTGGTCTAGATCGGGCACAATTGTAATGCAAATAAAAACATCAATGGAAAAAGACAAATATAAACAAAGTACTATAGGTAACATGCTATTTTTGTACATTATTCAAGGCAACTAATTTGAATCTTCTCGGTTGCTCATTCAGTAGACAAATACTTCCTAGCACTTGTGGTCAGTCAGGTTCTCTCCATGTAAAAACGCAGCTTTTAGGATGACATAAGTTTACAACTCGGACAGGTGAGTAAAGATATTTTATTCAGCCAAGTAATCAGCCTCTGAAATCGGACACCTTCGAAACTGGGTGAGGTTTTTTAAGGAGCATTGGGAAACTTCATGTTGCTTCAGAACTTTGAAGATTAGTTTTATTGCAATGAAAGCCAGAGGGTTTACAAGTGAACATTAAAAACAGACAACGTTTAATATAAAGAATAAATCTTGCAGACGCTGTACATAATTTCTACTTTGGGGTTATTATTTAATGACATGATGGAATGAAAGACTTTTTGCTTTTATTTGTATGATATTCTCTCTTAGAATGAATGCTCAAGGCAAAATCTTGGCTTGCAATGTAAGGTGTGCCAAGTAGGGAAAAGAACACAGGGAGCCTCTTCCTTTTCCTCATGCACCTGTACAGGTCTGGGCCAGCATGGCACCACGCACGCTGGGCGACTCGAGGAGCAGAGGGAAGGGGTGGCCCACAGTGCCTAAGTGAAGTTAAAGATGTGGTTGACCGTACTGGTTTGCAGAAAAGGCCCCCTCCCTCCCTCCACATGTGCCTGTGGGAGTCTGCCTAAGGCCGTGTCTATGCCACACATTAATAGAGTGCCATGATGGAAACCTCAAGCTGAGAGACCTCAACTAAATGCACTCCGAGGCATGCCAGGTTTTGTGGGCCTGGAGACACTACAGGTACAATAGTCTATGCTGTTTCCAGAGCATTAAGTATTGCCAGAAGACCTTCTCCAAAGAAACGATTAACATGTCAGTTCTGCCATCGCAAAGAAATGTCCGTGCTAAATCTAGAACTGGAAGCAGGGGGCTGGGGAACATGGAGCAAGGATGCCTGATTTGGCTGCGTGCAAACTTGCAAATTGGAAAGAGAAGAGCCAACGGCTGACAGCTGAGAAGGTCAGATTCTCCTTGTGGCTATGCCACTTCCAGACCCAAGCTTGCCTTCATGCAGCCAACTCAGAAGTCTTTGCATGATATTCCCAAAAAACTTTAGGAAACTTTGGAAAGGATGGAGGTACATTTGTGTCTGTGCCACCATCAGTGCTATTACATACAAAGTTGCTGAAACCTAAGGCAACCCCAAAACTAAACTCCATTAAAACCGGTGTCCGGTGCTGTTTTAGGCACTTCAGAGCCTTTTGCCATGCCTCAACTGAGGCACTGTAGCATATCTGTGTGAGGCTGGCTAAAGTGATACGAGATATTTAGGAGACCTGGGGCCCTCTAGAGCAGTAACTTCCACTGCTCTTACACTGGGGCTTACACTGGTTACCTGCAACGGCCCGTGTTGAGGTGACTTTGCTAGCTATCTAGAGGTTGGGTATACAGCCTCTAGTCAAGGGAGAGAGACAGGGATGTCTGTGAAGAGGTTCATCTTACTGAAAGACAGGTTTGTAAAATGGATGAGAAAATAATTTTGAGGTACCTATCTCTCTCCCTAGATAAAAAAGGGAGCCCACGTGTCCCCATGTACAAAAATTTTAGATAACTGAAGTGAATGGAGGTGAATCTCACAATACTAATTTGTAAATCCCTGCTTTTCTTGATGAACCAGAATAGGAACCTCAGCATTTCACCTTATTTCATTCTTGTTTTCTTTTTTATTCTGTTTCTTGAATGTAAAGATATGATAAGATTTAAAATAAATAATTTACAGAGAATTTCATTTATCAATTTAACAGTATCAGTAATAGTGAACTAGCATTGGTTTCATCCAAAAACTAATCCTTACAAGAGAATTCTCTATTAAAAGAAAAAATTTTAAGAAAAGGAAAGCAAAATTATTTAATATGTAAAGAACACCTTGACCATTATTGTAAGTACTTACCTCAGTGAACATGAAACTTAAAGTCTGGATTCATTACGAACAAAAAAATAGACCTCTCGCTGAAGAACAAACACAATTATTTGACAGAAAGAGCAGCCTGAACTTCTGTTTTATTTACTTAATTTTTTCTGCAACACTTTTCTGCACTGTTTGATAGACACAAACGTTAACCCTAATGTGATCACAAGTACTCAAAAGACTGTTGTGTCTGAGGTATAACACAATTCCTGCTCCACCCCATCAGAAGAGCTCCGATTCAGAAAACTTTCATATCAGGGTCTGAAAAATTGTAAAAAAAAAAAACTAAGAGAAAGCTAAGTCTTATCTATATGATAAAGCTTACAAAGCCATCAGGGATATTCTGACAAGATACAGAATCAGTAAAGAAGCAAGAATAGCAGGACATCCTTACTCACCTCAACGCCGGTAAGGAATGAGCGAAGATTAGGCTTATATTTGCCAACAGATTTTGTAACTGAAAAGTCAGTGAAAAGCCTCACTGGGTTGTTGGAGCAAGGCTGCCATACGACCAGTCATACCTCTCATTTGGAAAGGAATTCTGGAAAGAGGAAATAGTTTCCCAGGTATGTAATCCACATTCACTTCAATTTTCATATTTGTGGAAAATACAGGGAAGACACAGAAAGAAGCATGAGATCTTCAAGCTGTTATGAATCAAGCTGCTAATAATTACTGAAATATGGCCCAAATCGTCATATTCGAGAGAAACGCACTGAAAATCATTACACTCCCACCTACAAAGCATATGCTTATGGATATTTGTACCTTTAATTTGAAATGAATGCACCTTTTCCAAATTTCATTGAATTGTATAATTTACAACTATCATCTCACTTCATAGAATCACCACGTATCACAAATGAGGAACTACCTTCCTTATCTGTTCTTAATTTCTTCACCACAAAATGCCGTAAGTCTGCTCTTGTAATCAAATTTATTAAAAAAAAAGAAAGAGGGGAAAGAGCATAAGAGAGTACTCGTAGTTCTTCCTCTTCCTTTTCTTTCTTTTCACTGGGAGGAGGGGAAATCAATCATTTCACAGAAAGAATCACTTTATGTTAATATGGCTATACAAGCATACAACTGGTATGAGCAAAAGGACAATCCAGCCCTGTAAATCAAGCTAAGTAGATTATATATTAACCCCATTTGGTTGGAACATTTCTCTTTCAGAGTTCAAAGCCTCCTTAGCACTCAAGGCACTCAAGAAAAATGGGCTTGTCTGTGAGAAGTAAACTGAAAATTAGTCTAAAAGTGGTGTTTGAGCAACAACAAAATGTCTGAATGGGAAGTTTGAACTTATGGTGTGTTTACCCAGGTTTTATTTGACAATTTCTGTGTTAGTGAGTAGTAGCAAAATACCAAAGATAGAAAACTGATGTGGCGGTATTCCCTGGGTGGCTCAGGGGGGAGACAAGCACTAACCACAAGTACTGTCGCTGGCACCAATGATGGATCTCCAGCTAACATAACTCACTGAACTAAATCACAGCTGAAAATTGGGCCATACTACTCCTTGTGCAAAAAATATTGTATGGAAACTTTGTAAGCATCGCAATGGACCAAGCAGAGACATGGACTGGAAGAGTACTACTCTCAACACCCAGTCCCAGCATAAGAGGGAGTATAACTGGTCAGTGATGTTTCCCTGATTATTGATATGCCACCATAGGTACACAATGTTTCATACTTCCCATATGCTTTACTAAGTCCACATTGCAATACTGTGATGCTCTTTTTCTAGAGAGAAAAAAAAAAAAGTAGTCTGGGAAAATAAATCTTGTGCAGGAGCAGTGAAAGCAACAGATGGAAATGCCATCGGGGCCTATGACTGACTTCATGGATCTCCCCGCTGAACACACAGCCTCCTTACGGAAATAAGAAAAACGGAATACAGCAGAAAATTCTCTGCACTCATGGAAGTGAACTTCCTGATTTCAGCTATCCATATATCTTTAGGATCCACAAAGCAAATGTCACCTAAGATCAGGCTCATGGAATGATATTCATATATGACCCATGGAAATATTCTTGATACTGTTTGTGATGGGTATGAAATGCAGTAGTTTATGTGTTTCTTCCCCTTCTTCTACCCCACACACTCTATTTACACTATTGTTTCCCTACTGTATCACATGTATCATACAACAGATAGAAAAAATAATTAGAAAATAAAGAAACAGAAATAAAGAGTGTGTCTACACACGCTATGTTGGCTGACGTTACAAAGCATTCTCCAGTGTAACTGAAGCAGTGTAATCTTATTAACTTCTTTGGCTTCTAGAAGTTTGAAAATGACAAGTCTGTAAGAGCTCCATAATCATTTTCATGCATGTAAATTACAGTTATTCCTTGGATATTTTTACCTGTATCAAACATCACAAACATTCAAAGACAAATCGTTGGTATCTCCCTCCACTACTAATCATTCCAGGAAACCACAAGTAGAGTTTTACAGCCTTCATTTGTTGGTATGAAAATTAAACATGATAAACAAATTTGTAAGCGTTTGCTGCACTAACTCATGTCAACTCTGCCCGTATTTATATTTTTTATCATTTGATGGAACTGTTTCATCCAAAGTCTCTTGAAGGCCCCAAGCCAGAGCTTAAAATGTCAATGGGAACATTTCCCCTGACTATGGGTAAGAATCTAGTTCTCCATACTGCTTTTGCTGCTATTTCAGAAAGCTGACAGTGGTTCTTCTCCTTTTAACCTTTTAACATAACTTTACTTTTTAACTATCATAGAAGAAAAACAAAACCTCAAAATAGATAAGGTTGTATACAATTAAGCCATAGTGAGGAACTTTCATTTAACCTTCAGAGGTAGCAATGGTTTTCCTCAATACTTAAAAACAATCATTGCCCAAACATCAGCATATGGACCACCTAACTTATAAAATCTCTCATTTTTCATCTTATTAAAAACTATTACAGAGGCTCTCTTTCCTCGGGATATAATTGCCTAACACCTGTTTTTGACAGATCGTGTTTAATATATGAGTATTTTTTTCATATATAGCAGAAGAAAACTTGGAGATAAATACAATGTTCAACAAACTATGATATATAGAATATACTTACATTATGGAAGAATATTATTATATATAGACAGGCCTTTATGCATATACCTGTAGGTGTATGCATCGATCCATATATTGGCCCGAGTCTTTAAAACCAGAGTTGAGCTGGATGCAGGTGGACACCTCCTGTCGGGAAAATGACCCCGGCAAGGCAAGTCTCCTAGGACAGGAAAAAGGGACAGAAGCTATATGGAGCAGAGCGAATACTTATTTGGAAATCATGATGTGGAAATGGACTTGAAGCACTCTTAGACAAATACATCTTCTGAAGGGCTGCAGCGTTCCGGCTTTATTTAAACGCAGACGTTTCGCAGGGTAGTGAGGGGACAGAGGGAGACATGCTCTGCCAGCAGCCGCGTTAAGCGCCTGCCCCTTCACCCCGGCGGGTTTGTCACCCGTCCCCTGCTCACCTCAGATCTGCTGGCGGAGCTGTTACTCGAGCGCTTCCTGCGCTGCTGCGGTCCCGCAGCCCGGGCTGGCCGACCTCTCCTGAGAGCGAGGGTACTTGCCTGGGGCAAGGACCACTGCAGCCAGCTCTCTCTAGCACGGGCTACTGATGCCTAAGAAACTGAGCGTGCCTGGAGGGATTGTTTCTGGGACAGCCTCGCGGTTTCTAGCTGCCTGCACTTCTCCGGCTTCCTGCGCTGGTTATTGTAACCAAGCTATGTTGTTTAATATTAACCCGTCCACCATAATAACCACTTTTCAAAACTGTTTATACCTCTGTTCTATACAACATTCTGCTACAGTGAGTATCATCATTTAATCAGGGGGAAAAAAAGTTTCCTTTTTTGTTTTGTTTTTGAGACTTCTTGCTCACTAAATCCTGGTTATAAAGGATTATAATCCAGTTTATGAAACTGTTGGTGAATGGGAGGCCGGTAACCTCTCTGAGAAAGGGAGGACTGAAGGTGGTTGCCGTCACAAGCACAACAAGATTTCGGAAGGTCTGTTCGTGCTGTCACATTTGTTTGAATCCATCTTTAGGCACTTAACTATAGCAGAAAAAAATTGATAGCCTATCCATACTGAAAACCTGTACCAGCAAATTTTCCGAGCTTTCATTTATACCAATTTCCATTTACTCCAATTTCCATTTTGGAAATTACTTTCCACTTATACCAACTTCATAACTTGTCAGACTTTGTGCCTGAATGAAATAAACTATACAGTACAGGACATTTTTGTTGGTATATCTATGCTACCATTATTCAACCAGGATAGCGATGTGGCTTAGTGCTGTGATTTTTAATATGTGCCTAATTTACTTAGCTATGCTGGCAGAAATTCAGCATATAGACTAGGCTTTGCTTTCATTTCTTTCTTCTTTTGTTTTGCTTCATTTAGCTCAAATTTCCTCTTAATTTACCTAAACCAAACTAAAATAAGCCTTATGTACTCCGAAAAAAAATTATTTCTACTGGTTTAATTAACCTGTTTCAAAAACAAACACTAAATTAAACAAGGATATGTCTTTGTAAAGTACACAGCAGAACATCCAAAAAAATAATTACAACAGGGATAACTTTGTAAAATGTGCCATGAACATGATATAGAAGAGCCACTGTAACACCGAGCTTTGAAGAAACATGGAGACTCAATTTTATAGGAGGCTGTTTGTTCTCATTATAAGCTAAGCACATGAAAGAAATGTAAAAATTGTAGCGCTGCAGTGAGTCAGGTCTGGAAACACGCTGACATTAGACGCCAGGACTGCAGGCCACAGCGCCCGCGTGCTGCTCACAGAAAGGATCGGGGGAACAGGACATGCCAGGGGGAAGGGCTGACGCTGGACAAACTGAATATCCCTTTTCTTGCATATACATCGGCAGTACCTTTTTGAACTAGTTTTTGATGAGTTTACAAAGATATACCCTGTTGACCCTTAGCACACATTATCTATTTTAAAGACTCGTCTCCATTCCCACTGTTTCCTTCTTCAGTGCTGGATGTGCTGCTGTAATTACTGTAACAACTGTCCGTGTCACAGGCTGTTTCTGTAAGTTTGCATATCATTTAGCCAAAATGGGGCTCTGATACTTCTTGGGGTCATTAATATAATACAAGCAAAGAACATAATTAAATATTTATGTGACTCTTACTTGTCAAGTTTGATAAATTTTATTTTATCTTTTAATGAGATCTATGAGCCTCAGTTTACAGCTTTAGTAAGATCACTCCAACATCTTCCTGGAGGGTAACAGCCTTTTGACCTCTTGGCAACTGGGGAGAAAACAGTATTCCACCCAGAGAGCTCTGACTATGACTGTAGACCAGAGAAGTATGTGAAGAACTGGTTGACTGTAAGTATTGGCAGAATTAGAGAAAAATTATATTTATGTGTCTTAAGGGTTTTTTTTACATAGTACACATTATTACACCATGGGAAAACAAAGCTCTGCAGTATTGTAGAGCTTTCTAATAATAAGCAGCTTGTTCTTGTTTCTTGTTCTTCAAGAACAATTGCTCAGACCTCTATCACAGACTGCTCCTTTCACATCTGTTCAGTGAAAACACAGGGCTTTTCAGGAGCATCAGAGGTTTGGGAAGTTTCTATGAACATTAGGGATTATATTTCTATAGCAAAATTATCTGCCTCTTTAATTAACAAAACCCATTAAAACCAAGTATGTCCACTTTTGCCTTGCAAAGTAAAGTACTTCCATGGTTATTTCTTACTCTCCAAGTTAGCTGAGATCTTTCCATGAGTTAATGACTTACTTCTGCTATTACAGCAACTGAATTGCTTGCCCTTCAACTACCTTGAAGTATACAAATAGCAATTAGCTTGTGTTAGTCATTAGCAACTCACCATTTTAGACCTTTTGGGCTGCACTGAAATAGATACATTGGGAAATTATTATGAGCTTTGAATTCTTCTAATTTATATCATTCTAGAGAAGCTGGAGATGACTTGTCATACCTCAGTCATCATGTATATTTGGTAACTCTTGGCTTTTAGGACTTAATGAAAAAAGAAAAAGAAAGCCAATTTGTATTTCCGAACATATGAAATCTGTGCTGTGTGCCCACAATATTAGGCATATATGCAGCATGCAAAATACCTGTACCATAATTTATTTATGACCTTCAGAAATGCTGATATGACAGCATATATTCAGTGTCGAGTACAAAACCACTCAACTTCTGTCGGACTCCTTTGGCCTGAGAACTATAAACATAATGACTGTGTACACACTTGATAAGGACACAATTACACCATTTATATTAATATATGATTATATCAGTGTAAAAGTGCTTTCCACGTATACAGAGCACAAGCCACGTCTGCGAAAATCTTACAAATAGGACTTCTGTCAGTGCACAGCTGCCAGCACCGTAGGGTTTGTAAGGCACATGCACTTTGCTGCTCCCTGTCCTTCCCTGTCCCTGTCCTTCCCTGTCCCCTGCCCTCAATTCAAGAGGTACCGAGGCACGCAGTGTATCATAGGTCAGTACTTGAATGATAAACAACTATTTTTAAGTACACTGTGTGTTCCCAGACTGGTTCTCAGACCTTATAGGAAATGTAGGGAAGGGAATTTCACTTCTTGCAGTTTCCTTTCTTCTGCCTCTGAAGTTTTGAAGTACTTTTTCAATAGCCATAGATCCTTTTGCCAGTTTGCAGGATCTCCGCTGTGCTTTTATTGTCAGAAACATGGAACTGTGTGATTAATACAGTTCTCTTGTCCCGTCTAGAGTTGGAGTGCATGGTTCTTCCATATTTGCAGAATATCAATGCCCATCCTATTGACCTGCAGTACTACAATAAAGATGAAGAAACTAAAGCAAAAAGCAATGAAAATCAATACATGTTATACGCATTCACAAGCCGGTTACACATAGTGGTCCTGTTATCCCTGATCCAGGAGATGAGGGAATGGTTTTATACCATGGTGCACATCTGAATGAAATAGCTGCTACTGTAAATTTCAGGGTTTTATTCTTGAAAACCACTTTCCCCATTTACTTGGTTTATATACAGCTTTCAAATCATTTTTTTTTTATTTTAGTTTAGGGATGTAGAATTGAAAGAAATCTCTCCACTCACTGAATCTAATTCTCTGCTTTTGCAAACCATTTCATATGAACCCTGTCATAAATTAATCAAATTCTATCATTGCTCTGATTTCCAACCTCAGTTACATTATACCCACTGTATATCTTTTTCTTTTACTTTTGTCTTTTTTTTAATATAATTATTATGATGAAATATTGACCACATTGTTCTTAAGGGGGGGGAGGGGTGTTTGGTTTTGGGTTGGTTTGGTTGTTTGCTTTTTCACTCCCTAAAGTTTACTTCATTTGTATTTCAAGACATCAGTAGTCTTCCTATCTCAAGGTTAGTTTGGTCAAGCTAAGCAACTGACAAGCTGCATTTCTTACTTTAGGGTAGATACAAAATCCTGTAATAATTCTGGTAGCTAGTTCTAACATGAATATTTCGTTCTTGAATATGTATAACAAAGGAGACGTACAACTCACTGGTGCCTTATATAATTCCTGTCTCAAATGTAAATAATTATTTGCCTGCAGTTTTCAAAGGCAATTGCAGTTGCTTTGTCAGTCTCAGTTCTAAATAGGCTGAGGGATAGTTTCTTCTTTGACTGTGCTACTGACTCCTAGCTCTGTATAGACTATCACCTCACTAAGATTCCTGTAACCTTTGCACTCTCCTTCCTTTTTTTTTTTTTATATTGTGGACATTCCAGTGACTACTATTTCACCATATACTAGCTTTATAATATACTTTCACTGACTATCGTTCTGTTCAAGACTTGTATTGCCTTTCTCAGCCGTAAATATTTATTACTAGTTTTGTAGTGTGTGTGTGCCAATTTGCTCCATTAAGATTTATTTTATTTTGCTAGATCTAGTAAATGTATCACAACTTCATAACATTCTTTTATTGGCTAGCAAAACAATGAGCAACTGTATTAAAACTAATCCATTTTGACATGTATCAGCACTTACAAAAACATTGTTGTTGAACCTCAATTATGTTCATTAAAAAGGCATAGTAACAACTTCTAGCACTGATTATATGCCATTATATTTATAGTCATAGCACTTGTGCTTCTTTGCAGCCATGCTTAATACGGTAGGGATAGGAATGCAGGTGATTCTGGCATCTCATCAGGGGAAGCAAGGTGCTATATATTTGCATGTACTTGTGTATACTGATGTGCTCATAGGATGAAAAGCATCTCAGAGTTTTACACAGTACTATTCTGAAATATGCATTTGCATAACCTCATGATGCCTTTCTGGACATAGTCTTTCATTTCCTTTGTCTTCAGTTAAGCAATCCGTCTTATCCCCTTTCTCACTGCCAGCAGCCTCTTCAGACTGGAAAATCTATGAAAACTTGTTCTCCTCTGCGTATTCCTAATGACCACCTTTGGCAATGATGTGTTTGTGAAGAACACTTGAAGCCAATTATTTATTTATTTATTTATTTACATACTTCCAGTGATTGTAAGAAAATAAAAGATGGTTCTGAACTGTCTAAATCCTTTCTAGTAGAGCATGCAGTCTGTTAAGGTTGCTTCAAAACTTAAGTTAGCTTAAGTTAGCTAACCAAAAGTTAGCTTTAGACTGTCTAGTCTAGGGAATAGCACTGGACTACTGTGGAAGCCTTCAGACATAAACAGGGAGAACTGGCCTGTTGGGCCTCCTGTAGGATATAAGTAATAAACTGCTACACTGATTGGAAGCAATGCTAGTTACAGATGATACACCTGCTCAGCTCAGTGCGTAAATTCAAAGGGCAGGAGACAGAGGCGTTTAACTACCCTTAAGCTTTTATGTTACTCTTCCCCATAGGTTACTATGAGGAAAATATACTTCCCAAGGGGAAGAAACATCATCAGCCCTTCCTAAAAAGGTATCTGAAAAGTATGAGGAACATCTTCTATAAATTTTTATCAATAATGTTGCCAAGGACAGACAAGATGCTTGCTGCACTAGGGGACGAAAAAGAAATAAAAGAAAAAAAAGCTTAGCAAGAAAGGTTTGTTACCAAATCCTGATTCTGAAAGTTGAAGAGAAGTGCAATAACCTGAGCAAATACCTTTTTTTAGTTCTGTCTAAGCTGAGCAGAGCGTGCTTTACTTCAGACTGTGTTGATCAACCATGATAACTAGAGTACCATTTTTTATAATTTTTACAGCACATGGAAAGATACGTTTGCAGAGGGAGGAAGCATTTTTACTAATATTACTCCAGTCAATATAGCCAAAGAAATAAGAGAAGCTTTTGGACTCTAGGGTCCCTTTATGATTTCTGAAGATTTTCTGAGCCAAAAGCTTGTATGTTTTTGAGGCAATATCCATTGGTCTAATAAAAGATATTATCTTTTCATAAAAGATATATTCGGTGGTAACTTCAAAACAACATGACTACAATCCTTCTGCTATAACTTGTCTATGAACGTACTCTTGAAAATCTAGTAGCTTCAGCAATCTCAGTGGTTCACTGTAAGTTAATATTTTAAATGTCCTATTTTTATGCTTAAACGTTGGATTTAATATTTCTCCATTAATGCTTATCATGAATTGATTTTTTTTAGTGTGCTGCTGGTTTAAGCTAGTAGAAAAAATCAGTCTTACTGTCAAGAAAAGATGGAAGCTAAATTATTCTAATACTCTCTTATTTTGCCATCAGAAGAGATTTTCAAAATATATCACCTTAATTAGAAATGAATGTTTGGACAGAATCTTGAAATGAAGATGGAGAAGCAAGAAAAGGGGATGTTCTGGATTCCCCAACAAATCGCTAAGCCCCTCCAAACAAAAATCAAACCATGGTGCTGGGTTAGTACAATTTCCTTTTTTTTGGGCTCCATTGCATGATTTTGTAGCAGATATTTCCTACTTGTCTATGTAATCTACATTCACACGTGCATCTACCTCCTCAACGAGCTTCTCTTTCACATTTCTCACTCTGGATCTAACCACATATATCCATTTTGAAGAAAGAACTGGATTTTCCAGGAAATATGGCTTAGATACAAAAGATATTTGGTGGTCTGGTATGTTTTTATTTTCACTTGACTTCTGCAAGCAATTTTCAGAATCTCTTCAAACAATTTATAACACAGTTCCTTCATCCCCACAATGTCCCGGTAAGTGACCACAGTCCTACCATCAGTACCGTCTAAGAAGATCTAGGGCTTCTTTCCTTCCCTTGCACGACAACTCTGTGCGTTGGGAAACTAAATCTTTCTGCTCATCAAGGTCATGGGCTTGCAACTGTAAGCAAACAGAAATTATACCCTTACCCAAAGGTTACTACCTATGGCTTAAAGAAATGTACAAACCAATGCCTCGCTGTTGCACTTTTTTGTTTGTTTTTTTACTAGAGAGGATGAGACATCTGTGTACAGCTTCTGACAGCCAGCAGGCATGAAAGACATATTCAAACCGGAATAGCTGCAGAGCTGTCCTACTACTTGATCATCGGAAAGGAAAAAGTTTGGAGAGTTTCAACAGACTAAAACAGCTTGGGTTGTTCGGTTTGGGAAAACTGCAGCTGGTACTGCTCTATATAAGTGCAGTGGGGTAAATTTTATGAGTGGAAAGAACTTTCTGGACTAAAAGATAATGTTACTACAAAAAGAGAAAGAATAAATGGGAAAAGAAATTCAAAATCCTGAGGGACTTGAGACAAAGTTCCTACCTTTCCATCAGAGATTCTTGAACAGCTTCCCGGTAGGTTTTTTTTGGTGCAGATCACCTAGAGCCTGTAACATAGAGCATGATTTTCTTCTTACAGAATTTATAACACTTAGCTGTTTGAGGCATCAGGAAATTATATTCAATGACTCTGAAAGAGATCTTCCAGCCAGTGTATAGAATTAATCTTATTTTTCTACAGTACAACAAAACGTAGGTATCTAGATTAATTTAGATTATCTAGACTCTACCTAAATTAAATGTAAAAAGATGGGATATTTTAGAGGATGATTCATCCCATCCTAAACTGTATATCTATTACAGGAATGATTTTTCTCTAGGGGTGCTTACGATTTCACATTGACTATAGGGAACACCCAGAGATTAGTTTAAAGCAGCCGGCTTTAGATGGCTAAAATTACATGAGGTGAATGCTGTCATCTTTTCTATCACATTAGGATATCAGTAAAGGTTTCACCAAGTCAGAATTTTGTAGTCAGTTCTTATGTTTGAATCTCACTTATTATTGATATTATCTTTGAATATATCTACAAACTCTGGGAGAATGAAACAAAGTAGATGAAACAGTAAACATGAAGCACAGACAGTCCTTTAGATTGGCACAACTCCACAGAAATCAGTATAGGTCAATGTCCCTGTATCAGCCACTAATGTGGTATCTTCAAAGTTGTAACTCAAGGCTGGGCCTTCAGTAGCCATGTAGGATAGAGAAGGTATGTTAAGCGTACTTCTTCTGTTTACTACAGCACAAGAAAAGTAAATTCAGTGGAACCACTGCCTCCTGCCCCCAGACAGAAGAGGGGGAGAGAGGCAGGAGGAATACTTTGAGCATGTCAGCTGGTTCAGAATGTGCACTGAAATGCATGTAGATCCTGAAGGTTTTATGCTACTTCACACGAAGTAATGAGAGGATAAATTGCTTTTAGCCTTCCTCTATGTCTACTACAGAGATAAAGTCGTAAAACCATAGAATAATTTCAGTTGGAGGAGTCCTCTGAAGGTCACTTAGTCCAATCTCTTGCTAAAAGCAGGTCTAGTTGGAGTGGGTTGCTCAGAACCTTGTTCAATGACATTTTAAATATCTCCAAGGGTGGAGCAACTTTCTCCAGTGTTTGACCATCCTCATGGCAAAAAATTCTAGCCTTATACCTAACCAGCATTTGACACATTCCGGTCTGTGTTCATTGTTTCCTGTGCTATCACTCTTCCCTTCCAAACTCAGTTCTCTGAAACTGTATGTCGTGTCCCTGGTCATCTTGGTGGCCTTTCACTATACTCACTCCAGTATGTCCATCTTCATGTCTGGTACTGGGGGTTCCCAAATGCAGCCCAGTACTCTGGATATGGTCTCACTGGTGTCACATGGTGCAGCATAACTACTTCCCTGGACCTGGTGGCTACATTCCTGTTAACGCAGGCCAATATGCAGCTGGCCACCTTCTTTGCAAGAAAGGCACACTGCTTAATCGAGTTCAGCTTCTTGTCGACCTTGCCACCAGCCAGCCAGCATGGATGAACAGAGAACTTCTGACTGAATTCAAATGCAAAAGGAAGTATAAAGGAAGTAGAAGCAGGGACGGTTTACCGTGAAATTCTCTGGCTTGCTTGATATCTTTAGGCAAACTATTAGACCAACTTTAACTTGTGTATTTCTCTTACCACAAATGAAGAATTTCAAGTTTGTTTGTTGCTCTAGTTCTTCAGAGTATTTTAGCGTTGGTTAGCAGTGGTAAAACGCACCCTGTTCTGCACACTAATCATCCTCCATTTATTTCAATGTTTATTTTTGCTCCTACTTTCTTGCCACATGTTTCTGAAACATTTGACTGGGAATACCATGAGAACATCTGTGTTGATAGTATTGGGAAGAGGAAGCTATTCCCCTTTTAACATATGAACCACAAGGTCTGCATATTTCTAGAGAGATGTGGAAAAATAAAATTAGCAACTGAAAAGCTCCAGACAATATTATTTGTAGTCTGCCTGCTTCAGTTTATTTTTTACTGTTTTATGATTCTGAAGAGGGATAGACTGGCAGTGAATAGAACAGGTCCATGGAGGCAGTGACACTACACTCTCCAAAGAGAGTCAATCCAGCCAAATTCAGTCCAAAGGAATCATCACTTGTAGCAAAGAAAGTGTATTTTCCTATCTTATTCAGAATTATTAATTCTGGGACTGAATATTTTGTCTGTATGAGCTTGTGGATACAGCCATTTGAAACAACGTTTTTCGGTCCACCAAAACTAAAAGTTCTGAAAAAGTTGAAATAAGAAAATATTTGGAGTCTCTTTTTTTTTTTTTAAGTTTCAGTGAATTAAAATGGATAAATAAGTGAATAAATATTTTTTCCAATTGCTTCCATTTTAAGAACATTTTTAAAAAGCATTTGAAAGCAAATGATTGTTTCGAATTATTGAAAACAAGTATATTGAATTGTCTTTATTTTTAACTTCCTGAAAAATTACCTCAAAATCACATGCTGGTTTTGGTCAACCAGTATGTGCCCCTTTGGGTGGGGGAAAAAAAAAAAAAAAAAAAAATTACTAAACTACACATTTGGCAGGAAAGCTACCAGAATCTCTGAGCTTCCGAGAAAGCGAGAAACTTGCTCCAGGTACCCATCTGTTAAGTAAAGATGCTGGGCATCAGGAGTGAGGACTGACTAGATCAAAATAGATTCTTCCTCTTCCGTTGATCAGAGTTCCCAACAGAAGTGCCTTGTTCTTAAGATATAGAAAGAACGCAAGGTAATACAAGACTTTTGTCTATGTAGTTTAAAGATCACATTTATCTGGGACTATGAAATCGTGGTAATATCAGCTTTGATAAATGTGAATTGTGATAGGACAAGGCTGTGGATGTCTGTCTTCCTTGTCATCTATAGGTACCTAAATATCTCTGTGGTTTTGGAAGAAACGATGTACCATGTCCCTCTCTCACTGGATGCATAGGAGAAATCTTCACCATGTGGAAAACATCCCCATAGCATCTGAAAGGAAATTCTCACAGAAAATTCCACCCAGTTCCACGCATTTCCTCATAAGAACGAGTGATTGCCCTCAATGTTTACAAAATCATTTTTCATGTATTTGTAAAATCAATGTGTGAGTAATGTTTCACCGCAGTTAGGACATATGTAGGGCAAAGTTCGTAAGTAGAACAACAAGTGTTATACTTCATTAGATGAACAAGTACAGATGAAAAATTTTGGCAAGGTTACAGACACAATTCGTATTTCAAACTCAGAAAAAGGACCTGAAGAAGGACTTGTGTAACCAAAGTTTTGCTTTTCTTTTTTTATTCTATTATGCTAAATAGTCTTATACAAGATGTATTGCTATTTACAAACCTTTCTGTGTTTTGTCTTTGAGCGAGACAACTTGTGTAAGTACTTCAGAACGAAAATCTACTCTTAATCAGTTCATTCAGGGAGAAAATAATAATAATTCGTGTATTGCTGCTACAACATTAAATGCAGTTGAAAGAAATGAATCTTAGTCATTTTGTCAATAAAATTTTCTTTATAATCACCACTCTTCACTCCTCAGAAACTAAGCAGAAAAAAGAAATCGCATATTAGTGTCTTAGTAGATAAACAGAATATTTACTTATTTCACCTTCTTGTTCCAGGGTCCTTTATGATAACTGCCTATAAAACAATCTGTCATTTAAGAAAAAGAAAATAAATAATTGTACAGAAAGCTGTATTTCAGTACCTTGCAGTTTTCACTCCATATTTTTATTTTTATTATTATTTGTACATAGATACCATTTTGGCATTTTATAGACATAACACAACTTTGTATATACATTGCACAACTTTATATGTGTTACAGAACTGTGTACAAAGTTAACTTAAGTATGACTGGTGTCAAAGTTGTGCACAGAAATGTTCAGGGAGGATTTTTTGCAGTTTCATTCCATTTTCTGAAAGCCAGTATATAACTATGTCAGCAGCTGCAGATACAACTGTAACTATACTGAGGTTCTTGCTTATGTGATTATGTTAGCAGCAACGACAAAAATAACTGACATTTTTACTGGTAAAACTTTTGCATTTATTGGTGTACTGGCCCTTATTGGGTTTCCTAATGTAAATAAATATTTTTAAAATATTTTTTAAATATTTAAATCTGGCAAAGATCAGCCCTGCTCTTCTCCCCTGTGTATTTACATTGTTCAATGGAGAGGGGTCAGGGCGCTCAGTGCCTTATAGCATTGAATCCAAAAGCTCTGTGGCAGTTACAACTCTTTGAGATGAGCAAGGTTCCTTTCTAATCTGCAATGTATATAACTGGTGAACAGAAAATTAAGAATAAAAAAGGTATAGTATATTTGAGAAAGCGTGGATAGATCCAACAGGCTGCAGCTTATCAGCGTTCTCTTCAGGCAACCAAAGGTCAGTTGAACTCTGAGCCTAACCAGGCACACATCATAACCTGGGCTACGGGATTCAGATCTTCCCCAAAATGAACAAAAACGTCCGTAATTCTCTTGAAGAAGTACTGCAAAAGTGAGGCGCAAAGTACACTCACTAAATCCAGTTCCTAAATAACAGCGTCAGAAGCGAAGTTGAGACAATGGTCGATGTGTCCTCCAGGATTTCCCTCTGAAAGCGTGATGTTCCCCCTCAAGCGGGCATTTCCTCCGCCCTGTACGGAAACTCACAGCTTTCCCTTCTAGCAAACAGCAGCATCTCCAGAAATTGTCCACAAGGAAAACGTCCTCCATCCCTGACAATTAGTATCACATCACTGAAATAATTGGAACTACACCGATCTGCAACAGCTAAAGCTTTTGCTACTTATGCCTGACATAAAATAGTGCATGTATGTGTGTAGCTCTCTTATTGACTTATGAAGTGCATACTTTTACATTTTACATTCACACAGCCAAAGAAACTTTTTGTTAATTGCTTCTATTTTAATCAGGCTGTCTCAGTAAGGAGTACCAAGAAATGGGTTTCTTTCCACAGGAGAAAGCCCGGCAGTAACATTCCCACTGATTTCAAAGCCATGTGAATGTGGAAGCTGTGGTGCTGTTCAACAGCTGTGAATGTTTAATGCCGGTCCAGTCAATGGACTTCTGCTAGCATGAAACCAATGTTGCACAAAGAAGAATGAGACAAACCTGCCGATGTGTAAATAATAATAGATCTATACGACAACTACTAGAAAGATCAAAAATCAGACAAGAGTCTGTTGCCTTGAGCCTGCAACTGGAGCTGCAGAAGGGACTTGTGTCTGGTCACAGCTGCTTCAGGGGCGAGGGTCCTGCAGAAAGGGACCCTTCATCAGTACTCACAGAGCTAGAAACCAGCCATCTGACACGCTAGTATTCACATGACTGAAAGATCAAATGTGGGTCGGTCAGTTGGGATAACAGAAATAATGAAACCATTGCAGAATTCTGTCCTCTGCTTTGGAAATAGGTGTCTTGGTTTCACCTCTGCCTGTCCAAGAGGTGAGTGGCTTTCTTTGCTAGCACACGTCTGTTTCCACGCTGACTGGGTCCTTGTACAACTCCCTCAACAACAATCAGAGAATTTAAGTTGCTGATAAACAAGGTCTCTAATGCCGTATTTTTAATCATAGCTTCTGAGAAAGTCCTTTATATGAATGAGATAAACAATTAACAGTGATTCTCTGAAATATCAGGATACGTCCATGTTTTTAGAAAGTTACACAAATAAATATCTTGCACTTCTTCAGGGAGTTCTTCATTTCACTATACAGGATGTGCTATAGAGTTCAGTATTTTTTTGTGGGCCAGGACTGTAGCATCTTAACCCTTTGTAATACTTAAAACACAGTGTTGGTTTTTGGTTGGTTGGTTGGTTGATTTCCTATGGATCTTCAGTTCTCTTTCTAGACATTTTTATGGTTATTGTATTCTGTACACTTTACTATGGCATCATCTGAGTGTTCAATGTGGAAGGTGATCATCACATTAGGTAGCGATTTGCATTTTTAATTAAGGAGAAAAATGGAAGCCAACTGGGCTTTGATAAACATGGCTAATTTAATTAGCTTATTTTTATCTTGTTCAGTCTGTTATAGCAAGCATTAAGAATATGGTTATTGAGACTAAAAAATCTATTTATTTTGCTGTGAGGTCTAAGGTTAACATTTTTTACCTGACTTTTTTTGTACTTTTTTTTTATCTTTTGTGTTAAATTGTGTATATTTGATAACATCATAAAATGACTTGAACAAAGACTGACACGAAATTGAACGCAGATCCTGAAGGAGGTTACTGAGTTCGGAGCACTATCATACAGTAGTATGTTATCCTAGCTGGATTTTAATTGTGGGACCAAAGAGCACTTCCCACATCCCAGGTCAAAGTCAGCTTTCTCCTGACCTCACAGTGGGGCAAGACTTTGGGAATCCGCCTTTCTTCCTACTGTCAACAATGCATTGGTCTCCCAGGGAAGAGACCTGAGTACAGGAGCTAGAGGGAAACTTGGACATGCACTGTGTCTACTCTGGGTCATGGGAGGTCCAGAACGCTGGATTTCTTATGGAAAAACACATGCCCTGAAATTTAGACTTCATCAATGTGTCTACTATAAGTTATAATGCATCTGCAAGCCTTATAACTAAAACCTCACACTAGAATTCATTAAGAAAAGGCAAGGACTGCTAATTATTTATATTGTAATTTGAAAATAAAATCAGTGAGCGGCATATGAAAATTTTTTGCATCTTTGCTTTGCAGGTTGGTCTACATAGGGAAGAGCGAAGAAAGGAATAAGCAAACTATTACCCTTCTATTAGCATCGCTCAGTGTAGCATAAATACAGTTTTCTCACATGATACAGCAAAAGTTCAGGGCTATACAGGATCTCTTCCTGACAGATGCCATAAACTAATTGTCATCCAAGCCTTATCAAATACCAGTTCTTTGGTCTTTCTTTGACTGGTTATCTTTAGCTAGAACTTGGCTTTGTTTTTATCAATTTTTGTGATAAAAGAGTGGAAACTTGTAGAGAATTAAATATATCAATATTTCCAAAGGACTATAAATAGAAAATCCTTTAGACATATCTTCAAGCTGCGGAGTTCACTTTCTACCCTGAAATCTCACTGGTTTTGGAAAATACCTTTGGTACTTCAAGAGAATAAATATATTCGCAGCTTGTGACATTGTAACACTCAAATAAAATTGTTTAAATGTAACTATATAGGATAATTTCCATCATGCAGACGCTTCTGATTTTCCTGAAGAGCTAGTATCTTGCCATTTTGTACAATAATAAGGAAAAGTGGAGAAAGAACAGGATGAGCTAACCCTGTTCAAGTTTCAAAGGCACACAGAAACAGAAAATGTAGCAGATCAACTTATTATCATTTTATATACATAGCTGTCATGTTATGTCACCACACTTCAAAGTAATAAATCACCAAAGCATATTATGTCAGAACTTGAAAACTATAATACATTGCTGTTGATACACTAGACCCTTAAGGCAATATCACAATCTGCACTTTTTAGCACAGATATTTATTCTGCAATAAAGCAGGAATAGCGAAAGCTCACAAGGCCTCATGCTCTTTGGCTTCCTGGAGTTTGGCAGGCTGTTCATCCACCTGACACAAATAATCCCAACAATTAGACAATATAACAACAGAAACATATGAACTTTTTCTGAGAACCACTTTATCATATGTTGCATAAAAATATTTGAGGGCTGAGGAATGGTCGGGCTGAAAGTTCAGTTCATAACTATTTACAATACAGCATACGTTAGTCTAAACGGATTCTACGAACAGCTTTGCCATCTGTTGTTTAAAAAAACAGAGAGAAGGAAGAGAAAAATGAGCTTCATTTGCTTCAGACAGCTATGGGGTGGTCAAGCTAGAATACTTGGCACAGAAGATGTTTAGAATTGAAAAAAAGTTTACATCTGGGCTCCGCTCACAGCTTATTTAACTCATCTGTAGCTGCCTTTGTTATCCCAAGCACTAAAATATATTTCTGCAGCCCTCCTTTGGGCTGACTGTGGCTAGTCCTGGCTACCAAGAGCGGGGCCGAGGCTGCCCTGGCCCCTCCGTGGCTGGGACAGGCAGTTCGGGGCGGCAGTTTCTGTAAGCAAGGCTTCCCCTGCAGACGCAGTCTGCCAGAGCCAACCCGGCTGCCAAGAAGGCAGTCATTTCTCCCAGCAAAAACAACAGCAGGGAGCAGGACTCCTGCCTGCTAAGTGGTAGCCAAGTTCTCGAGTCAAAGTCTCTTTTTTGCCTCACAGAGCTACAACCTGGCAGACTAGGATGGCGACTGGATTTTCAACAGAAGCAATTTTTGGGACCAATGTACTAGAAGAAGGTGAGCTGGAGTCACTGTCGTCATCAAAAGGGCTTATCTTGGCTGTGTCCGCGGATGGGGGACCCAGCTGACACCACAGCTGGGGAGGTTTCAGTGGTGGTGGAGCCCTCCACACCAACAAGGCGATTTGGCCCTATCAGTGCTGATAGGACATCATTTGCATTTGTACTGAAAGAAAATCCAGGACTGGAAGACATAGTACAACCAAGATGCATATTTTAGCCTCATGAAATAGCTTCCCGTGGACTCTTGTCTGAAGCAAGAAGTTTTGCAATCTCCGTGTGAAAGGTCTTTTACAACTACGGATTTTCATGGATTTTCAGATATTTGTGTTGTTGAGGCATATCCTACACCTGAGTAAAGCCAGTGCTGCATGTCTTCCCCTGTACTTTATTATTATTATGCTATCAAGAGAATATGGTGAGGATTCAATATCTTATATAAATTTGCTAGAATACACAATACACAAACCTTCTTGCAAAGTTAATAAAAAGCTCTCTGGCTACCTTTAAATTTACCTGGCTTTCAACTAACTTAGAAGTGTAGAAAAATCGAACTTTCAGTGAAATGTGTTTGAGACACTTCCTGAAGACTTTGCTCACATTAATCATCACACTTTTCCTTACAGACATTTTTCCTCAGGTGATAGGTACAATAAAGACAATAGTCTTCATTTATCAAATAATTCAACTGTAATGTAATAAAAGTTGCTACTACAAGTTTAAAGTTTTCCTCATATTATTTTACAGACCTAAGAAATCAGGATACTGATAAAAAAATAGCAAATGATTTGAACCTTTGACCAAATATTGAACTGTTGCCATATAGAAGTTTTTAGAGATGAAAACTAAGTTTTGTAACTTCCCACCATGAACCTTTTCCTTCTCTCCCCCCCTCTTTTTTTTATTCACTTACTGACCTGCTTGGCTACGGTCTGAACTGAAAATAAAATGGAACGCTACATGGAGACACAGGCCAACATTTCTAGCTCAATTTTTGCAGAAGAATTCATATGGCTAATTCAGGTAACATTTGGCAAAGTCTCTCTGTATCTAGGCTGAAATGAACTGTCAAACTTACCAAGGTTTGACCAACACTAATAATCCTGGGCAATAAATGTGGAAGAGCTTGAGGGAGCTTCAAATCCCTACAGTGATGTGTTTGCACTACTATTCATTCACCTGGGAAGTTAGCTCATGCTAACGTAGCTCCTTCCCCCGACTTCTGTATTAGGGTACATCCATACCTGCCGTGCGGATAGTAAAAGTATGCAGTTGTATGAAAACCACATAAATGTGGTGCAAACCATGCCTAGCTAAAAGAAAAACAGCTCGGTGTAATTCTCTTGTAATCATTTAACATTAACTTGGATGGAGCTATACCTATTTATACCACGAAATGGTCTTAGTTTACAATATTTCGTTCTTGAGACTGAACCATTCCACAGAAGACCTAAACAGAAACCCTGCAAGAGATTGCCAGTGCAAACAGCAAAATGCAACTGGTTTTCCAGGGATGTTCAGGCTCTGGAGTAAGGCTGCGAGGCAAGAAAGCAGAGGTATCGCCTCATTTCCCTTTTGCCCCCCTAAGGCATAAACAGGGATTTTAGTCTCAGACAGGGCCTCCAAGTGAAATCAGCCCTCATATAAGACAAGGAATCTGAGACATTTTTTATATGCAGACTGAACTCATAAATTAAACCAGATTTGTATTTTTATATTGCGTTACTATAACACATTGTTGTGCAATTATTGACTTACAGCTTTCTCATCCAACATTCAGCATTGCTTGAACCTGGAATAAAAACCGTGTCTCAAGCCCAGCTGGGCTGGGGAGTTTCTCATTGCACCTGTATGCTGGATAAGATCTATAACTATGTAAGGTGTTCCACACATTTTTAAAGACTATCCTATTTATTTTAAATATTCCATTCTTCTTTTCATAGATAATTTCTAATCCATTTCAGCCTTTTTACCTCATTTTGACAGTTTAAGTAGGACTTGAGGGATGTTTTAGCCTCAAATGCGAAATATTTGCTGAAAAATCTGTTTAATGATTAGGAGATACGCAGCACTTTGTTTTTCAGCTGATGTAAAAAGGTATTACTCCTTTACAGTCATTTCAGATATCTGGTGTTAAGAATGAACTGAAATATTTGCCCTAACTTCCAAAACATTATTTAGTGTGGCTTTGTTTTAAAACATGCTGTTCTTTTGAAGTTGTTATATATGCCTCCGCCAAAAAGAGAAAAATTTAAACATCTCGCATTTTCTTCTTATTTTCCCGTGTCTTGTCTAGGAAGGTGAATTCCTCAAATCATTGTGTAACCTGCGTAACATCTATTACACATAATCATTACCCACTACAATGGGTATGTATGGCTGCGACATATGTCTTACAGTTTGGATGAGGGGTCGGCCAATTACACACCTGATGTGAGTAGGTGTGCCAGCTCTGAACCTGAGCTGAGGTCTCCAATAGATGTTTTATGTTTCCTAGTCAGATTGGGGATTGTGTTGTTGGATGCTTTATTTTTTACTTTACAACTGGAACAGACAGCCACGGGATAAGAGAAGAGATGCCTTAGAACATTGTTATCCTCTATCTGTCGCTATCTAGAAAGTGATTGCTTTTAAAACACATCTTTTTCAGACTTTCATCTATTTTTAGAATTCATACATATGACAGGGTGTTCACATTCTTCTTCTGGAGATTTTTCTATTGCCTGGTATTTGTTTGAGCATGACAATTATTTTTATACCCCAATTTTTTTTTTCTATATCTCCACCTAATTTCTAAATCTTTATTCTGTAATCACACATGCTCATACAGCTCATACAGCTCCAGTTCTTTTAATGGTTCCTAAGAGAAACGAAACATTGCTTTTCAGATGTCAGTTTGTCTCAGAGTTTTTCTAGCTTTTTGTGGAATTTGCAGTCAATGTATTTCTGGCAACAGCTCCATCATTGAATGAATTAATGAAATAGTTCAGGTCTGGTGGTCCAAGTGAGGGAAGATGATGCTGTCCTATGATACGACACTTGTGCTTCTACAATGCTCTTATGTTTTGCAGAATCATAAAATAAGGATAAGAAGGTACTTAGAAAGGTCACCTAGTCAATCTGCCTGCCCCAAGGCTTGCTCTGCTTATACCTATGGCAATCCTGGCAGATGTTTGTCTAACCTTTTCGTAAAGGCATCCATTGACATCCACAATAAATGGTTCTTTATTTCTCCAATGCAAGTGTATGTCCATCTTCACGCATGAGCACACCCAAAGGGGTGCTCGGTGAAACTTCAGAACTCTGTATTCCTCATATATTAAATAGCTAATTTTTACAAACTGTTTTATAGGAAAGCAGCAGCACTTCAAAAAGCACAGTTCTAACAGATGGACATTTTTCGCATGTGAAGAAAGCAGTGGTTAATAGCTATACGTTAGTGAAAGAATTAATAAAACAAAATGAAAAGAGAAAAAAATGACTCTTCAAAAGCAAGTAAAAATAGAAGGCAACTAGGAGTTCAGAACTGGCATACAAGACTTTTTTCGTTAGATTACTAACTGATTAGTGATGGCTGTGCCAACCAGATAGAATGGGCCAGATTCTCATTTGGATTAAGTTGCATTGGTCAATACAGTTGAGACTATTCATATAACTGGCTCAGCATTTACCTCCACATAGAAAGAGAAAAATGAGCTTGATATATTAGGTCTGGCAGATCTTATTTTGAAATATTTTTCTTTGAAATTCAACATATTCATTTATAAAGATGAGCAGTATATGTAATAGTAGTAAGTACTGAATTCTTTACATTATCTCTTTGGAAACAATTTCATGTCATGAATGACTGATAGGGAAATATCAGGCAAACTCAGCAGAGGAAGAGCACCAATAAAAGCAATTATTCCTGTCAGAGCAAGTGGGATTGTTTCCAGTTATTCATAGTTTAGATTCAATCAGTGCATGTGTAATTTAGAGTCGGACCCTTCCATCCTGTGCTATGCTTCTGGACTCTCTGATTCTCTCTATAAGTTGTGATCACGGCAGTGTAAAGAAATGGAAGATCGTGCCTTACTTAAAACAGACATTTAGTTCTGATCTGTGTTTGCGTATCACTCTGCAAAAGTGACCACTCGCAGAAATCTCTCGAGGGAAATGCGATGCAGTTATGGCTCAGACGCTTATCTCACATTAAGCCAAGAGACTTAAATCAAAAATCTTTAATGGAAGAGAAAGGAAATCTTTGCCATTCAAAGCTGCACACTGTTATTCTTGCTTTGACACTCTGTGACTGCTCCATGACTTTTCAACAAATGCTTTTCATTTCTGATGCCAACGACATCTGATAGTAAAATACCATGTATGACAAGAGCCTAATGCTTTATAGAAAATACATCAATGAGCCCATCTAAAAAAAAATAAGTTTTATTCCTGTGTATCACAAATCCAGTCGATCGAAGCCTACAGCAAGTTCCTGTTAATTTGGAAATATACTTAGCCAGAATATAATTGTGGGTAATGCAAAGCTGGGTGGCTGTGGCTGGCCTAAAATTTGTTGTCAGCAGGAAGAAGATTAATTTCATTTACTCTCTTTGTCATGTCTCACTGGCTTCCTGTATTTTTGCTTGTTATCTCCAGTGAGCTGCTGCTGTCACTCACAATTCACTTTCTACTCAGTTATTTGTTATCTGATGGATCTGTCTACACATTTTCCCAATATGACATTTTTCCCCTCCTGAACCAGAGCTGTTATCACAAAGCCTACACTATGGGAGAAAGCCTACACTGAACTTAAACTATAAAGAAAGAAAGAATAAGATTTATACAATTCCACAACAATACTCCTGCCCAAGTACTCTGGCTGCCTGAGGAAAACAGCCTTTTTTCTTGTATTTTTTCCATGTAAATAAAAGAAGCAGTGATAAGGTATGAAAGCATGTATTTATAGGCTCCAGGCCTTACATCTTAGTCCTTGCATCTGTGGGAAAGCCCAAGAGTACCAGGAGTACTCCACTATGTTCAGAATAATATGGTACATAAATGAGGAATTGTTAAGGGCATATTTGGCATATTTGTCTGTATGAGCCAGTTTGCAAAGTGTTCCTGAATCAGAGGATGTGGTGTCTTGCCTGCAGTGCTGGATTTTCACAGGATTACCCACTGTAAGGGGACACTCACTTTTCAAAATGTTTGTTGTACGCGTATATACATGTGCATGGGGATGTGCTGTTTCAATTGCATTATCTCCACGTGACCTGACATAACAGATTGGTCTGTAATACGGCTCTGTAGACGTTTAGGGACAAAATGGGAGGACCAGGGTCAGACTGCCTTGTTCCTTCCCCAGGGGAGCAAAGGAAAAGCTATTGTACCATTTTATACCCTCCAGCTACACATAGGATATGTTTAAGTGTTTTGCTAAAGTGTCTTTAACAGTTGGGCTAACTGAATGAGTATGCAGGGCCAAGTGAGTGACAAAAAGCTATCCTTGGTGACTATTCTTACAATATACAAGGGTTTTAACTCTATAATTTCTCCAAAGGCTAAGAAAATTTCAGAACTGAGGATGACCTTTCAGTGTGTTTAGAAACCATACAGGTTTTGTTATAAAAGCAACTTCCCAGAAGCACACCAGAACAAAAAGTGTGTTATCAGAGGTGTCCCTGCCTTCTTGCATCCTGCTTTGGTGTAGGATAGAGGATGTTGACCAAGGCCAGCTTTGGTGAAGGACCCCAACTCTATAGGCTCCTTTAATGCCAGGGGAGATAGACTTCCCAAACAGGCAACCCTGAGAACTCCAGCTGGGCTCCTACCCAATCTGAAATTGCCTCCAGGAGAAGTCTTGCTCTCACCATTGACTACAGAGACAACCAAAGGAAGCTATGCTTCTTTTTGGTAACATTGGTCTCTGTTAATTCTCTACATAAGTGTTAAGTGCCTCGAATGCTCTTCAGCAATGCGTCATTGGTTTCAGGTGTGTTAGAGATGACAGTGATTTCAGATTGTCAGAACATGAGAAACAGTTGATCAATCATATAAGGTCTAAACCTGGGCAGCAGACAATAACAGAGAGAGAATATAGGCACTTGGTAGGGATATAATAATGTTTTCTCAGAATCTACCACCTGAGCTTCAAGTGATGCATGGCTCAGGGAAACACAAAATGACTAACAGTTTATACTTCTTTAAAGATCAGTCCTGGAAAATACCGTGACGAGGGCCCACTCTCTGATCTGGCAGCTTCCCTGTTAACAGCCTAAAGTTCACCCTTGGGGGTGTGCCTGCACATATGCCCCAGCAGGACTGACAGAGATGGCTCGAATTATGATGGATGCAAGCTCAGTGAATCGCCTGCTTTGCATGAATTGATAAAAAGGTACTATCAAAGCGAAGAATTCAGATCGTACTTTGGCTGTCAGATGGGAGGCTCAGCCTCCAAACTTAGTCATGACCTGCAGTAAGCAGTGTGCTATGTTGAGGGCATCTCTAAAGGGAAAGTTACTTATCACTGCTAAAATGCAAAGGAAAGTTGTCTCCCCACTCCTGGAGTGAGCGGGATGGCAGTGAGGAAAGTCCTTACGCTGCTTCTGGAAAGATGAGCTAACAATACACCGCCACTTACAGACAGCTGTGGCAAAGCCCCCTAGCACTAGTCTCATCAATTTCTGCTGTTGCCCAAGTCAGCTGGAAATTTTCTGCCTGAAAGCTGATTTTACCATTCTTTAAAAACAAACAAATGAACAAAAACAATCTGGTATCTCTTCAAATAAAAGACAGATGTTTTCTATTACAGGAAACTGGTAGCTTTACTACCTTAAAAGAATGCTAGCTTACTTTTTTTAAAACACTACATACATTTATCAGTGAGAAACAGACACTACAACCACTCTTCTTACAGTTTGCTCTGTAGGTGAGATATGGTCCATATACTGCCTTTTCCAACATACGTCAAGCACATTCTCAAAGTATCCTGGAAGGTGGCTGTAGCTAACAACACCAAACACACGGAAAAGGAGATCATTTTTCAAGCAGAAAGGATAAAGAAGGAGCTATAAAAAATAAAGCATTAGTTTTTAAACTAAAGCAGGGCAACTTAAAGTAGAAAAAGAGCATTGTTTAAAATTATATGACAAATAAATGTATATAGCTGGAGACTGTAATAAATCGAGAAATCAGGGTGTGCCATTTTCTTTCCATTGCTTAATACAAAAGAGTCGATGTTGATAATATTACAGAATATTACAGTGTGACTAGAACTAACATTTCTGAGCTTTAATGTACTATTCAATTTCACTTTTGTAATCTCCATAATGACTTTAGGTGCCATTCATGCTGTTAACCCACACACAAACCAACCACAATATTTTTTCAAATTATGGTCGACAGACTGTCTTTGTTTTGCAGCGTTTAAGCAAGCAAGCAAAACTCATAGCTTTCCAGGATTTTTCCACAACTGTCTATTCATTTGTTCGCCATTTTCACTTGCCATCAACAACATCATTGTTTAGTGGAGTAGACTAGGGACAGGGTGGTAGCTAATTCCTGAAACAGCATTTTCATCACACTTGATGCAAGCACACACACAAACCTCTGCTCCCATACAGCTGAAGGTTTCATGTTCAACAATCATCTAATTCTAGTTTAGGTCACTCAATAAAACATAATCCTTTTCTTTTTTCCCACTGTATTTACTACAGTCAAGAAGAGATGAGATAAAGCATCCTTGTAGAAAAGCTTTTGCTGAATTTGTAGTTTCACATATGAGAAAAAAGTATCTGGAAGTAACAGAGAATTACTCTTAAAATAATTGTTACAAGGAGAAAGGAGGGAGAAATCAACAATATACGTAATGACATCAAAAGACAAAAGTGAATTTAATTTATTACACATACATTTCCTATATGAAAATCAGGCTTTTTCATGGTACCTTAAGCCAGATTCTAAGAAGCACTTGCGAAAGGACTGGTCTCAGTTGAATAGCTAGGATTATTTTCATACAGCGAGTCACACATGCGCGTGATATATTTATATGTATATAAATAATTTTGGGCAGGCTTCATTACCTTCCAACTGGAGACCCAAATTACTGCCAATAAAACATTACACTAGACCACTATATGGGTGGCAAACGCCACCTTTATTACAAAAAGATACTTCAGAATACTTTAAAGCATTAGCATTTTTATTATGACTGTTTGCTGTAGCCTTTTGTCTATAAAAACAATTTCCCTAGATACCATCAGACCTGTTTCTAAAAGTGTCATCAAATACAATGAAAACATATTAAAAAAATTGAATGTTGATTTCTTGAACCGTAAAATTTTGTGGGTTTAAAATCTGGTATAGCTGGGACATTCCGAGGCTAGAGGTGAATATAAAATCCCACTGGGAACCTGGAAATCTTTTCTTTCCCAGAAAGGGAATCTGTACTGGCAGACTAAAGAGACAGGACATGTTTTTTCCTTGTATTGCTCAAGGACAGTATATCACTAATATGTGGTTTGGGTCTGTTGCAATTTAAGGAGTAAGGGGAAGACATTTTTTGTCAACACATTTAAAAATATACACGTTCAATTAGGAATTTGGGAAGTTATTTACAACCACATAAAAGATTAATAAAGGAAGAGTGCAGATGCAATAAGTGATGGGAAGAATAACAAGATAAGTGTATCTATCACAATACCAAGATTTATGATATTTATATTGTTAACATAAAACTGCATAAAAGTGTTACTACAGGTTTTTCTTTTATTCATCTGATTTATATCAAATCAGAAACATCTAAATTTTGTATATAAATCCACATTCCGAGTTGGTTTTTTTTAATATTAGGAAGCACAGGCATTAGTATGTTAATAAAAAAGCAAGTTGAAAAGTCCAATGTAGGAGAATTCAGAGAGAACAAAATATTACTTTCTTCATCTCTGTTTTTCCCATTTTGCACGTCGTAAGTGCAATGGATGGGACATTACTCTGGAAGGCAGGAACACATTTCTCATCTTGATGCTGACTCTAAGTTTGGCCTTGGGCAAGTCAGTCAACATCTCTGTACTTCAGTATACTCAACAGTAGAACAGAGATAATAAAGCTGTATATACACTGTAAATCGCTGAGAGCTGGATTACAGCATCCTAAAGAAATACGTTTGGAAGGGATTAAAAAGCTCTGCCATGTTCTCCACAGCTTTCTGTCTTACTGCTCCCCTATAGACGCAGCCCCCACACTTCTCAAGTAGTGCAAGAAGCCACAGTTAATTGCAAGTGCTGTTCCTCAGAGCTGGCTGAAAGGCCTGTTAGAAGTCTTGCAGTGCCTAGCAGCAAGGTTTTAACCCGTTGTCTATGGTATCAAGAAAAAAAGTCAAGACCTTCCCACCCAGCTATAAAAAGGGTAGCTATGCCTCTGAATTGAGTTCATGCATTTTAGCCTGGCTTCCCATGTTTCCACTTTCTGCATCCGCCCTCACACAAGAGCCCTGGGATCAAGTGGATGTGCCGTAACCGCGGGATCCTCCCCCCAGCGCCTGTCCCCCAGCCTTCCAGCTCTTCCTTTGCCCTTACCTTTCACTCGTCCATTTTCTTCGTGGATCTCGAGAGCGGCAGACAGGGCAGTGCAGAGCCATCCTGCCAAGAATAAGGGTCATCTTCTTATATGAGCCTTGGAATATACTTATTTCCTTTATGAATTTTGCATGAAGAACTTAACGTAAATGGAAAATACGATTACCTTCTCTCACAAGAGTGCTGTGAGTATTAAATAGTTAATGACCATTAGGCTTTGTTAAGTATCATTTTGCAATTTTGATTTCTCAATTCTAAAGTATTATTATAGTAGGTATTGCATCTAATTATCAGTCACCCCTGTCTGGAGGAAAGATCATATATTTTAGCCAAACTAGTATTGCAGAATCTCCTTTATCTCACAGCAAAGCTGTTACCTAATTTGGGATGAAACAATTAAGCACTGAATGCTCCTTTCAGGTCCATTTACAGACTTCATTCTTTGAATCAAGTCTTTTTGGCATGGGATTCCTTTACAAATATGTCGTTTGAACTTCTAAAGAACTTCAGGAAGTTATGTGATCGGTAACAGACTGATACTGCTGCCACCGTGACACCAGTACAGTTCTCCTGCCTAAGAACTTCAGCTTTATTCTGAGGAACTGTAAAGTATTTAACTAAGCAGGTGTACTTATTAAAGATGCTTACGATATCTGGCAGGAGCAGAAAAGTAAATGCTTACATTATGTCACTGAGCCCAATATTCTTTGTAACTTTTATCTTCTTTTATTGGATTAAAAAATCCCCGCAAACAAAACGTTGCTTAGACATTTTTCACCACTTAAAGTTTTGTTATTGAAAGCAAAGCTTGACCCTACTTACATAATATAAATTAAGGCCAAGCTAAGTCTTGGGAGTATCTTGAAAAGATCAAGTGTCCATGTCACAGAATTACAAAAATAGAGAATTTATTTACAAAACTATATACTTAAAAATAAAGGTCTGGATTCTCCACTTCTTAGCATATTACAGGAATTAGATGACTAAATTACATACTAAGGACTGTATTTAAAAAGTTACTGAAGCAAAAAAGTAAGGGGAAAAAACGAATATGAGAAGACAGTGTATCCTAATAATTATCATCTTGTAATCTAATTGTAAAATAATCTGACTTAAAAGAATTGGAACTAACTGTATAAAAGCTGGTTTTTAATGGATAATTAGTTAACTAAAATTATTTCTGGCTTAGTCTATATAATATTTTTTCTCTCTGAATTTAAGAAGCAGTTTATTTTCAAAATGTGATTTCTGAATTTAAAATTTTGCTTGGTGGGTGTATGTGTCATATTTACTCAATCACTATTTTCAGATTTTTTCAAGGACACTGTTTGCAAACACCTTAGTGCAATTCCACTTTAAAACATGTCTTCTATAAATAATATTTTTATATCTATAAAGATATTTCTATTTGTAAATATAATCATAATTCAAAATACTATTCAGGTAGAAGAATGATCAATGAAAAACACCTAAGACCCTAGAGAATGAAGTCACTGACTGGCAGAAACCAAGAAGGGCTTGAATTAATCCTCAGTGAGAATCCTCTCATTATCCTATGAAGACGACCAGTTCCAGATCTGAACCTGGCTTTTAAAACCATTTCCCACTTTTATACTGAACCAAAAAAGAAAAATCAGATGGTGCCATCCCTAAGCACTTATGGGAAATCTACATTGAATAATGGAGCCTTTTGCAAAGATCTTTGACTTGGCTGCAAAAAGGTTCACGCTCAAAATGGGAATAGCATGGGTAAGTCAGCCACGGAGGATTATTTGCTAGGGCACAGCAGTGGGCTAACCCCTCCTTATTGCCTTCAGGACACCAGCTCAGAGTGCCGAGCTGTGTGATTTGGAGGGATGAGTCCCTCTGGAGCCACCTGAGAACTCTCGGCCCCATGTTGCCTGGAGTGGTACAGACATGCCCTCGCACTCTTCACTTCTAGATTGGTTGGGGCTCTCCCCTTAAAAACCGCACTGCACCTGGATCTTGGGTTGTAGTCTGATCTGCAATTAATAAAAAGTACAATCAAAAGATAGGAATGCTGCATCTCATTTCCATTTGTTCTCCGGATTCTTAGAAATCCCTGACAGATGTTTTAATTCACAATAAAAAGACATACGCAAAAACTAAAACTCAGTGTGTTTTCAAGAAGAATATAGAACACTGTGTTGACCTAGTGTTTCGAGCTTGCTTTCATACACTCTACAGTTGTCATTCCACTAGTAATTTATTTTAAAAAGTCATCACATGGAACTCTTCAAATCAAGTCAACAACACTATCCATAACAATAACAATGACTAAAGTGTGGTATTTAAACAGTACTTGTCTTCTTCAAAGCATTTTACAAATATTAATTCATGATCAGCTGAAGAATAAGAAAATTTTGGATGGAATATTTTAATGCATAATCCTTTGATTAATTAATATTTATAGTGTTAGTTTTATCCCTGTCAGAATTCTGTGGATTTACGTGGAATTTCCCAGAACGATTTTGGCCCACTTTATTTCCCTGCCTCTCTGGGAGGTATTAGTACAAATCTGAAACATTAATGTCTGGAATAGTATCACTTTTTATGCAGTATTTTTCATATTACGCATTTTTACCTCTTGGATACAGTGCTTTGCAGATTTTGGACAGACAACTGAAAGCAGTAACATACAAACACATCTTGGACCATTTAAAAATCATCCTTCACATCACTGATCAGCAACACTAAGGGAGACGGTGCCTCACCCGGTGCAGCTCTGCAGAGGCCACAACAACCGCAAACTGTGAACATGAGTAAGGGGTGAGGGCAGATGGGAAGAAGTAGGTGTGCAGAGTTCACAATGACAATTTCTAGCTTGCAAATACTTCAGAAGAACCAGGGACATCATGGAGCCATAGAATGGGCTGCGGTCCTCAATGATCACCTGGAAACATAATGGGGAAAAGATTACAGGAAAGATTTTATCGCCTGCTATAGCCATTTTGTGCTACTCTTGAGACAGAGAGTCACTGCAGAGAGCTCCCTTGGAAAACTCTTTGGTGTGGATAACAGCCAAGCAGGCTGCTCCTTCAGGAGCTCCCATGAATTCCCAGGAGCATAAACCAAGTAGGCCAAGTTTTAGGTTTTGGGGTGGGTTTTTTCTGTGTCTGATCTTTATACATCCTGACCCAAAGCAAATGTCAAAAGCTCCTGCTCTGAGGCAGGCTGAATACTCCCAGGGCTGACTTAAACTTCCTTTCTTATATTAGATTTTGTGAAGATAGATTGACTAGACGAGCAAGTACTTTGATATATTTTTTATCTGCTCACAGATCCTCTCTTTTCTTTGACATTCCCTTCTGTCGTTGAACATATCCCCTTTAAGGGTAGACAGTGATCTGGGGAAACATCAGTTCACTGTAATCTCTACCTGCCTGTACCAAGATAGACAATGTACTTCTTTGCACTGCCTATGTATATGGAGCTTTTATCTGTATTTTTTTCCTTTTATGACCCTGATGATTGCTTTAGAGACCATATGAACTCCGTTGATTGATAACTTCAGAATAACCACCATTAATGACCTGAGAAAGATGTACTTTTTTTTCTTAGTAGAGCTGCACTGCATCTCAAATGTTTTGTAGTGATTTGTGGAATTCTGGGCAAATGATTCTTCTAAGTATAAGCTGTGTTATCCTGGCTTAGTCATTCTGACAAAATCCAGTATTTTAATGCAGAACTTTCACTTAAGTAGTGCACCTCTGGCCTTCTATAAGGTGGTTTGGCATTGCATTGCATCCTCTAAAACATTTTGCTATTCCCAGTGATGAAAACAGTCACCTGGCAATTGAAAGAACACAGTTCAAAAATAAGATACCAGGTAGGAGGCATTAGTAGCTTCACAAACATATATAAAGAGTTCAGGTTTCCTTAGGAATTAGCACAGATCCTCACATTTCTTCGGCATTCCCTTTTGTCAGAGAGTGTGTCCTTATAAGCAAACATAGTGATATGGGGAAATGTCTGTTCAATCTAATTTCTGCCTAACCATTTCAGGCTTCTCATTAGTGCAGGTTTGTTCAAAAAACAATATGGAGCATATTAGCTCAACAGTATAGAAGCACCAAAATAATAAAAGTAAAGATTTCGTGACTATTACTCTACACTTTAACAGTATATTAAACAATTTTCCCCTCTATGTTTTGCAAGTGCTTGCTTAATTAACAGAACATAAGATAGGCAATTTGTAAGCAAATGTTGTGTTTCAGTATCTCACTAAGTCTTCCTTCAGACAGAGCATTGCCTGCTTAATACTTTTCCAGAATCTGGTACACATTTGTTTTTCCAGCTTCTGTTCTCAGATCACAAAATCATGAGGGCGTCTCCTTCAGCAAGTTAAAAAACCCAGATATAGTCTTTTTCTGAAATCTTTCAACCACAACTGAACATCAAACAAGGGACAGGCGGTCATTGGAGCAGCACCCTGTTCCTGACTCTTCTCGTGAATTAGCTGGAAATTTCACAATGCCTTCAGTTGCCAAATTAGAGCACAGACATTCTTTTTCTTTGTGGTTGCTACACGGCTTAGTAACCATTGTGAAAGATTTATACCTATACTTATCCTGAAAGCATCTGTTACTCCATTCCAAACATGCAATACTTACATTGTTTCTTATACTAATCTTTTTTTATCCCTCCCTGTTAACTGTTCAATCTAACCAAATTGATTGAAGATTTTCTTTTTGCATCAGTTGAGTCTCTTTGTCTCCACTCTTTCACATAACTGAGACAACAGGTAACCATAAGCAACCTTCAAATATCTCTTAACTAACAACATTTTTGTATACCTGCCAGCTACTGTTAGTTCCAACAAAGGCAATTATTCTTTTATGGCACAGAAAAAAAACCCTTACAAATCTTAGCTATACTGCAGATAATAAATTTATAAAGAACTCTTTGCAGTTCAGAAGACCAAATGAATTTTTAAAGTTTCATGGCTGAACATTTAATTTAAGTTTGCCTGACAACTTGGTGGTCTCGTCTGAATATTTGTTCTAATCTTTAGTATTCATCATACATATGTATGTAGGAGATACCAGGCAAACAAGTATGTAAGGGCTTTGTGCTCTTTCTTCATTGGTACTTTCTGGCAATAGTCCTGTTCCTGTGGCAAGATACTACACCTGATCCTCTTGTCAATAAATCTACAGTACTTCAGACACAGGATCATTTCTTTTGCATCACATATTTGATGGTGCAAAAATGTCAGAGGCCCATCTGTGGAATAAAAAAAAAGAACTTAGCAGATGAAGAAGAAAGTAGAGAGAAGGATGAGAGCTTGCACCCAGATTTGACTGAAATTTAGATAAAGAAGTTTCTACAGAGAGCAAGTTTTCCCTGTGGGAAGTTAATAACTCTGAAGTGTGTCTGTCTCTCTCAGTGCTGTCTATAGAGAGAGTTGATGACAACATTAGTTCTAATTTAAGCATCTCATTTAGGTGGCTAAAATCAAGTAAGATGAATCAGGGCTTTGGAACTGACAATTTTCTGTTGCTCATGTTATAAAGCAAGTTTTGGAAACACAGTTGGATTTCTCTCCTTTGACAAGCTACACAGGGTCAGACCTTCAAAAGAGCTTAGGCCTCACCTTCTAACTGCTCCAAAACAATATTTTTCATGCTTTTCAAAGATTTTCCACGTAAGGATTTTCAACACATCAACCAGTTCCTATGCTGAACTTTCCTCAAAAAAATGAATCACTCCAGCTTATGAACATGACCTGAGTTCCTCTGGAAAGATGGTCCTGATTCTAAGTGCTAAAAATACGACCCTTAAGATCTAGGTCCCTGAGATGATTTGTTTGTAATATAATAAATGCTTATAAGGCAACGGGATACAAGTCGGAAGTCCATATATGCATATAAAATGTTATTTTAGGTAACAAAGCTCTGTGTTCTTATTAGAATTTTCCTATCTGCACTAGTCTTTAAAATAAAAATCATCTGGAATGTTTATCTTGAAAAAAAAACCCTGGAGACTTCCCTCCCTTCCCTCAGTGGTCTGTCTACAGATATTGTTATAATTCAACATAACCTTTTAGATCATTAAAATGCCAGAGTTGCCTTAAGAAAGATCACGGTGTTCCTTGCCTCAAACACCTTGGCAATGTTGATTGCACAGCTTGACGCTCTGTTCTGCATCTGGGAAGAGAGCGTAACAGAGGAGCTGCCATCGCTCACCGGTGCGCGTGCAGAGCGTACCTGCTACAGGCACCTGCTTGGACACAAACAATAGCTCGGTGACTCTGCTTGCCGTTTTCTTCATATAGACACACACTCTAAAAAAAATAGAAACGCTAGCTTTAGTGCCAGCCCAGACGTGTATTTCTAAAGGTCAGTTTAATTCATCAGAAGTAGTTGAAAATACGCCAGTTGAAAAGATGCCTTTCCACTGGGTCTTTTTGCTCTTGTGAACAAATGTTTCTTCATGTTGAATGCCTACATAAAGGGCAAGTCCTCCCTGCAGAACTGCACAGTGTCTTTATTACTGATACTGGGCTCTCGCTCCATATATAGACTTTTTCGTTGCATAGAAATAACAGTTTAAGTATCATACTTGATACGCTTCATGAGGGACTGGGGATACGTGTCCCTTTTTTCCACAATATAAATGTGGAAGTAAATGGGGGTGTTACCTCCTTTATCATGATTTAATGCTAGCATTTTAACAACATCCCTATCATCAGCAGTCCGTCCTGCTGTCCACTAAATACATGTTATAGAGGTACAAAGGGGATTTGGAGACCCAAGATAAGCACCGGCTGGTGAGGTGTTA